>CP126890.1:142140000-143340000 GCA_030440675.1 Furcifer pardalis
AATTATGAACAATTTTTCCTTAATTAAACAAAAAAAAATCTCATTGCCCAGGAAGAAAAGAGGCAGTTGTAACTTTTTCAAGTTACGACCCGGAGATCCACTTCAAACAAGCAGAAATAGATCAGATGTCGTGTCCCTAGGATTATGGAACGGCAAAGCTTCTATCTAAATCACTGAACACATATTAAAATGATTTATTACCAATTTACCTTCCTCTGGGGGGCGCCAGTCACTGGAGAGCAGCGGGATGAGTCCCTGTATCCCTGTGGGCCAGCACAATCATGCCTGGCAATAGCAATTACACTTAGGTACGGTTCCATAGTGTTTAGTGCAATCTCTAGGCACTTCACAAGGTAATTAGCATTTTACCCTGACCATGCTGGGTACACATTTTACTGACTTCAGAAAGATTGATGTAGGTGGACTTCATGGATGAAGAACCTGAGAGACTGGTGTGGCATGTCCTGGGAAGAATGGTGCCGAAGAGTTAAAAACAGGAAGACTATCCCCATGATGATAGCCAATATCTGGAATGGACACAGCACCTGAAGAATTTATTTATTTATTTATTTGATATTTCTTTATTAATCACATTTATATCCCGCCCTCATCCAAAGACTCAGGACGACTTACAAAATTTAAAAAACACAATTAAAACACATTTAAAGGTTAAAAAAATTAAAATTACAAAGTTTAAAAAGTTAAACAGAAGAAGAAGAAAGATTGAAGTCTGAGTCTATCTGATGGGAATTGAACTCACAATGTTTTGGCTGCAGTACTACAGTATAACCAATGTGCCACCAGGGCTTCTATCTAATACAGGGGTGGCCAACCTTTTTTTGCTGTGGCCCTGAACATGCCCCCCGGACAGCTGAGTGGGTCAGATCACGCCCCCTTGAAGCGGAAGCAGGCGCATTTGTGACTGACATAAACACACTCACATCCGTGGTTATGATAGTCATGTGCATGTATGCACGCCCACTTCCATTGTCGGGTGTGATGGAAGCAGCAATGGGCCGGATGAGATAGGGTCTGGCCCACAGGCCATAGGTTGGGAACACCTGATCTAGTAAATCAAGAAGCAACTTTCTTGAAGACAGCTGGTATGATGAGATGTTCGGGATGTTTGAAATGCTAGGATTGAATTATATTTCCTCTTAGAAACTAAAAACCAGTGACCTCAATTCACCTGCTGGCACAAAGTAGAGTACATCCATGTGCGCTCAGTTGCTGAATGGTGAATCAACACGAATACAAGTCCCAGGGTGTCAATAGGTCCACTTTGGTCTGAATTAGCCATCCAGATTCACAGCAATGCATTTTGGGGTGTCACAAATAAGTATCAGAGAGTAAAGCAAAATAAAAACATTGTAGCACTTTAAAGACTCACTGCTGTTTTTTTAATGTTAGCTATCATGGATCAAGTCCACTTTGTCAGTTAGTCTTAAAGTGCTACAATCAGAGGCGTAGCTACCGCCGTATCAGCCGTATCAATTATACGGGGCCCCCGGGCTACGGGGGCCCCCAACGGCAAAAAATAAAATTAAAAATAAAAAAGAGAAAAATTTACTGCGCATGAGCAGAAACTCAATCTGATGCATTGCGCATGTCAGATTGAGTTTCTGCGCATGCGCACTTTATTGGAGCCATTTTTGGCTCTAATTTTTTTAAAAAAAGCCAGAGTCGGAGTCGGAGCCGCAGCTTTTAAGCAGCGAGGCAGCCCCGACTCCGAGGCCCTCCCCCCAGTCGCCGCGGGGGCTCCCTGCCTGCGCCAGCCCGGGCGGCGCTCTCCACGGTCGCCGCTGGGGTGGGAGTCCACCAGCTGCAGGACCAGCTCGCGGGCGCGCCCCGTTCCGCGGCAGGCGGCAGGTCACCTGGAGCGCGCCTGGAGCTGACCTACCGCGCGCACCTGGAACTCACCTGCCGCGCGCGCCTGGAACTCACCTGCCGCCTGCGTGTGGGATGGGGCGCGCGAGCTGGTCCTGCAGCTGGTGGACTCCCACCCCAGCGTCGAGGTGGAGAGCCCCGCCCGGGCTGGCGCAGCCTGCCAGGGAGCCCCCGCGGCAACCGGGGGGAGGGCCTCGGGGCTGCCTCGCTTCGCCCGCACGCCTTCCACAACTGCCCCTTGCCTTCGCCGTGCACGGCGAGGGAGCGATCGGCAGCAGCGGCGGCGCGGCGGCGGTGACAGCAGAGGCGGAGGAAGAAGAGGCCCCAGGATTAAGGTGAGGTTTTTGTGTTTCGGGTGGGTGGGTGGGTGGGTTGAGGTGTGTGTGGTTTTTTTTTTTTTTTTACATTTTAATTCTATTTTATTTATTTTATTTTTATTTATTTTATTTTTATTTTTGGCCCCGCCCACGACGTCATGACGTCATGACGTTGGCTCCCCCCATGACGTCATGATGTCATGACGTTAGCTCCGCCCCACATCTAAAGGGCCCCCAAACAATTTTTATACGGGGCCCCGGCAAGGTAAGCTACGCTTCTGGCTACAATGTTTTAGTTTTGTTTTCCTTTGCTTTACTCTCTGGTAAACTTGAAGCACAAACTAACACGGCTATTCAAAAAAACTCAACAAATAAGTGTGTTTATTGACAGATGTGATTCCACAGAAATGTATAATTATGGAATTTATCTCCCATCAAAAAAAAGAAGAAAGAAATTATGCCTTGTATGGCTGATAGCAGAACCATACTGTTCCAAAAAGTACACCTCCTAGTGCAGGGGTACCCAAACATTCTGGGTCACGGGCTGGTCACGTGCTTCCTCCCACTGGAAGTGGAAGTAAAATGTGCCTTGCAATCTGTTTTGCAACAGATACGTTTTGCAACAGGATGAGATAGATTTTAGGCTGTCATTTTCTCTGCTTAAACCAGGGGTGCCAAAACTATGGCCTGTGGACCAGATCCGGCCCCCAACACCAATTCATCCAGCCCACGCCAACCTCATCACTCCCAGAAGTGAAAGTAAAATGTGCCCGCACATTTTACTTCCACTTCCGGGAGCAACAAGGGTGGTGTGGGCCAGATGAATTGGCATCAGGAGTCAGATCTGGCCCGTGGGCTGTAGTTTGGGCACCCCTGTCCTAGTGTGTAAACATATTGTAGAGAGTATTGAAAAGATACATTTAAGAATCCAGGCCTCCTGCTTCCATACAGATCACATCTTCTACGTCCAAGCCCTGGTTACATGCCATCAAGTCATCTCTAACTTACAGCAACCCTGTGAATGAGAGATCTCCTAAATCAGGGGTTTCCAAACCTTTCAGGCAGGTGGCCAGTCATGTGGTTCAGGGAGCTGGTCACTATGGCCCGGGGGGTGGATACACTCCCTGATGCCAATCCATCCAGCCTGCGAATCCCTTGTCGCTCCTGGAAGTGGGAGTAAAACTCATCCGTATGGGCACGTTTTACTTCCGCTTCCAGGAGCAATGAGGGCTTCGTGGTCTGGATGAATTGGGATCAAGGCTACACCTGGACCCCGGGCCGTAGTTTGGGCACCCCTGTCCTAAATGTTACAGTCTTTGGATGTCAACCAAATCACTGAACTATCCACTCAGCTTATGTGTGCTTATTTCCAAGTAAACCCTACTGATTCTGTGACTGGAGCTTTCTTGAAAAAAATGCTTACAAACCTGTTCCTCATTACATGGGATTAAATCCCTTTTCAACATCATGGGACTAATTTCAACATCAGCTTGCTTAGGAATGCCCTCCAATTGAAGGCATCCATATTGGCCTTATTTGTGCACCTGGTTACGGCCATTCTGCTATACTGTATTGTTTTAAGTTGCTTACATGGTCTTCAATGGTTTTGGATGAAAGAGCTATAGAGCGAAGAAAGCTGACAGGAAAATAAGATTGTTTCTTTTTCACTATAATTATTTGTATCCAAGCATTGTACAATTTTAAATTTTGGATGTACTGTATATGAAATATACTGTACATGACATTAAAAATAAATTAAAATGTTAAGAAAATTAGACTCTTTTTTTACTAGAAGTCAGCTATTCAACAGTGTTATCTCTGCCATTTCCTAGATCCTCTTTTATACGCATGAAGGTAAAGATCTTCCTTGCTCAAAAGCCAGTTATATCCAACTCTAGGATGCAGTGCTCATCTCCGTTTACAGCTAAAGAGCCAACACTGTCTGCATCTACAGACGTCTCCATGGTCATGTGGCAGGCATGACTAGACAACAGAGTACACAGAATGCTGTTACCTTTCCTGCTAAAGTGGTACCTGTTTATCTACTTGCAATTTCTTGCTTTTGAACTGCTAGGTTGGCAGGAGCTGGGACAGAGACGGGATCCCACTCCATTGTGCAGCACTTGGATCTCAAACTGCTGACCTGCTGATCACCCAGTTATCAAATTCAGCATCTTAACCACTAAACCACCACAGTCTGTTTTGTACATATAGTAGGGCATAATGGTTAAGACGCTGAGCTTGGAAACTGGAAGGTCAGGTTTTGATACCTGAGTGCTGCACGGCGGATCTTGGGACATGAAAGGAGCCTCATTCGGGTGTCCCCTGATTGGAGTTTCTCCAGCAAAAATCCTTTCAACCCAGAGTAATTTCTGACACAAAATTTATTTATTTAAGAAATTACAAGTAAATAAATAGGGAGCACTTCAGTGGGAAGATAAACAGCGTTCCGTGCGCTCCGGTGTCTAGTCATGCCTGCCACATGACCACAGAAATGTCTGCAGAAGCAGACCGTGCTGGCTCTTCAGCTTTGAAACAGAGATGAGCACTGAACCCTAGAGTCAGATACGACTGACTCTCAAGCAAGGGAAACTTTACCTTTAGGGTATAAATAAATTACATGCACATAAACCCTATGACTGAAATTCTCCACATTCACAGAAAATCTGACCTGTATCCAAGTGGCCCCATTTTATATGGTTATTCTTTAATCTCCCTACTTTGCTTGAAAGTCTATTAAGTGATTCAAGCTAGAATTTTGTCCAGATGGGAGACACTCCTGGTCATTCATCCATTCAGCAAGGTATGCTGGTTTTGGTCTCCATAAATTTAGCCTAGCCTCTTCTGGTTTAATATTTAGAGTTGGAGAGATGTGCAGAAAAAATCCTTGATTTTACCCATTGTCTATGGGGTTGAATCCATGAAGGAAATAGGCTTAGTGCTTTATTACCGGTACTTTATTTTGTTCCTTATTTGCTAGCACCACACTATGTATTTCTAGAGGGGCAATGCCAGCCATGTATTAAACTTTTTCAGTGGGATAAGGTTTGAGGCAGCCAGTCATAATCCTGCATGATTCATTAAGAGCTACATCCACTTGTTTGGCATGTGCTGATATATACCATATGGCACTAGCACATTCTGCTATGAGGTAGTACAGGGACAAAGTTGTTGTTACTGTTTGTAAGAACAGTGTGACCCAATCAGTTCCCTCACTGTGTTATTTCAGGCAGCAGCTTTCTGTTTGGTGTTTAGATGATGTTTTTGTAGGTCAGGGTTCAATCCAGAGTAATGCCTAAATACTATGTTCCCCAACCTTGTGTTCCTAGCTAACTTTGAGCTTCCTGTCTGCTTCTCTGTTCTTTAACTGGAAGACACAATGAGCATGATGCCAGAGGACAATTTTGTGAATATCATGGGCTCACAAAAAGAGAAGGAGGTTCTAGATGAAATTGAGCCTCCCTCCCTCCCAAAGTTGAAATTACTAAACTGTGTCTCTGTGTGCTTCAAGAGAAGACAAGATTAATGAGGTTCAGATTTCTTACTTCAGTCAAACCTCGCATAAAGAGTGCTCGCTTAAAGAGTAACTTGCTTAAAGAGCAGAATTTTCTCTGAATGTTCACTTTGCTTAACAAATAAAACCAACCAAAAACTCACTTAACAAATAAATTGGGGTTTGCTTGCAATCCCCCCCACACACAATTGATCATTTACAATGGTGTATCACTTAAAGAGCAAACTCGTTTAAAGAGCAATCCTGTGGAACACATTATGCGCTTTAAGCAAGATACAACTGTATAAAGTTTGGTTCTGTTGAGTTGTAAACAGTTAGTTGTCGTCAGCTGCAACTCGTATCCAAGAATGTTTTTTTCCTGAAGCAGGAAAAATGCCATTGGTGTGAATTTAAGGTGGATCCCAGCTTGCCATGAAGTGACCCACACACTATGATCATGCAGCCATCTCCTGTGTCACATATGAAATGAGACATGCAGGATTTAACACTGGGACTGCAATGGACTGCTGCAGCCTTAAGGATAGTATCAAGACGCGCCTTCACAGCCAGTCCATCTGGCATGGCCTCTTCCACTGCCATGACCATTGAGAATCAGAGTTCTTCCTCTGCTCATTTTCCCGTTGGGCCCAATATGATGGTTTCCAGTGGCATTTCCTCCACTGAGAGGACCATCACCCCACCCAAAGGATTCAACATAAACATTGTGGCATTACACATCTGCTAATGAATTAATTAATCTGAACCCCAGTCAGGGATCTTCTGTTATTGCCAGTTGTAAAAATAAATAAATCACACTGATTTGTAAACTTATCTGTTACACTAACCAACCATTCAGTGGTGGGATGTCAAAAATTTTACTACCCCACCGTGATGTCATCACAGTGTGGGTGGAGCTAACATCATAATGTCATAATGTTGTTGGACTCTATTGATCGACTGTATATTAATTATGTTGTACACCGCCCTGAGTTGGTCACACCAAGTAGGGCGGTATAGAAATCCAAAAATATTAAAATATATATATATATAAATATATATAACATCGTGGGTGGAGCCAAAGAAAAATAATAATAAAAAATAAAATAAAAATAAGCATGCACACACACACCCCTCAACCCACCCACAACACAAGGACAGCAAGGAGGCCGTGCATACATGCCAAGCACTGTAGGCATGCATGCACACCAAGTGTTTGGTGCACATGCGCAGTGGGGGAACCAGTGTAAAGGTAAGCCCCGAAGGTGGTTCCCCCCAAAAGCTGCTACCGGTTCTCCGGGACACTGGGAAAAGTTACTACCGGTTCTGGAGAACTGGTGAGAACCTGTTACATCCCATCACTGCAACCATTGTGTGCCTCTGTACCTGAAGTGTATAAATAAATGCCATGAAGTTTCACTCTTATTTCTGACAAAGTGGATCCAAGAAAGCTAATGTTCAAATACAGAAGGTAGTCTAAGGTGCCACCACATTTTTTTCCCCTTTTTAAAAAACATTTTCTCTCTGATAAGCTTGTTCAGACTAACACGGCTACCACTTCAGGAATGTCAACACTGGAAACTGTGACTCCTTAGTAGTGGCCTCAAGTGTGTCAGAAAGTAGACTACATTTCCCAGCATCCCCTTCTCTCTTCTTGCCGTGCTTTTCTGCAGCCTGGGTAAGTGGACAACCCAGAGGCGAGGAAGCGAAGCGGGGAAAGTAGCGGGTCCTGGACAAAGCCGGGGCCACGGCCGGCAATTCTGCGCCTGCGCCGTCCCTCACTGCTCGGGCCGGGTCAGGTACGCGGATGGGGCGCAGAGGGCGGTGCGCCTTCTTTGCGCCTTCTTCGGCTGCTCTTGGACTTGCCGCTTCCTTCCAGTTCTCGCCCCCAAACCCGCCCGCTGCAGCTGCTGGACTCAGCCTTTGCCGCCTGCACCGTCCCCTTCGCCGGTGTCATGATCAGACAGGAGACTTCGTCCTCTTACCAGGAGGTATTTTTTTTTTTGGGGGGGGGGGGGATGACGACGGCGCACTGGCTTTGATCTGGTGTAGTTAGGAAGGTGGCACTACAGATCCCTGATTGTGGTGGTGGTGGTGGTGGTGGATTTAACCTGGGGCAACTCTGTGCAGGTTGCTTGGGAATTGTGTCCTACGATGTGGCACATACTCTGGACTCCAGAGTCTGGAGTAATAGTGCAATCCTGAGCGTGCTCTCTGGAAAAGAACCCCCCTGTGTCCCAACCACTTTACTCCTATAGAGGAGTGTAAGCTTTCACATCCCAGACCTAAGCTGTGGCAGCCCTACTCTGTGGGATGGCAGCCTTGGGTGCAGAAATCCAGCAAAATCGGTGGGTCTGGGGAAGACTTAGAACTGCACCAGAGTGCTAATTTAAGAAGAGCAAATGAGGTATCTGTGGAGTGCAGTCTTGTGCACAGCTTTTATAGCAATACCAACTACACTTATATACCGCCCCATAGCGCTTAGTGCACTCTCTGGGCACAAGTTAATTAGCATTTTGCCCCAACACGCTGGATACTCATTTTCCAAACCTCTGAAGAATGGAAGACTGAGTCAACCTGGAAGACTGAGTCAACCTTGATTCCTGGTCAGGAACGAACTCACAATGTTTTGGCTGCAGTACAGCAGTTCCTGGTCAGGATCGAACTCACAATGTTTTGGCTGCAGTACAGCAGTTGAACCACTCCATCACCAGGGCTCTTTATTTATTTTTGTAAAATGGGAGTAAATCCTATCCAACCTTTGAGTAAAGTATACTGGGGAATATATTGTGTTGCAAGCAGAAATCAATAGGTTGAGACTAGGCTCTTGTGCACATTGGTCTGGAACTTAGGAGCAAAAGGCACCCATCTTGCTGAGAATTACTTTTTTTTAAAAAAAAATTAAAATTAATTTTTAATACAATTAACAGAAAAAAGAATGGAAAAACAAACAAAAATCATGACAATCTCTAACATATCTCTAACATACAAAATACATATCTCTAACATACGAAATACATTACAATACAATACTAAACATATTAAAAAGGGAAAAAACAATAAAGTAGAACCTTTTTTCTTGTACGTCAAACCTCGCAAAAGAGCTACTCGCTTAAAAAGTAACTCGCTTAAAGAGCAGAATTTTATCTGAATGGTCGCTTCGCTTAACAAATAAAACCAACCAAAAACTCGCTTAACAAATAAATCAGGGTTCGCAATCCCCCACACACAATTGGTCACTTTCCATGGTGTTTCGCTTAAAGAGCAATCCTGTGGAACGCATTATGCTCTTTAAGCGAGGTACCACTGTACTATATCTTGTTTACTGCTACATATATATTCCTTATCCTTATAGTTTGTAACCACTTATATATTTAACTATATGTTTTTAAAAAAAATACAACTATATATTTTATTCCTAACCTTCTAATGCTATAAACATTTCCACTTAAGTACCATCCTAACATTATATAATAAAAAATAAAAATAAAACACCCCAGTGTTATTTACAAAGCCATGGAGATTGCGATTTCCCTTTTAACACTTATCTTCCCAAAAACTAAGTTGTCCTGGTACTGGTTTACCACCTTTATCCTTTATCAGTGTATATTCCAGGAAGGGTTTCCATATATTCCAGAATTTATTTTCCTTAATAATACCTTTTTTCAAATTAATTTCCCAAGTTAATTTATCATTCAATGCAATTTCCCACATTTCTCTATACCAATCCTCCATTTTTACCTGGGTATCGTTCTTCTAGTTCCTTGCAATACCTTGTCTTGCTATTGTCAGCATAATATATAACACAGTTGTACCTCACTTAAAGAGCATAATGCGTTCCACAGGATTGCTCTTTAAGCGAGTTTGCTCTTTAAGCGAAACACCATTGTAACTGACCAATTGGGGGTGAGCAAACCCCAATTTATTTGTTAAGCGAGTTTATGGTTAGTTTTATTTGTTAAGTGAAGCGAACATTCAGAGAAAAATTTGCTCTTTAAGCGAGTTACTCTTTAAGTGAGACACTCTTTATGCGAGGTTTGACTGCAATTCTTTTTTATTCGCATCTATATTATTATTATCCACTTCATTCAATAAGGCAGCACCTGGTCCCAACTTCAGGTCCACACCCATTATTTCTTTAATTTGTTTTTCAGTATTTTTCCAAAAACCCTTTACCACATTACAACTCCACCACATATGCTCATATGTCCCCAGTGTACTCTTACATCTCCAACACATTTTTGGTTTTGTATTATCCATCTGGTGCAGCCTCATTGGGGTCAGGTATCACCTCCAAATCATTTTATAGTTATATTCTTTGACTCTAACAGACAAGGTTCTCATAATCCTTCTTTTCCATTTACAGTACTTATCTAACTTAATTCCGTAATTTTTATATTCAAATCTTGTTCCCATATTGTTTTTAACACTTCCTGTACATTACCTTATTGATTTACAATCTTATATAATTTACTAACCATCACTTTAACACCTATCTGCTCCTTTCTTATGCAGTAAACCATTTCCTCTATTTTTGTCTTTTCTCGCTCTAAACTTGGTTCATCTAAATATTTTTTATTCCAATTATTTACTGATACAATTTGGAACCAGTTCAAATTCATCTGTCTACATAACTCTATTTTTTTTTCTTTATCTCTACATGCCTGTATCCAATCTTTCAGGTACACATCATTTTTACCAAAACTTCCTCCCTTCTTTGATCTATCTTCACTGGAATTTTTTAAAAATCTTCCAATTCTATTATTGGCGATATATCTGGAGCCAATTTTCCTTTCATTTTTCCTCCACACTTCTATTATTGTCTTTAACATTTTATTCTTAACACTAATCTTTAATTTATCTTTATCTTAAAAAAATTGCTTTCTCTACTGAGAATTACTTCTGAATAAATGTGTGCCGGATTAGAGTGCATGAGCTCCTCACATCCACTGTGCTGGTGTTTTTCTAGTGTGGATGCCAAGAGCACAATAATGGGAACTCAGAATGTGGAACACTCAGTTAATTATTCTGCCTAAGGCAATTAGTAAAGAGGATATTAATTATTAACCATTCTGGATAAGCAGAGTGGAGTGCCATCCTACAGATACATTGGTGATAATGGGCTGTTAATTAATTTGGGGAAATTATGGTGCAATCTTATATGTGTAAGAATTTTGGAGGGAAACTGAAAGAATTCATTGTGCTGTATAAAAACTACGACCTTGTACATTTCAAAGAGCAGCAAATCAATAATAGCACAATTTTTGGATTATAATCCACAAACAAAAATTCCACAATAAGTGATAGTCTTTAAGGGTACCACTAGACTCTGTTATTTTAGCCATGACAAATTGATACAGCTACCTTTTTGGAAAGAACTTTGTGGCACCTTAAAGACTAACGTGTTTATCTCTACCTAAAAAGCAAAAGATAACCATGTGAGCTCAGCAGGACAGTTTCAGCGTGCATGTTAGGAAAATGTATTTAATAGGCCAGACAAAAGATTCCAGAGTAGCATGCAAACTATTGAGTAGCTTGCAGCTCTTTATCCAAGAAGAAAAGGAGACAAAACAAAAAAGTGCATATCATTCAGTTTTAGCTTCATCCTTGGGCAAATGTTCACATTGACTCCTTAATAAACGGAAAGCAGAGAGATAAGTCAGATAGTTTTTATTCGTTCTGAGTTGAATCTTTCCCCAGTGGGAATTTGACAGTTCCCATTCAAGTAAGTAGAAAAGAAATTCCTTTCAGGCAAGATTTCAGAAGACCAGAAACACTGGAGAAATTTTCATGTGTGAGGTTCATGATTTCTGTACTTAATCTTTTCTTTGTGTGTTTGAATGTTCTGGCATTTGCTGTACAGTCACCTCTGTGGGAATCTGACAGTCTCCCCAGCTTCCCACACTTAAAATAAAGCCAGTGGAAGATGTTATAAAGCAACTCACCTAACAGGGTTTTTCCAGAATAGGAACATTTTGGCAGCCAGGAGGAGCAGACAAGCGATGTTAACAGGAAGAAAGACTGAATGTAGCATTTTCTTCACGTTGCAATGTTACAGTAATCTCAAAAATGTCACTATAATGAATTCCAGAGGCTTCTGAGAATGAGACAGAAACATAGAATCCACTTTTGTGGAGAAATAACACTTCCAGGAAGTGGGAGGATAAATTATGAGATAATCCAAACTCCATATTTTTCCTCAAGTGGAACGTAACATTGCATTGCCTCTTATCTGCAAAGGGTTTACAGAGAAGAAGCTAGATCAGGGATTCTCAATCTGCAGCCCACGGCACCATTTCATGTCACCCACCACCACCTCCACCACACACGGAAGTGCCATGTGGTGGAGGAAGGGCAAAATGGCCATCTGGCCCCTGAAGCTGTCTGAGGGAGCATGACCCGGGCGGCCCCTGTCTTAAGAAGGTTGAGAACTCCTGAGCTAGATCATGAGCATTCACAGTATAGTCAAAATGGACCTATAGTCATTCCTTCAAAATGTAACATTTGGGAGGTCCTGGGAAAGAGGCGGAATTCTGAAGAATGATAACTCGTACAGAGTTTAATTTTTTTTATTCCTGAGAAATATTACTAGAGTTTTATTTTTCTTACTGCTCTAGAATAGAGTTTCCCAAACTATGTTTCCTAAACTATGTTCCACGGAACATTGGTAGACTTCGATTCCCAGAAGCTTAAGTTAGTATATTGGCGGATCAGTGCTTTGGGGAATTGGCTTAGGCTTCTGGGAATTGAAACCCAAAAACCAAAGGTACACATAGTAAACACATTCATGTGGATTCACAGAGGCTTGGGCTTCTGGGAATTGAAGTTCAAGAACAGATGGAGTGCCAAGGTTCGCCATCACAGGCCTAGAATGACAGTTTTTAGCAAGCTTTGCGGAGGAGGAAGTACAATGGTTGTCAGCAAGAATTGCTCCCCCCCCCCCACTTTGTGGTCGTAATGTAAAACCAGAAGCCCTCTGGATGGTAGATGTTTGCCACTGCTGATAAACTATTAGAGACTTTCTCCTCTTAACAATGTCTTTTAAGCTCTGGCTTCTTATCTGCCTGGTGCAATTAAAACATTTGTTAAATGCAGATAAGGGGTTGGGGAAAGGAAAGAAAAAGAGGATGGTTCTTGAAGTGGTGGTTCTTGATAAAAGTGAATTCAGAGTTTGTAAAAGTGACTTGGGTCGTGGTTTGTAGGAACATGTGCTCCATTTGTTTTCTGGGTACACTGTTCCAAATTCCATTTTTCTCAAAGTCGTGTTTAGAAGAGACAGAAGGCTGAACTTGTGTTTGTACACAAGGGCAGATTCATCTTGGCTACCCTGCTCAGCTCTTGCTTGGGGGTGGCAGTGGCAAGCAGGCAGAGTTTTTTGTCCATTCAGCCTGTTTTGCATTATCCATTTCCCAGCTGCCTCCACTGTAACTATGAGCCTGCTTGTCTTTCCTGGTGCTTCAGAGCTGTAGAAGCTCATTTGAATTCAAAAGCATGTTGCTGGACCTAACATTTGTATATGGAAGGTGATGGTGGTGGATTTAGCTCGATCCTGTTTTGCCACTCAAAATAAAAATACCCATCTCAGTTTCCATTTCAAAGGGGTAGTTGGGCTAATCTGTTGGAGAGATGGATCCTAATGTGTTAAAATAAAGTTTGAATTAAACTGGAAATCTGCAAAATGGAAAAGGATGATTTTTTCCAGTTATTTCATTCATACTTCCATTCATTTAATTTGATTTTTGCCCCACAGTTCCCTATGTGGGGAGACTTAACTTTTGTATTTTTTACATTAACTTGTCTCCACAGTAGTATTTCTTGAATTGACTGGAATTTATATATTACAGTCAGTGACCAGCATCCAAAAGTATTTTTGTTAAGATCGTATGCTTCCTTTTAGTGAGAGAAGCTAAAGGTAAAAGGTAAAGGTAAATGTTGCCCTTGCTTGAAAGCCATGGTAAGAGGCCAGTCCCAAAGGCCCCACCTCCACCCCAGAGGGAGAAAGGCATCCAGGGAAGAGAGGCCTGGCAGAAGCCTTCCAGGGAGTGAAGAGTAAGGAGGAACATTGGCCAAAACACCACCCAGAGCACAAGGACGGTTACCATCGTCCAGCTCACACACTCAGGATGAGCTGAATAAAAGCACAGACTCCATGCTGTTTTTATCACAGACTCCAAGCTGCATACATGCATGTGATAAGTAACTGAATTACCACATCACTAGTTAGTTTAATTGTTTATAATTGACTTGATATAGTGGACTGTTCTTTTCATACCAAGGTTTTCCTTTTCATACCAAGGTTGATGACTATTTTTTGAAATCACTAATGAAATACTTTTTAACTTCTGACTAAATATATAACTTCTTGTTTCATATATCCAGTACTAACTTTTTAGTTATCCAGTATTAACTTTTTAGTCTGTTACTTTGTGTTAAATTGTGATAAAATGTATGATAGGAAAATACTGGTGTAGAAACCGGCAAACGACATCAGGAATTTTGCCAAGAAAACTCCATGGACAGGGACGGAAGTGAGAACAAAAAGGCAAAATAGATGGAACAGGATGTTGAGCCCATCAGGTCGGAAGATGGGGGAGGGGATAGGATAGTGGGAAGAGAAATACGATGTTGCAAGGAACAATACTGTATAGGAACTTGGAATGTAAGATTTATGAATCAAGGCAAGCTGGAAGTGGAAAAAAATGAAATGGAAAGAATAAGCATTGACATCTTGGGAATCAGTGAGTTAAATGGACAGGGATGGGCAAATTCAGCTCTGTAAACCATCATATCTACTACTATGGACAAGAAAATCTTAGAAGAAATGGAGTGGTAATAATAGTTAATAAAAGAGTGAGAAAAGCAGAAATGGGATACAATCTTAAAAACGACAGAATGATCTCAGTCTGAATTGAAGGGAAACTATTCAATATTACTGTAATTCAAGTCTACGCACCAACCACAGGTGCAGATGAAGCCACAGTTGACCAGTTCTATGAAGACCTACAACACCTCATGGAACAGACACCAAGAAATGATGTCCACATTATCATGGGAGATTGGAATGCCAACGCAGGAAATCAAAAAGTAAATAGAATTAAAGGCAAGTTTGATCTTGGAACACAGAATGAAGCAGGTCAAAGACTGATAGAATTCTGCCAAGATAACACACTGGTCATAGCAAACTCCCTCTTCCAGCAACACAAGAGGCGACTTTACACATGGACATCACCTGATGGCCACAGGACTGGAAAAGATTGGTATACGCTCCAATCCCTAAAAAGGGTAATGCCAAAGAATGTTTAAATTATCGAACAATTGTGCTCATCCCACATGCTAGCAAGGTTAGGATCAAAATAATACAGGATAGACTGCAGCAGCACGTGGAGAGAGAATTATCAGAAGTGCAGGCTGGGTTTCAAAGAGGCAGAGGAACTAGAGACCACATCGCCAACATACGTTGGATCATGGAGAAAACAAAGGAATATCAGAAACAAGTATACTTCTGTTTCATTGATTACACCAAGGCCTTTGACTGTGTGGACCACAACAAAATGTGGCAAGTAATTAAAGAGATGGGAATACCAGAACACCTTATATGCCTCATAAGAAATCTGTACGTGAGTCAAAAGGCAACAGTTAGGACAGAATAAGAAATGACTGAGTAGTTTGAAATAGGAAAAGAAGTAAGACAAGGGTGCATTTTATCACCCTGATTATTCAACTTTTACACAGAGCACATAATGTGCAGTTCAGGGATGGAGAAATCACAATTTGGAATCAAAATTGCTGGGAGAAACATCAACAATTTGAGATACACAGATGATACCACCCTAATGGCAGAAAGTGAGGAAGACCTAAAGAAAATCCTGCTTAGGTTGAAAGAAGAGAGTGCAAAAGCTGGCTTGAGACTCAACATCAAGAAAACCAAGATAATGGCAACAGGCCCTGTCAGTCTCTGGAAAATAGCAGGGGAAGAAGTAGAAGCAGTGACAGATTTTACTTTTTTAGGATTTAAGATCACTGCAGATGGAGATTGCAGCCATGAAATTAAAAAGTGACTGATTCTTGGAAGACAAGCTATGAGAAACCTGGGGAACATAGTTAAAAAAAGAGACATCACCTTGAAAACAAAAATTTGCATAGTCAAAACAATGGTATTTCCAGTGGTAATGTATGGTTGTGAGAGCTGGACCATTAAGAAAGCTGAGAGCAGCTGAGCACAGAAGAATAGACCCCTTTGAAATATGGTGTTGGAGGAGATTTTTGAGAGTCCTCTGGACAGCAAGGAGAACAAATAGGTCAATCTTAGAAGAAATCAACCCTGACTACTCCTTAGAAGGTCAGATAGTAAAGATGAAGCTGAAGTACTTTGGACATCAAATGAGAAGAGAGGATTCGCTTGAGAAAGCCTTGATGCTGGGAAGGGTGGAGGGCAAAAGAAGAAGGGGGCGGCCAAAAATGAGATGGCTGGATGGTATTGTAGACGCAATGGGCACATAGCTGGGTGGTTGTGGAGGACAGAGGTGCTTGGAGGGCAATGGTCTATGGGGTCGCAAAGGGTCAGAATCGACTGTGCGACTGAACAACAAAGGGTTCAGTGCTCATCTCTGTTTATAGCCAAAGAGCCAGCACTGTCTGCATCTACAGATGTTTTCATGGAAATGTGGCAGGCATGACTAGACATCGGAGTGCATGGAACACTATTTACCTTCACATTGAAGTGGTACCTATTTATCTACTAGCAATTTCTTGCTTTTGAACTGCAAGATTGGCAAGAGCTCACTCTGTCAGGCAGTACTTGAGCCACCGCAGTCAGGGAAGCTATAGGGCACCAGATCAGGTGGAGGGCTTTCCATAGGTTCCTAAATTCCCCAGCGGCAGAGGAAATCCACTGCTCCAGGAGTTGAAGATTCTTTTAGTCTACTCTACATAGAGCTGGGAAGCTCACAGTGTGGCCTAACCTTTCCTGTGTGATAAGGAGGAAGGAGATAGCCAGATACATTGTATTTTTTATTGGGGATAATAAAGGTTAATTGTAGAACTTCTAAGTCTAACAAAGTTATCTTATTGTCTGAAGACTGGATTGTAGCCCTCCATCATCATCATCATCATAACCATCATTATCATCATCATCTCGTGTCAGAAATTATTCTAGGTTGAAATGATTTTTGCAGAAGAAACTCCGCTCAGGGAACAGCCAGATGAGGCTCTCTTCATGTCCCCAAGAGCTGGGACAGAGATGGGCGCTCAATCTGTCATGCAGTACCCAGGTCTCAAACTGCTGACTTGCCAGCTTCTTAACCACAGAGCCACTGCAGCTCCTAAAGGTTCACATGAACTTGCTTTAAAATTGCCACTATACTTTATTCCGTTTACTTGTAATTATGCACTGCTTCCCCTCCTCCTGTCCATATGAGAAGAACCAGGATTTTAAATTCACTAGTCAGTTTAATAACATAGTAAACAAGAAAGTTACTGGGCAACATTAATGATAGAATCATAGAATAATTGAGTTGGAAGGGGTCTATAAAAGGCTGTTGAATTCAACCCCCTCCTCAATGCAGAAATCCAAAACAAAGCAGATCTGATAGGTAGTTGTGTAATGTTCTTCTGAATTCCTCTCCTCTTTATGACTATCTTTCAAGTACTGTACAGTGGAACCTCAGTTAACTAACGGCTCGGTTGACATAAAAATCACATCACAAAATGAAATCCATAGAAAATAGTGGCTCAGTTTACAGAATTTTTTCAGAATGGATTAATTGGTTTTCAGTGCATTCCTATGGGAAAGTGTGTTTTGGTTAATATATTTTGGTTTTCAATGCATTCAATGGATTCCTATGGGAAATTTGGTTAAAGTAATTTTCGCGGTAAGAAACCTCCCAGAGAACACATTAATTACATCAACTGAGGTTCCACTGTACTGTATTTTAAAAGTGGTATCATATCCCCTCTCAGTCTCTTTTTCTCAAGGCCAAACATGTCCACTTCTTTTAGTCTTTCTTAATACGACTTGGTTTCCACTCCCCTGATCATCCTTGTTTTCCTCCTCTGAAGTTGTTCCAGTTTGTTGCCATCTTACTTAATATCCAGTGTCAGAAACTGGGCAGAGTACTCTAGATGTGGTCTAACATGTTGAATAGAGGGGGGGGGGGGGGACTAGTACCTCACAGTAGAATGGGAAAAACAAAACATCTTTGCTTACAATCTTAAAATAGAATGGAGACGTGTTAGAGTGGCTTCATTTGGAATAGTCTGTGCTTGGTGTAAGAAAAAACCACACAGTTTAGGTTGTCCTGAACCTGAATGGAACAAACAGAACAAGGGTGGCTCTCTTTCTGCAAATATAGAACTCTGCAGTTACTCAGTTCAGAAAATATATTTATGAATGAAATATAAAAAAAATGGCAGCTTTTCTCTTGAAAATATAAAACTCAGTAGTTATTTGGTTTGATCTATAGTGCTTTTTCTTCTTCTTCTTCTTCTACCACCACCACCACCACCACCACTATGACAACGACAACGACAACAACGACGTCTAGGTCAGACTTTAAACTCCCAAAACGAAGCCATCTTTTGGTGAGTTCGTTCCACAGTCCCTTTCACCTGACCTAGTATAAGAAAGGTTAGCCAGCACAACAAGGTTGATGTTGCCCAGGGTATGCCCGATTTTGGTTCAAAAATATCATAATCTTTGAAGAGGCTCTTTCTGTTTACCCCATCTATAGTGCTGATTGGCACACATAAATCCCCTGTGAAGGAGGGAATAGAAGTTCAGAAAAGAAAAACAATCCATCCGAGTCCTTACAATTGCCTTGAAAATTAGACCTGCATTGCTGATAGGACAGAAACCTGAGTAAATGGTAGGCTATCTCTCATCCAAGATGAAATTTGCAGCATGAGCATCACATCTCACACTGGCTTTGACCAACTGTGGGTCAAATGTTGATTTATAGCTTCTGTCATCAGAGACTATTAAGCTTGTTAGTTGGGGATTATGTGCGCTAAAGCCTTGCAGCATCTGGGAATCAAAGTGTAGGAAAAGAAGCTTTAAATTTTAAAGTGAATTTCCAAAATGCACTCTTCTGTATGTGTGTCTGTTTGTCTGTCTGTCCGTCCCCCCCATCCACACACCCCATTATTTCTGTCATACCATTTTGGAGATTAAGAGCAGGATCCTGTTGTGAAACAATGCATCACCCAGGGAGGTTTTACACTAGAATGTTTTGCGTTTCTTTGGCTGCCAGTCACATGTTCAGGTTGTGCAACCAGGCAAAGAACAGGTGTGATGAGCAGCCTGTTCAAGAGACACAGTTCCTTTATTTTATAGGATCATGTAAGGCAAGAGGAGGCTGGCCAAAGAGTTTGTTTACATGCCATTTTCAGTTCTGTTTATAAATAAACATAGGTAAAGTCCTGCATGTGGCATGTGGTTAGAGCAGGGGTTCTCAACATAAGGCTTGTGGGCCGGATCCAGCCCATAGCACCATTTCATGTGCCCTCCGCACCCCTCCAAGGACATTTGAGAAACAAAATGGCCATCCCTTTGAAACTGTTGTGACAAAATAGCCACCCCCAACATGCCGGGAGGGCAAAATGGCCATCCGGCCCTTCAAGCTGACAGAGCATGACCCAGCCTCCACGTTGAAAAGCTTGGGAACTGCTGGGTTAGAGAGTTGGGTTGGAATTTAGAAGATCTATGTTCCATTACCTATGGAACTACGAAGCCCACTAGCTGTCTTTGGCCTCGTCTTTCTGTCTCAGCTTTACCTACTTCACAAGGTTGTTGTGAGAATAAAGGGAGAATAAAGATGTCTTTCCTAAGAGTTCTGAGGAGTAGCTAAAAAGTCAGGAATAAAAGGGGGGAGAGATGATCTCTCAGCCATGTGGCTGGCAGAGATCCAACTGGACTGAATGCATCATGGTCATAACAACTCACCAAGAACAATAGAAGAAACGTTTTAAAAACCGGTTAGGAAGAGGAGGGGCAGAAGTGTGGAGCTTACCTCAAATGCCAGAGGTGGGGAAAAGAACTTCATTAATCTATTAGTGGCAGGAGACAGACACCTTAAGCCTGTGAAAGCCCTTCTCCCACTCTTATCCATTGTTAGAAATCATCTTCCCCAACACATTTCCCTAGTGATGGCTGATTATGTTTCACATCATGTAAGCACAGTGGGGCAGAATGCTAACTTTAGCCACTACATTTAATTCTTTCCACAGTGGAGGAGGACTTTAAACAGCCAACTGACACTTCTTCCTACGTCAAGATTCTAGGCTTCGCATTTGCTTAGACGTTCTTGATAAGAAAAATAAAAATAATATTAAAAAAAACAACCACACTCCAATCGTCCTTTGCAGCTGTTTGCCAGCTCTGGTATTAAAATAAAATGAAATATTTAAATACAGTAATACCTCATATAACATTAGTATCGAATAACACTAAAATCGCATAACATTAAGGAATCTGGGGGGAAGAATTGCATCAGATAACATTAAGATCCTATGGGATGCTTCAGATAACAACCGCTAAAGCCTGTGTGGTTACAATGTATCTCTATGGATCCCATAGAGGATCAGATAACACTAAAAATCATATAACACCAAGACTTGTGGAACCAGGTTTTAGTGTTATATGAGGTTTTACTGTACATGGAGTTCTGTTCTGTTGAACAGGTGCAAGTTATAGCGCCATCATGACTACTCAAATAAAACAACTTACCTCTCCCAGCTGATGATCAACACGTTTACTTGGAGATGGGCACCATTTCATTGTAATGGGTATGCATACATTCTAAATTCTATACCATTTAAAATTGTGACTATGGAATATTCCAAGCTCATGTTTGGTCTGTTTGGACTTCACCGCCACCTTAAAAATTTGGTTTTGGGGGAAGAGGGCACGTCAGAAAGAGTTCTTTCTCAAACCCAAGGCCAGTCAAAGACAACAGGATGGGAGTTAGTGATATAACACACTCTATACCCATGATGATGAACCTTGAAACTCTAGGTGTTCTTGGGCTTCTGAGAATTGAAGTCCAAGAACACCTGGAGTGCCAAGGTTCACCATCACTGCTCTACACATATAATCAGGGCAAGAAGAAGTGAAGAAGATCTGAGGAACAGTGAGATTTGAAAGGAGCACTAGGAATTTTTTTGCCACTCTGTAATGCAGAGCAAGTTAAGGAGGATGGTGGAGGACAGAAGTGCCTGGAGGACAGTGGTCCATGGGGTCACAAAGGGTCAGAATCGACTGTGCGACTGAACAACAAAATGCAGGGGTTCCCAACCTTTCAAAGCCAGGGACCGGGTCACACTCTCTTAGTCAGCTTCAAGGGCTGGATAGCCATTTTGCACTGCCTGTGTGATGGGGACAACCATTTTGTCCCAACAGCTTCAAAGGACTGGTCATGAAATGGCCCTGGGGGCCGGATCTGACCCACAGGCCTTAGGTTGGGAACCCTAATGGGTTTAGAAATATTTTTACATTTGTTTGTTTATTTATTTATTATATCTTTATACCATCCATCTGGGATATTTTCCATATTTTTAAATATTTAATGTTTAGATATCATGGGGGATAGGAAACCCATCTTATTTTCCAATCCAAATGCTTGCATAAGGAATATTTTTATATTCATTTGAAATTTCCATCCCATGCAGACTAAATACGGATAATGGGTTAGGGTTATAATTAAATTTATGGAAAGCAGGAATGCAAGGCAAGTCCCTAATAGTAATCTTAAGGCAGTGATTTCAGTTGTCAGGAATATCTGTATCATTTAGAATAGTCTGGCTTTTTAAAGAGATACGGTACAGTATTTTGTTGGCTAGCCTGGAAAGAGTTGAAATGGGAGGTGAGAAGTTTAAAGGGGTTTAAATAGTAAAGTACAGTATATACAGTATCTTCAAACCACAGTACATAGGGAAATAATTGATTTAAATGTCATTTTCTGGAACCAAGCATTCAGTTAGTTACATTAAATGTTTAGAGAATACGAAACAGTTAAAAGAGCACACCTATATCAAGTAATTAAAGAGCATATACCATCAATATTATTCCTTTAAGTAAGAAATGCACAAGGCAACTCATAAATATAGTATTCCTGGTAGTTAGCGGAAATGGAAATATGCTGTTAATGGGGTAACAAACGGGAGGAGAATGGCTAAATCCTAAATTCTGATTTAAAATTTACATTGTACAAGAAACTTTAAGAACCTAGCCTAGAGGACAAATATCTCTTTTTAAAAGGCCCTCTTAATGGAACTAAATAACTTGATTTAGCTATAATTTATGCATGTAACTCAGGTTAACTCTTCAAGAAAATTATCTTAAATCATAATAGTCATAATCTGAGGAGACCTTAACTGGAATATGAAGATTAACATGAGACTTAGTCGGAATTTAATCAGGGAGATAATAGCCACCTCAACTATCATGTGTACATGGGGTCTTTATGGTATTAGTCACCAAAGACTTGTTACGTAATGTTATAGAAACTAAAATAGTATCAAAGTAACAGGCTATTCACCTTTAAAAATGACATTTAATCTAAGTAAACAGGAAAGGGAAGACAGAATATAGAGATTCAATTTATCATTGTTAACATCTCCAATATGTCAGCATAATATCTCTAAAGGCTTGGAATTTTATTGTTAAGAAAATGCAGATCCCGCCATCTCCGCTATCACCAGATTAGAAGGCATGAAAGATCTACTCCATGGTATCTGTATGAAAGAATTATCTAAGATAAAAAGAAGAAAAGAGATAAGTAAGCCACTTGGAACCAGAAATAATTTCCTTAATGGCAAAATATAATGAGAGCCGTTCCCAAAGATTGAAGTTAACTTTAGGTAGAAAATAGGTGGTATTAAATGCAATAGATATTAATAGAAATGTGATAGGAATGTTACATCTCCCAAAACCCTGTGAATTGATGGAAAGGGCTCAAAGCTTTTGGCAAGGTTAAAAATGATAAAGAGGAAAAACTAGGATTACTACTAAAACAAATAAGGGTGAGAGCTGTTTATATCCACAAAAGATTCTGGGAGATTGAACAGAGTTTAATAAATACTATTTACTTCTCCTATTCTAATTTTAGTGATATTAATCAACACCAGGCATCTACTGAGGCAAAACCCCTAGATGAGGAAAGCAGGAAGAATATGGAAAATGAAATCACAGTAGAAAAAATTACAAAAGCTATTCAAAATTTCAAACCCAGTAAGGCTCTAGGGCCAGATGGAAATACTGGTTCATTCTCTAAACATTTTAAGAACTCTTGGCACACACAAAAACCCCATCTTCTGCTAGTGTTAATGGCTTTGGGTTTTTGTTATTTTATTTCCAGAGTGGGGAAATTTCGCAAATGGGGGCGGTATAGAAATGTAAGAAATGAATAAAATAAATTTCAGCTTAATTCTCTTAAATTCTAATGATGTGATATTGATGTTAAGGAATTCTTTAGAAGCTAACACACACCCCCTTATATTCTTCTTCCATGAAGGCATCTTTTCGTGAGTTCATTCTGCAGTTTCCTTCACCTGACCTTAAAAGAATTAGAGGCATTCTTAGGGACTGCAGGATTTCTAGGAAACTGGATTTAATGAGCTTCAATATATTTCCCTCAGTACAAATTTTTATATCACAAATGTTAAAAGTCACCCTAACAAATAGTGTCTTTAAATATTTAGGAGTCTTCATAGATAAAAATCCAACCAAACATGTCAGATGCAACTGTATCTGTATTGTATCTGGGAAAATCAAAACTAGATAGGGAAAAAACCAGAGTAAATATAAGCTATCATTTTCAAGCTGCATTGCTTCCATTAAGATGATGATTTTTAAAATTTATTTTATTTATTTTTCAATTTTACCATGGTACCTTATGACTAAGTTGGTATCAAATAAATTATAAAAGCTGACATCATGAGGGAGAGCATGAAATACATCACCCCCTTTGAAGGTCTCCATTCTCCAGCTGGAATCTGCCTCAAGGAGATGTGTCAAAACTTTCTTCATTGTTGATTGAGGCAGATCCAGGCTCCTCACAGGGACTGTGTAAGATGTGGGAACATGATTGGAATATTAAAATAAATGAAGAGAAGGGGTCAGATGTTTAAAGACATTTCCGTATAAAGGAGTCATTGTTATTGCTAGGGAGATTGCATTTGAAATACAGTACTGTACTACACAAATGGTATTTGATCTCACATCGGCACTCACATATCAATCCTGAAGTCTCACCTGTGAGTTGGAGAAGCTGTAAATGTAAAGGATCATTTCAACACCTCTGGTGGTTTTGCAGAAAAGTAGACAAGTGACTGTCTACTTTTCAGGACTGTGGTGGATCAAGTGGTTAAGATGCTGAAACAGATGACTTGAAGGTTGACAGGTCAGTTTGAGACCTGAGTACTGCATGACAGAATGAGCTCCCGTCTCTCTCCCAGCTCCTGCCAACCTAGGAGTTCAAAAGCAAGAAATTGCATGTAGATAAATAGGTACCACTTTGATGGGAAGGTAAGCAGTGTTCTGTGCACACCAGTGTCGAGGCATGCCTGCCACATGTCCACAGAAATATCTGCAAACACAGACAGCGCTGGCTCTTTCACTGTAAACAGAGATGAGCACTGAACCCTAGCATCAGATACAACTGGCTTTCGAGCAAGGGTGATTTTTACCTTTACCTAGACAAGTGCTGGAAAGAAGTGTTTAATGAATAAACAAATTTACAAATTGGTTGATGACTAAATCCCCAGAATTAGCACTTCTTACTCTTTTTTTTAAGGGGAGAATGAGTCCATTTTATAAAAACTCTTAATAGGTTATCTTTTTGTAGCTGCAAAACAGACTATGGCCAAAGGGCGGAAGAATATGCAAGGATTATCAAATGCAGCATGGCACTCTAGGTAGCCCTACAGGGAAAGTTAACCACTAAACTGCATATGACCAAAGGGTAAACAGTTGGATTCTTTTGCAACAGATGGGCACCCTTTTATTGTCTATATCAGGGGAACCCAAACTTTTCAGACCATGGGCCAGTCATGTGGTTCAGCAGGCAGGTCACGTGGTTCAACAGGCTGGTCATGTGGTTCCTACCACCAGAAATGGAATTAAAACATACAGTACCTTGCAACCTGTTTTGCAACAGGATATGATAGATTTTAAGCTGTCATTTTCTCTGCTTAAACCAGGGGTGCCCAAACTTCAGCCCATGGGCCAGATCCGGCCCCCAATGCCAATTCATCTGTAATCTTTAATTTAAAATTTTCTTTTCTGCTTCCAAGGCTCCCTTGGGATAATCTTCAGCTGGTGAAACCTTAGGAGCTTCTGGGTGAGGAGAAGGAGTCTTTAATGACCTAAATTTGCTTGCCTCCATCCCACCACCAGAATTGGAACTGGAAACAATGATTTTCAGATATTAAATGCATCACCATAACAAGGATCCCAAAGCCTTTCCCAGGTTGAAAAGAATCCCTCGGGATGTTCAGAACCTGAGGAGAGGAATAAAAACATTTAAAATGAAGTTTAAAGTCCACTGTTGCTGGACTTTAGAATTCCAGCTACAGAGGCACCCTTTCAACAATGAGCAAGTGCAAGTTACTTTCTAAAAGCAATGAAAACCAAATTATTATTTTTTTTTTTAAAAAAAGAAATGTTCTAAGCTCAGGGTGGGCCTGAGTGAGAATCGCTCACCCAGTGAAAGTAGTCCACGTGAAAGTCCTGTGCTGCTCCAGTGGCAAGAACGGATGGGAACAGGTAGTCTTTCAGATGGTGTTGGATGGCAGCTCCAATGATCCTTTGCTGTTGCTTATGGAGGCTATTGCTTATGAGAGTTGTCGTCGTCATCGTAGTCAGCTGCAACTCATATCTGAGAATGCATATTTTTTCCTGAAGCAGGAAAAATGCCATTGGCGTGAATTTGTTTAAGGTGGATCCTGCCTTCCCATGAAGTGACCCACACACTGTGATCACAAAGCCATCTCCGGCGGCATATATGAAATGAGACATGCAGGATTTAATACCGAGACTGCAATGGACTCCTGCAGCCTTGAGGATATTATCAAAGTGCGCCTTCACACCCAGTCCATCTGGTATGGCCTCTTCCGCCACCATGACCATTGGGAATTAGAGTGCCTCCTCCACTCATTTTGATGTTCCAGTGGCATTTCCTCCATTGAGGGGACCATCATCCCACCTAAAGGGGCTCATCCGCCCATAGCCATTGGCCCCTTTAGGGAGTCAGGTTATTTACTGCCACCCAACACTTGGCATTGAGTCACTGTCTGTATGGTCTACTCCATTACCGTAGTGGGATGTCTGACCAGGCATTTTGTTGAGAGTGATAGTCCAGCAACATCTGGAGAGCCACACATTTGTGAGCCCCTGAACCTCTCATTGGTGATAGTTCTGCATTTTGTGTTTATAGCTGAGTGATGATGTGGAACACGTAGCTGTGACTGTGCAGTCTCCAGAGGAACAGGAAGAAGATCAAGAAGACACCAGTTCAACTATCCTGCCGGGTAAGAGCTGCTGATCCAGAGTAACTGATTAAATATATAGGGTTACAGTGCTTGGGAATGTTCCTTTTGAAGGCTACAACTCCCAGCACCAGACCACTTCACCCAACCTGCAGAGACGGAAGATTCTGGAAGAGGTAGTAGCAATAGCAATTACATTTATATACCACCCCCATAGCGCTTCATGTGCTCTCTGGGCAGTTCATATGTTAATTTAGCATTTTGCCCCAAACTTGCTGGGTAGTCTAAAAATGAACATTCTCAGACTGTCCTAGGTGAACATCCTGGGCTCCTTTTTAGGTAGTTTATTTGTTTATTTATTTCTCCATGTTGACAAAAGGCAAGCAAAGCAATTGCATCTCTTCACAAAAATTGCTATTTTGCATAGCAGCAGGAGGGGTCTCAGTTTACTTCACAGTCACAACAGAGTAGCTAAAATGTGGACCAAGACTAAAGAAACTTGATTTCAAATACTTGTCTGTAAAACTTGCATGGTGACTGTAGAACTCAGCCTTCTTTATCTATGTGAGTGGAAAACTGTTGGTTCCATAGCTAAACCTAGGAAAGTTACATTTTCTGGGCTGCAGCTCCCAGGATTCCACAATCACTTTAACCAGTAGCCATGCTCAAAATTGGGAAAACGTACATTTTTGGACTACAGCTGTCAGAATCTCATAGTCAGCTTTGGCTATCGTGGCCATAAGATTCAGGAAGAAAGGAACTTTCCCAAGCTCTGTTCCTCACCCATTCTTGAAGACTTTGTTATTACTTTGATATCTTGACATTCTGTATCTATAATGAGTTGGTGTGGGTTAAGGTCTTAGCTGAGCATTTGATTCAGTCCTAGATAACAGCGCTTCAGTGCATTTCAGCAAGTCCTGCCTCAAGAATGTCTTCTCCGTCATTCTCCTCTTCATCTATCTACTCCTTATGGCTGTAGCCATCTTCTTGGTCTACCAAACCATTGCTGACTTCCGGGAAAAGCTCAAGCACCCAGTAATGTCCGTCTCTTACAAGGAGGTGTCTACCTATGATGCTCCAGGTAAGGCTTGAAAGTAGAAAGCAGGCCTTGGACTGTGCACTTGGTATATTAATCAGGAGTGGCAGGCAATGTTGTGTAGTGTTTAGAATGGCTGTGTAGTAGTTGAACTAGGCCAGTGATGGTCAACCTTGGCACTCCAGGTGTTCTTGGACATCAATTCTCAGAAGCCCAAGTGAACACACCTGCTGATCAGGGCTTCTGGGAATTGAAGTTCAAGAACACCTGGAATGTCAAGTTTGGCCATCATTGAACTAGGCCTTGGGAGACATGGGTTCAAATCCCTACTTAGCCATGAAACTCATTGGGTAACCTTGGGCCACTCAAACTTTCAGCCTGACAAAGGTTGTTGTACGAATAAAGTAAAGATGGGGATAATAGGGTCATAGAAGGAAAGTCTAGATATAAATGTTCAAATTAAATAAATAAGAAAATAAATAATAACTAACAGCACTAAGCATGGTTAAACATTGGTGTTATGTATGGTTTTTAAGATGTATGTTTTAGATACAGTGCTGTGTTTCTGATGAGTTTGCAGTAATCTGTCTGACCCAGTTCATTAGAAATGTCACCCTTTTCCTCCGTTATAGGCATTGCTCTCTATCCAGGCAAGGCTGAGCTGCTCACCTGTGAGCACCACTACTATGATTATATTCCACCTCTGGTGAACCCTGGGCAGCCGGGGAAAATTGAATGCATAACACAGGGAATCAACTATACCGATCCTTTTACTAATCAAACCAAGGTAACAATTAAACTGGATCCAGCAATGAAGTGGGTTGCTGAAAAGCAGCCGTGAAATTTTCTTACTGTTCTGTTGCTGCTGTTTATTTTTTTGTTTCCCAAACCTTACTTGGTGGCATTTGAAACTAGCTGAGGAGTGCATTTTAGTCTCATGGTGACCATCTTTCTCGGCTCATTTTGTATAGGATCTTATTACCTGAGCTGGTGAATGCTGATGCTCCCATAACCCTTCTGATCCACTTAGCTTATACAGTGGTTGTGACTGCAGATGTTGCAGATACCTATAGTGTAGCACACTGATAGTGGACGAAACTTTTAGAGACCTGAGTGCCCAAACAGAGGGGCGGGGCAAACTGTGCTTGGGGGGAGGGAGGGAGTGCTCCCATTGGGCTGCTGGGCAGAGGGGTGGGATAAACTCTGTGTTGGGAGAGGGAGGAAGCACTCCCATTGGGCTGCTGGGCAGAGGGGTGGGAGAACTCTGTGCTGGGGTGACAGTGTGTGTGCCAGCAGAGAGGGCTGGGAGTGCCACGTCTGGCATGCGTGCCATAGGTTTGCCACCACTGGTCCAGTTCACTGAACAATATGCAAAAACAGGAGACAAATTTGCATTTCTGCCTGTTCTTCCCATGTGCAGTTGTACCTCACTTAAAGAGCATAATGTGTTCCACAGGATTGCTCTTTAAACGAGTTTGCTCTTTAAGCGAAACACCATTGTAAGTGACCAATTGTGGGGGGGATTGCAAACCCCGATTTATTTGTTAAGCGAGTTTTTGGTTGGTTTTATTTGTTAAGCGAAGCAAACATTCAGAGAAAATTCTGCACTTTAAGCGAGTTACTCTTGAAGCGAGGCACTCTTTATGCGAGGCTTGACTATACCTTCTCTTTTCCTTGCACTCTTAGAAACATGCTGTTGTTGTCGAAGGGCCTCAGGATGTGAAGAAACGAGAACTGGTCTTCATGCAGTTCCACCTCAATGAGACAGACCAGGATTTCAGTGCAATAGACTACCTTCTGTTTTCTTCTTTCCAAGAGTTCCTCAACAGGTATATAGTTCTGTTCCTAATATGTGTTTCCATCACCATTAATACCACAAATAACAAACATGGCTGCAGGTCTTTTCTTAATGGTCTTCCCTGTAAACTCATTTGTTCTGCATTCCTTGCTTTATCTTTATAAGTTTGGTTAAATTTTAAAAAGGAGAATACAAGGTCAAGTATAAAACTGTCCGAAACCCTGTTGGATTTGATGTACAGTAAAACCTCGGATAACGCTAAAACTTGGTTCCATAAGTCTTAGTGTTATCCGATTTTTAATGTTATCCGATGCATTCATCAGATAACATTAAAATCCTATGGGATGCATCGGATAACATTAAAACTCCATAGAGATACATTGTAACTGGCACAGGCTTTAGCGAACGTTAGCCAATGCATCCCATAGGATTTAACGTTACGCGATGCAATTCTCCCCCCCCCCCGATTGCTTAACGTTATGCGGTTTTAGCATTATCTGATGCAAACGTTATCTGAGGTATTACTGCAGTGTAAAATTACACCTAATGGACTGCAGTGGCTTAGTGGTTAAGTCACTGAACTTGATGACTGGAAAGTCGGCAGGTCAGCAGTTTGAGACCTGAGTACTACACAATGGAGTGAGCTCCCGTCTCTGTATGAGCTCCTGCCAACCTAGCAGTTTGAAAGCAAGACATTGCAAGTAGATGAATAGGAACCACTTCGGTGGGAAGGTAAACAGCATACTGTCATGCCTGCCACATGATCATGGAAACATCTGCAATTGCAAACAATGCTGGCTCTTTGGCTGTAAACAGAGATGAGCACTGAACCCTAGAGTCGGATACGTTCACGGGAAATGATACCTAGGCGGTCCTTAAGTCTGATTGTATAACTAATTGCTGCCACTACGCCTCTAAAACTGCTTGTTGGATGCATCTTCCACCTTGGCATGAATTGTGTAACTGCCTCTGCGGTTACCTGTTGCACAGGTGTAACTACACAACAGGATTTCGGTCATGTACACACAAGCTAGTCTTTGTATACATAGTCTTTTAATTTCCAACCTAGACAGAGAAATCTTATTACCTAGGAAATAAGAGAGAGCCCTGAAGAGGAATGAAAGACAGGGCATCGTCATCTTATTCCCTAAGCACAGAAATGGGGATTGTGTGGCCTGAAGAACACATGAAGCTTCCAGGGACATTTTTGTGGCCCACCAAAACTTTCTATCCTTTTTTAAAAAGAGAAAATCATGTCTTCAAAAGTTTCTACAGGGTGTGGTTCTCTTCTGAAAAAACGGTGCAGGGACTCTGTACCTCATAGCATAAAAATACCCACCACCACAACAACAACAGAAAGAGCTGGTGTGAGCTGTGGAAGGTCTGGGCTAGCATTTGAAAATGGCTGTAGGCAGGCCTTTCAAAGTTTCCCATCCTTGCACATTATGGAAGCCAGCAGAACTGGTAGGTAAAGGTAAAGGTCACCCTTGCTCGAAAGCCAGTCATATCTGACTCTAGAGTTCAGTGCTCATCTCTGTTTATAGCCAAAGAGCCAGTGCTGTCTGTGTCTGCAGACATTTCCGTGGACATATGGCAGGCATGACTAAACACCGGCGTGCACGAAATGCTGTTTACCTTCCCACCAAAGTGGTACATATTTATCTACTTGCAATTCCTTGCTTTCGAACTCATAGTTTGACAGGAGCTGGGACAGAGATGGGAGCTCACTCCATCTTGCAGCACTCAAGTCTTGAACTGCTGACCTGCCAACCTTCTAGTCGTCAAGTTCAGCGCCTTAACCACTAAGCCACTGCAGTTACTGGGAAATCTGTTATGAGATTTAGAGTAAAAAACACTCTCCAAAACAGAACAAAAGTTTGTACATCCTAGTTATAGACTTTACTGAAGACTCTTAGGAACCGAAAATGCCTATGAATCACAGTTCTCGTGGTTCCCTTGTAAGAAGGGGGTGGTGGTGGTGGTTGAATCAGTTTGAGCCTGTAGTGCAGGGGTGCCCAAACTTTTCAGGCCGTGGGCCAGTCACGTGGTTCAGGGAGCTGGTCACTACGGCCCGGGGACTGGATCCAGCCCCGATGCTAAGTAATCCGGCCCGCAAAGCCTTCGTCGCTCCTGGAAGTGGAAGTAAAACGCACCTGTACGGGCGCATTTTACTTCCGCTTCCAGGAGCGATGAGGGTTTTGTAGGCCGGATTACTTGGCATTGGGGGCTGCATCTGGCTCCCGGGCCATAGTTTGAGCACTCCAGCTGCAGTGCATTTGCTGTTCTCTATTCTTCCTATAGAAGAATCTTAAGTTATAAGGTAAAGGTAAAGGTTGCCTTTGCTCGAAATCCAGCCATATCTGACTCTAGGGGTTGGTGCTCATCTCCATTTACAGTGTTGTCTGCATCTGCAGACACATGTGGCAGGCATGACTAGATGCTGGAGTGCATGGAATGCTATTATCTTCCCACTGAAGTGGTATCTATTTATCTACCAGCAATTTCTTGATTTTGAACTCCTATGTTGGCTAAGTTGTACATGCACCACAGCCAAATGTCACTGTTTTCTCAAGAAGCTGAAAAAATTGATTTTGAGAATGCTGTTCCCTGATCCTCCTCCTCCTCTTCTTCTGCAAGTCACTTTCCGGTCCTGAGTCCTTTCGGCACACAAAGTCCTCAGCCTCAGGTCAGAATGCGACTGCCTGGGTGGTGATGGGGTGTGGGCGGTATGCACATGCCTTGCCTCTGCTTCGGGAGCTGCACTGGTTGCCGGTTTGCCTCCGGATGCAATTCAAGGTGCTGGTTATCACCTTTAAAGCCCTATATGGTAGTGGTTCAGGATACTTAAGAGACCGCATCACCCCAAGAACATCTGTCTGTCCCCCCAGAGTGGACTGGAGAGGCTGTCTAGTTGTTCCATCGGCCAGAGAGGCACATCTCTCTGGCACTAGAAGGAGGGCCTTCTCTGTGTCTGCTCTGCCCCTATGTATGGAACCTCCTACCAACTGAGCTACGTCTACAGATGGACTTGCTGTCTTTTAGGAAAAACTTAAACACATGGCTGGTGGGACAGGTATGGGGTCCTAGAGGTACCATGACCCCAGCTTGCTGGCTTGTTTGAGCTCCCTCTCCCCCCTGGTTTTTTAATCTTTTATCTTTAATTGTTTTTAACTTTTTAATTATTATTGGGACCTGTTGATTTTTATAAATTTTCAAAACTTTTTAAATTTTATAATTGTAATTTTGAAGTTTTTAATATTGGGTTTGGGTTTTGTTGTGTTATGCTTTTATGGTGTTGTAAACCGCCCTGGGTCGCCTTGGTGAGAAGGGCGGTATAAAAATTTAAATAAATAAATAAAATGTAGCTTCTGCCCTGCCCTCCATCAAGATGCATTCAAGTGGGAATTAATTCACTTGGGTACCATCGCTCTTCCCTGTGGACTTTGCCACCCACTAGTCCTCAGGGTTGTCAGGTTAGTTAACCGCTGCCTGACACTCAGTGTTGAGTCGCTGGTATTATGGTCTACTATAGGACCAGTAGCTACACCATCTGGAGCATGGGTGCCCAAACTACAGCCCGGGGGCTGGATCTGCCCTGACACCAATTCACCCGACCCGCAAAGCCCTCATCGCTCCTGGAAATGGAAGTAAAATGCACCTGTTTGGGCGTATTTTGCTTCCGGGAGTGACGAGGGCTTCATGGGCCAGATGAATTGACATTGGGGGTGGATCCAGCCCCCGGGCCATAGTGACCAGCCCCCTGAAGCACGTGACCTGCCCGCAGCCCAAAAAGTTTGGGCACCCCTGGTCTGGAGGATTCTGACAGGTACAGTTCAAAGAACCAACTTCCAGCTTCCTTTGTTCTGCCTGTGAGTTTTCACTGGGCAAGGGCACAGAGGCAGTTCACAAGCGTACATGACCTTCTTTCCCCAGTCAACTGAGCCAGATTTGTCCTGTGCACAAGTGTGCACTTAAGGAACAAATCCCATCGGTGAAGGAAATGGAGTGGTGTGCAATTCATTTAGACAGGCTGAAAAATGGTCTTTAAAGTACAAGTGTTCTGTTTGCGAAGCTGCATCTGAAGTGAATGTTGGTTTATTGCCTGTTTAGAGGGTCTCCATAGAAATTAAACTTAGCATGAATCATAGTTTTTCATCCTTGCTTCTTTTTTAGGCTCACTACATAGCATACATGGCTGCCTTGGTAACCTACAATTAGCTGAATTAAGAAGAGGCTTTCAGGCTAAAGTGGCTAAGTCCAAATAATTAAGAGGCTCAGCCAGGCAGGCCTTTTAATGGAGCTCAAGTGTCCTTGTAGACGGTCTGTGGAAACCCTTCATTCCAGCTGAATCAAAAAGCCTCCTTAAGTAAATTACTTTCTTGGATATATATGTGTGTGTGAGAGAAGGAGAGGCAACTATTTTCCAGTTCTACTAATAATGGGCCATTTTAAAGTATCTCCCCTGTAGAGCATAACCATGTTTTGATAGTTGAATTTGAAAATCATCAAGGAGATACCTTTGGGGCCAGGGCTGGCTTTGCTTTCTTAGTTCAGAAGTAAATAATATTAGGAAGTTATTATTATTGGATACAAATCAACCATTTGATTCACAGTTGAGGACTGGAATAAAATCAACAGTTTAAGCCCTAACCAAAGACCTAAGAACTGTTAGGGTATCATCTGAGTATACATGCAGTTCCTAGTAGAGTTGTTTTTTGGAGTGTTAGGATGTTCAAGTCCGATAGCAATGTCAATAAACCAGACTTTCTTATTCTTATTATTTTATTTATTTGTTGCATTTATACCCCGTCTATCTCGGATAGTCTCCCACTCTTGGTGGCTAACAATACATTTTAAAAATCTATACAATAAGAAATTAAAAGAATAAACAAACTGAATAAATTATAAATAACAACACAAAAAATACCCCCACCCCCCTAAATTAAAAATAACCATCAACAAAGAACACATCTTGGTGACAGAAAGAGTTAATCAAAGTTGACGTTTACTCTGTGCTTAATTGCCATAGCTGTCACTTCTGTTGCCATTTTGAATGCTGTGTGAGTGAGGAGTGTATGAATATGACAAACGCCTCCTGGGCAGTGCCTATGCGAGACACAATATTAACTGATCAAGCAACATTTAGGACCAAGATTTGATGCCCTAGATTAGAAGATAGCTTAATTTGTCAGTGAAGCAATTCATTCACTCCTCATGCTTTTTTGTTCAATTATATTTAAAAATGCACTTTATTATTGTTTTTAAATTGTGTCAAAATTTCTAAAGAACATCAACATCCCTTAAAGAAAAGATCCCTGGTGGTACAGCGGTTAAACTGCTGTACTGCAGCCAAAACATTGTGAGTTTGATCCTGATTGAATTAAGGTTGACTCAGTCTTCCATCCTTCTGAGGTCAGTAAAATGAGTACCTAGCATGTTGAGGGGGAGAAAATGCTATTTAGTTGTAAACACCCAGAGAGGGCACTAACTGCTATGGGGCGGTATAGAAGTGTAATTGATGTTGTTATTGCTGGCGCTTGCCATGCCAGCCAAAGAATCCCCCTTTCCATGGAGCCTTGACTACAAGGGCCCTTTCAGCCAAGGCCTGAAGAAAAACAGTCGCTGTTTCTGAAGAGCTGCCTCCTCAAACAGAACAGGCCCCACTGGAACAGTGGCAACAATGACGGGAGGAACTTTGCCATTTCCTGCATCCCGTCACATGAAGCATGACGCCCCCACCCCCCGCAACGGCCTTGTGTAGTCAGGCTGGCCCTGTGACAGCTTCTGCACTGCTGGCACAAGGAGGTGTGTGTGCCCACAAAGGCTGAGAATTTTTGTGTAGCTATTTTGACTTCCCACAGATGAGACTCGTGCTGTCGGTGACTCTGTTCCTTCCTCAGCCATGGAAATTGTATATAGGCCTGTCTGTCAGAAAGGCTCGTTGCAGGAGCTTAGAATAAATCCACAGGGAGAAAACCTGAATGGAAAAATCTCGTTCAGATATCTTGACTTCTTCTTCTGTGTCTTGGCCAGATGTGAAACTGTCAAAATGAAGGCAGCTTTTGGTGCATTCACTCTACAATTCCTTTTCTCCTGACCTACCTAGTGTGAGAAAGATTAGCCGGCAACACAAGGTTACCATTAACAGTGTACCTCCGATTGTGGTTCAAAAATACCACGGTTTGAAGTGGCTCTTTTTGTGTGGCACAGCTTTAATTTCCCTGCCAGTGGGGTGTGGGGTGTGTGTTCCCTGCCAGTGGGGTGTGTGTAATATCTTGGCTGGCACAGCTTTAATTTCCCTGCCAGTGGGGTGTGTGTCTCTTCTGACTGGATTGCCAGAGGCCATTTTACTTATCGTCTCATACGGGAGGCTAAATGAATTAATTTCGAGTCAGAAATTACTCTGGGTTGAAAGGATTTTTGCTGGAGAAACTCTGCTCGGGATGCCTGAATGAGGCTCCTTTCATGTCCCCAAGATCCTCATGCAGCACTCGGGTATCGAACCTCAATTTTCCAGTCTTCAAGCTCAGCATCTTATCCACTAAGGCACCACTGTGCTGAAATCTAGAGAGGGCCCAACACCTTATTAATGCAAGACATGCAAGCATCCAGACCATCACTACAAGGCAAAATTATATAAATTTATATATCTCCTACTAGCTCCAGAAATATTGAGATTGATTGTGATTCATCAGCCTGATGTGGAGCCCTCTGCACATGGTGAAGGATGTGCTGTTTATTCAGTAACATGATCCAGGGCTCTTTCCTGATATTTTAAATGGGTGCTGGAGCCAAGAACTTATTCAAGTTTTTTGAGTTAGGGAGATCTTTACCTTACAAATATCCTTCCTGTGAAAAGAGTTTTAATCAGATCTCTAACTGCCATTGTTCCACTTGCTTATTTTGCTGCCTGGATTTGCTGTTTTTATTCCTATCGAATGGGATTCGTGTGGATCCGGCAATTATTTGGGGATGCTACTTGTATTTCACTGCATGAGAGTGTTCAGCAGAATCCCTCACTGAGTCAGTCATGCCACTATTTACCTCTCAACATTATTGTAGCAAAGTATTTTCACCTCGTTTTATACCCCAGAGTAACACCTGACAACCTCTTCTCTTTGCAGTCCAAACAAATCAGAGTTTATGAAGGCGTGTGAGAGCTCCTACTCTGGTTGGAAGTTCTCCAGTGGCTTCCGCACTTGGGTCAAAATGTCCTTGGTGAAAACTAAAGAAGAAGATAGTGGAGAGACGGTTGAATTCAGACAGGAGGTAATAACGAGTGCCGGGGAGGCTTTTGACTGCCATAGGCACGAAGCATGGCTTTTTATTCCTGCAGGAAATGTTTTATGACAGGGGTGCCCAAATTTTGGCCCTTGGGCTGGATCCGGCCCACAGGCCATAGTGATCAGCTCCCTGAACCACGTGACTGACCCACGGCCCGAAAAGGTTGGGCACCCGTTTTATGACATAGCTCAGGGGTGGCAAACCTATGGCACACGTGCCAGAGGTGTTACATGGAGCCCTCTCTGTGGGCACCCGTGCAGTCACCCCAGCACAGAGTTCACCCTGCTCCTCTTCCCAGCAGCCCAATAGAAGCACTTCCTCCCTCCCCCAGTACAGAGTTTATCCCACCCCTCTGCCCAGCAGCCCAATGGGAGTGCTTCCTCCCTCCCCCCAGCACAGAGTTTGCCCCACCCCTCTGCCCAAGAGCCCAATGGGAGTGTGTACTTCCTCCCCTGTTGCTGTGTTGGCACTTTTCGATAAATAAGTAATTTTTTGGGTTGCAATTTGGGCACTTGGTCTCTAAAAGGTTTACCATCACTGACATAGCTTTTGCTGCTGGTTTTAAATACAGTACCACCATTACTAAGGGGGACAGTGAGGAAGGCTCAAATGAAATGACAGAGGGGGTACATAACTTACATTCCTACATTGTCTCCTTCCTGAAGCATTCCCTATTTCTCCCAAGCAACAAAAATTTCAAGAATAGTGCCTCTTACATGAGTTTCCTTCAACTAAACACTCAAAACTCAGATTTCATGTTTTTATGAACTTTCAGAGTTTTTAAATTTTTTAATTTATTAGTATTTTATTGGATGGGTTAGGGTTTATGATTGTGTTTTTATCTTGTAAGCCGCCCAGAGTCGGGTATGCCCGATTGGGGCGGGATAATAAATGGGAATAATAATAATAATAATTGTCTTTGCAAGATTTATTCATTCATATCTATACTAGCAGAGCAGCCTAGAACAGTGATGGCAAACCTTTTAGAGACCAAGTGTTCAAACTGCAACCCCAAACCCACTTATTTATCACAAAGTGCCAACACAGCAACAGGGGAGGAAGGAAATGCTCCCATTGGGCTACTGGGCAGAAGGGCAGGGTGAAGTCTGTGCTGGAGGGAGGGAGGAAGTGCTCCCTTTGGGCAGCTGGGCAGAGGGGTGGGGCAAACTCTGTGCTGGGATGACTGAAAGGGTGCCCACAGATTGGGCTTTGAGTGCCACCTCTGGCACGGGTGCCATAGGTTCACCAATACTGGCCTAGAAGTTATGAGGCTGCAAGGGAAGGTAGCAATCCTTTGTTCGTTCATCAGATGCCCAGAAGGAATTATTTGCTCCCTCAACTCTAGTTTAAACTTGCTGTTCTCTTCCAATAGTGACTGTGCTTTTGCCTCTTCCATTTGTGAAAGGCTGGGTGATCCTCAGCTATTAAGACTAAGCTCAATATCATAAACGTCTGTCCAACCTTTTAAGTCTTGCAGAATTCTTTATTAAGTTGGGATGTTACAAAAAGCCAGCTGGATTGCGGGGGAAACAATCTCCTCAAATAAGGCCAGGTGTGGTGGTCACAAGGATTAGGTTTGAGACCTAGTTTTGAGATTGAGATTGCCAACTAGAGATCGACTACAAATGCCTTCCAGATGATTTTTCAACTCTCAGCCACTGCAGTAGCAACCGTGAAATTGGCCGCTTTTAATATACAAACAAGGCGCCTGGGAGCACCTTTTTTTGTTTTTAATCAGAATCACATCCCCAGAAGTCTCCCAAGAAGCACGATTCTTTTTAAAAACTAGGCACAGGCTGCTTGCGTATCTTTGTGTTTGCACACACAAAAGCAATTGTTTTGCCATCATACTACCCAATGCAGGGGTGAGATGTAATCCCAGTCCAGTGCTACCTTTCATAGATGGAATGAATGAGGGACTGGTATGTGTTACGTATGTGCAGTGGTTAAAACTGCTGTACTGCAACCAAAAGGTTGTGAGTTCAATCCTAACCAAGGCTCAAGGTTGACTCAGCCTTCCAAGGTCAGTAAAATGAGTACCCAGCATGTTGGGGGCAAAATGCTAATTAACTTGTGAACTGCCCAGAGTGCACTAAGTGCTCTGGGGCAGTTTATAAGTGTGATTGCTTTACAGGAGTTTGATTATACCCAGAATTCTCGGATGAAGGGGCAATGAATATTTTTTTTTACTTATGTTTAGCTAGTTATATAACAATATAAATATCCACTTTCCCCCTTGCCTTATTCCAGATCAGCGTGGTTAACTATATTGAAAGGAGGAAGAATTCAGGTGGTGACCAACTATTCTTTGTGGTATTTGAATGGAAAGACCCCTTTATTCAAGAAGTACAGGATGTAAGTGAAATATTTATATATTTATTTTAGCATCCAGTTTCTTCTCTTCCTCATATTCCAGCCAATGAAAACACCCAGGAATTGGAAAACTTACCAGCGTACTTAAACTTGGCCTTTTCTCTCTGGTAGCAATATGGCAATTGGGGAAAAAAGACGACTATTGTTGTATGTGGGCAACTAAGAAATTAGGGTCAAATCTGAATGTTTAAGAATGTAGATTAAGGCTCCACAACTATTATGGCCCAGTAAGTACATTTGGGATTGGAAGAGGTAGTAGGTATGATCCTCAAATGGCTGTTCCTTTCCTATTTGCAAGAGTTCTCTACAGCGTCATGACATTGTGGGCGGGGCCAAAGAAAAAATATTAATAATAAAATAAAAACAAGCAGACCCCCACCCCCACCCCCACCCCCACCCCCACCCCGTAAATAAATAAAATAAAAAATAAATTAAAATACACCCACCCACCCAAACATTTACCCACCCACCCCAAACACAAATCAACCAGAGCTTTTAAACCAGAGCTTAAAGCTTATTCTGGCTAATCTTTCTCACAGTAGGTCAGATGGAAGGAACTACAGAATGAACTCACCACAAGATGGCTTCATTTTGGCACTTTTCAACAGTTAAAGAAGTTAGGTACTAAGTCCTTCCTAACCAGTTCTCTAAGATAATATGCCTTAATGTAAATGTAAAGCAGCTGTACGTCCTTAAAGGTTCTCCAATTGGAACGGCAACTGAAACAGCACAGGTGTAGCTTATTGATGAGGTAACTCCAAGACTTTGCTTAAAAACCCCAAGCCAGGTCTCCAGGCCTGCCGGCTGCCAGGCCTTTTTAGGAACTGTGGTAGTACGTCAATATAGGTAAAGGTATTAAAGACACATTAAAATACACACAGACACACCACATCTAAAGATGAGTCACTTACCCTGGGGGGCAGGCTATAGGGAGCTTCAGGCTAGCAGCTTCTCTTCCTCCCCCCCGCTTGGGAGGACAGCAAGGAGGCCGTGCATACGCGCCAAGCACTGTAGGCGTGCATGCACACCAAGTGCTTGGCATGCATGCGCAGTGGGGGAACCAGTGAAAAGGTAAGCCCTGAAGGTGGTTCCCCCCAAAAGCTGCTACTGGTTCTCCGGGACACTGGGGAAAGTTACTACCGTTTCTGGCGAACTGGTGCGAACCTGTTACATCCCATCACTGACCGGATGGTCATTTTGCATTGCCTGCACGATGGGGGTGGCCATTTTGTCCCAACAGCTTCAGAGGGTGGCCATTTTGTTTCTCCAATGTCCTTGGAGGGGTGGGGGCACATGAAATGGTGCCATTGGCCAGATCTGGCCCATGGGCCTAAGGCTGGGACCCCCGGCTCTAGCTGAATACTCTCATTAGCCAGAATCCCAATTTGGAGTGAGATCATGTAGAGAACCTACCCATGAAGTAACCTCTCCATTCTCATACAATCATGTTTCCAGGTTCAATGTGATCACAGGTGTGTTTTGAGCTAGCATGCTCTCACAACATCTACAGGCTCCTTATGTTTCTATTATGATAGAATAGGCTTGTACTCGACTATGGATGCATAAAAGTAATTTCCTGCACTATCATATCCCTGTCAGTTCTAAAGTTCCATTGAGTTCAGGTATGTATAAGACTACATCATATGAATATGACATTGGAAATAATGAATGTTCCAGCAGCTGTAGAACAGTTCTTCTCACCATCCACTTCCAGAATGTATCTTTAGAGATGATATTGGAGTACAAGTATCATAAGGAAAATAGACTAAATTGTTTTGGAACAGGAACTGAAAATGTAAGAAATTTTTAAAAATACTGTACATGTTAAACTTTGATTACTCAAAACATTTTGCAATGCTAGTCAAATTTCAGTCTAGTAAATTAAGGGACAGCTTATCTATTTTAAAAACACTGTAAAAAGTCCTTTTTTTTTTAAAGTTTAAATCATGAATTTAATTTCTTTCCATAGATTATCACTGCAAATCCTTGGAACATGATTGCTCTTCTGTGTGGCATTTTCTTGGCTTTGTTTAAAGCAGCTGATTTTGCCAAACTCAGTGTGAAATGGATGATAAAAATCCGAAAGCGGCACCTCAAAAGAAGAAGTCAAATCTTGAACCATTTAAGCTGAGGAATAGAGCCTCTCTGGGTCTTTTGTTGCACAAATGGCATTAAGACTACACCAGAATTGCTGTTCTCTTGCAGAGGAAACAGCCTACCTGACAGAAGGGCTGCTTATTTTGCTGGACTATAAGTGAACCTGACACTTGAAGTTGTAGAAAGCTACTAACTTTTATAAGAACTCCTACTAAACCCATGGTGTTTTCTAGTAGGAAAAAAAAAGAAGAGCTCGGGGAGGGGACCATTTTATCTCTGTAACAACATTTACAAGCAGTATGGATGGGCAAGGCCTTTAGTAGTAAAGCAAGTGTGGGATCTTTTAAGAATGTGTGTTAAAGTTACAATTGGATGTGACACAGTGGTGGGCATCAGCAGGTCCACACCAGTTCACCAGAACCGGTAGCAGAAATTCTGGCTGGCCCAGCCCACCCAGGTTTGAAATAAAGTAGTCCTAATTCGACTGCAATGCAGGGCTTTCCCCCTGGCCACGCCCAGTGTGGTAATTTTTTTTTGGAGCCCACCACTGATGTGACAAGAAATTTTAAATGTTAATGAATATACTAAATCCTGTTCAGTGCTTTAGGCCTGGGTTTGGTCTCCACCATGATCATTTATTACCTCAGGGGAAAAAACATCCCTGCTTTTGAGACCCTAAACAAAACAGAAGCTTCAGGGGTGCTGATGCTCAGAGACAAGAGTGTTGTACTAAGGGGACTGCTCCAGAAATACACAGCGATAGTGTTTCAAATGTTGCTCCAGTAGGCACACTCCAAGGGCTAAGGATAGGTCGTCCTTGCTCAAAAGCCAGTCGTATTCAACTTTAGGGTTCAGTGCTCATCTGTTTACAGCCAAAGAGCCAGCGCTATCTGAGTTTGCAGATCTTTCAGTGGACATGTGGTAGACATGACTAGACACCGGAGTACATGGAATGCTATTTACCTTCCCACCTAAGTGGTACCTATTTATCTACTTGCAATTTTTTGCTTTTGAACTGCTAGGGTGGCAGGAGCTGGGACAGAGACAGGAGCTCATTCCGTCCTGCAGTACTCGGGAATCGAACTGCTGACCTGCCAGTCGTCAAGTTCAGCATGTTAACCACTAAGCCACCACAGCCCCTAGGGCTAAGGACACATGACAAGAAAAGATTTGTGCCAGGTGTGCACCAAATGCATGCTGATTTTCACTGATTCATAGCCGTGTTGCAGATGAATTGGATGCCTTGCAACTGTCCAGTGTTGATCAAATACTAGTTTTACCATTCATCTTCAAACCTGAAGTATTACATTCTTGCCCCTCCACATGTTCAGAAGTGTAACTAACAGAATACAATGGGCCTCAACATTACTGTTTTCAGCAGACATTTTACACTAAGGATCCTACTTTTTAAAGTAGAACTCTGAAAGCGCTGGAATTTTATCAAGTACAGTGGTACCTCATGCAACGATTTTAATCCGCTCCACAGGGCTCGTTTGAAACAATTGCTATACGATGCATGCATTGTATAGCGATTTTCCCATGGGATGCATCGTACGATGATTTTTTTTGGCTAAGTGGTTTTTCCCATTGAAAAATTGTTGAATGTAGGGAAAATGGTTATGCGGGATACCATTTCCCCACAAAACCTAATTGTTATGCGATTTCATTGCTATATGCGACGATTGTTGTATGAGGTTCCACTGTATTCTTATTAGTAAAAAATGTATTTAATAGTGCTGAAGATTTTTCAATAAAATTACATTTGAACTACAATTGCCTTTCTAAATTCATTTCTAATTATCTCCATCTTTTAGACTACCTGGAGTAAAAACAAGATAACTAAGCCAATACAGTAATACCTCATATAACATTAGTATCGAATAACACTAAAATCGCATAACATTAAGGAATCTGGGGGGAAGAATTGCATCAGATAACATTAAGATCCTATGGGATGCTTCAGATAACAACCACTAAAGCCTGTGTGGTTACAATGTATCTCTATGGATCCCATAGGATTTTAACATGCATCAGATAACACTAAAAATCATATAACACCAAGACTTGTGGAACCAGGTTTTAGTGTTATATGAGGTTTTACTGTATTTAAAACTTCATAGAAGTTAAGGTAACATGACAGAAGTAGTATGCTGTTAAATGCTAGTCCATAGTAAACGAACACCTACATCTGCATGGCCTTGTATATAAGTACAGTGGAACCTCAGTTAATAAACAGCTTGGTTAACATAAACAATGCATAACAAAAGGAAATCCATAGAAAATAGTGATTCGATTTACAATTTCCCCCTGGAATGGATTAATTGGTTTTCAATGCATTCCCATGAAAAACTGTGTTTCAGTTAATGTATTTTGGTTTTCAATGCATTCCTATGGGGAAATTATGTTCAAGTCATTCCTATGAGAAATTTGGTTAGTTTTCCCTGTAAGAAATGTCCCAGAGAACATATTAATTACATTAACCAAGGTACCACTGTACTACCTAATTTTATCTAACTACTTAGAGAAACATTTTAGGTTATACGTACTGTAAAGTAGCAGGAAACATGTTATAAAATTGGTGCATATTTCTAAACAATTACACAAGGAGCCAAAACTGACTATAATCTTAGTAAGGAGTTTGCTCTTGACTTTTACATCGGATGGATCTGTGAGCATGAGTGGGTTACTGTTGATACAGATGGAGAAATAGCGTCATATACTGTATCTAAAAACAAGCAATTGTCAACTACTGTATTGTCTTCCTAAGAATTAACTCAAGTAATTTAAACAGAGACATGCATTATAACAGTTTATTCCTATCTAAAATTAAGTACAGTATACTGAAGCCAGGGTTTGGTAAAGTAACTTTTGGTCATGCCATTGGTCATGCTTACTGGGAGATTCCAGGATTTAACTTTTCCAAGGTCTGATTTAAGCCTAAGTACACGTACCCATTATAAGACTGGGTTATGTGGTGAAGCATTAAGTTAAGATTTGTAGACAGAAAGCCATCAGTCACACTGCGTGTGAGGAAATCCTTGTTCTCTTCAAGTGCTTAGAATACAGAATTCCTTAACAGCCACCAATTTACAGAAGTATCTATTAGCCTGAATTGTAGAAGAAAAATATGGTCCCTGCAAAATCTCCCCTCCAACATTCATTTGGGCCATATTATTGTTGCATCCATTCAAGTTCATAACTGGGAAACATTTTTATTATACAATCACAATTTCACAAAATAGACTAAGCTTTCAAATTCTCTGTAAGTCTTCATCGGGCAGATATCTTTGTTCAAACAGGTAAGGGAGAATACTTAAGCCATGGAGGTGAATTTGGTCATGGCATTTAGTTAGACTATGCTAAGAAACAAGCAGTTATGTTTAGTTCTAAACACTTGAAGATTTCACATTATAGCAAGGCTCACATTGGAAAAACAAGCAAAGGTTGATTGCTTCTGCCTTTGTTTTTGAAAATCTGTCCTATGAAATACATAGGTTATTAGTTAGGCAAAAGAAGAAGAGAATAGACCTTTTAAAATACCAAGTTTCACACCGGTGCTTTCATTTTGGCAGTTTTGTGGCTGGCCTAGACTCGGAAGAAGACAACATTCATTTTTGCTGGCATGCCATGCTAAAAAATGTTGACATAACACACAAATTTAAAGAAAGAGGTGATAAGTTTCAGGATGTATTCAGGGTGCAATCTAAGGCACCCCCAAATTGTTGTAAATCATAAAGTCCAAAAGCAACAAAGAAAAAACATGTTAATCAAAATAACTAAATAGATAACAAAATAACATAGGCAGAAGTCAAGTAGAACATGAGTTTTTAAAAAGACAGATGATTTATATTCTATACCTCACATCAACCAAAAATTTCCAGGGCAGTTTACAACACATTACATGATTAGGAAAATTGTCCAAATGACTTTTGCTGTTGTTATTCAGCGAGGAGTGTCTGGCTGAGTAGACATTTCCGCAGTGGCGTCGTGGGGTGACCGGGGGGGGGGGCGCTCTGCCCCAGGTGGCACTTTTTGGGCTATAGGTGTTCTTGGACTACAATTCCCAGAAGCCCTAGCGGGAGTGGGCGCCAATGTCCACCAGGGGGCGGCAAATTTGGCTTAAGCCCCAGGTGGCTGAAATCCACATGACGTTACTGCATCTCTGCAATGACATCCGCACAACTTGTGGTATTCTTTGCTTTCTACTGTCTATGGAGAACAGAATTCAAAAGCAAGCCTTGATCACATAGTCTTAAATCTTATCAAGCATATGGAGCAGTTTTTCCATACAACACAAGCATGCCTTTGCTTCTGTTCACCTGACAAGTCCAAACTGCACACCAAAACCAATCTGGAAAAAACTGTAGAATTGCAATGTTTATGCACTGTGTACCCAGTTTGTTCTGGATTATGAATATATTAAACTGTCTCCAAACAAATAGAATTTACGTACTTGCATTTAGAAAAAGATTAGGTAATGAAGTAATTCTGAATGAAGAAGTGGCCTGGAACCCCATGAAATTTAGGAAGTGCTGAAAGAAATATTTAGATAATACCTTGGAGCGTATGGAGAGGAGACCCACTGTAAATGTGAACGCTTGAATGTTTTACAGTTTTCTTCATCATAGGGTTAATACAAAAACAGATCAGAGTTTGTTCTATGTCCATTTTACTTGCCAACATCCCCCCTCTTAGTTTGATAGCAAAGCACATTTAGTATTGTACCTATGCTTCTGATTCTCAGGAAATGATGCATTAATTCATTTGATTTCTTCGCATGAAAACACCCCACTCTTCAGTATAATCATCTGTTCCACATGGTTAAACTACAAAGATGGTAATATACAACAATAATTAAAAACATAAAGACTTTATTGAATGCTGCTCAGTCCCTCAGTCTTTCAGTACAAAACCATTTTCCACACAATTGCAACTTAAGAGACTGGAATGGTACTGTGGATAGAAAGATTTGCAAAAATAATAATAATAATAATATATCCCCACCTGATCAAGTAAAAACAAACAAAATGTCAAGGGCTGGCTTTTGCCATCTTAAACACAATGTATGTTTGTGAAAACAAGAAAACAATTCATTACATAGATATTTTGATGCCTAGAGAGGAATTGCACTATCTAAGCTTTTAACAAAAGGCTGGACTATCTTGCAAAGCCAGGTAGAAAAGAAGAACTGCCAGGCTCTATACAGACACTAGGGGAGCTTCACTGATTGTTTCCAATCAGGTACAGCACCAGAACATGAATATTAAATGCTCACTAAAAAGGGACATCAGAAGGCGTCATGGGGTAATCTTTGAGTAGGAGTTTAGGATCCCTCATTGTCAACTGCAGCTCACTCATGCTACATCATGTTTTAAATTTAACTTGTGGCTTATTTAATTGTGTAAGTCTGAACTTGATGACTGGAAGGTCGGCAGGTCAAGACCAGAGTACTACATGATAGAGTGAATTCCTGTCTGTCTCAGTTCCCACCAGCAAGAAATTACAAGTAGATAAATATGTACCACTTCAGTGGGAAGGTAAGCAGCGTTCCATGCACTCCATTCCTGCCACATGTCCACGGAAACGTCTGCAAAGCGCAGACAGTGCTGGCTCTTTGGCTAGAAACAGAGATGAGCACTGAACCCTAGAGTTGGATATGACTGGCTTTCAAGCAAGGGTGGCCCTAAGCCTTATTTCTATTCTTCTACACCAGGTCTCATAAGAACCACCCACCATGTGATTACCATTGCTGGTAATCATGATAACCATTGCCGGATTATGACCAAATGATTACCATCCCTGAAAAGGGAGAACAAGGATGAACTGCTCAGCTCCTGCCCTTCCACAGAACTCCATGGCTGTTTCCACTGCCTTCCTCCTATGTCAGGGTGGCAAATGTCTGTAACAAAGAGTCATTTTTCTGCTTGAAAAGGTTCCCTGCACAATTTTAAAAACCTACATTCGTGATGGTGAACCTTGGCACACCAGATATTCTTAGACTTCAATTTCCAGAAGCCCAAGCCCCCATGAATCCACACGGATGGGTTTGCTATGATTCATCTGGCCCATGCTGCCCTCATCGCTCACGGAAGCGGAAGTAAAATGCGCCCGTACGGGCGTGTTTTACTTCCACTTCTGGGAGCAACGAGGGCTGGATGAATCGCAGTAAACCCATCCATGTGGATTCACAGGGGGCTTGGGCTTCTGGGAATTGAAGTCCAAGAACATCTGGAGTGCCAAGGTTCGCCATCACGGACCTAGAACTTCAGAATGCTAAATTGTACAGAAAAGGCTCTCCCTTTTTTAGACATTCAACCACCACCATGCAGCAGGAAGAAGGACAGGAATGTATGGAAGTGGGTAGGGCAAATAGGCACATCTTTTTGATTAACAGTGATGAGAGAGAGAAAACACACACAGGGGCTGTACTCTCCATGCCAAGGCTCTTTGTGAACCAAAGCTCTAAAATTCACAGCACCAGAACGGGCAGACAGGAGAGTAGATCAACCAGATACAGACCAGAGAATAAACAAAACAAAACACACTGTAATACTTTGAAGGCTATCTGTTAAATTTTAATGTGAGCTTTTGAGGATCAAGTCTACTTTGTCAGTGGACGAAATAGACTTGACCCATGAAAGTTTACATTAAAATTTAACAGTCTTCGAGGTGCTACAGTTTTTTTTTGTTTATTCTCTGATATGCTTGAAATACAGACTAACACGGCTAATGTTCCAAGAAATTCAGATAGACTGCCACCCAATCCTATGCTTATTTTACTTAGAAGAAAAACCCCACGAAGCTCAATGAGGCTCTCTGCTACACACAGGGGGACTAGCCTTAAGTTTCCTTTTTAAAAATACAGAAAAGATAGAAGTCTCTTTCCAGAATCTTAGCAAAATCCTGCAGTACTGTGAAAAGCTTGGTGGGTGGGGTGGGGGTGGGACTATGACTATGCGCCACACACATACACACACGCAAAAGGAAAAAAAATTCAAGTCATAATATTCACCACTCCCATAATTAATTCACACACATCATATATGATAGAATTCATTTCTGTGAAATGTCATAAATGACAATATAGCAATGATTAGAGACAAATTTACAATATGCTATGGTGAATAATGTCACATTCAATTATTATATTTCAGTTCAAAAAATTCATTTACATTTTGCAGAGGGAAAAAACGGCCATTTAAAATATACTGATGAGGTTTCTCTTTTGCATTTTTACATATTTAAAAAAAAACCTTTGTGTATAAAAGGTAATGCCTCACAAAGAGAGGCTTTCACTCTCATTTGGCACTTTATCATTTGGTGCATTTATTGTGGAGGATGTGATACTCTGCTGGCTAGACAGAGCTTTCGTTAACTTCATTTCTTCCAGCTTCTTCCACAATTCTTCACGTTCTAGCTCTTTCCTTTTCTCCCTAAAGATAAGTGAAATAGTTGTTGAGTACATTTTTGGCCACTGTGCAACAAGATACAGTAAAACCCAATTTATGTATGCCTCTACTTACATAAAAATCGACTTACATAAGGATTTTTGCGGAAACTGCATCCCGATTTACACAAAGAAGTCGATTTACATAAAGGGTTTCCCTGCATCTTGTAATTCTAAAATGGCACTGCCGCCATTTTAAACTCTAAAATCACGGCCCTGTGCCATTTTAGAATTACAAATTCCACTCCGTCCCACCCACCCCTACCACTGGAAGTCGCAATACATCACTTACTGTGGTGGTGGTGGTGGCGTCAGCGTCAGCAATTGCGGCAGTTTTGCTGCAGTTTCCAAAGTCTCCACTGCTTCTACCAGGATTCCCTCTTTGTCCGAGGCTTCTCCAAGGCATGGTTTGGCTGGGAACGTGCTACAGAGGGAAACTGCTCCATCCCGCTCTTTGTCCAAGGTTCTCCGGGGTGCGGTTTGTCATGTTCCCAGCCAAACTGCACCCCGAAGAAGCCTCGGACAAAGAGCGGGATGGAGCGGTTTCCCTCCATAGCGTGTTCTCAGCCAAACCACGCCCTGGAGAAGCCTTGGACAAAGAGCTGAACTGAGCACATATGTGGGGGGGGGGCACTCTCCCAGTCCCAAGAGAAGCAGCGGGGGGGGGGGGGAGGCAGCAGTGGTCCCTGCTCCTCTGATGGGTAGATAAACCGCTCAGGAGGAAGCAGCAGCAGCAGCATGCAAAAGGTAGGGAGATCGCTCCATTTATATTGTTTTTTCTTTCAATGCATCCCTATGGGAATGCTGCAATTTACGTAAAAAACAATTTACGTAAAAAGCTACATGGCAGCGGTGGAGGTGGCTGGTCCCTGGGCGGTGCTGCAAGGCAAAGCGCTGGGGGGAGGGGAGAGAACTCCTTCATAGGCCTTACTCCTTTTGCCTTACAGCACCACCCGGGAAGGTCAGGGGACATTGAAAACAGCGCTGATCATGTCCGCCGACCTGCAGGGGTGGCGGAGAGCCCAAAATGGACAAAAAAAAATCCATCACGATGGAATGTACCCTCCCCCCCTGCAAAATGCTAATTAACTTGTGAACCATCCAGAGAGTGCACTAAGTGCTATGGGGTGGTATAGAAATGTAACTGCTATCTTGTCTTGTAGAATTTGAATTTATAGTTTCATTGAACTATAAGAACCACCTGTTTATCCCAAAGTCAATTCAGATGAAACTTTCTCTATAGTGAAAAGGAGGAAAAAACAAATAACCTTTGCCTTTCTGCTTTATAAGTGGCTGTGAGTTCATCGAACAGCTTTCCATTCATCTCCATGAGTGTCTTCAGCACATTATATACTAATGCTACAATAGTCCTAGAACAAAAGAAAAAAAACTAAAATGAACCGAGAGACCCTCAGTGTACCACAGGTTTTGATTACCTTTTTTGTTTTAAGAAAAATAAAGTTTTTTATTTTATTTATTTAAAATATTTTGACCCTGCCTTTCTTCATAAAAGGTCTCAAGTAAGTAAAGTTAAGAGAGGGCAAAGAAATTCAAACAGATGTTCTTTGAACATATGGCATTTGTGGACAGTTAATCTGTGCATTGTTTTTATGTGCCATCAAAAAGTCTCCAATTTATGATGACATCATCATCATTATTAATAATAATAATAATTTTGTGTCAGAAATTATTCTGGGTTGAAAAGATTTTTGCTGGAGAAGCTCCACCCAGGGGACGCTCGAATGAGACGCCTTTCATGTCCCCAAGATCTTTTCCCACCAAAGTGGTCTCTACTTATCTACTTGCCATTTCTTGCTTTCGATCTGCTAGGTCAGCAGGAGCTGGGAAAGAGATGGATGCTCAGTTTGTCATGCAGTACCCAGGTCTCAAACTGCCAACTTGCCAACCTTCCAGCTAAGAAGTTGAGCTTCTTAACCACTGAGCCACCACAGCCCTGTGGCTGCAGTGAGCAACCACCTAAATGTCCTGGCTAGCTTCAGCAAGTCCAACACTATGGTCTCTCCTATAGATAAAGGATTTTTTTTTGCAAAACAGATATTTATCACTGAGCAACCAAGGTTTAAGCCTAAGGCAATATCTTCCCTCTATTTACAATATTAACTTACCAGAGAGTATCATATCTGCTTCTTGGCATCATGTTTTATTTTAAAAAGCAACATGAGACAATACATTACTTGGTTGGGATAAAACAGTATTTAATGGCAAAACCTAATAGCCTGTTTTTGTTTGTGTTTTGCTTTCCCCCCCCTCCTGGGACAGTACTTGCTGTTTTGTCTGTTAAAACAAATAGCTAAAACTTGGGGTTTGTGCTTACAACGGTTCAGATAACAATACCGTACAATGGTCCACACTGTTGGGACAGTTCTATATGAATTCTGCAACACAGCTTGATTCTGGATAATTAAAATGTCCCATGCTAGCACATAAGGGTTAACTGAAAATGTAAACCTGCTATTTTTTCAACATATGTCATGCCATTACATTTCATTTATATTAGCACATTCTTTTATTATAAATTGAATATTTTTATAATCACCAAAATTTACTTGAGCCCATTATATACCCACTCAAAGGTTTAAGACAGGGGTTAATGTAATAATACATCAAGGCATTTTAGGAAACTGAACAGTAAAATAATACATACGGATTCCAGTGTTCTTTGGAGATCTTGTATAAACTACCAAACATAATTGGCAGAATTGTATCAATGTTCTCCTCAATGAGACCAAGTATGTATTCATTATTCCAGAAGTACAAAGCCCTTTCTGCAACCTGAAATGTACATTTCAAAAGATCAGGACAATGCAGTTAAGTAACACCAGCTATAAAAGTTGAAAATGCCATGTTATACCTGAAAATGTGAACTCGACACACATCTGGCTAGCTGCTTAAAGAGAGGTTCTTGAATCTTTTTGAATTGTGTTGGTTCTATTACATCAAGGATTTCTTCAATTTCACCTAAAAACATGACCTGTTACAACAAAAAGCATTTAGGCAAGAAATGTTTGAACTGAAAATATGTTGATTCCTAGTCAGATCATGAATGGCCACATGACATGTTTGAGGTGAAGAATAAAGTTATTCTCATAGAATTTCAAGTAATCTATACCAGTGGTCAGCAAACTTGGATCTCCAGCTGTTCTTGGACTTCAGTTCCCAGAAGCCTTGATCAGCAGGAGTGCTGACTTGGGCTTCTGGGAATTGAAGTCCAAGAACACCTGGAGAGCCAAGTTTGCAGACCCCTGATCTATACCATACTACATAGCCCACATTTTGCCTAAAAGTAAAATATTATCAGTTTGGATAAAGACAAGTGAAAGCAAGTTACATTACTTAATAATTTTGTTCTATTCTATGTATATTTTAGCTCTATTATGAGACCTCCCATATAGGTAAGTCCTTCTCCTCTTAGCTTCAGGTAGTGATACATAACAGCTAGTGATGGGCATCAGCAGGTTTGCACCAGTTCGCCAGAACTGGTAGCAGAAATTCTGGCTGGCCCCACCCATCCAAGTTTTGAAATAAAGTAGTCCTAATTTGGGTGCAATGCAGGGCTTTCCCCCTGGCCACGCCCACCATATCACACCCACAGTGTGGTAGTAAAATTTTTTTGAGCCCACCACTGACAACAGCACATGTGTTTGGATGGCCGTTTTGTGGTGCTTGACTGGAGCCCAGTATACCTAAAGGTCTCCAGGAGGCCTAGGGCTCAATCTATACTTCTGTATCGACTTGTTAAAATGACACCATTTAGCACTGATTTGGTTAGAGCAGTGTTTCCCAACCTTTGGTTTTTGGATTTCAATTCCCAGAACCCTAAATCAATTCCCCAAAGCAATGATCAGCCAATGTATAGTGTTCATGCGGGAAGAAACAGAACATAATGTGGACCACTTCAATCTACTTCTTGGTGAACACATGGTGCATGTGGAAATTGCATTCCAGCCTGACCCTAATCTGTGCCCAAGCAGAAACTCTTCCACATTTTGCGAACAGGCTAGAACAGTTCCTCAGCAGATGGAAAGATTGCTTTAAGGGAGACTGCTCCCCTTAAAGTGACCTTTTCTGATGTGATCCTGCACACACCTTTGAAGCCATCTGATCACACCATTAATGTTCCATCTTCTTGGAATGTACAGTAATACCCCGGATAACGATTGCATCGGATAACGCTAGAATCGGATAACAATGCAAGTTTTTTGGAAAAAAACTTGCATTGGATAACAATTCTGGATAATGATTCTTAGTATTGTCCGAGGCAATGGTCTGCGTGTGGTTTGGGTAGAACTACCCAATCCACCCCCCACCCGCAGCAGTCTCTGCGACTGCAGTAGGGTTGGGGAAAAGCACACGCCTTTCCCCCAACCCTATTGCAGTCGCAGAGACTCCTTGTGTCTCTTTCCCTCCCTGTATTTAAACTACAGGGAAGGGGAAAGAGAGAGATGTGATTGGGTCTCTAGAGACCCAATCACGTCTCTCTCTTTCCCCCTCCCTGTAGTTTAAATACAGGGAGGAAAAGAGTAAGATGCGATCGCGTCCTTTTCCTCCCTGTATTTAAACTACAGGGAGAGAGAGACTGCTTGTGTCTCTTTCTTTCCTTCCCTGTATTTAAACTGCAGGGAGGGGGAAAGAGAGAGATGTGATTGGTTCTCTAGAGACCCAATCACGTCTCTCTCTTTTCCCCTCCCTGTAGTTTAAATAGAGGGAGGGAAAGAGACACAAGCAGTCTCTGTGACTGCAGTAGGGTCGGGGGAAAGGCACGCCTTTCCCCAACCCTACTGCAGTCACAGAGATCAGGTCTCTTTCTTTCCCTGCCTGCCTCTAAAGCAGTTTGTCCCTGAAGTCAGGGCTTTTTTTTTTTTTAGCGTTGTTCGATGCATGCATCAGACAACGCTAAAAATCAGATAACGTCATGACTTGTGGAACCAAGTCATAACTTTATCCGGGGTATTACTGTATCTTGAGCAGTAAGCAGGTATTACTGTATCTGGTATACTTAGATTGGTCACTGTGTCTGGTGGAGTATATATGAAAATGAAGGTGTTCATCCTTACAGTTCCTATACCCAGATCCTCTTGAGGAGTCCAAACATGTAGTCCAACAAATGAGTGGCAGTTCTTTTGTAAAACTAGAGGTTCTTGATGGCTCAAATAGTCTCAAACACTTTGTATCACAACAATATGCTATTCCTTAGAACATCAATTTCTCTCCACACCTAGACCATATTATTTCCAATATATCTATAGATTAGCATTCACGTATCCTGCAACACAACTAAGACTTTGTAGAAGAAAACATGTTCTGCATTACCATGTCAAAAACATTTACAACTTCATCAGGTGTAAATTATCTCACTAAAATAAAGATATTTCTAGCAAATACAGAGCAAGAGTTGCTTTCTTTTAAGCAATCCCTCTTAACTATTTCTGCTTCAACAGAAGACAATAACCATTCTACTCAGACCTCGATATAAAAGAATATCTATGGTCCTCAATCAATGTTAACCTTACATATCGGCTTGTAAGTTTCACTGATTTTAGCTGGAACAAATAACTAAATTTAGACTATGGGACATTCCTACCCAGCTTGAAACCAGCAGCAGCTCAGAAGACTGCTCACAGAGTCCAGACTCCAGTTTCTCCATTCCTCCAACAAAGTATATACACAGGCGGTGTGCCAAACACAAGAAAGGAAGCTCAGTGCAGATTTTTCACTCCCTATATCTCCCTCTGAAGCCCTTTAAACTAGGCCAAGGGAACAAGAGAGCACAGCAATTATATTGGGAGGGAAGTATGAATAATGAAGACATTTTTCATTCCTTTTAATGGCCCATGATGCTACCTATTAACATGCCATTAAGTATGAGTAAATAGATGGAAGAAACAACTCTGAACTCATTTGCAATTTTTCCTCACTTGAACACCATGACCACAACAAAGGCCACACCTTAAGGATGGACTTCTCCACCAAGACAAATTTTAAAACATATAGACGAATTCTTACATATCAATATTGCAGTTAGAATAGATAGCTTTTACATCTCATTGCCCAATCCCTATGTTTTGTAATTCAATAGTAAATTTAAATTGACTTACCTCTTTCTGGCTGCATGTTTTTGGCCAAAATTTAAGCAACCCTCTGATAACCTGGGTTGTAAAAACAGTTTTAAAATCCATGTCAAGATATAATTACAGTGACTGAAACATATATGTTACAATTACACATTTCCAAAGGATAAGAGAGTCCTCTGGACAGCGAGGAGAACAAATAGGTCAATTTTAGAAGAAATCAACCCTGACTGCTCCTTAGAAGGTCAAATAGTGATGAAGCTAAAGTACTTTGGACATCAAATGAGAAGGGAGGATTCACTTGAGAAAGCCTTGATGCTGGGAAAGGTGGAGGGCAAAAGAAAAAGGGGTTGGCCAAAAATGAGATGGCTAGATGGTATTGTAGAGACAATGGGCACAGAACTGAGCGAGTTGAGGAGGATGGTGGAGGACAGAAGTGCCTGGAGGACAGTGGTCCATGGGGTCGCAAAGGGTTGGAATCGACTGTGCAACTGAACAACAAAAAAAGTCATACGTGTACAGTATTAAGGTACACTAGTACCTCAGATAATTTTAAGACTTGGTTCCACAAGGTTTGTTATCCGGTTTTTAATGTTGTGCGATGCATTGATCTCACAATGTTAAAAAAATTCGGTTCAACCCCCAACCCAAAGGCAAAAGGCAGAGAGATTCGCCTTGCCTCTCCTGCTGAAACATCAGGGTGGGCTAGGTGAATCCCTCACTGTTAGCCTTTGCCTTTGGGTTGGGGGTAGAACATGAGTGCCGGTTCAACCCCCAACCAAAAGGCAAAGGCAGAGAGATTCACCCTGCCTGCCCTGCTGAAACAACAGGGTGGGCAGGGCGAATCGCTCGCTGTTAGCCTTTGCCTTTGGGTTAGAACATGGGTGCTGGTTCAACCTCCAACCCAAAGGCAAAGAGATTCACCCTGCCTCTCCTGCTGAAACAACAGGTTGGGTAGGACAAATCCCTTGCTGTTAGCCTTTGCCTTTGGCTGGAGAAACACAAACCTACCAGCAAGCGATCTCAACGTTGGGGAATTTGAGGCAAACATTTGCATTGCACAAAGTTATCTTAACGTTGTGAAATGCAAATGTTTGCCTCAAATTCCCCAGCGTTATCCAATTTTAGCATTATCCGATGCAAACGTTATCCAAGGTACCACTGTATATGCAACTATCATGTGCTTCAAATAATCCTTCTTGTATGTCCATCTTGGAATTCAACCATATCTCTTTTTTATTTAGTTACACTTCCTAGTCAACCCATAAGTAGAGTTTGTTGAACAACACACAACTAAAAAAAAGAAATCATCAATGTAGCAGGGCAGACTGAAATTCTATTTTTTTAATCAAAATCACCATATAAACCTGTTACAAGGGGTGTGTGTGTGTTTCAAAATCAGCCATACTCTTTGAGAGACACAAAACAGAAAAATCTGACTATGGAAGCTAAAGAAAGGCTTCCTCCCAGCTTCCATCCTAAATTTTAACTAGTTTCTGTCTTTTAAAGATTATATCTGATCTTGTATCTGTGATGTCATTTTAGCAGCAACAGGCTGGTCTCATAACATAGTCTTCTAAAGTGCCTTTTTGTCAAATAAGAACTGGTATATTGCAATATCTTAAGATACATTTCTTTTTTAGTTTCTGCCCCTATACTTTCTACCAAATACTGAGCTGCTGTTCTTGGTTGCTGCTTATTTATCTAATCATCTTGCTTAGTTAAACTGATTTCTAGAATATGCCTCAGTAATTTACCTTACATTTAACTTCTTCTTTTATGTCCAATCAAACTCTGGACTGCCAAAATGGATCTACTTTCTTGGCTTTGTCATTGGCCAAACTTACCATAAGTTTTCCTTTAATTGCTTAACATTATCAATAAAACCCTATCTCTCTGGAAAAGCTTTAACATTGTCTCTGGTTTTCCCCTATGGGTATACTTGCATGAAAAGTTTGCTGTCCTAATTAGAAGTCACATATTAACTGAACTGGTATTCATTCTGACTACCACTGCCAAGTCATATAGGACTTTCTTTAGAGAGATACAAGAAAATACTAATCCACAAATGAACCCCCAGAGAAGGAACGGGATAAATCAATGCTTGATTTTCAACAGATCAGCAAGAAAGACAGGTTTCACTTACCAGTAACTGTTGTTCTCCGAGTATGTTGTTTGGGGATTCACACTAATGGGTTCTGCGCCTGCGCTGAATCCGAGCGGAGCTGAAAAGCTGATTGGATAAAAGTTTTGAAGTTAGGACCGCCCACCATGCCCAACCGCCTCTGGCGCCATTTCGCGCTTTTCCCTCAGTTCGATACTAGAGCTGCCTGCAGAGCATAAGGCCATCTCAGGCCGGCAGCCTCGAGGGGAGGTCGGGTTGGGCCGTGTGAATCCCCAAACAACATACTCGGAGAACGACAGTTACTGGTAAGTGAAACCTGTCTTTCTCCTTCGTGTTGTTTGGGGATGCACACTAATGGGTGAGTAACAAGCTCACTTACTTGGATGGTGGGCAGCCGGTGTCCTGAGATGCAGGAGAGCGTGTGGGCATCATGGGGCGGCAGTCATCAACGATGAGGATCGGAGACCAGCCGTCAGGATGGATCTGCCTCGTCTGACGTCGACGGCAGACCTGGTGTCAACCCAGTAGTGGGTGATGAAAGTGGAGGGCCTGGACCAGGTAGCGGCCCTGCAAATGTCCTCCATCGGGATGCCTTCCAGGAAGGCAGTGGATGATGCCAATGTCCTGGTGGAGTGGGCCCGGACATGAGGCGGAGGTGGCAGGGATGACATCTCATAGGCCAGGTAAATGGTACCTGAGATCCATTTAGATAGTCTCTGGGCAGACAGAGGCTGTCCCTTAGTCTTGCCACCATAGGCCACAAACAACTGTTTTGCTCTCCTGAAGGACGCAGTCCTCTGGGTGTAAAACAGCAAGGCCCTCCTGACATCCAACGAATGCCACACTCTCTCTTGTGCAGACGAAGGATTCAGGAAGAATGCTGGAAGCGTGATGGACTGGGCCAGGTGAAAGTCAGTCAGGACCTTGGGCAGAAATGCCAGGTCCGGGTGCAACACTACCCTGTCAGGGTAGAACTTGAGGAAAGGAGGGTCAGACCTCAGGGCTGCAAGTTCGCCTGCCCTCCGGGCAGAGGTGATGGCTACAAGAAAGGCAGTCTTGTAAGAGACTAATTTAATGTCCACTGTAACCATAGGCTCAAAGGGCGCCTTGGTGAGCGCGGTGAGCACAGCAGTGAGGGACCACTGAGGAGGTGGTACCTTGACCGGAGGGTAAGCATTACGCAGTCCCTGGAGGAATCTTTTCACAGTCTTGTCCCTGAAGGCAGAGGACAGCACAGAGGAAGGCGGGGCGTTGGCCACCACCGCAGCCAGATGGACCTTGAGCGATGAGTGCGCGGATCCTGACTCAGCCAATCGCAGGAGGTAGGACATCACGTCCTGCAGGGATGCGGAGTCCACGGAGCGGTCGTTGGATCGTAAAAAGTCAAGAAAACGACAGTACTTGGCACCGTAGGACTTCCGCATGGATGGCTTACGGGAGAGTTCAAGGATCCGCGCTAGGTCGGGCGGATAAGCCAGGCCGTCAAGTGCAGGCTCGGCAGATTCGAGTGTAGGATCCGACCGCCCCCCATGCGGAGGAGGTCCGGATCAGTGGGCAGGCAAAGGAAGTCGCACGCCAGAGTCTGAAGCAACGGGAACCACGGCTGACGCGGCCAGGACGGGGCGATGAGAATCGTCCATGCACGCTCCGCACGGATCCGCACGAGGACCCGTTGGATGAGGGGAACTGGTGGAAACATGTACAGAAAGTCCCGATGCCACGGAACCATGAAGGCATCGCCCTCCGATCCGTGGCCGATCCCCGCTCGGGAGCAGTAACGGTGACACTTGGCGTTGGCTTGTGTCGCAAACAAGTCCAGGACCAGTGTGCCCCACCGTCGGCACAGCCGGTCGAACACCGATCCGTCCAGCTCCCATTCGTGCATTGCCGTCCCTTTGCGGCTCAGAAAGTCCGCATCCGTGCTCAGGGTGCCCTGAATGTGGACCCCTATGGGAAAAACGTACACCTTCAGGCATCACTCCCAGATCTGGACAGCCAGGTGAAGGAGGGAGAGAGACTTGGTCCCTCCTTGCTTGTTCAGATAGGCCAGGGTAGTGGTGTTGTCCGAAGCGACCTGCACCACCCGGCCCGCTATGGAAAGTCTGAAGGACCGCATCGCCTTCCACACTGCTAGCAGTTCGAGGAAGTTGATGTGGTGCCTGGCTTCCGCGGGCGTCCAGACCCCGTGGATCCGTAGATCCCGGCAGCACGCTCCCCATCCGTGCGTGCTCGCGTCGGTGGTGATCTGCACGGTTGGCGCGGGAAGGACGAAGAGCTTCCCCGTGGCCACGTTGCGGTCCAACACCCACCAGTCCAGCTGGTCCTGCAGCTCGGGAGTTGGTGTGAGCCACTTCCCGAGGTCGTCGTGGACGATGTCGAACGAGGCAAGGAGCCATGACTGGAGGGACCGCATCTTTAGCTTGGTGTGCGAGATCACCGCCGTGGTCGACGCCATGAGTCCGAGGAGACGGAGGGCGTCCCTCGCACGGATGCGACGCCTGCCTTGGATCCGTGCCACCACTGCACGGATGTCCTGCAGACGTTTGGGCGGAGAGTAGGCTCTCAGAGCCAGAGAGTCCAGTACGGCTCCGATATAGTCTATCCTTTGAGTGGGGGTCAAATGAGACTTCTTGAAGTTGACCCGCAGACCGAGACTCTGCATGAGTGCCAGGCAATGAGCAACATCGTCCTTGGCCCTCTGATTGGTCGGAGAGCAGACCAACCAGTCGTCGATGTATGGGAACACCTGGATCCCCTGCAGCCGCAGATGAGCAGCCACCGGTGCCATGCACTTCGTGAAGACCCTCGGAGCGGTGGAGAGACCGAAGGGAAGACACGTGTACTGGTAGATTTCGCCGCCCACCTGGAAGCGGAGGTATCGGCGATGTTCCCTCCTGATGGATACGTGGAAGTACGCATCCTTCAGGTCGATGACGGTGAACCAGTCCCCGTGGTTGATCAGTGGGAGGATGGCCTGAAGGGTCACCATCCGGAACTTCCTCGCGTCGATGTGTTTGTTGAGGAGGCGGAGGTCCAAGATGGGGCGGGACCCTCCGTCCTTCTTGTCCACGAGGAAGTAACGGGAGAAGAACCCTTCGTGAGACTCCGACGCCGCGACCGGCTCTATGACGCCCTTCTCCAGGAGGGCTGACAGTTCCTCCTGGAGCGGTGGAGACGGATCGGTGACTCGGACCCATCCGACAGTAGGGCATCTCTTGAACTCGATCGCGTAGCCAGAGTCTAAGATGGCCAAACCCCACTTGTCCGTGGTGATGGTGGACCACACCGAGAGGTAGTCCACCAGGGGACGGTATGGCAGAGTCTCGGTCACGGAGGAGTCAAACCCGTTGTTTGCTTCTCCGATCCGTCCGGTTACCAGACTGTTGGCGTTGCTGGTAACGCGGAAGGGCGGCTTGCTGTTTCGGCCGGTAGAACTGGTGCCGGGGGTAGTCCTCCTGCCTCTGCTGTTGGCGGGGCTGGTAGGACGGACCTTGAGACGAGGTCTGGGGTTGGTCCTGGTGGAACCGACCCGTCCCCCGGCGAGGAGCGCGGAGCTGCTTGATAGTGGCGTAGTCCCCCTTCAGCTCCCCCAAAGAGGTGTCGGTCTCTTTGGCAAACAAGCCCTCGCCATCGAAGGGCAGCTCCTCCACCAGTTTCTTCACATCGTCCTGAAGATTGGCCGAGCGAAGCCAGGAGTGCCGGCGTATCTGGATGGCGGAGGCTAGGTTCTTCGCCTCCGACTCCGTGATATGCCGCCCAGTTCGGATTTGCTGGAGGGCTAGCTGGTTGCCCTTCTGGCAGACGGACCCGAACTCAGCCTGACAGTCCGGCGGCAGCAGCAACTTGAAGGCCTCGACCTTCTCCCAGAGGCGGCAGTTGTACCCGCCCATGGCCGTCGCGTAGTTGGCCGCACGGAAGGACAGGGAGGCGTTGGCATATACCTTCCTGCCCAGTGCGTCCAACTTCTTCCCCTCCTGTGAGGACGGGAGGGGAGTGCTGCTCGCCGGTGTCCTGTGCTGGGCGCCCTTGACCACACGGGAATTCGGCACCGGGTGGACGTGGAGGAAGTTGGCGTCGTCACCCAGAAGTCTATACATGCTGTCCACTCTGGTCGAGACGAAGTGGGACGACACAGGCTTCTTCCAGACCTCCTTTGCAGCCTTGGCAATCTTCGGGAGAAGGCCCAGGTGGACGGGGACCAACTCCCTCCGATCGGCCATGGCGCAAACCACATCCTCGCACTCCTCTGGAGGGGCCTCCGCCTTGATCCCGAGCACGGATCCGAGGCGGGTCATCAGCGCCGTAAAGGTCCGTTGGTCCTCTGGCTGGGACCCGTGGACGGAGCCGATGTTGTCGTCGGGGGACTTCTCGGCGGCAACTGGCGGCGGCTGATCCTCCTCCATGTCCGACGAATCGTCGGAGCCTTCTGACCGCTCCGAGATGCTGGGCGGTGGGAAGAAGGCCTCGGGGTCCGAGTCCGACCAGTACGGCCTGGCGGTCCTCGGATCGCTCCCCGGCATAGGCGACTGGTGTGGAGGGAGAGAGACCTCTGACCGTGCCTGCTCCGTGCGACGCCTCTTCGGAGCCGGGCCCTCCTCACGGAGTGGTGGTGCCTCCGGAGCAAGTTCACGGAGCTGAAGAGCCTCCAGAACAGCCGACGGTGATGGCTGAGGGACCCGGAACTGCTGGGCCACCTTCTGCACCATTGCCTTGAGGAATGGGGCGATTAGGCTCAACTGAATCGACGGCTCGGTAGCTGGAACAGGAGCCACAGAAGGGGCTGCCAGGGATGCAGTCCTCCGCGGTGGCGGTGGCGGAGGAGTCTCCGGCAGAGGCGGTAAGCTGGGGGCCTTCTCCGGTGAGATGACCACTGGAGAAGCCGACGAGATGCTGCCCGTGGAGATTGTGGTCGCGACGGCAGCGGAGACCAGCGACCTCGTTGGCAATGGGCGCGTTGGGCACGGAGTTGGCGGCAAGGAAGACGAAGACTTGTGGTGCTTCTTCTTCTCTTTTTTCTCCTTCTTCTTCTTGTCCTGCTCCTCCTTCCGTCTGAACAGTTCTGTGGCGGACGGCCGCGAAGAAGGAGCAGAAGTCGAAGGAGCCGCCGAAGAAGTCGCAGCGGTCTCCTCCCGGACAGGAGAAGGCTGAGGTGCCAAGGCAGCCTCCATCAGAAGGGACTGGAGGCGGTACTGCCGGTTCTTCAGAGCAGATTTGGAGAACCCCCGACAAACCGAGCAGGCCTGGACCTGATGATTCTCGCCCAGGCAGCGGAGGCACCTCACGTGTCCGTCCGAAGTAGGAAACTTGCAGGACGGGCACTGCTTGAATGCTGCGGGAGCGGCCATCCACCGAGGCAGATGGCCTGACAAGAAAAATTATCCCGGCCGGGAGGCCCCGACACGAGATGAGCTGAGGTAAATTTACCTCACGAGTTTGGGTTTTTTTTTTTTTTGCGGTGGCTGAGGGAAAAACCCCAGCTACGCGAGGACCAAGGGATTATAAGTCCCCTGGTCCGAAAAAAATTGTTAAGCGATAAAAATTGAAGATTTCTGAAACAATTTCAGACACACACAAGGCACAGCTTTCTTTCCAAGCTCCTGCTTTCACAGCGGAAAAAAGCGAACTGAGGGAAAAGCGCGAAATGGCACCAGAGGCGGTTGGGCATGGTGGGCGGTCCTAACTTCAAAACTTTTATCCAATCAGCTTTTCAGCTCCGCTCGGATTCAGCGCAGGCGCAGAACCCATTAGTGTTCATCCCCAAACAACACGAAGGAAAATGTTGAATTTTCCCAACTGATGAAATGAATAAAGCTTGGAATAACTAGGAGGGCATTTGCATAAATGGAAAGGTTCCAGTATAGAGAAAAATCTCTAGACTCAGAATTATTTAATTCCAACCATATTTTTTTTATCAGGCGCTGATTGATAGACCACTTTTTATAGGAAGACTATCCCCCATAGTTGGTATCTGTTGCAGAAAGTAACTCCCAAATAATTGCTGTAGATTACACTAATATGAGCTCACAGTGTGATGTAACTGCAAAAAAGATAAATGCTATTTTAAGCTTCATTGACAGATGTACAGTCTTCAAATCCCATGAAGTACTAGTGCAGCTCTATTCAGGACTAATTAGGCCACATCTTGAGTGCTATGTCCAGTTCTAGAGACCACAGTTTAAGATGGATGCAGATAAAATGGAACAAGTTCAGAGGAGGGCAACAAGGATAAGGAAACTGTAAACTAAACTGTGTGAGGAAACACTGAAAGAACTGGGCATGGTTAACCTTGAAAAGGGGGGGGGGAGGACTGAGAGGAGATAGCACTCTTCAAATACTTGAAAGAATGTTATATAGAGGCAGAGCAGGATCTGTTCTTTATCATCCCAGATTATAGGACATCTCTGAATGGGCTCAAGATACAGATTTCGATTGATTATCAGGAAAATCTTCCTGTTACAGCATACAACAATGGAAACAGTTACATCAGGAGGAGGTGAGCATTCCGATGCTAGAGGTATTCAAGAACATCATATAACATTTGTCAGATGTATTTTGATTTGGATTCCTGCACTGAGCAAGGGGTTCAACTCAATGGCCTTGCAGCCCTTTTCCAACTCTATTATTCTACGAGTTTAAGGTTCTACAATTTTATGAAGGAATAGACATTTTAGTATCAGAATTTTTTGTTGTTCACTCGCACAGCTGATTCTGACCTTTGCGACCCCATAGACCACTGTCCGCCAGGCACTTCTGTCCTCCACCATCCTCCTCAACTCGCTCAGCTTTGTGCCCATTGTGTCTACAATACCTTCTAGCCATCTCATTTTTGGCCGTCCCCTTCTTCTTTTGCCCTCCACCCTTCCCAGCATCAAGGCTTTCTCAAGCAAATCCTCTCTTCTCATTTGATGTCCAAAGTACTTTAGCTTCATCTTTACTATTTGACCTTCTAAGGAGCAGTCAGGGTTAATTTCTTCTAAGATTGACCTATTTGTTCTCCTCGCTGTCCAGGGGACTCTCAAAACTCTCCTCCAACACCACATCTCAAAGGCATCTATTCTTCTGCGCTCAGCTTTCCTAATGGTCTAGCTTTCACAACCATACATTGCCACAGGGAATACCATTGCTTTAGGCTGTGCCAATTTCATCTTCTATACAGCTAAAATATTTATAAATGACTTAATAAACTAGATGGAAATCAATAATCTTATTTAGGTCCAAAACTTAAAGTATGTGCTAGGAAGAAGAAATTATAATACTGTACAGTAATACCTCGCATAGCGAGCATCTCGCTTAGCAAGGAACTCACTTAACGAGTAGAACTTTCCCCAAAAGGTCTGCTTTGTTGAACGAGCAAAAACTCGCTTAATGAGAAGCTTCGCATCGGCGGGGCATTTGGCAATGAGGCCGGGGACTCCCCGTCCTCATTCCCAAACACCCCTCCAATGTGCGGGCGAAGTGGCAGGGTGTTTTGGAACACACGGGGGAGTCCCCCATCCACATTTCAGAATGCCCCACCGACAGGGGTTGCGCACCTGTTTAACCCGCAACCCAAGCCCTGATCGCACTCTGCGATCGGCACTTGGGTCGTGGCTAAGAACATCGGGGGTGCCTGTTAAATCTACGACCCAAGCACCGACCACAGTGTGTGATTGGCGCTTGGATTACAGGTTGAACAGGCATGTGCCCGTTCAAGCCGCGACCCAAGCCCTGACTGCTCCACACTCCAAAATACCCAGCTGATGGGCACATGTGCCTACGATGTGTTTTGGAACGGGCGGGGGTGTTTTGGAATGAGGACAGGAGATTCCCCGCCGCATTCCAAAACACCCCACCGGTTTGCGCGCCCATCAGCTGGGTGTTTTGGAATGTGGCAGTGGAGCCCCCCCGTCTGTGTTCCAAAACATCCCGCTGGCACCCGCACTCGTCAGCTGGGCGTTTTGGAATGCGGTGGGGAGTCCCCTGTTTGCATTCCAAAATACTCAGCTAACAGGCTCTCGCAGTCGGGGCTTGGGTCGCAGCTTGAACAGGCACCCCCTGTTCTTACCCACGAACCAAGCGCCAACCACAGAGTGTGATCAGCGCTTGGGTCGCGGGTAAGAACGGGGGCATGTGCCTCTTCAACCTGTGACCCAAGCCCCCCTCGCAAAGTGCAGGCGCCTGTTCTTACCCCTGACCCAAGCGCCGATTGCAATGTGCGATTGGCGCTTGAGTCAGGGGTTGAACCGGTGAAACACATTTCCCCATAGGAAATATGCACCTTCAAAGCTTTCCTATGGGGAAATGTATTTTGTTGAACGAGCAACTCGCTGAACGAGCAAACACGTGGCACACATTTTGCTCATTCAGCGAGGTATTACTGTACTCAAATGTTATAAAAATATGTAGCCAAGACTTCTCCTAATCAGCTTTATTCAGAACTTTCTTAAATATTAAGACCACAGTGTTTTATAGGTCAAGAAATAACCATGGCTTGTCAACTCTGCTAATGTCAAGTTGAACCTGAGGCAGTCTGCTATAACTACCATATAGTGAAGTTGATCTAACATTTCATACCAAAGACCCAAATTAAAATGTTTAGAAACCCACAAAATCTCCCTACAATTCTACCAGCTGAACCACAACATTAACTTCAGGAATTCTTATGTAAGTGTGATGGGAAAGAAGCACCCATGTTTCTTTATTGGAATATTTGCCACATGTGCTTACAAATAAAAAATGGGCTGACAGACTGCTGTTTAAGTCAAAAGCAGTAATGGACATGAGAAATGCTGACTTGTTCTCTACTGAACACCCTACATAGCTCCATTGTTTCACGTACTTTCTCCTCTTCCCAGATAACTTCTTGTATTGAAACAAAGCATGAAGAAAAAATACCAGAGCAGAAAAAGAGCAGGGGGGTTGTTTTCTCAAAATGTAGACGCATGCCAATTTTTGCCCAAATGCTTTCCCTCTCCCAAGTATTCTTTAATTGGAATGGGGAATACAGTCAAACCTCGCTTAACGAGTGTTTCGCTTAGCGAAAAACTCGCATAACGAGCAAGTTTTTTGCTAAGCAGTCTGACTCACATAACGAAATTTTTTGTTATGCGAGTTGGACTTTTCCTATGGAAAAACTCGCATAACGAGTGTTTCTATTGGAAAAACTCGCATAGCAAATTTTTTCGCTATGCGAGTTTTTCCCCTTCAAATGCTCGTTACGCGAGTTTTCCATAGGAATTTTGTTTGTTTCATATAGCGAGCAACCTCGCGTAGAATTAAATTCGTTATACAAGGTATTACTGTACAATTTAAAAATATTATTGCTGCCATCAAATAAAATTTGCTTTTAAGTGTTCAGGGGGTGGGCTGACCTCTTGACACACAAGTTAAATCTGCAAATATTCAAAGCAGTGGAACCTCGTACAAAAATCACCCCTTATAGCAACGAAAGTGCATAACAATTAGGGGTTGTTGTTTGTTTGTTTGTTTTTTTTGGGGGGGGGAGGAAACTGCGTCCCGCATAACAATTTTCCCTCTGGAAAAAATTGTACAATTTTTCAATGGGAAAAACCACTTAGTGAAAAAAATCGTTGTACAGTACAATGCATCCCATAGGGAAAATCGCTATACGATACATGCATTGTATAGAAATTGTTTCATACAACAACAAGCCCCATGGAATGGATTAAAATCCTTGTATGAGGTACCACTGTATTCTCATTTCTCAAGCAGCTTATCAATAAAAAAACTTCCTTATTGGAAAAAAAGGTTTTAGGCAAATTACTGCAAATGTAATAAATCAACATAGAAGTAAGCCCTACTGAACGTAATGATTACTTCAGAGTAAATCCCCAGAATTAGGTGCCAAACCCTTTTTATGAAAACAATGGGTTTTTTAAGCTTTTTTATAAAAAAATATGACTTGCAACTTCTATCTGATATCACACAAAATTGTGATACATGCTGATGTTATACGACTGTGTTCAACTATATTCCTGTGGTTGTACATATAAGCTGCAAACCTCCATTTCATCTATTTTAACCTATTGCATTTAAACATATGCTATCCTCAGCTCATTTCTTACCTCCCTATTACCACAACCTTCATACGGTCTACAATTCTAAGACCAGTTCTAGAACTTGCAGCCCGACCTCACAGTGTGGCCTAACCTTCCCTATGTGATAAGGAGGAAGGGGATAGGCAGATACATTGTATTTTTTATTGGGGATAATGAAGATTAATTGTAGAACTTCTAAGTCTAACAGAGTTATCTTATTGTCTGAAGACTGGATTGTAACCCTCCATTTATCATCATCATCATCATGTCAGAGATTACTCTGTAGCTGAAAGGATTTTTACTGGAGAAGTTCTGCTCAGGGGATGCCCTTTCATGTCCCCAAGTGCAGCTCTCGGGTACTGAAACCTGACCTTCCAGTTTCCAGCTGGGTGTCTTAACCACTAAGCCACCAGAGAAGCTGCATACACAATAAGCAAGCATGAATTACATGATGTTGCCAGAAAACCTAGCTGCACTATCTCACTGACCAAAGTTCCTGATATCACTCATGGCTCTGTGGGAAGCTTGGTCTAATGTCATTAAATTTTATATTAGAAACAGAACTGTAAAGCTGAAAGACACCCTGAGACTCTTAAAATTCAGTCTTCTAACACTGTAAAAAATCTGGAAAAAAACCCTGCCAGATTAATAAACAGCCTATTAAAAATCTTCAATTAAAAAGAGTTCACCATCTTCTGAAGGAATCAGTTTTATCACTGAATAGCCTTTACCACCTGAAATTCTTCTGTTTACTTAGAATATCCTTCTATTAGCCAGCATAAAATTTCCAAAAATATATGAGACTGACAAAAATACTTACTGGTTCTGTTAAAGTCATATCTTTCTCCAGGAACTGAACAACACAATAGGCCAACTGAAATATAAAGGAAAAAATTTATGTTTTTCTTGACAACAATAATTCTGATTACATTTTCAGTATTTTCAACAATCAATTCATTAAGAATGTGGATAGACACATAATTATTACACAGAGACCCTCATAAAAACTGATCTAAGTATTAAGTACTGTAAAGTGAGAGACCTCAGCTCAACTTCAATATTTCTCCAACCTTCAATGCATGGAAGAGAGGAAAACTAATCTAGCAAACATCCTTTTAAATATGTCCTTTTCTTATAGGGTTGTACGAATATCTCACATTCAAATAAGCAGAAGATGGTCACCCTGGCCTGCTGGCTTATTTGACTCCTCCCCTCTCTCTTTGTGAATATTTTTAATCTCTTTTAATCTCTTTTTAATCTTTCAATTCTAATTTTTATCTTGTGTTTTAATTGTTGTTTTTAATGCCATGTTAGCTGCTCTGAGTCACTCGTGAGGAGGGTGGCATATAAATATGATTAAATAAATAAATAAATTTCCTGATTTGGCTATTTACTTCTTTCGTAATCCAAAAAGATGGTTAAGACATACAAGCACAAAGAGTATCCACTAAAAATAATCAGGGAAGGCAAGAGAAGAAAACACTATCTAAAGAATTTGAACATCACAATTAACATGCTATTATTCATATTTTACGTGGAATATGAATTTTAAAATACAGTCAAACCTCACATAAAGAGTGCTTCGCTTAAAGAGTAACTCACTTAAAGAGCAGAATTTTCTCTGAATGTTCGCTTCGCTTAACAAATAAAACCAACAATAAACTTCCTTAACAAATAAATTGGGGTTCCCAATTCACCCAAAAATTGGTCATTTACAATGGTGTTTCACTTAAAGAGCAAACTCACTTAAAGAGCAATCCTGTGGAACGCATTATGCTCTTTCAGCGAGGTACAAGTGTACAGTAAAACCCCTACTTACGAATGGCCCTACTTATGAATAATTCGACTTGCGAATTGGTTCTACACTGAAATCCATGTCTTGAGTTACAAACATGCCCCGATTTACGAATGAATTTTTCCCGTGTTGCCTCCAGTGAAGGAAAAAATGCCATTTCCCCTATGGATTTATATTTTATGCACATGCAGCCTTTCAGAGCCCTGTAGGTGCCAGTAGAGTGCTGAGAGAGGAGTTCTTTGTCTGGAGTTTCAGCACCCAAATGGCTACTGGTTGCAGTTTCTAGCTGTACTTTTCTGAATTTGCTGTCCATTTTCAAAGCTTCTTTAAGGTAAGGAACAGCATTTTTACTTATGCATGCTTTCCTTTCAATGCTGCTGCTGTTTTTGGGTGGTTTGATTGATTTTTGGAGGGTGGAGGTGGCCCGTATTGATTGTTGGAGGGTTGGGTGGGGTTTTTGCTTTATCTGAATGGAGATGCCTCGAGTTACGAACAGATTCGATTTACGAACAATGCCCTGGAACTGAGTTTATTCATAACTTGAGGTTTTACTGTAGTTGTTTTCAGTTCAAAGGCTATTCTAGTGTTTCTTAGAGACAAAAATGTGCCCTCCTATTTTAGTAATGACTCTGGATATATTATTTTATTAAAGATATTTCCAACCAATTTTAGAGCAACAAAATTCAAGATACGACACAATGACAGTCATGGAAATAATCTTAAACAATTCAGAATACTTTAATAGCTTTCAACCTGACTGGTTATTTGAGCAATTTAAGTATCTAGCTCCAGAGCCAGAAGGAGTTCCAATCCCCACTGAGCCCCCTTGAAGAAGAGCTGGGCTATGTAGTCATGGACAAGCCGTACAGAGTCCAAGGGTGCTCTCAGAAGAAGCAGACGATAACCCATTTCTGAGTATTCTCTACCTGGAAAGGGTCACTATAAGAATTGACTTGATGGTATGCAATTATTATTAATAATAGTTATCAAGATATAGCAAGCAAAAACCCAAATACTTAGAAAAACATTTCCTACATATCCGCACTTCTTCCAATTTCAGATCACATTTCCACAGTACAGAAATATGTTCAGAGAATAAACATACCACTGCAATATCTTCAAATCAACCATTCTGAATTTCCAGTGTTCTCATAAGTCACAACAACAGCATCCTTGATGATTCTACACTGAAGCCACTCTATACTAAAATGTTTCCCCTAGTTAGGAATATAAATAGGTCTCTATATTATTTTATTTTATTTTCATTTTATTTTTCATTCGTACCTCGCCCTCCTCCGAAGACTCAGGGCGGCTTTACAACTAAAAACAATTAAAACACATACATAAATATTAAAATTCAAGTTAAAAACAATGAGGAGAGAGGTGGAATATTTAAAAGAGCCAGGCGACCGAGTTGGCCGTCTGGCCCACTCCCCACACATGCTCCACCAGCCAGGTCTTCACTCCTTTCCTAAAGGGCAGCAGCTCCATCTGGAGAAGTAACTCTGTTGGCAAGAGGTTCCATAGGGCCAGATTGGACACAGAAAAGGCCCTCCTTCTCGTGCTACAGAGATGAGCCTCTCTAGCTGAAAGTACGACCAGAGAACCTCTCCGGTCCGCTCTAGTGGGATGGACAGATGTTCTCAGGGTGACGCAGTCTTTTAAATGTCCTGGCCCACTACCATGTAGGGCTTTAAAGGTAATAACCAGCACTTTGAATTGCACCCGGAGGCGCACTGGGAGCCAGTGTAGCTCCCAGAGAAGTGGTGAGGCATGAACATAACATCCACACCCCATCACAACTCGAGCAGCTGCATTCTGGACCAGCTGAAGCCTCCGAATGGTCGCCAAGGGCAGCCCCATGTAGAGCGCATTACAATAATCGAGTCTGGAGGTGACCAAGGCATGTGTGATCATGAGCGAGGAGTCCCAATCCAGGAGCGGGCGTAACTGGCGCACAACACGAAGTTGTGCAAAAGCCCTCCTAGCCTATTCCTGTTTAATTGGTATTTAACCTCCTTAAAGCAGATACCAACCAGAAATTCAAAGCCTTGTCACCCCGATACATAACTTCTGATATTGTAATGTACAGTAAAACCTCAGATAACACTAAAACCTGGTTCCACAAGTCTTGGTGTTATACGATTTTAGTGTTATCTGATGCATGTTAAAATCCTATGGGATCCATAGAGATACATTGTAACCACACAGGCTTTAGCGGTAGTTATCTGAAGCATCCCATAGGATCTTAATGTTATCCGATGCAATTCTTCCCCCCAGATTCCTTAATGTTATGCGATTTTCGTGTTATTCGATACTAATGTTATGAGGTATTACTGATACATGTCAACTATAATATATGTTAATGCAAACAGGTCAAGCATTTGATGGAAACATACATAGACTAATAGCTAGACACATTATTATTATTATTATTATTATTATTATTATTATTATTATTATTATTATTATTATTATTATTATTATTATTATTATTATTATTATTGGTAATCAGCATTTCTATTACTTGAAATATTTTAAAACTTACAAGAACTTTAAACTAAAATGGACTAAACTCTGGAAAAAAAATCAATCATGCATGGATAAAACTTCAAAATGAAAAGCAAATATTAGTTCTCTAATTATAAAAGAACACTCTCCCCGGCCAAAAGACATACCTGTGCATGAAATAAAGCTAATCCCTTTGCCGTGTGCATAGGAATAAGAACCTTCATAAGAAACTGTTTATGTTCAGCTTTCAGTGGCAATGCAAAACCATTAATAATACTGGGGGAAAAAAGATATGAAAACTTATTAACGTAGTGTTAAATATCAAAACATTAGCATACACTCAATATAGTAATGCACGAAAATTTATTTAACAAAATGTTGTGAAGTCTGGCAGTTTTTCTTCCTCTGTGTTTAGGCCAGACTTGGAAGCATTATTGAAAGGTTAAAGCCTTAATGAAAGGATGAAGTAAAATCCTTCCAAATGCTTAGAAAACAGTGTGAAGGAGCACATTGGATGTCTATCTGAGTAGTAGCAGGGGCTGTTTCATGCAGAGGAGTCATTGTGTACTACCATAAAGTGATCCCTTCACTGAGGGAGCCTTGTTGGGGAGCAGGTAGTGTGCTCATATAATGTAGACAGATGAGACATGCCTACCACCAGAACACTCTTCATCTGAAAGGCTCAGAAGTGGCTCTGAACTAGCACAGACCCATAGGAATGAATGCACTGAGACCATCAGAAAGAACCTGAGATTTTCACTATAAACTAACTGCCTTGGAGAAAGAGACAGACATTAGGGGTCGTTCAAATACTACATGACCATTTTAGGGGAAGGGGGTCAACCAAAAGTCACGGAAAGTCACAGGGTTCGGTATAAAGTCATGTGACTCCAAAATTATAATTTGCTTTTCGCATCCAGCTGGCCATAGATCTATCTTCAAACCATGGGATTTGGGGAGGGTCGGTCAAAGGTCACGGAAAGTCACAGGGGTGTGTGTGTGTCAAAAAGTGGCTTATTTTAGGTCACGTGATATTTGAAAGAGCCCTTACAGGTTATTTATTCAGCCCACCTCTGCTCCTTGCAGTGCTCACATAAGCATAGCATCACATGGTATTTTGACCAATTTAATTTATTGTGATAATCATAAAAGGAAACAAGAATTTGAGAAATAGCATCACAGCACTGTGGTAAAGGGATGATATCTGACCGTTCTGAAACAGTATGTTAGTGTATCAGCTAAATGACACCTGATATATGAAAGCTAGCACAAAACAGATGTAAAAGCCAATATTCAAGGGCAAATCAGGTGTGATATGGTACCAAATCCTCAAAGGGCTAGAGCTGCCACCAATATTTAGGAAAGATTTAATGTTAACAATAAAAGGGGAACATTACTGAAAGATGCTGAACCCTTCCTGTGCTCATTTTTAAAAATCTTTTTCTCACTTCATCTCTTAACATTTTTCACAAAAGTACTCCTTGTGCTGAAGTTTGAGTGAGGAAAAATGTAATCGTGAGAGAAAGGTTTAAGGAAGTATACTAAAGGTGAAGAATAAAGTAGGTTCTGCATTCATCTTTAGCACGCTCCTTGCTAAAAGCAGATTTTCATGCCACTTCTTTCTGTTTAATTATTGTTGTCTTAACACTCAGGGAACAAAATAAAAACAAGTATTCAAAATGTAGCCCAAATAATTTTGTTGATACTTCTACAAAAATCTACTCAATTATCTAATTAGTGAAAGAATAAACCTACCTTCCTAGTATCTCAAGTAACTCAGCAACGCCGTTGAAATGTTCTGTTTCATATATAAACCTGTTCAGATAAATTTAGAATTAATCAATGTACAAGTCACTGGGGAAAAACATTAACACTGATAGTAGGTTTGACTTTGTTTTATCTAAATTTCAGATGAGTTGTGCAGCCCAATCTCACCGAAGCCCACTGATACCAATGTGTTCAGTTAGCAGAGACTGCACTAAAAAAATCATGAGTATCATCAAAGATACATAGCAGATTACAAATTTATTTTTAAAGGAAAAAGAGCAACAATTTACAATGCCATACAATGTGCCTTTACCATTGATATAGGTAATTCAAGAAGTTATGATGAAATGGAAGCTAAACATAGGTTGGCTTATTTAAGGGACAGCCACCCCTCATGCTTTTGTTTTATTTGCTGCACCGTTTTAATCTTTTATAAATTTTAAGGTTTTGAGATTTTAAATACTATTACTATATAGATTTACTTGTGATTTTAAATTCATGTTGTAGGCCGCCCAGAGTCGGGTTTGCCCGATTGGGGCGGGGTAGTAAATGTGAGTTAATAATAATAATAATAATAATAATAATAATAATAATAATAATAATAATAATAATAATAATAATAATAATAATAATAATAATAATAATAATAATAATAATAATCACCGAGATGTCTCAAGGCACCATCAACATTTTTTCATTCAATTCTAATCTAAAATATTCCTCCCCAGTAAGGAAGCCTAATTGACTCCCAAGATCTCAAAGTGTGGTTTTTAAAACCAGGAAGAAACCACAAAACCTAAATGTCAACACTAAAGTAATTACAGTAATACCTCGGATAACACTAAGACTTGGTTCCACAAGTCTTGGTGTTATCCGATTTTTAGTGTTATCCGATACATGTTAAAATCCTATGGGATGCATCGGATAACGTTAAAGCTCCATAGAGATACATTGTAACCGCACAGGCTTTAGCGGTTGTTATCCGATCCCATCCCATAGGACCTTAACGTTATTCGATCCAATTCTCCTTCCCAGATTACTTAACGTTATGCGATTTTAGCGTTATCCGAGGTAAACGTTATCCGAGGTATTACTGTATGTTCCTTGGATTCATCCCATGGGCAGATACACCACACCCTAATTTCTCTATCAAATCCTGCATCATGGAAACGGACCCAATGCTCACACAGCAGAGAACCCCAGAAAGATATGAGATGTGTGCTCTTCACACCCATGCACACTGTACTTTTTCAAATTTTTATTAAGGACTGATCACCCAAGAATAAATTTCACTTTGGTACAAAATCTTTAGAAGTTATCTCTCAAGATGATGCCATATTTTTTTTCCAAATAATCCCAAAGGGCCTATTAATAACTAGTCCTGTTCCTTATAACCTTTCTCTCTTTTCCTATTTCTTCTTATTTTCCCCTCGTTACTTTTCAAAAGTTACAAGGAATATTCACATATCTTTGATCTAATGAGAAAAGCGTATCATTTTATACCTTCCTTTCTATATATTTCAAAGTTCAATTCTAGGAAGCCATTTTATTTTTTACATTTAAAATTAACTCACAGGGAAACAGAGAGCTACATTTGCAATGCAGTTTATATAATGAATTGTTATTTTCTTGCCATTAAGTGGGGTTTTAATAGAAATTTAGCCTGTACAAGTAGAAAGCAGTACAAATTCTATTCTGGCTATTTGAGGACATAAAACACTTCTTTAAAAAAAAAACAAAAATAATGCCTCAATAGAACAGCTCACAGACTTGACCTTCAAGAGCTTCTGATTTTACAGACTTTACTTTTTTTATAGTGTAATGATTTATAGACATTATTTTTTAAAAAAAAAATAATAATAGCATGTGAACTAATTTCTAAAATGCATTAAGTACATTGGCAGTTGTACTAATAAAACCTGAAGGTTACTATTTTAATACATAATACTTTTTTAAAGAACATAAAACATTTGAAAGGACTAGTTTAAAAGTTCTATATTTTATACCTGAGAAAAATATTGTTGATTTGTTTTCTAATGAACGCTCTTAATCCAAGGAATTTGCCATAAATTCGATGAAGCACTGTTTTTAGAAAGTCACGCTCTCGTGGGTCTTCACTGTCAAAAAGCTCCAACAACTGTTAATAAAATATTTCTTATTATTTAAATTTCCAGTAGGTAAAGCACTAACTGGAATAAAAACAAATTCTATCTTAATTCCCTCCTTACCCATGATTTTACCCATAAATTTGTCACTAGATCGAAATAGCAATTTTACACACATATGGTGAGATTTCAAAATACAACCTGTTTATTAGTGAGAGAAACAACAAATGCAGAAAACAAGTAGACAGACATATTGGCTCATTGGATAATGTCCTTCTTAATATCAAGCAAATCCCATCTATGGTGTGACAGTGTAGTTGTCCCCAAAAAAGATATTACATATTGCCTTGATCAAAAACAGGATTGCTATTACATAATTATTTCACAATATAGTTCTGTATGTTAACACTCCTTATAATTATGCATGCTTAAACCTCTGAAATGAATGGGCATAATGCAGAAGTTAATTTGCAAGCAAATCTCACTAAAAAGGGCTTAGTTTTAATGAAAAATGTAACAACTGATATTATGTGAGTGCAACTTAGATTTGGAAATTAGACCAATTTTTCTGAATTATTTAAATTACAGTGTTGAGAAGCTTATGCACCTCAAAGTTTTGTTCCTCCCTCTACAAAATGGCATACTAGTCTGAATCTTGTGTTACTAGGCATAAAATTCCACTTCTTTCCCAGGAAATGCCAACTGGCAAAAGGGAGAAGCAAACGTTACCCATTCTCATTCAATATCCAAACATTTACTCTAGATGATTAAATGATATGATCTGGAATGCAAGTGTTCAAGGAAGATGCGGTATTTGAAAAAAAAAAATAACCTTCCAGGAACTTATTCTAGAAGAAATCTTTTCAGGTCTGCAAGACTACCAATGACATTAAACAGGCCTTCTATCTACACAAGTGTGAGTTAGGTACCCAGCTATAATATTTAGTTTAAAAGAGTAATAATATGATAAATACATTACCTGTTGTACAAATTTCTGATCTATATACCGTTTTGCAATACTAGGTTGAAAATCAGGACTCTCTAAAAACCTCAGCAAAAATTCATACACCAGCTATGAAAGAATAACATGGAAAAACTTTTAGGAAAACATAATTTCACATGCATTAGATCCAGAAGTTTTAAAGGAGCAGTAAATTTAGTGTCAATAAAAGGCTCAACAGAAGAAAGCAGAAGTGTGTTCCTAGTAAAATTCAATGTGTTCATACTGCTATACTGCACGCACACGCACAGACCACGAGACCTCCAGTTCTCTCTCACCTGGCTGGAGGTTGAAAAGCAGCAGCTGTGGAGGGAAGGCAGCGAGGAAGAACTGAACTGCACCCCACCCCACCCCACCCCCTGCAAGACCTCCCGTCCTCTCTCACCTGGCTAGAGGTTGGAATGCAGCAGCCGTGGAGAAAAGGCAGCGAGGAAGAACTGCACCCCCACAAGACCTCCAGCCCTCTCTCACTTGGCTGGAGATTGAAAAGTAGCAGCCACAGCAGCTTTCCACTCCTAGTTGCAGCTGGGTTGGCATCAGGTGTGGCAGGCCTGGCGCCAGGTTGAACCGCAGTGGAGTGGGCAGCAGCAGAATGGGTGGCTCAGCCACACGGGCCGATGGCAGGGGCCCTGGTGTGGTGGAGTTTCTTGCCCTTATGCTGGCTGGTGCCGTGGACTTGACCATGGACTTGGCCGTTGGGAGGGGGACATCTCCCCCTGGCCAGCCTAGGCCTTGGACTTTTAGGACATTTTGGACCTTTAAGGCTTTGGACTCTTTTGCGGTCGACTTACTGAACTTTTTAGATTGATTTTTTAAATATTTTATGATGGTAGTTGATTTGTGATGTTTTGACGTTTGCTAATTGTATCTTATTTTATTGCACTGCGATATGTGTATAATGTATTAGATGTGGTATTGTTGTGAGCCGCCCTGAGTCGCATTGTCGAGTGGGTGACATATAAGTCCAATGATAATGATAATGATAAAATCTTAAATTGCTATTCATTAAAAGAGATAACATCATTCTTCAAGCTCTACAAATAGTTGGGCATTTCTCCCAAACATAGCATTTCCCACCTCATCCCTACTCAATGCAACAATTAGTGCATGGGGACATCAGCATCATTTACAACACTCTCCAAATCTGCTTCCTGCATGGCAAGGACACTCTTACAGAAACTTTCATTGGGGTGAATGGAAGCTATTTTAGCCTGTTTTCCAGAGTAGTTAATGAATGGAATGCTATCATCATCATCATCATCATCAAACTGAAGAGCTAGAAGGACTCTTGTGGATCATTGAGACCAGCCTCTATCATGGAAGACAGTGGGTAATCAAACCCCCAATCTCTGGCTCCACAGCCAGACACCTAAACCAATGAGCTAGTCAGCAGTTCCTAACAGTACTAAAAGAGAAATGAAGAGGATGTCTGCTACCACTGTTTTTCTTTGGTAGGGCTTTTAAATGTTCCATTATTGTTCTTCATTTTTGTTGCCTCTTGGGGTTTTCTGAGTAACAACTAAATTCAGGGTGTTTTGTTTTTTTGTGGCCCCAACTCCTCACTTTGTCACTGCAAACTGCCAGACTCCACCGTCACTGCTGCTGCTGGAGCACTGCTGCAGTAGCCAGAGCAACCCGCAAAGCTGTTCAGCACCAATTCTGGAATCCCACCACTCTTGCCTGGATCCACTGCTACCACTGGAGCTCGTCTCTGACATTGCCACCACTGAATCCAATCCCTGTCTCTACCAATCAGTAAGACTCCTTCTCCACTGATCAGCACTGATGATCTGCAGTGGTGAATGGGTCCAGGTGATCAGCAGAGATGGGCTCCAGCGACCAACAGAGTCTGTCTTCATCAATCAGCTGCATTTCTCCAATGCTGCTGCAGGTCATCTTATTAAATATTTATTCAAACTGTATAGCTATATACCACTTACAATACTGGTAAATATTTTTTTAAGTTGGAGCTTATCTCCATCGATGAGATGGACCACTTATCTGCTGATCAGCAGCAGCAACCTGTACTGGCAGGAGAGAAAGGTCCAGCTGATCGATAGAGATGGGCTCTTGGAGTTTCTCAAAAACGATGGTATATGCCAATACATTATATACTTTCACATAATCTTCTCAAATTACAGATGCCTCCCCAAAGTCCTCCACAGACCCAACGATCGACCACTGGGGCTGCAGGGGATTTCAGGGAAAAACCATGTGGGCGCGCAGATGCCTCCCCGAAGTCTCCTGCAGCCCCAGCACCCCAAGGGAACCGGACGTTTGAGTCTTGAGTGGACGGCTCCCTTAGAGTAAGCACCTGCAGGCACTCACCCCAAGGGAGCCAGACACCTGAGTCTCGGGTCCGAGTCTCGAGTGTGCGGCTCCCTGCTTGCCCCAAGGGAGCCGGCCGGCCGAGCTTTGTACCTGTGCTATCTATGTGGATTGAGAGGGGGAGGCATCCACTACATAGACAGCACAGGCGCTGCCCTTAGTGAAAGAACGGGATCCATTCCCCATCACTGAAGGGCCATGGTGTTATCTATGGGGTATGAGAGGAAGATTTCTCCTTCCCTCAATCCCCATAGATAGCACAGGCGCAAGACTTGGGTGGCTGGCTCCCTTGGGGCGAGCACTTGCAGGCGCTTACTCCAAGGGAGCTGCCCGCTCAAGACTCAAGCGGACAGCTCTGTTGGGGCAAGTGCCTACAGGTGCTTACTCCAAGGGAGGCGGACGCTCAAGACTCAAGCGGATGGCTCCCTTGGGGTGAGTGCCTGCAGACGCTTACAGGGAGCTGGAAGCTTGAGACTTGAGCGGATGGCTCCCTTGGAGGGAGAGCAGAGTTGGGATGTAATAGGTTCACACCAGTTCGCCAGAACCGGTAGTAACTTTTCCCAGTGTCCTGGAGAACTGGTAGCAGCTTTTTGGGGGAACCACCTTCGGGACTTACCTTTTCACTGGTGTGCATGCACGGCTACAGTGCTTGGCGCGTATGCATGGCCTCCTTGCTGTCCTCCCAAGTGGGGAGGAGAAAGAGAAGCTGCTAGCCTGAAGCTCCCTATAGCCTGTTCCCCACGGTAAGTGACTCACCTTTGGATGTGGTGTGTCTGTGTGTATTTTAATGTGTATTTAATACCTTTACCTATATTGACATACTACCACAGTTCCTAAAAAGGCCTGGTGGCCTGGCTTGGGGTTTTTAAGCAAAGTCTTGGAGTTGCCTCATCAATAAGCTGCACCTGTGCTGTTCCAATTGCTGTTCCAATTGGAGAACCCTTAAGGAGGTAAAGCTGTTTTACGTTTACAGTTGTACCTCGCTTAAAGAGCATAATGCGTTCCACAGGATTGCTCTTTAAGCGAGTTTGCTCTTTAAGCGAAACACCATTGTAAGTGACCAATTGTGACTTTTGGTGGGGGGATATTGCGAACCCTGATTTATTTGTTAAGTGAGTTTTTGGTTGGTTTTATTTGTTAAGCGAAGCGAATATTCAGAAAAAATTCTGCTCTTTAAGCAAGTTACTTTTTAAGCGAGGCGCTCTTTATGCGAGGTTTGACTGTACATTAAGGCATATTAACCTGGAGAACCGGTACGATGACCATATCCATCTTGCAACATGGTGCTGCCCAGGCACTTATACTAACAGGTAAGTGACGGGTTTGTGTTTAGGGTGGGTTGGTGGGTGTATTTTAATGTAATTTTTATTTATTTATTTAATTTATTTACGGGTTTGTGTTGTGGGTAGGTGGGTGGGTTGAGGTGTGTGTGCGCGCGTGCTTATTTTTATTTTATTATTATTATTTTTCTTTGGCCCTGCCCACGACATCATGATGTCAGATCTGCCCACACTGTGAAGACGTCACGGTGGGGTAGTAACATTTTTGACATCCCACCACTGGGCGAACGCCTGCAGGCACTTACTCCAATGTAGCCAGTTGCCCGAGACTTGGTCCAAGCCTCGGGCAGCCAGCTCCCTTGGGGCACCTCTTCTTACCCCAAACCCAAGCACCAATCCCACACTGTGATCGGCACTTGGGTTGGGGTGTGTGACGTGGCTGGGAACCCAAATGGGGAGTTCCCGGTCAGCTTCCCAGCCATGCCACTACGAATGGTTGCCTCGGATAATGCTACAAGATTGTTAGCTGATGCATTTTTTTTCAAAATCTTGCATTGTTATCCAATTTTAGCATTATCCAATGTAATCGTTATCCAAGGTATTACTGTACAAATGTAGGTTTTATTTTTACCAATATAGATATGCCCATAGTTTGAAATAAAGCACAAATTAAGTAACAATTTAGAAGTGGAGGTATAAAATTAGACACAATAATTAGATTTCATTTGATTACTTACACCAGTGGTTCCCAATGTGGGGCCCATGACTCACAGGGGGACTTCAATTCCCAGAAGCCCAAGTCAGTACATTGGCTGATGAGTGGTTTAGGGATTTGACTTAGGGTTCTGGGAACTAAAGTCTAAAAAACAAAAGGTTGTGAAACAATGATTTACACCAATGTTAAGTGCAGTAGCATAAATTGTAGAGGCAAATTACCATCATTTAACATGCTGTTGTTTATAGTTCCCACCACATGCCCTCCTCATGCTAGGTGCGCAACTTGGTATGCCATGAAGAATATACACATGGGAACCCCTTAGCCCATGGTAATTAACCACTAGGACTTATGCCACTGCACTTACCACTAGCACAGATAAGCAATGCAGTTTCTTAAACTTAACAGGAAAACATTGTTACATAGTGTACCATTAACATGAAGTGTTAACACAGGAGCAACTTGAATATTAGAACATCGACATTCCTAATAAAGATACAGTACCTGTATATGTGGCCATGAAGCTTCTAATGTAGGTTCATCTTCTTCTGGATCAAAATCTGGATTATCACTTGGTGGAAGTGTTCTGAAGATATTGGAACTAATCTGGGGGAACATAGTTAAATTTTTAAATGCTAAATTCAGTTATTTTTATATTTTAAATTATGTTTTTCCGCTACCCTGAACGGCTTATTGGCCAATGCGGCAGGATAACAACAAATATTTTTTAATAGAGCTGTGGATATGAATTGGCTAAGAAAGGTCTGAAGCACATTTACTCTATATCAGTGGTTCCCAAAGTTAGCCCCACACCCCACAGCGGATGTAGCATTATTTCACAGACTGATTATTTGCAACTCCACAACAGTGTTTCAAAAAGTATACAATTGGAAACTATGCCAGAAGTTTGGATTTGAATGCAATAAAAATTATTGGGAACATCAGGAGAAAATTTTAGAAAATCAGAGTCAAGATCATTTGGGACTTTAAAATTCAAACAGATAGACATCTGATTCATAACACAGCTGATGTAACTGTTGTAGAAAATAAGGCCTGGTTTATTGACATTGCTATACCAGGGAATGCACAAATTGAAGACAAATAGCTGGGGGAGGGGAATCACAAATTGAACTGGAGCATTTGTAGAAAAAGAAATCTGTTGTCGTACCTAAAGTGATCGGAGCCTAAACTTAAAGGACACCCTAGATATTTGGAAATTTTGTATTTATTGGACATGAATATCTTAACTTTACCAAAAAAAAAAAAAACACCCTACCTGGAATTGCCTATAAACATTACTTTAACAGTTCTTAGGTTCTGGGTTAGGTCTTGAACTGTGAATCTAACAGTAGAATTATCATCATCATCATCATCATCATCATCATCTAATAAGATGTGCATGTGTGCACACAGCTGCTTTGCTCCAAAGCCTGAGTGTGCTTCTTCACATGTTTATGAAATTGTCTGATGTCAGTTGGCCTATCTAGAACAGTAGCTCTCACTGCCAACAGTCTTTTCTAATCTTATTGCCCCAAATCCTTTAGCTGTACATTTGTCCACCACCGAGTGGTATGCCATATCCCACCAAGGGGTCCATCCAAGGACACAAAATGCATACTCCTTGCTCCATGACCAAAAAATTATGAAACGGACTAAACCAAACAACCTGGCTTAAAAAGGATCAGTTTGTCACTTTAACTCAACCTGGTAGAACTGTATTAACAATTGTTCTATGAGCTATTCAGTTTAAAGTATGAATACAAATAAGGGGGGAAAAGAATCCCATTCAATGTATGGAAACTAACACAATCAACCAATTCACCCCTTATATGCATGACAATTAAAAAGAAATTAACTCAGTGCTGTCTACTCCAACAGAAAGCAGATCCTAGGCATGAGTGTGGATTCACAGAGACTAGGGGTTCTGGGAACTGAAGTCCAATAACTGCTGGAGTGCCAAGGTTCACCATCACTGTCCTAGGCAGACTCTTTTAATACTACCTACAAAACTGAATATAAAAAATTTCCAACCGTAACCTTTTCAATTTTGAAGTAAAAACACCTTCTAAAATCAAAGACTTTAGAAAGCTTTAGGTTTCTATGCCCAATCAAAGTTTCTAAAGCCATCAAGTTCTCTGGCACAGTATAACTAAAGGAGTACCTGTACCCATACGTCCCTGCCTAATTCTTACAGTCTCTACTGTAGAAATGGTACCCACATGAGATCTGTTTGGCATCCTCAACAGTAACACTTGGACTTCAGACTAATGTGTTCTCTTTGAAGTACACCTCCAGTGTTTTTTAAAACTACCTTTGCTTTTATTATTTGAGCTTTATCATCCAGTTTTAACTTTTTGATGTTTTAATGTTTTGAATCTCTTCCCAGATTTTTTTTAAAAAATGTTTTACTAACATCTGTGATTTAACTAAATGTAACACAGTGGAACCTCAGTTAACAAATGGTTCAGTTAACATAAAAATCCTGTAACAAAGGAAATCCATAGAAAATAGTGGCTCGGTTTATGGATTTTCCCCCCGGAACAGATTAATTGGTTTTTAATGCATTCCTACGGGAAACCATGTTTTGGTTAATGTATTTTAGTTTTCAATGCATTCCTACGGGAAATTCAGTTAAAGTAATTTTCGCTGTAAGAAACATCCCAGAGAATGCATTAATTACATTAACTGAGCTTCCACTATACACTAATACCCCGGATAACATTATGACTTGGTTCCACAAGTCATGATGTTATCCGGTTTTTAGCTTTGTCCAGGGTATACATCGAACAATGCTAAAAAAAAAAAAAAAAAGCCCTGACGTCAGGGCGCGGTTTGTACCTGAAGTCAAACCCTAGGATAGCAATTGCTAGCTGGGACAGGAGAAGGCTTTTAACTCGACCACCCTCCCCCCCCCCCAGTTTTGGTGGGTGAGGAGAGGCGAGGGGGGACGGGGGCCCTTTTGCCTCCTTTGCAACCCGCGCTTGCCAGGAATGAGTCCCTGCCGCCAAAGAAAAATGTGGTGCGGTGGCAGCGGGTGAAGCGGCCGAGAACCTGGCAAAGATCTGCGAGGACCATGAGCGAGCTCTGCGGGAGGCCAAGGAGACCCTGCAGGAGGCAGAGGCGGGGGAAGGGGGCCGAGAAGAGGCTGCTGCTGCTGCTGCTGCTACTGCCTTCTTGGGGTGGGCATGTGGTGGAAAGAGAACCTGCAGGTCCCCTTGTTCGCGGGGCTCCCCCTGGGCAGGTGTCGGGGTGGCTGAGGAGGGAAGTTGTTGGAAGCGGCTGACGACCGACACTGTCTGTCAGTTTCGCCTGTGCCCGCCGGGCTTCGTGCTCATGTTGGTGCCTCCCCCTTCCCCATCCCCCTCCCGCCACCAGGTATCCAGCCAGAAGGGAAAGCCCCGCAGTCGTCGTCGTCGCCCCCCTCACCAAGCGGTAAGGAGCCAGTGCGGTGCACACAAGCCTTGGGGGGGAGGCGCCAACATGAGCACGTAGCCCGGCGGGCATGGGCGGAACTGACAGCCAGTGTTGGTCATCAGCCACCTCAGACAACTTCACTCCTCAGCCACCCCGACACCCGCCCAGGGGGAGCCCCGCTGGGCTCAAGTCACCTTTCTTTGGGATCGCCAAAGAAAGGAAGCAAGGAGGCAATTTAAGAAACGATAGGATCAACTGGCAAGGCAGCAGCAGCTTTGGCGAAGTGCAGAGGAGGCGAAAGAGCTGGAGAGAAAGAGAGAGGGGGAGGAAGGAAGGAAGGATCTATAACACAAGTATATAAAGGAAATACATTTTTTGATTAAGCTATAAATGAATCCCAACAATAGAGGCTTTCGCAGTTGTTATCCAATGCATCCCGTAGGATCTTAACGTTATTCGATGCAATTCTCCACCAGATTGCTTAACGTTATGCAATTTTAGCATTATCTGATGCAAACGTTATCCAAGGTATTACTGTATAAGCTTCGTGAGTCCTGTACTTCATTAAAATTTATACCCAATAAGACTTGTTCCTCTTTAAAATGCCACAAGACTCCTTGTTTTTGCTGTAAATGTTAACATGATACTGCCCCTTCCCCAAATTTCTATCATACAGGATTTTTAAATGGTTTCTCAGGAATTAAGAACAATTGCTCTTGGAAGTTGTATATTACATCTCTACTAAAGAAATTATGTACAGTAAAACCTCGTATAATGAAAATAATTGATTCCACAAGGCACTTCATTATATGCTTTTTTCGTTATATGATGCATGTATTGTATAACGAAAATCCCTGTGGGATACATCATACAATGAAAATCTCTATGGGAAAAATCGTACAAAGAAAATCTCTATGGGAAAAATCATACAAAGAAAAAAATTCATTGTACGATTTTCCCCATAAGAGATTTTTGTTGTACAATTTTTCCCCATAGGGAAGCACTGCATTGTACAACAAAAAATTCCGTTGTATGATGTAACTTTTTTTTCAAATTCTCTTCATTGTATAATTTTGTTGTATGATGCATTCATTATACAAAGTTCCACTGTATTCCTAATAAATATATACACAGTTTGGAAATGGAACTCATAGAAAAGCTTCATGCAAAGATTATTTGACAGTCTCTTCAGGCAAAGCAATAATGTCAATCCTAAAATAGTAACATTGTTTTAAAAAACTACTGGTCCCATTTTGTTATTTAAAAGACTTATAAAAATATAGACTTAGGACAACCTCCATGAAAATATAGGTAAACTTATCAGATAAGTCACAAAGCAAAATAAAAACAAAAAAGAGACAAAAATATTGTGGCTCTTTGAAAACTATTATATTTAAAGGTGAACTTCCACGAATCAAGTTTACTTTCTCAGACATTTTTTGGTCTCTTGATTTTTCTTTGCCATTTTGTGTGTGTGACGGGTTTGCACAGACGAACACAGCTACTTCTTCAAAAAGTACAGTAAAACCTCGTATAAAGAGCACCTCACTTAGAAACTAACTCGCTTAAAGAGTAGAATTTTCTCTGAACGGTCACCTCGCTTAACAACTAAACCCAACCAAAAACTCGCTTAACAACTATATTGGGGTTTGCAATCCCCCCCCCCCCCCGAAGTCACAATCGGTCACTTACAATGGTGCTTCGCTTAAAGAGCAAACTTGCTTACAGAGCAATCCCGCGGAACGCATTGTGCTCTTTAAGTGAGGTACCACTGTACAGGTAAACCTGAGACTTTCGGCAGTTTCAAGAGAAGACTAGAACAGGCCATATTCTGAGCCTTATGGTTCAAACAGTTGAAGATCTTGCACATATTATAAGCAAACATCTGTATAATATAAAGTTTACCACTTTTAGCATTGTTGTGAGTACATATTGACTTATCACAGATCGTGTTTATAAACAAGTTCCCAAACTTTTAAACAGATATCATGAAAAGCATCTTGGGCAATAAAAGAGGGGGCTACTGTTGAAAAACTACAATTTTAGGAGAAATGTGTGACTTTGAAAGAAATGTTGAATTATTTATTTAAGCTTATTTAGTAACTAAAAGAACTAAAAGAACTAGTTTCACTTGTAGAGCAAATTAAACAAATTCTTGTACTTACGAAATAAAAGCAGTTTCTTGTTACTTACTGATGGACGTGCCCTTTATCACTGTGGCTTTCATGAAGACTGCCACTTTTGAACATCTTCTAGAATCACAGAATTATAGAATAACTGAATTGGAAGTGGCCTATGAGGCCATCAAGTTCAAGCCCCTACTCAATGCAAAAATCCAAATTAAAGCAGATCTGACAAGATGGTTGTCCAACTCTCCCTTGAATGCTTCCAGCATAAACCTGTTACATCTGGAATATCTTCTATTTATTTTGAACTGTTCAGATCACAGTCAACCAAATTAGATTTTATACTGTACTGTAGCAATTAACAAAACAGATTAAAAAGTGGACTATATTCTACTCAAGGGATGGGCACATTTTGACCTGTAGGCACACATAGCCCCAAGCCTTCCCAGATTACTGAAAACATTTTCTGTAATAATTCACTCCCCATACAGATGGCCTATGCAGAGAGATGTCGAGGAGAAAAATGCGTATCTTGGAGCAAAATACGGGGAGTTGTTTGAGGCGCAGTTCAATTCTCTAAAGTTCAAGAGGGCAAAAAGAATCTCTTGGAATTTGCCCACCTGCAGTCTACTTCTCTTTCCCAATCTCTGCTAGCTAATATCTATGTCATCATGATATGAAGTACAGTTGTCTATTGCACCAAGGATGAGGGGGGAAATCTTAATTTTTCTTAAAGCCTAATAAAACCTCCTGCCAACTGACCTCCGCCTACAATTAGATCTGCCAGCATTCAGGAAAGGCCTGAAGACCTGGCTGGCCCAGCAGGTGTGGGGCACCACGACAGGAGTCCCCCCCCCCTCCGGGCTGGCTTATATAGGACCACTCTAAATAACCCATTAGCTGGGGACTGTCTGGGATTTGCTTAAAGATGTTTTTAATTAAGGTATATTTTATGTTGATTGTAAGCTGCCCTGAGTCGCTGTGGCGATATAAATCTAATAAATAAATAAATACAGTTATATCTCGTTTAAAGAGCATAATGCGTTCCACAGGATTGCTCCTTTAAGCGAGTTTGCTCTTTAAGTGAAACACCATTGTAAATGATCAAATGTGGGGGGGGGGGATTGCGAACCCCGATTTATTTGTTAAGCGAGTTTTTGGTTGGTTTTATTTGTTAAGCGAAGCGAAACATTCAGAGAAAATTCTGTTCTTTAAGTGAGTTACTCTTTAAGCAAGGTGCTCTTTATGCAAGGTTTGACTTAAATAAATAAATAAAATAAGTCATTCAGCATAAGCATCAGTCAATAAGGTCCAATTTAAATCTAGATTTTCTACATAAAAGCTCATTCTTGCTAGTTTTTATGCTTGAAGTGTAGCCGTGTTAGTCTGTGCAAGCATATCAGAGAGTAAAGAAAACAAAACAACAAAAAGTCACAAAATGTTGTGGCACCTTAAAGACTAACTCCTGTATTTAAATGTGAGCTTTTGTGGTCTGCTGAAGTGGACTTGGTCTACGAAAGCTCACATTTAAATACAGGAGTTAGTCTTTTTGTTGTTCAGTTGCACAGTCGATTCTGACCCTTTGCGACCCCATGGACCACTGTCCGCAAGGCACTTCTGTCCTCCACCATCCTGTTTAAGGTGCCACTTTTTTCTTTTTTGCTATTTTGCTAGTTCTTGTAACCTTCATATTTACTGTCCAGATGATGGTTTAATTTTCAGAATAATAACTTTTGAAGTTACTATTACAGTGATATCCGAAATTAATGGTTGAAATCCAGTAGTGCCTAAAATAGGCATACTGAACCCAAGGCAATTCGGTATGTCAACCGCTCTATACATTCTATTAATTCAACAGAACTCATCTAGTTGTCTCTTAATAATGGATTTCAGACAATGACTGTTTAATTTGGACTGTTTGAATTTTGATTGCATACCTACATTTGAAGAACTTCATTCAGATATTCCCAAACCGGGTTTCATTTGCAGCTTCCATTCATACAGTATAAGTTGTTTTTTTTTTTTGCTTCTTCAAGGGAAAGAATAATTTAGTAAATCTCAGACTATACTTACAAAGATTTTTAAATTTCTGCTATATACTGCTCAGCCATGAAAATTCACTGGGAGGATGGAAGTGGCAAGTCCATTAGTAAACATCTCACTTACAAATAAACCTCTGTAAAGGTTGCTATAAGTCGGTTCCAATTTGAAGGCACATAACATTATCATCATTAGATTGATGAAAAAATGGATAAAAATAAAAAAAAACAATTTAATGTTTTAAAATCTGATTTTATTTATTTTTTATATCATTGATTTTACTCACTCTGGCATAAAATCTTATGCTAACAGAACTCATTGGTTTTTTAGTTGCCTCCATACCCTGTTGTAGTTTATCATGGCATTTGAATGGATTACTTATAAATCTATTAAACAAATATTTGTGAGTCCATTATTCCATGGAGCACTTCTAACTTTCAACCATTCTGCCCTGTATGTTGTCCAAAAATAGCCACTGTGAGTAGTTCTAATTAAGAGTTGGTTCTAATCTCCTAAAATAACAAACTGTGCAACAGAGATGAGGAGCCCAGGATTTTGTTTGATCTCTGATTTCACATCCGAAGTAATGTTTGTAAGCTATACGTAGCTTTCTGGACATGTTCTTGTGTTGGTCAGATGTCGTATACTTGCCACAAATGTAGCAAAAGCAGTCTGGACAATTCACACAGCTGCGCCTATTCATCTTTCGTTTACTGAATCCCCATGTACCGAATTACCGAATCGTCTTATACGAAATCACTTTAATGCATGTTACTGCGACTGCTGATTAATAAAACACAGAACCACACTAGCACGAACTATTCTCTAGTCACCTCCGAATCAGACTGATGGATGAACGCACACACTCACACAATCGTACATCAAACATGGCTGGTTGATGCAGCTACATATTAACCCATGTACAGGCTTTTAATATCATACGACTTTCAGCTATAACTTTAAATCCAGACATCCTACTACATTTCTGATTACAAAATCGGAATCAGTGCCCCCTATTACATAACAATCACATTTTCACCCAGTAGCAAATTTTTTGTTGCATAGTGTAATTATACCATGCACTATGCACTGTCTTGCAGGTACAATATGTACCCATGCTGCTTTACATTACAGTAAAGACAGAAACAGAAGAGAAGGAAAATATGAAATCTTTCTAAGATTTAACTAGCCCATCTCTGTCTTAGTTTGTTCACAATATTACTTTTCCCCAAAAGTTTAGTGTACTAACTGAAGTGACCAAGGCAAATCTATTGCTGTACACTAGTTACTCACTGCTCCCTGCCTTCAAGTATGATAGCATACCTAACTGAAGTCTTTAGTCATATAGTAATTCAACTGTGTCTTCTTGCTTTTGGAATAAAACTTGTATGTTAACAAACTCAGGAGATCTCTGAAGCCTAAAATTCATTTAAATCCACAAACAGGTGTTGGCTGCTGCAACTTTGTGACTACAAATGAATACTGTATAATGACAAGTCATTCAAGACATTATGTGACCCCTACATTAACTCAAAGACAGTTATGCAATGCTTTTTAAGCAAGGAAAATTTCTTGTAACATAAAGCCATATGCATAGTTTTGAAGATTAACCTGACCCTGAACTTTCAGCCTCACACTCTTCTGCCCTTTTAAAGACAGCTACTGGTAAGATTATGGGCTGTACCCGCTACAGTATGTTGTCTAACATTAGTTAAACTTTAATTTGTTCTCTATTTCCAAACACAATGATTAACAAGCATACACCAAATCACACAAAACAGCCACTTATTACAAATTGTTACCCATCAGAAATAGCCAATTATTCATTCTGGGTTGCTGCCTACAGTTACCTACCATTATATCAACCCTCTATCTCTGTGTAATAGCGTAGCACTAACTTAAAGAAAAGCAAACCACAGCCTCAGTTTTTATTATACTGTACCTCAGTCTGTTTCATGGGCTCTGGGTACATTGCAAACTACAGCCATTTCAGTAAAAAAAAAAAAAGAATCCTATTCTACTATCACCCAATCCAAATAACAGGTTAAAGTCGGTACACCAACTGATTAAAATGTCACATATATTAGCAGCTTAATTTTACAATTATATTTTAACATTAGATTTTGTGTAATAGTTGACATTAACTTCATTTATTTCCACTTTTAAATTTTTATTAATGAAGATGACTCTAACGTTCCAAGATAAAAATTAAAGCAAAAGTAAGGCTATCTGTAGAAACCCTAACTTTGAGACAGACTGAAAAACATGTAATGGATTATTTCACTATAAACATTACTATGGAGTAAAGCTATTTTTATTAGTGTATCAGACTCATTTATCGTTAACAGGTTTTTTATTTCACTAATAACCACTTCAAATAATAGTTATTTAGAAGTATTAGACAAGTCAGTTAACAAAATAGTTCTTTGGTCAGCTAACTATCGAACTCTATAATGTGTAACAGTAGCTTTCAGAAACAAAATGCAGGGTGTCCCAAAAGTTGCCACACAGGGAAAATGGGAAATTATAGCTAAATGTACCTTTATGTACAAAATGTTCATCCCAATTTTCAAAAAATTATTTACAAAATATTCTCTATGTGTTGTCCATCTCTTTCTATCTGTGCACACACACAGTCGTCTTCCCCAGTCATGGTGAACATATTGCAAGATATCTGTTGTTACATAATTTTGTCTATGTATGGCAACTTTTGGGAAACCCTGTAGAACAAATAAAAAGCATGCAATTCATTTGTACTGACATTTTCTTGTACACTAATACCTTGGATAACATTATGACTTGGTTCCACAAGTCATAATGTTATCCGGTTTTTAACATTGTGCGATGCATTGATTGCACGTTACAAAAAAAGCCCTCTTCCCTTTCCGCCCAACTCCAGAGCTGATCACAAGCTGGCATCAGCGCTGGGGTTGGAGGAAAGAATGGGCTTAGTGATCCAGCAGGGGGGGGGGGGTCTGAAGAGAGGCTAGGGACCCTATCCCCAGCCTCTCTTCAAAAGCTCCCTCCTTATGGCTAAGCCCCTTAGCATTCCAGGCCCGGGGGGGGGGGATTCTGAAAAGAAGCTGGGAAAAGTTTTCCCCAGCCTCTCTTTAGAAACCCCTGCGTGCCCCGTTCTTTTCCCCATCCAGCTGGCCATCACAGTGTGCGATGGCCGGCTGGATGGGGGAAAGAACCAGGCGCGCTTCCCATTCTTTCCCCCACCCAGCCAGCCATTGCATGCTGTGATCGGCGCTTGGGTTGGTGGAAAGAACTGGGGCATGCACAACCAACCCAACCGCTGATTGCAGCAGCGGTGCATTTGGGAAGCCGAATGGGACCTCCCCGGTCAGCTTCCCAAACGTGCCGCCGCTGTCAAGGGCGCAGCGGTGGCGTGGCTGGGAAGCTGACCAGGGACCCCCGTTCTGCTTCCAGCCACACCGCCACTGTGAGCTTCGTAGTGCCAGTTTAGTTGGGGGGAGATTGGGCACGTGCCCGATCTCCCCCCAACCAAACCAGCGATGTTTGCCTCATTAGATCTCTGCCCCAAAACCCGCATTTGCATAGCACAAAGTTATGTTAACGTTGTTCAATGCAAATGCTTGCCTCAAATTCCCTGACGTTATCCGATTTTAGCATTATCTGAGGCAAACGTTATCCAAGGTATTACTGTACCCCTCTTCTAAAACTTCTATTTAGGCAACAAGCTAATGTAAAGTTTCTTCCATCACCATAATATCTCACATACTGTACTCAATTTTGAAAGTGACTTAGAGCTAATAACTCAATATTTACTTTAACTATGGATTGGCCAGATGACAATGTTTAAATTTGAAGACAGTTAATAATAATTATGTGTCAGAAAATATTCTGGGTTGAAAGGATTTTTGTGAGCAGTAAAATAATAAGACTGTAACGATAACTGCCAGGGGAAGAAGCCAGGACAGGTTGAGGACTTCACCGCCCCTCCCCTTGTACCCACACGAACATATTGTATTGTACTGTAATGTATTTTTTGTAAGCCGCCCTAAGTCGCCACAGCGAGTGGGCGGCAATATAAATTTGAAATAATAATAATAATAATAATAATAATAATAATAATAATAATAATAATAATAATAATAATAATAATAATAATAATAATAATAATAATAATAATAATAATAATAATAATGATGATGATGTTGGCTCCCCCACTGTTTGTTTGTTGCATAATTTGCTATTTCAAATGAACCCTTGTTGCACAGGAGATTACTCAGATTAGATCACATAGATTTGTGCTATTTTCTCCTATAGTAAAGGTAAAGGTTTCCCTTGCTCGAAAGCCAGTTGTATCTGACTCTAGGGGTCAGTGCTCATCTCTGTTTCTAAGCCGAAGAGCCAGCGTTGTCTGCTTCTGCAGACGTTTCCGTGGTCATGTGGCAGGCATGACTAGACACCGGAGCGCACAGAACGCTGTTATCTTCCCACTGAAGTGGTCCCTATTTATCTACTTGCAATTTCTTGCTTTCAAACTGCTAGGTTGGCAGGAGCTGGGACAGACACGGGAGCTCATTCCGTCCTGCAGTACTCGAGAATCGAACTGCTGACCTTCAACCTCCCAGTCAGCATCTTAGTGACTTGAGCCACTGCAGTCCCTTATTTTCTCCTATATATGAGGGCAAAATGTATTCATAGTTATATATAATGTAGTTTTTCTGTAAAGTTACTAGGAGTGATATTACTAAATACCTATTGTAGTATGAAAATTATAGAATTTTCCGTTGTTTAACAGCCATGAAACCAGGAAACAATATGAATGGTTAGTTCTTGCTTTTAAAAAAAAAATGTGAAGGGCCTGTTTAAATTAATTGTATATTCTGGAGCCCTTCAGAGTGTATCTACTAATTTTGTGCCCTTTGTGAAACAAATTAATACTGTGGAGGGAGTGTTCAATACAGACATCTGACAATTTCCAAAAAAATAGTAGCAGTAATTTCTTACTGTATTTTTGAAGTTTAACAGATTTTTTGGAACATACACCTTTATTGTGCCTCAAAAATGATTGTTTCATATACCTGTCCAAGTTTCTTCAACACAGAAATTAACTAATATGATAATAATATGCTTGGCCATTTTTCTAATTACAAGGACATTACAGTAGAATCTGTTTCCCTTTTTTCTCTTTCTACCAAAGCATGGCTTGGTACAAAAAAATCTGAAATTAGAATCACTAATCAGAATCAAAAGCATTAAATGTGCTATTCCTAGATGAATGAATCCCCCACCCCATCATCTACCAATGGTTAGATCTTCTATTCTCCTAGGGAGCAACAGTGCAACTTGATCACTTTTCCTGTATGTCATTTCATGTTTTTAGTTTTTAGACATCTATTTGTCTGTCTGTTCTTCTGCACTCTCAGCTCACAAAGAAATGTGCAATTTTAAAAATAGATAAAACACATTAAAAAAAAAACAATTTAAAGTATAACTATTTTAAAAGCCAGTTTTAGAAACAGAAGACCATACAGAATAAGTTTTAGTTTGTCAATGCCGTCAAAAAAATGAAAATAAATGCTACCCAAAAGCCTCTTTGGTACAGTCCCTCAAAAATATGTTCAACTACTAAAGAAAATGTCAAAGAGAGAGAGAGAGAGAGCTAATTTCTAGCCAAATCAGTGCTAATATTCAGCTTTCCAGAGAGGACTATGAAAGAATCAGGGAAGAAGTAACAAAATTCTAGATTTGACATTCCTGTGGTAATCTCCCCCCCCCCCTTTCCTTTGCTGAGCCACCAAGGATCTGTAATTTAAGACAAACAGTCTCAAATATTTGAGTTCAAGTTCAACCTTTAAGAACCCAAATGTTTTTTAAAAAACTAAGAATTTGAATTTTTTGGAATAGTAGCCGTGTTAGTCTGTGGTTCAGGCATATCAGAAAACAAAAGCAAAAAAGTAATAAGGATAAGAATTTGAACCATATCAAAACTAGTTTCAGCTACATCTTCACCAACATTGCATGAAAAAGCAAGAAAATAAGATTCTCTGCTACTAAATACAAAATTGCAACGAACACAATAACCTTATGTTGCAAATAAACTTAAAAAGTGCAAAATCTTTCTTGTAACTGTCTTACAGAGCCAGTTATACTCTGCATGAACAACAAAATGTTCTAGCACAGTGATGGCAAACCTATGGCACATGTGCCAGAGGTGGCACTTGAAGCCCTCACCCATGCAGTCACCCCAGCAGAGTTTGCCCAGCCCCTCTGCCCAGCAGCCCAATGGGAGCGCTTCCTCCCTCCCCCCAGCACAGTTTGCCCTGCCCCTCTGCCCAGCAGCCCAATGGGAACATTTCCTTCCTCCCCTTGTTTCTATGTTGGCACTTTGCAATAAATATGTGGGTTTTGGGTTGCAGTTTGGGCACCTGGTCTCTAAAAGGTTTGCCATCACTGTTCTAGGAAGACCTGATCTTTCTTCGCAAAACACATGATCAGAACCACAGTGGAGATAGGACATTAATCCTTTCTTCCTCATAGTTAATGAGCCATGTCTCAATACAATCTGAAGGCTTTTCAACTGCATTTTGGTAGGAGAACTAGTAAATCTGAGTTTTCAAACAATGTGCTTCATGGAAACATACACACTGGTCCTTAATGGCCATTTTTAAAAGGAGTCAAAAGTTGGTTTCTATGTTCAAAAATATGAAACATTTACAGGTAGTATGAGAATTTTCCAGTGCTGTATTACATTCATGTTTCAATTATCCTTTGCTAATACAGTAATACCTCGGATAATGATGAGAATTGGTTCCACAAGTCTTGTTGTTATCCGGTTTTTAACGTTGTGCGATGCATTGATCACACAATGTTAAAAAAAAGCCCTGTTCACTTTCCGAAGAGGAAAGGGAAGAGGGGGGCGATCAGCCTGCCTCTTTGGAAAGGGCAGTGGGGATTCCATGAGTGGAATCCCCCATGCCCTTTCCAAGGGGGTTAGAGAGCCCAAAATGGGCGGGAAAAGTCCTTTTTTTCACCCATTTCGGGCTCTGTGACACCCCCCTCCTTGCCGGCTTTAGGGAGGTCAGGGGACCCGATCCAAGTTATTTCTGAAGTTTCCCCACCTCCCTGGAGGCTGTAGCAAGCCAAAACATTGGGATTTGAAAACGGACATTTTTTCTGCCCATTTCGGGCTCTCTGACCTCCTTTGGAAAGGGCAGGGGGGATTCCACTCATTCGAATCCCAATGTTTTGGCTTGCTGTAGCCTCCAGGGAGGTGGGGAAACTTCAGAAATAGCGCAGATCGGGTCCTCCGACCTCCCTGGAACCAGCAGGGGGGTCAGGGAGCCCAAAATGGGTGATAAAATTGATGTCTTTTTCACCCATTTCAGGCTCCCTGACCCTCCCCTCCTGGCTCCGGGGGGGGGGGGTGTTGGAGTACCCGATCCACAGCTGTGGGGTGGCTGGGGAAGCCGATGGGGACTCCCCGTCGGGTTCATTAGCCACCCACCCCTGCCTCTGTAGCTGTGGGGTGGCTGGGGAAGCCAACAGGGGAGCCCCTTGTCAGCTTTCTAGCCACCCCACCCCTGCCTCTGGAGCTGCAGGGTGGCTGGGAAGCTGAATGGAGAACCCCATTATTCTGCAATGAGGTAAGTAAGAAGAATGCTTCAGATCCGATGTCCTAATCACCACAACTAATTTTAAGTGTGACCAGGCAGCAAATACCTGTTCTGGTCTCTTCCGATTTAACAATGAATTAGGAGATAATGTCCACTTAGTAACACAGAAAGGAATTCAGAGTACAAATTATACTTAGCAAAAATATTAGGTTTATTTTAAAAACACTTCAAAAATAACATCTCAATGGTTTACTTACCATTTTCACAATGTCAACATATGCTGATTCAGTAATCACACCCCTATTCGTTGATACATATTCCACCAGCTCGTTCAGTGTAGCTCTTTTAATTTCTTTGTTCCGCAGATCAGAGACAGAGTCCATGAAATCAAACAATACACAACACTGCTGTAATTTTTGGCAAAAGAGGTCTTGCTGTTCATTTGTGGTGGTATCTATATCAGAAAAAAGGTTCAAGAATTAAAATTTTCAATTCTATATGGTAAATGTGCAGAAGTAAAGTTATTTGCCACCTTGATAGTAAGAGAAACAGTATAATGCCAGGATACAATTCAATTATCTTACAAGTAAAGTAACTACCAGTAATCGTTCCTCCTTTTCACAACAGAAAATATTAAAAATTTTAAAATAAAATAATTAATTAAAAGCCAATGGATGTTTTAAAAAACTAATTATTCTCTTTAATTGTTTTAAATACTATTTTTGGTTCATTCTATATAGCAGATGTCTAACATCTAACCTATATACATACATTTTAAACAAAAAAAATCACACAATGCTGTTAAATCCTCCAATAAGATTATGTTTGCTGCTAAATGGGGATATCCCAAAATTCTACTGAGGCCACTCCTTTTAAGCTTTCACAGTAATCACCAGATACTGTACATCCTAAGGAAAACAGCATGGACAAAGTTTTAAAGTTGGCACTTGTTTTTGTCAGCTTGTCATGATAAGAACTTCATCAAATTGTCTCCTATTACATTCATGTGAAAAGCTGGATTGTTTTTTATAAAAAAAGATGAAGGATTCTTTTTAAACTGAATTACTTCTCATTCCCTTTATCAACTCATACTTCATACTCCTGGTAGTAAACAGAAAAACACAACCAGGTTATAACCCATAAAAATGAAGTTCTAAGTTGCATAATACCTTCAATGTGAGTTTTAAAAGTTATACAAGAACTTTCCATCTTTCAAGAAGCCAGAGAGGAAGCAAATAATCCATTTGGCCCAATTTCTGATAAAACTTAAACACCTGCCTTGTTGTAAATTTTTAGTCATACAATATAGGCATTACTAATCCCAAATTTTATTTCAGTGGACTATACCGCTATGTTTTTATCTTCTCACTGTTGGAAACACAATCATTACAGTGCCAGAGATGAAGACTACTGCTAAAGGAAGAAATATTTCTTTGAGACTGTACTTAACAAGGATTCCAATTTCTTCAACCACTCAGTATCTCTACCAAGTTATAACCTAGTGGGACACCTACACTTGATCTCTTGTTTTGATGACATCATAACTACTATCTTGCTGCATGTATTTCTGCTTCAAGCCAACAAAGGGGACTGTGTGCTTCATTTAAGCAATGAACAGATCCAGAGAGTCCAAGTCAGGCTTTTGTCTGTAGGAGAAGAGAAACAGCAAAATGATACCTTGATAACCTCTGTCTCAAACTGCAACTGACGGGTCCATATTGCTTTGCCAGCAGCTTGGAGTCAACAGCAATACACCTCACATCTGGCTCAATTTTTGGACTATTTGCTTCCTCTTGTTATCTATGTTTTATATCACCTTTTTCTGATAACATGTTCTGGCAAAATATGAAAGCTCACCTTTGTCTGTAACATTTTAGTGAAGAAAAAAGGTATTATTAAATCCAGAACTCTACTGCTTCCAGTATTAACTCAAATGCATTTCTTAAATTGATTATTTTCATTTAAGAAACTACATTTTAATGAAGACACCAATGCAGTCTAACAAAAGTTTTGAATCCAGAGCTGAAACATGGTATGGCTAAAAACAGTTTCATGATTAATCTCTCGTATCTGTGTCCAGTTATTCTGTGCCATTTATGTTCATGGATACAAACATCAAGAATATTGGCATAGGAAGGTATGCAACAGTTTAGTCAAGCAAAGCCAGAGTGATAGTTTGCATTAAAAGCACCATCTGTTCTGATAAGCTCTTTTATAAAAGATTAAGTTCGACCAAACATCACATTCAAATGTTAGAAATTATTATTTGCATCTTTTATCCAGCAAAGATGTTCCTTTATAATTTAATTTAATTTTTAGATTTCTATGCCGCCTCATTCGCAAAAGCGACTCTAGACGGCTTACAGAATATACAGCAATACAATATATACAACAATTATACAATACACATCCAAAGAACAGAAAGAAAGGGGAAAAAACAGCACTTAACATCAATAATAATTCAATATCCAATATACAGTGGTGGGCTGCTCCCAGTTCGGACCGGTTCGGGTGAACCAGTAGCAGCAATCCAGAGGGGATTGCCCAGGGGGGGGTAGTAAACCCCCAGGCGACTGGTTCGGTTGCCTCTCTGGCTGCCGTCCAGATGTCTCTTCCGGGCAACCCAAAATGGCTGCTTGGAAGTGCACATGCATCAAAACTCCATTTGATGCATGCACACTGAAAAATAGAAGTGTGCATGCATCAAATGGAGTTTTGACGCATGCGCACTTCTGAGCAGCCATTTTGGGCTGCCCAGAAAGGGCACAGCACCTGGAGGAGCGGCAGCGGCCTTTCCTCAGCGCACCGCCAGGCCAGGCCAGGCCGGGCTAGGCCAGGCCGCCACACCGCTTTACCACCGCTGTTCCTGCCCGCCTGCCTGCCTGCCACTTCCCGACCCCAGGCAAGTGACGGGTTTGTGTTTGGGGTGGGTGGGTGGGTTGAGGTGTGTGTGTTTTATGTAGTTTGTTTTTATGTGTATTTAATGTATTTATGTATTATATGTATTTATTTTAATGTGTATTTTAATGTGTATTTTTATTTAATTTTATTTTTTATTTTTATTTTTACTTTGGCTCCACCCACGTCATGACGTTGGCTTTATACAATATACAATACAATCAAATACCATTACAATGCTAAACAACCCCTCTACCCTGACTGCAATTAAGTTCAGTTCAGCTACAACTGTGGCGAAATCCTACAGCTCCGCCAGGGCCGGGGGCTGGGAACCAGATGGTGAAAGTGGTCCTAGTGCGGTTGCCGCAGCAGCCTCCTCCCCCCAGCTGCAGGTGGTCCTCAGATACGAGAGATTATAAAAAGCAAGTGCTTTGAAGATTTTCTCTCCTAACTACTCAGGAGAGAAAAAATAGTTCAGAAGCTGGTACAATATTTTAAAAAACCAATTAGCACACTGAATGATAACTGATGTGCCTTCTAAAATATTGCAATTTAATTACGACAAGAAAAAATGTTTTCAGAAGAGTGATCTGTCTTAGAATATTTCATTATAACAATAGCAATTACACTTATATACCGCTCCATAGCGCTTAGGGCAGTCTCTGGCCAGTTTTACAGGAAATTAGCATTTTGCTCCCAACATGCTTGGTACTCATTTTACTGACTTCAGAAGGATGGAAAGCTGAGTCAGCCTTGATCTCATCAGGATCAAACGCAAAACCTTGTGGCTGCAGTATAGCAGTTTAACCACTGTGTCACCTCAATCTATACTTTAAGGATTTACACTAAATGAAAGTCAGTAATACCTCGGATAACGTTTACCTTGGATAACGCTAAAATCGCATAACGTTAAGTAATCTGGGGAGGAGAATTGGATCAAATAACGTTAAGGTCCTATGGGATGTATCGGATAACAACCGCTAAAGCCTGTGCAGTTACAATGTATCTCTATGGAGCTTTAACGTTATCCGATACATCCCATAGGATTTTAACATGCATCGGATAACACTAAAAATCGGATAACACCAAGACTTGTGGAACCAAGTCTTAGCGTTATCTGAGGTATTACTGTATTGTATGGTGGACAGAGTGATCTACTATGACTCAGGATACCTGCCTTCAAACCTTGGCCACAAAAATCCATGGAGCTGGAAAGCAACACGGATAAAACCACTTCTGAAATATCTCTTACCCTGATAACCCTATTAAGTCAAAGGTGACTTGACAGTATGGAAAAACACAACATGAATGAAACCAAGCCCAAATAAACACTTGTATAATGCTATTGTTAATGGTATACATTTGGACAATCATTCTCTCAAAACTCAGACATGGTTACATACTTTTTGTGTACACATCTATGCATGTGCTTGTCACCAAACTTTTAAGGAATAATAAAGGAAACATGTGAACTTGTATCATGATCTGAGAGCTACATTTGCCCAGCTTTTCAGCACAAGTTGTAGTGTAGTCAACGTTCAGTATAGCACCCAATAGCAAGCTACTCTGGGAAGTGTATCACAGAAAAATACAATACTTAAAGACAGTGGTAAGTCAGACACAATTTATAAAATAAGTCTCAAATAAACAAACCAAAAGTATGATTACCGTAACTCAGAGAAAGTCAAACTAATCTAAACACAAATCCCCAAAAGCTTTCCAAAAGAATGCCATTTTCAGTCGTTTTTAAAGCTTTGAAAGGTTGGGGTCAACTGCAACTCAGATGAAAGGGCATTCCAAAGAGAGGGACTCACCACACAGAAAGCTCTGTTCCATGTCCTGGTTTTCTTAGCTTCTCTGGGCGTGGAAACCCTCAAGCCACAGGTTAAAGAAGATCGAGTTAGATGAGCAGATGAACTCAGGAGACAACCCAAGAGGCATAGGGCCTTTAGGTCAAAACCAACACCTTGAACCTAATATGGTAACAAACAGGCAACCAGAGCAGACCAGCTAGGATTGGGGAAATGTGGGAATACTTCCCCACACCCATGGTGAATCTGGCCATTGCAGTGTAGACCTGCTGAAGTTTCCGCACCAGGCTCAAGGGAAGCCCGCCTAGAGAGCATTTCAGTAGTCAATACTCAGCCTTTCTCCTCTAAAGAACCCAAGGTAGCGTACATCAGTAAAAGGCAATATAAAAGCTAAGAATAATTATTTCAATGTTAAAGGAGAATTAAACAAATATATTAAGAATTGTGCATGAAAACAATACCAAAACACATTTAAAAACAACAATGCACAAGGAATCTCACTTTAAGAACCTCCCCTTAGACAGCTTAGACAGCCAATCATTGAGGGAAAGAAAGTCTATGTTGAAGAAAAAGATCTTTGGCTTCTTGAAGAAGGACAGAAAAGATGGAATCAGCCTAGCATGCTGAGAATGAATAAGGTTTAAGCCTGTAAATTCACTGACTGCAATCAGAAATTATGCTAAACCATGTTTTAATATTACATATGCAACACGGAAAGAGATACATACAGGAAGCTTCAAAATCACGTGTCTTCCCTTTCCTCCTCTAGTACAGCCAAAAGTAAGAGACTAGACATGTTCACAGCTTGATTTGCTGTCAGCAATGGAACATGGTTTAATATAGACTGTGTTTATTTTAAAGATGCTAGCTTCCTAAAATACAAACTGAAGTTAGCTTGTCTGAAATTAATTGTAGTTAATCTTAACTGTAACCGCTAAATACTGTATTTAAGAGCAAAAAGCAAAAATTTCTGAACAACTCCACCCAGCTGCAAGGCTTGACATCACATCATCCTAAATGAATAGCCTTGTTGAGCCAGATGTTTTTCAACTGGAAAGAAGCTCTGGTGGGATCTTGGGGCCTGCAAAAAGCCACTAGGGACCAAACTTTTCCATCTGCTACAATAGGCAGCCAGACTTCTATACAGGAGGGCTTCTATATAAACCAGACCTTAAAGATATGCTGGTAAATTGAATCACAGCTCTGCAAACAATTTTAAAATACTTTAAAATATTTAAAACATACTAAGAAATCTATTTAGATCAGATTTTCCAACTCTCTTGCATAGGTTTTATTGCCAATTAACCCTTATCTTCTCTCCCTAGGTAGGCTGTCTTCTGTTGCTGTATCCAAAACTGAATATTGGTGATCCTTATGGTGATCAGCCATGAAGATTGTCCTGAGAATATAATGCAGTGGCCTTTCATCTGCCTTCCACATCATAACATGACACCTGTACCACTAATCCAATTCCACAAATCACTTTCAGGTTCTGAGCCCTTTTGGCACATAAAGTCCTCCTCAGCCTCAGGTCAGTATTAATGAAGTTGCTACCCTCCATCAAGATGGATTCAAGTGGGATTTAATCCACTTGGGGACCATCACCCTTCCCTGTGGATTTCGGCACCCAAGGCCATTAGTTTAGGGCTGTCAGGTTAGTTAGCCTGACATTATGGTCTATTCCAGGGATTCCCAACTTTTTTGAGCCATGGGCTGGTCACGTGGTTGAACGGGCCAGTCACGTGGTTCCTCCCACCTGGTAGTGGAAGTAAAATGTGCCCATGCATGTGCAAAATGCTGCCATAAATGCACCCAGGGCTGTTGTAAACACGTTTACGACAGCTGTTGGTCATTTATGGCAGTGTTTTGCGCATTCACGGGTGCATTTTACTTCTGCTTCCAGGAATGGCGCAGGTCAGATGATTTGACACCATGGGCTGGATCTGGCCCACAAGTCATAGGTTGGGAACCCCTGGTCTACTCTATAACCATAACAAGATAACTTGGCCAGACAGAGAGGTAGACTATAAACATTATAAAATAATATTATATTGCTAAGGTCAGTTTTCAGCAGTAATTTCCACCTTATTCAAAGAACTAAAGTGATTTAGTCTAAAACGTGCCCAGCTAGACTCTAACTCAGTGTTTCCCAACCTTTGATTTTAAGAGTTCAATTCCCAGAATCCTAAGTCAATTCCCCAAAGCGCAGATCAGCCAATGTACTGACTTAGGCTTCTGGGAATTGAAGTCCCTCTGTGGGGCATTAGCCCCACATTGGGAGCCACTGCTCTAACTCAACCTGAATGCAATCAATATGGAAAATAAAATCTAATACTAAGCTGACACACAAGATGCTGAAGATTTAAATAGGAAAGTTATTCATGTGAAGACTGTCAATGGACACTATATTTAGCTATTACGGTGCATAAAATTTATTTTTTTTAAAAAAATAGTGTCTAAATGTTCTACAGAGGTCACTTCTTAAAGAACTTCAGCTAAGAATATTCCCTTTGTTTAGAAAACATGAAGACTTAGTACAGCTACATCAAAACAGATTTGATAAGACTAGAAATATATTAAATGCCAACCTATTAAAAATACATCTACTGTATATCTTTATCCTCCTTTCTAGATGGAAGAAGGTGCTATCTAGTAGTATGCAGCCAAAACTAGTGACATTGTGAGTTCAATCATGGCAGGCTCTGGGCTAACCTTCCAAGGTTGGTAAAATGAATGCCCAAGCATGTTGAGGGCAAACAATGCTAATTTCCTTTTGAACCACCCAGAGAGTGCTCTAAGTCAATGGTGGCAAACCTATGGCACATGTGCCAGAGGTGATACTCACAGCCTTCTCTGTGGGCACGCAAGCCATCATCCCAGCACAGAATTCACCCCACCCCTCTGCCCAATGGGAGTGCTTCCTCCCTCCCCCCAGCAGTTTGGTTTGCACCTCTGCCTAGCAGCCCAATGGGAGCACTTCTTCCCTCCCTCTTCCCAGCACAGAGTCCTATCCCCCCCATAATAGAATGGACCACAAGTTCTTAACATTTCCAAGATGGAGTTAACCTGGTTCTTCTACAGCCTAGGAGAAACTGTGCAGTTTGCAAACTGCAAGGACAAAATCTTTTCCTGCCTTATCTCGCAGGTGCGAGACAGTGGCCGATTTTATGGTACATCTCACAGAGAAGGAATGTAAACTTTTCTTTCTGCAGAAAGGCCAAGAAATATTATGGGAACAGTGCTTTGCTTATAGATATGCAATGATCTGATTGGCCATATGCAAATAAGCCAGGCCACTTCTGTCTATCGAACTAGGCAGATGGGATCAATAGTTGCTTGATCATCAGTAGTTGATCATGGAGTAAGAGTGTGAGATGGGCTAGCCTACCAGGCCCATTTTCTTTGGAGTAAAGATGATTACATAGATAGAGAGGGACTCAGGTTTCTTTTCTTTTAGGGAAGGTGGCCTGAATGAATTATTCCTCTGTATGCTATTTTGATTAGCATTTTTGAATGCTGATTTTTGTATCCTGTTTCAAGAAGAACTTTTGCTTTTTATGAACCATGCTTTATTTTTCAATAAACAACAATTACTTTTAAACTGTTTCTTTCTTGGGATAATTGGGTAAGATACAAGCAAGCCAGACGCTACCTTGACGCTACCAATATCTCTTTAACTCTCCCTAATCTGGTTTTTCTGGGCCCTGCAACCAGATAAGCCTGAGGTTTCCTGCAGCCAAGGGTTTTTGGGTTTTCTGCCCCACAGAAGTCCCCTGGGGGATCCGAGACTGTGGATACACTATACCCAGATCAAGATGGTAGAAGAACCAAAGACATTGAATCACTGAGTTGATAAGGGCCTTTTAGGACATCTAGTCCAACTCCCTCCTCAATGCAAGAATCCAAATCAAAGCAGATATAACAGATGATACAATTCACGAATAATGGGGGGAAAAGACTCGGAGAGGCAGGAAGATTCACCTTAGGGAGAGTTCGATTTTCCATTTAAACATGTAAAAGAAAGAGATTAATAAGTAAATTTCCTTCAAGAATTTATGTTGTGTATGTGTTAAGAGTCACTCTGGCCCTCTCCTACCTCCACCTTGCCTCGAGTCTAGTACATTTGTACTGTACATGTCAATTCCCATTGACCCTTGCTTCTTAACAGACAGGAGATGGTCTTGGAATTACCCAGCCATTAAGAATCCACAACAAAGTGTGAAAAGGAGGGCAGAGCCCATGAAGAGACAATGGAACCTATTGCTTTTTTATCTATAAAATTGGTTGTGATCCTTTGTTGGCTTTCTTCTTCTCTATTGGGCAACTCCACAGAGGAGAGGGGGGTTCTGTAAAAGTTTCTCCACCATCCTTTTAATAAAGCTTTTCTCTTGCTCTAAAAGTTGGAGTGCTGGATACCTTTTGGTAACCCACAGCCACCAGAGCCATGAGCCTACTCTGGCAACAAAATAAAACACATACAATTACACAGATCACAAATGAAGACATTATATGCATATGTACAGGACTGTCTAACCCCTAAATATATTTCTTAAAGCAAAAATAGAAGTCTAGTTATAATAATAATAATTTATATACCCATCAGAATTGAACTCACAACTTTTTGCCTGCAATACTGTTCCACCAGGGCTCTTTTTATTTATTGAACTTGGTAATTAAGACTTCTGAACCTGGAGTTGCAAAAGAAGTTAAAAATAACCACAAAAGGATTATCTACATACACCCAACCTTTACTTATAGAATGAAAAAACTTTTCTACTAGGAGGAAATGAAAGATGAACAATGAAGTTGTTTTTTATTTGTCATTAATAAAGATTTCCCGCTCTAACTATTGGTTTCCCTACCCCCTCATGACAATGTGCACAAAGCAGTACACATTCACATGTCTGCATAAACATACACATGTCACCAAATCCCCACACCCAGGCTCCCAGCAACATAAAGACTCAAGCTCTGCTTTCCCCATAGAAATGCATGACTGGGAAAGATACCGGCCTTTCTGGTTCTCCAAGGTGGGGAAGAGGCAAGAACGCCTTGATGTTAGAGCTCGTCTAGTGGTGACCATTGTAAACAGCAGGGCAACTGTCTGCTAAGTCAAACAGATTCGATGTAACAGTGGGAGGAAAGCTTCCATTAACTAATTAAGGTCAAGCATGCCAGCAATATCAACAAGTGAAAGTGGAAGACGGGGAAATAGCGAGATAGAAGTAAATATTTTAAAATACGTAACTCGCCACAGAAATCACGTAGGAACACCGGGTTGATTTCCTTTGATAGTATAAATGGGGACCATGCTTCTCAACATTATTGCAGTATAAATGTTGAGCACATAACGGCAGTTTGTATTTTAACACTTTCAGATTGTGTCTTTAGTCCAGGAAATTAGCAAATTCACTTGCTAGACCCGGAATACATTACCTTCCCAAAGAAGCAAAGGCGACTGTTTGACAAACATGTCAGGAATGTCGCTGGCCATTCTGGCCAGATCAAGATTGCCCTGGACTGATAAGGGCTCTGTACTAATCCAATCATCCCAAAGTTAATTCCGGACAAAAGACAGTTGCAGCTTCAGACATGAGACAATGATTGCTACACCTTATTAATTGTGTGGCATTCCTGGACATGTCCAATAGGCATGGCCATCGGGAAGATCATCTCTCAGGATATTTGCAAGAGGACCTGCACCATGGGGGCCTTTGGAAAGTCAACACAGACGTGTTCTCTCGTTAACATTACAGTAAAACCTCGGATAACGCTAAAACTTGGTTCCACAAGTCTTGGTGTTATCCAATTTTTAGTGTTAAAATCCTATGGGATGGATCGGATAACGTTAAAGCTCCATAAAGATACATTATAACCGCACAGGCTTTAGTGGTTGTTATCCAATCCATCCCATAGGACCTTAACATTATTCGATCCAATTATCCTCCCCAGATTACTTAACGTTACGCGATTTTAGCGTTATCCGAGGTAAACATTATCCGAGGAATTACTGTATATGGATTTGTGTACATTATATGGATTATGTAATTGAGTGCATACATTATATGGATTGTGCTTATGTGATTGTTCAAACACAGAAATGTTTTGTAACTTTTGTTGGTGGTGATAATTGCTTGATTGTATGTTGTAACTTCTTGCTTCCCCTACCCACGTGACAAGCTGCAGCTAACCCCTTTTGTACTCCTGTATACTTGTGTATAAATATACCTGGTTTTGAATGGTTCAGGGCTGACCACTGTTTGGGCAGTCCTGTGGTAGTGTTTTCATTGCACAAATATTCTTGGGCCATATGCAATAAAAACTTTTATTTTCCCCCACATGATTCCACCTCGGCCCGAGGGTTTTGAACTAAATACATTAAATGATATCAAAGTGTTTTCTTTTAAGGTAATTGACTAACATGTGGCTGGGACTGAGCTGCACAGTGAATTGAAGCTGAAGAGGAAGAGCAGAATGGATTAGTAGCTGATCTGCTCTTCATCCTGGGCTCCAATTTACCCCGCAGCTCAGCCCCAGTCAGACCGGAAGGCTGAGAATGAGCTGTGGGGTGAACTGGAATCCAGGATAAAGAGGTCCGCAATCTTTTGAGTAGCTGAGCTTTTGCCGAGACCAAAAAAGTCGGGGGAACCTTTTCGGTCTCAGCAAAGGCTCTGAGCTACAGAATGGCAGGGACCGAGGGGATCTTTCCCCCTGACCCTGGCGGAACCAGCAGAACTGGCAGACGGGGCAGCAGCAGAAACAGCCATGGAGACATCGTAAAAAATGTCCCCGTTACTGTTTCTGCCACTGCCCCATCGGCAGGGTCTGCTGGGGTTGGGGGGAAAGATCCCCTTGGTTCCCTACATTCTGTAAAACCCAGAGCCTTTGCTGCTGCTGGAAAAGTCCCCCTAACTTTTTCGGTTGCAGCAAAGCCTCTGGACTTCAGAGAATGGCGGGGACCAAGGGGATCCCTTTCCCAGAGCCTTCCAGAGGCAGAGGCAGTGGTGGACACACCAGACACAGCGGCACAAGGACATCCCGCTGTGTCTGGCATGTTTGCCACCCCCTCCACCTCCAGAAGGCTCTGGGAAAGAGATCCCCTCGATCCCCGCCATTCTCCGAAGCCACAAGCACTGCCACTCCCTCCGCCACCTCCACCACAGCCAAGGTAAGTGATTTTTTTAGATTTTAGGCGGGGTGGTGTGGGGTGGATTTGTACTGCTCAAATTGGTGGCACCGATTTGATTTTTAGAGACAAAAATGACGGCAGCGCCAATTTGATCTGTAAAAATCTAAACACAAATCCCTTTTGTAAATTGGATTATTTGCGTAAATCAGGACACCAATTTACGCAAATAACCCTTTTGTAACTCGAGGCATTTGTAAATCTGGGTTTTAATGTACAATTAGAAACTGAGGAATACAGCAAATATGTATCTCCAATATGGAACCAAGTACAACTACTCTACAAACAATAGCTCACTATTTAACTCTGCCATCTCTATCTTAATCTTATATGTGTATGATTCATTTTTAGTGGAGTAAGTCCCACTGATATGACGGGGCTTATCACTAAAATTGCACTGTAATGGCAGTGTCTCATGCCAGTATAAGGATGATTTGGAAATCCATTTTTTTAAACAAACAATAAAACATGTATTTACTCATGAGCTACTACATATTTATCTACAGTTCACCAACTTGCCACACTGACTCTCCTACAAAAGGCTAGATCAAAGCATGCAAACAAACTATGCTACAAGGTAGCAAATAATTCATCTAGTGGTGTCAATTCTTAAACACATATCAAACATAACTAATTTTTCAACATTGCATTACAAGAAGTGAGCCTGCAGGAAGGCCCAGCAGCCATTTAAATCTGTTTCTGAGCATTGGTTTAAATGTTTGAAAAACATATAGGAGTAATTGTTTCAACTGCTTGATACTGTAAATTGGAAAAATGGAAGACCAACACACATGTACCGAATTATGCTATCTCTGTAATTTAGCCTCATAAATACACTGCTGGGGAGGTTATCATAGAGGTTTGGGTCTCAGCACTGTTACACCTTCTAAGGGAAGTCTTCTCAGATCAAGAGCCACAAACTTGAAGCAGATAGATCTGGATAGACAGGAAACACAAATTGTTGAACTGGCAACAACAGGAAGTATATATTTTTGATGTGAATTCGATGAACGTCTTACGTTTCGGTAGGGTGGTTTGAAAGCATTTGCCATGTAATGAAAATTGTGTACTTTCAACAAGTTGCCACACCAAAACTAAAGCACTGAAGAAACTAATGCTTATGTCGTATGAAAGATCATCTTTAAGGAATGGTACAACCCAAAGGCCAAAAATGCAAAGTGATGACATCATAGCTTTCGAAAGTTGCCTCAGAAAAGTGATATTTTTGGGGGAGGTCGGGGGTCGGTTGTCAGTGACCCAGTGACCAAACCATTCAACCAATCGAAGTGATCCAAAGTGCGCTGGATAAAGGATAAAATAATATTTTCAGTGATACTATTAGAATTTGGATCAGACTTCGGGAAATTTTTCTATGAAGCATTTTACAAAAAATCCTGTGACCAGCAGCACAAAAATGCTAAAATAAAAGTGAAAAATCTGTTTGAAACAAACAACTTAAAGTGAAGAAATAATTAACATATTTCAAATTACACCAATACATTATTACAAATTCTCTTGGCAAGATGCTGCATTCACAATTGTGCATCCAACAGCAATTATGTCCCAATATTGTATATTTGTACAGTAAAACCCCAACTTATATATGCCTTGAGTTACATAAAATTTGACTTACATAATGATTTTGTGCTAAACCCATGTCCCGATTTACGCTATTTCCTATGGGTTTGCTTTGAGTTACATAAAGATTCTTTTTCCTATGGGTTTGCTTCGAGTTATGTAAAAATTCATGTCCCTATGGGTTTGCTTCGATTTACATTAAAATTTCATTTTTCCTATGTGTTTGCTTTGAGTTACAAAAAAAAAAAAACACGATTTAAGCAAAAGCTTACCGAGTGGACTTTTTTTTGTAAGTTGGGGTTTTACTGTATTTTATGTTTCCTTAAGAGGCTTAGCTTCTGTCCTTTGCAGAGAAGCATGGATGTATGACAGTACAAAACAATATGAATGTTGTTGGTGTATACCATCCCTTTAGTCTAGTAATAATCTAGAATTTTTTCTATACAGTACTATAATTTATGAGGAGAGTTCTTATTTCTAAAAATTTATTTATTTATTTATTCAGATTTATATTGCCACCCACCTGCCAAGGCGACTCAGGGCGGCTTACAGTCAAAACAACAACAGTACAGTAAAAATTATATAAAATACAACCTCACAAAACAACCAAAGCAGAATATAGACTAACGCCCCTCAGGCCGTTGTTGTGGGCCCAGAGGAGGGTGCGATGTTCTCAGCTGCCTGCCAGCCCATGGAATCTTCTCCCTCAGGCAGTTGTTGTGGGCCCAGAGGAGGGGGTGATGTTCTCAGCCGCCTGCCAGGCCATGGAATCTTCTCCTTCAGGCCGTTGTTGTGGGCCCAGGGAGGGGACGATGTTCTCAGCCGCCTGCCAGGCCATGGAATCTTCTCCGTCAGGCACTTCTACCAGGGCCTGTAGTGGCTTAGTGGTTAAGACACTGAGTTTGATGACCAGAAGGCTGGCAGGACAGTAGTTTCAAGACTTGAATGCCGTGTGCATTATTATTAATGCAATTATTATTAATAATAATAATTAATACTAATTACTAATTATTATTATTAATGCAATAATATTATTGCATTATTATCATTATTATTATTATTATTGTGCATTATTCTATTATAAAATTGAGGGAGGAACCTAGCATGCAGTGGTCCATGGGGTCACAAAGGATTGGACTCAACTGTACAAATGAACCACACAAATTTAAAAATTAATTAGCATAATAAATGAGTATCATGCTGGTCAAATTACACAGTTTCAAAGCTATAACTAACTTCCTGTTGACTATCCCTAGTAAAGGTAAAGGTTTCCCTTGCTCAAAAGCCAGTCGTATCTGACTTTCGGGTTCAGTGCTCATCTGTTTCAAAGCCAAAGCCATTGTCTGCTTCTGCAGACATTTCCATGGTCATGTGGCAGGCATGACTAGACACTGGAGCACACGGAACACTGTTTACCTTCCCACTGAAGTGGTCCCTATTTATCTACTTGCAATTTCTTGCTTTCGAACTGCTAGGTTGGCAGGAGCTGGGACAAAGATGGGAGCTCATTCCGTCCTGCAGTACTCGGGAATCGAACTGCTGACCTCCCCGCCTTCCAGTCAGCGTCTTAGACACTTGAGCCACTGCAATCCCTATCCCTATAACATGAATACTGTAATGCCTCACTCTTTGGTCATTGCAGAATTAATGTATTAACAATTTATAATATTTCATTATTCCTAAATTTGATGTACTATAAAGTATATACTACCAAGTTAATATTTTCTAAAATGTTATTTTTAATTCAAAATGAAATTGTATATTTACATTATATCGCATTTTTCTTCCAGAATCAGGAACTGAGGCTGGATAATAAATCTGAATACAGCTTTGCATTTGTTTGATTACTTAAACCACATGATTTGTGCTTTGTTTCCTAATAAAGTGTTTCGATTTAATATGCTTGGTCCCTGTTAAAACACTATTTGAGACATTAGTTGTTTTGTGTTATGTATTGTCATCTCCAATTTATGGTGATCCTATGACTGAGACGGCTCCAGAATGTCCTGTCCTCAATAGCCCTGCTTAGCAATTGCATACTCATTCTTAAGGCTTCCTTTAAGCAATCAATCCATCTCATATCTGGTCTTCCAACAAGAAAGGCTTTACAGAAGAATACTAACCTGAAGGATTAAACTCATTTTTGCCTGCAAAGCTTTGCTCACAAAGTACTCCTGTGGAATGGTTTTTCTGAGCAGAATGGAAACAGTACAGATCTTTTCAAAGATCTAATGTAATTTAATTGATATTCTATATAAAACAATCAAGGATCAGAAATGGTACTAACAATTTGAAGTTTGTAACTACAAACATAAATTGGAAACCTTACAGCTCCAATTCAATAAGACATGCATGCACTAATTGGTTAGTTTCTCACTTTACCAACATATCATGATCATAAAGTACAGTCAAACCTTGCATAACGAGTGTTTCGCTTATCGAACAACTCGCATACCGAGCGGGGTTTTCGCTAACCGGTCCAACTTGCATAACGAATATTTTCGCTATGCGAGTCAGACTTTCCCTATGGAAAACTCGCATAATGAGCGTTTCTATGGGGAAAACTCACATAACAAAAAAATTTCGCTATGCGAGTTTTCTCCATAGAAATGCTCGTTATGCAAGTTTTCCATAGGAATTTTCACTATGCGAGTTTGTTTCGCATAGCGAAAAACTTGCATAGTGAACAGCCTCGCAGAACAAATTAAGTTCGTTATGTGAGGTATGACTGTATACCTGTACCTATAATCCTGTAGATAAAGCCAGCCTACCAAGAACTTCTGATTTTAACATATGACAAAGGACTACAAGAAAAGGAGACATTTTCAAGTACCTGAAAAAACACAACACAATATCTCTCTGTTGAGTCATATCTAAGTTGCACAGTCATGGTCAGGTGAAAGCAGGTCCCCTCACCCTTTTCTAAATTCAGGAGCAAATGATTTTTACAATGTGGTACTAAAGTTATAGATCAGGAAGTCAGAGATAAGCTTAGATATATGTGCTGCTTTCTCACAGAACAGTAGATAAGAGCATTCCTAAAAGAAGAAAATATTTTAAAATCATGAAAACTCACCATTTTATCTATCTAATCTATAATCCTTAGTTTAATGTGATTGATAGCCTATCCTATCTAGGGCATCAGAACAGTAACAGTACATTTATTAAAAGTTTTCTCTATTCTCTTTCAAACCTTTTTATATAAAACAAAAACAGATAGTAATTTGCACAAGGCACACTTTTAAAAATAGTTTGCACAAGATATTTTAGTTAAGGGTTTAGATTACACATTTTGGAGAATTGCAAAATCATCTTCGACTATTGAAAATAACAAAACAGAATACCACACAATTTAGGCACAACACATAGAAATATTCTTCAATATGTAGAAAGCCTTCCAAGAGGCCATGGACATTCATTTACAGTAGAACCTTGTATAACGAATGCATTGTACAACTTAAAAAACCGTACAACGAGAAGAATTTGAACAAAAAACATTGCATTGTACAACGAAAATCTCTATGGGAAAAACTGTACAAGGAAAATTTTCCTTGGACGATTTTTCCCATAGAGATTTTCATTATACGATACATGCATCATACAACGAAAAATGTTGCATAACGAAGTGTCTTGTGGAACCAATTATTTTCGATATACGAGGTTCTACTGTAATTACTTAACTACAGCTTATTAACATCTTGGGTCCAACAGCACATGCACAGGACTAAGAAAAAAATAGTTATTACTTCTATTTCTTTGGCTTCCTCCTGCAGAAAGGACTACAGAGCCTTGCTATCTCTGTATAAGTCTAGCAGGAAAAGAGAAACATCATCCCTTCTCTGAAGTCTCCAAGAGAAATCAGGAGCAAGGAGCAGTTATAAATTATCAATGTAAATGCATAACTGTCCTCCTATCCCACATTTCACAAAGAAATGGAAACATGTTTGCTTGAATATCTGACCATATTTTTTATTTTCAATGCTTCAACTTCCCATTCATCCCATATTTTTTACTACCTAGCCTAACACAGAGTCCTAAAGAACTCAAATGATTGTGTATTTTTGAATTATTATTGTTGGCCTTAATAAAATTATTCCTCCCTGACTCTCATTATCCAGAAACATGGAACTTTGGGAAACTAGGGATAGGGAGAAGAGACTATTCACTGCTGGTGACCTGCTTTATAGGAGCCTGTATATATTGTCCTGCTTTCTTTAATTTCTTGTTTAAGGAACTCCTGAAATTCTATTATGTTCATAGTGTTGGTCAGGGATTTTCTCATTTGTATTTCAAAGCATGGGGTGAAATTCAGTATTTTCCAAGTGGAATTCCATTTGTGCAATATATATTTCACTTGTGCACCCATTTGTAGCTTTGAGTGTCCACATGACATACCAGACCTCAAGTGATCCTATTTTGTCCAGGTTTTTTTTACTGGGAATTTCCCATATCCTGAAATGGTTTAAGACGACATCCACTTCAGGATACGTACTAGCAAATTAAACACCTCCAGTGTTGGATTGTGTTAAGGGAGTACTGATGCACTAACTTCCACCAGATTTGAGGGACAGGTTCTTGACCAGAAAAATCAAAAGAAAGAAAGAAAGTCCCCATTTACACACACCCCTTCAGTCTCTTCCTATACTTAAAAAAAATCTTGGTGATGCAGCACATATTTTTTGCTGTTCAGTTGCAGAGTCGATTCCGACCCTTTGTGACCCCATGGACCACTGTCCGCCAGGCACTTCTGTCCTCCACCATCCTCCTCAACTCGCTCAGCTCTGTGCCCATTGTGTCTACAATACCATCTAACCATCTCATTTTGGGCCGCCCCCTTCTTCTTTTGCCCTCCATGATTGACCTATTTGTTCTTCTCACTGTCCAGGGGACTCTCAAAACTCTCCTCCAGCACCACACCTTAAAGACGTCTATTCTTCTGCGCTCAGCTTTCCTAATGGTCTAGCTCTCGCAACCATACATTGCCACAGGGAATACCATTGCTTTGACTATGCGAATTTTTGTTTGCAATTTGATGTCTCTACTTTTCACTATGTTCCCCAGGTTTCTCATCTCTTGTCTCCCATGAATCAGTCGCCTTTTTATTTTATGGTTGCAATCACCATCTGCAGTGAGCTTTGATCCTAAGAAAGTAAAATCTGTCACTGCTTCTACTTCTTCCCCATCTATTTTCCAGGGACTGATAGGGCCTGTTGCCATGAGGTTTTCTTTTTATTGAGTCTCAAGCCAGCTTTTGCACTTTCTTCTTTCAACCACATAAGCCTTGTTTTAAAAAGTCACTTCCTCTGCTCACTCACAGAGCAAAGGAACTGTACTTAATTTTCCAATATGCTGAAGTAGCTATCTTCTCAACCCATTTCACAAAATGGGAATTTCCCAAAGAAGCCTTAATAGATCCAAGCTTGCTTTGGTTCATTTCCAGCAATCAGACACAGGGAAAGAAAATCAAAGCAGAGCGATCCTACCAGTATCAAACAAGAAGAAGCCAGTGACGGTGCCCAGAAAGATGCAAGTAGCAATGCTCTAGAAATGGGCTGGTTTGTGATCATCAGAAAATGGAGTAAACCATGCCATCCCACAAACAGAGGGCTAAATCTGATCACAGCCTTAATTTAATTTCAATTATAGCATTCAAAAAGCAATCTAAAGTTTTCATAAATTTGAATTATAATCTTCATATAATAGAACACATCAGTTTGAGCACTTACATGCTTTAAATGCATAAGAACTAAACGCCCCTCTTCATCATGCAGAACTCATGGAATATGAATTGTCAGGCCAAAACCAAAAGTGGTTCTATCTATTTTCCACTGTGAACAAAGCTTAAAATTTAGAAACTGACACATGTTGTGAGATGTAACAAAATACATACTAAATAAATGTGTAGTTTTACCACTTGTACTATGCCCTCTAAAGCTACTCATAAGCCACTTCTCCTATAGTCACTAAGTGTAAGAACATGTGCATCTGCACATAATTTTGCCATTACATTTACATTCTTCCCCTACAGGTCTGTCCATATGACAAACACTCAGCAGAAAAAACTCTTTATCTCCGTATGTACATAGCAAAAACATAGCTCATTTATCATATAAAAGGGATCAATATTTGGAGATGTTTCAACCTACAAATAAGTTTATTAGAAGAAATGGTGCTTCAGAGACACATCTAAATACAGTAATACCTTGCATAACGAATTTAATTCGTTCTGCAAGGCTGCTCACTATGCGAGGTTTTCGCTATGCGAGTCAGACTCGCATAGCGAAAATCCCTATGGAAAAACTCGCATAATGAGCTTTTTAAGGGGAAAAACTCGCAAAGCGAATTTTTTTCATTATGCAAGTTTGTCCCATAGAAACGCTCACTATGCGAGTTTTCTATGGGGAAAGTCCGACTCACATAGCAAAAAGATTTTCGTTATGCAAGTTTTCCCCCATAGAAATGCTCGGTATGCTGTCTGAAGAAGTGGACTTGATCCATGAAAGCTAACAATAAAAATAAAGCAGTTAGTCTGTAAAGTGCTACAGTGTTTTTTATTTTATTTTTATTTTGTTTTCTGATATGCCTGAACCACAGACTAACACGGCTGCTATTCCAAAAAAAATATGGATATAAGTGCAGAACTAAAGTGCAGAACTAAAATACAACAGTAAACACTCTTCAGCTTCTCTCTTGTGCCTTTTAATAGCTTCCTCCAATCAGCCACTAGAAGATAATTATGCTTCTACCTGCTGAAGTAGGAGAAAATCTTTTGGCTTTCCAGCTATTTTTAACCAGAACTCCCAAAATCCTTACAACTGGCCATGGCCAGTGGGTCTGATATGTGTTATACAGCAAAACCTCGGGAAGGTGAAAGATTCTTCTTCTCTTTGCTTACAGACACCTCAGGCCTGCAGTTTTCCCTGCCCAACAACTGACAGCCCTTTACATGAACAGGTTTTCCTGCCACTTCTAGCCTTGATATAGTGCAACAATCATTGGTAATACTTCAGTGTGAATTCCAACCTTCCCTTTCAAAAACCTTTTCTTCCATTTCTCCCTTTGTTCACAGAAGGGAAAACCCTTCTTTTTTGACAAACAACTAAAAAAGTCAAGTGTTCAGTGAATGCATAAGAAAATCATGCTGCTCTGTACAAGCTTCAGCCTAATGAAATTTAATTGCTTAGAATTTAGTAAAAAAATTATTTCAAGCTGCTTTTTATTAATGCAAGCTGAAATAATAAACAAAAATAAAATAGCAATTGCTAAATCCAAGCAACTTTGGTTTTAGAACCATTACCAACTTTAACAAACCTCAGAATGCTGCCTGAAAACAGTCTTTCTGTACAAATATGTATATTGGTTGAAGCGAAACTGACTGATGGCACATTCTAATGTGAAATAACTTGTGTATATACAATAATGGTAAAAGGTTGCCCTTGCTCGAGAGCCAGTCATGTCCAGCTCTAGGGTTTGGTGCTCATCCCTGTTTATAGCCAAATAGCCAGGGCTGTTTGCATCTGCAAATGTTTCCATGGACATGTGACAGGCATGACTAGACACCAGATTGCACAGAATGCTATTTATCTTCCCACCAAAGGGGTACCTATTTATCTACTTGCAATTTCTTGCTTTAGAACGGCTAGGTTGGCAGAAGCTGGGACAGAGATAGGAGCTCACTCCATCATGTAGCACTCAGGTCTTGAACTGCTGACCTTTCCAGTTGTCAAGTTCAACATCTTAGCCACTAAGGCCCCTATATATACAATAATAGGTAATAATTCTACATACATAAACATCATATGCTATATAATACCAAAAAATTCCTTTCTCAAGTATCTGTAGGAATTTTTTCTTGTGCCTTCATTTGTCACCTGTTCCAAGTTTCTAGAGCTGTGGTTCCCAACATGGGGCACATGCCCCACAAGGGGGGCATTTGATTTTTAAGAGGGGCAATTTGATAATAAGTTATTAAGAGTGAATGGCCTTTTAGTCTTCCTCTACATGAATAGGAGTTCACTTTTGAATAAGAACTGTGTGTGTGTGGGGGGGAGGAATCATGATTTTAGAGATGATTAGGTGGGGCATAGCCAAAAAATGGTTGGGAACCAGAGGATCTTGCAATTTCCTATTAGCTAAGTCACTTCCACATAAGAACTTGTAAACATATTTACCAATGCTCAGAAGCTTATTAGCAAAAAAGACCCAGCATGTGCTCCAAGAATTGTACATACATTTTAGAATGCCAAACTGCAAGTATGTACAATCATAAAAATAAAGCAGTTATGTGTAATCCTAAAAATGATAAAAATAGCAAACTTATTTTTAAATTTTGCAACTACAAAATAATCTTTTAAATGCATTGTATGTATTACTTTCATATACTGATCTGTCTACAAATAAGTGCCGCAGTTAGAGTATTTTGGTACTAAAAAACTTAGTTCCACCAAAACTAAAATCTGGTATGTTTCACTGAGATAACTCCATACTAAAGATAACTGTGTATAGTTTAAAAATTTTAAGTGTTAGCTGTGTTCTTCTGTTCAATGATATTAGAGAGTAAACAAAACAAAACACATTGTGGCACCTTAATGATTAACTCCTGCATTTAAATGTGAGCTTTCATGGATCAAGTCCACTTTGTCAGACCTACATCTAATTTAATATCGCAGCCAATGCTCTCACTTAACATGTATGTTGCAATGCACGGCTGTAATTACTAAAGTTATTTAGTACTTTAGTTTGTCATAAAACAACGTGAAAACCTGCAAGCCCAAGACTGAAAGATAATAAAGAAATGTACAGTAAAACATCAGATAACACTAAAACCTGGTTCCACAAGTCTTGGTGTTATACGATTTTTAGTGTTATCCGATGCATGTTAAAATCCTATGGGATCCATAGAGATACATTGTAACCACTCAGGCTTTAGCGGTTGTTATCTGATGCATCTCATAGGATCTTAATGTTATCCGATGCAATTCTTCCCCCCAGATTGCTTAATGTTATGCGATTTTAGTGTTATTCGATACTAATGTTATCTGAGGTATTACTTGTATAGGAATATGTGGTTTGCAAACAGTTCTATGAGGTCCTGGGAGCTGAACCAATCATATGAATAACCCTTAATTCCAGAAACAAACATAACAAAGTACTGTACAGGAGGAACTAGCTATTTTTAAAATACACCAACTGATATAGAACAAGTGTAGGGCTAGGACAGGAAGTACTAAGTTCAGAAACAAAGTAAGTTAAGCTATGAAGGTTTGATTTCTGAAAATCCCTGGGTTCCCGACCCAAAGCTGTCACCCCTAAATACTTGTCTGCCCATCTTCAAGACCCTCCCTTCTCCCCACTATTATCCACACGTGTAACTACCAAGAGAAAGGTTAAAAGGCAAGGTACACCAACGCATTTCATTCCCAACTGCTTGGGCATTAGGCCATAATCAGAAGAAGGGCAAGCTCCTCCAAACGCCAAGCAAGCAGTTAATCCTCTCCTGACAAGGCGTTTAAAGGCGAAGCTGTCAACCCTTTCCCCTCCAGACGGCATGGATGGCTAACAGGTGCGGATCAGGCTGGGGAAAAGAAAGCTTGGACGTGTTTGCTCACGGAGCGTGCCTTTGGTTAGTTGGCAAAGAATACCCGAGGGGCGGGAGAAAGCCTCCGTGCTCGAGAGGAGGAGCAGCAGCAGCACCTGTAGCCCGAAGCTAGGTTGGCTGCCCGCAAGAGACATTAATTACCTTTCAGCTGGGGCAGCGGGAGGAGCTCGACCGGGCTGCTCTGGGTCCGGAACTGCGACGAGCCCTGCGAGCGCTTCTGCTTCTGCGCTTTGCGCACCGACCGCCGCGTGAAGCCGTCCACTTTCTCCGCGGCCGAAATCGCCGTCGCCGACATGGCTGGGGGGAAGGAGACACCCGCCGGGGGGCCTTTCTCTTGAAGCATAGGCCTTTCTCCCAAGGGGACGGGGCCGGAGGAGGAGGAAGAAAAGCAGGCCGAGCGTCCGTCCACCGAAGCCAAGGGGCGGCAGCTCCTGCTTCCCAAGGGAGCAACGCACCCCACACACAAACACACACAAGGAAGGGAAAGGGAGAGACAGTTAATCCATTTCTCTCTCTCTCTCTCTCTCTCTCTCACACACACACACACACACACACACACACACACACACACACACACGCGGGGGGGGGCACTTAGAGAAGAGGTGTTAAATCCAGAACTCCACGAGGAAATTGGGGGGAGGGGGAACCTTGTCTATTAATCCAAACACCTTCCAGGAACAGGAGAGTTGAAAGCGGATCTTCCAAAGAAAGGGTCGGCTATTAATTAATCCAGACACTCCAGCGGGAGGACTTCCAAGTAAGACAACGAAGAGCCTTAATCCGGGGGGAGCAAAAAAAAAAAGGCGCGGAGGACGAAGCTCTGGAGATGAAAATCCCCTCGAGGGAAGCGGTTGATTCCAATATCCTTCAAAGGGAAGAGGAAAAACAGGGAGCTCTTCTTCCGCCTCACGTCGAAAGACTCCTGAGGCGTAGTAGGGCGGCCGCCTCGGTCCCTGTCGCCCGGGGCGCCAAAACAAAGGGAAAGCGGAAACTCCCCACACCCCACCCTAGAAGCTGCACCGCCCGCCTGAGGCAAACTTCGGCCGCCGTGAGGGGAGCGGCGCGGGTGGGCCGGTGACTTCCTGAGGCGACCCAAGCAAGCGCGGTCGCTTCCCTCAGCCGGGCTCGCCGTCGCCAGGGCCACCGCGCTCGAAGGTGGCTGTCATGAGCCGGAGCTTATCGGAAACTCCCGAAGGCGGGACGAGAAGGCAAGGCAGGCCGGGCGCCTCAGTTGACTCAGCCACCGTTGGGGGACCCGCGCGCTTCTTCCGCCGACATAACACCGCCCCTCACGCCAAGGGTGGTTGCCGCCGCCGCCCCTCCTCGCCCTACTCCACGGAAGCCGCTTCCTCTTCCGCGCAGCCCGCTCCGCGCAGCGTCACGGCGAACCTTCCCCCTCCAGCCCGGCGGCACCCCTTGCTTGGAAGCGAATGAGCTCCAAGGGCAGGAGGGAGTGCCCAGCCCAGGCGAGGGGCGGAGCCAGTGGCGGCCACCAATGGGCGGAGCGAATGGGGAAGTGGTAGAGGGAGGGGCGGAAAAAAAGGTGGCGGTTGGAAGAACCGTTGGAGGAGCCCGGCTTGAAAGGGGTAACGGACAGGCCTCCGAGCAGCCAATCGGAAACCGCGGTATCGCCTTAGAGGGTGGGACCATAGTGAGAGCCACTACTACCCGCTCTCCAGGGGGGAAAGAAGGCCTGGCCGGCGACTGGCACGGGGATTGCCCAACGCGAGAGGGTCAAACAAGAGAGGGAGGGGTGGGCCGAGGAAAACGGCGGAAGAAAGGCGAGAGGGGATTGGGTGGGAGGGGCGGCGGGGGCGGGATGAGCGGGTAGCCAATTGGGAGTTAGGACTTCGCCTGTGGCTGAGGGACGCTCTCACGCTGGGAGCGGTTGGGGAGGTTTCTGGGAAAAGGGGCGGTTGGTTGGGTGGGATTATTTGAGGGGAATCCAGTTTAGCCATTAGTTTACCCGAGCCTTACTTGGCAAAGTTAGTGGTGTGAGCTGTAGGTTCTCCACTTTGTTTTGTTGTTGTTGTTCAGTCGCACAGTCGATTCCGACCCTCTGCGACCCCATGGACCACCGTCCGCCAGGCACTCCTGTCCTCCACCATCCCCCTCAACTCACTCAGCTCTGCGCCCACTGTCTCCACAATACCATCCAGCCATCTCATTTTTGGCCGCCCCCTTCTTCTTTTGCCCTCCACCCTTCCCAGCATCAAGGCTTTCTCAAGTGAATCTTCTCTTCTCATTTGATGTCCAAAGTACTTTAGCCTCATCTTTATTATTTGACCTTCTAAGGAACAGTCAGGGTTGATTTCTTCTAAGATTGACCTATTTGTTCTCCTCGCTGTCCAGGGGACTCTCAAAACTCTCCTCCAACACCACATCTCAAAGGCGTCTATTCTTCTGCGCTCAGCTTTCCTAATGGTCCAGCTCTCACATCCATACATTGCCACAGGGTATACCATTGCTTTGACCATGCGAATTTTTGTTTGCAATTTGATGTCTCTACTTTTCACTACTTTCCCCAGGTTTTTCATCGCTTTTACTTTAAATGTTCCCTTGAGTTCCCCATTTTTTTGAAAAGATCTCTAGTCCTGCCCCTGATATTGTTTTCCTCTATTTTTTTGCACTGTTCATTCAGGTAGGTTTCTTTATCTCTCCTTGCTTTTCTTTGAAATTCTGTATTCAAGTGACTGTATTTTTTCCTTTCTCCTTGGCATTTTGCATTCCTTCTGTCCTCCTATTTTAAGAGCCTCATCGGACAACCACTTAGCTTTCTTACGCTTCTTTTCTTTTGGTATGGTTTTCCACTACAGTACAGTATTTCCTTTCTGCTTGATGGAGACTTTCGGCCGCCTAATACGGGGGTGCCCAAACTATGGCCAGTAGGCTGGATCCGGCCCCTGATGCCAATTCATCTGGCCCCAATCCCCTTGTCACTCCCGGAAGCAGAGGTTAAAGGCGCCCGTATGGCACTGCTGCCTTGCGACACCTTTTTACTGTATGGGCGCCTTTTACTTCCACTTCCAGGAGTGACGAGAGTGGCAGGGCCTGGATGAATTGGTGTTGGGGGCCAGATCTGGCCCATAGGCCCTAGTTTGGGCAGTGTTGGTTTAAGCAGAGAAAATGGCAGCCTAAAATCGATCTCATCCTATTGCAAAACAGATGGCAAGGCACGTTTTACTTCTGCTTCCAGTCGAAGGAACCATGTGACTGTCCCACTGAGCCACGTGACCAGCCTGTGGACCAAAAAGTTTGGGCACCCCTAGCCTAATAGCCCTACAGGTTTTTTTAAAACTTGTGTGTACTCCACGTTGTCTTTAAAACCTTGCTCTGAGGCAAGTGTTCGTGAAATTTTAACTACCATTGGCAAGTAGTGCCCACAGCTAAAAGTAAAGGTCTCCTTACGTAAAGGATACGTAAGAAAATCATACTGCTCTGTACAAGCTTCAGCCTAATGAAATTTAGTTGCTTAGAATTTAGTAAAAATAGAATTATTTCAAGCTGCTTTTTATTAAAACAAAAACAAAATAGCAATTGCTAAATATAAGCAACTTTGATTTTTAGAACCATTAACGACCTTATCAAACCTCAGAATGCTGCCTGAAAACAGTGTATCTGTACAATATGTAAACTGGTTGGAAGTGAAACGGTTGGCACCAGATTCTCATGTGAAAGTAACTTGTATATGCAGTACAATAAAGGTAAAAGGTAACCCTTGCACAAAAGCCAGTCGTGTCCGACTCTTACAGCCAAAGAGCCAGCCCTGTCTGAGTTGGGATGTCTCAGTGGTCATGTGGCAGGCATTGCTAGACACTAAGGCTCTTAGAATGCTATTACCTTTTCTTCTGTAGCAGTTCCTATTTATCTACAGTCAAACCTCTACATACGAATTTAATTTGTTCCTCGGGGATGGTTGTATATTGAAAAATTCTTATCTTGAATTTCCCATAGGAATGCATTCAATGCTATTTCACATAGGAATATATTCAATGCGATTTCCCATAGGAATGCATTGAATTTTACATCTCAAAAAAATCCTATTAAAAATTTGTATCTCAAACCTGATTTTTTTTCCTCCTGAGATTTCTGGATGTATCTCAAGTTTTTCTTAAGTCGAGCCATTCTTTTTTGGGGGTTTGACTGTACAGTACAGTAGAACTCCGCATAACGAAAAAACTGTTCCACCGAGCTCTTCATTATGTGGATTTTTTCATTATGTGAAGCATAACCGGGGGGGGGGGGGGAGTTCGTTCCCGTTGAGTAGATATACCCCAGCTACCAAAAAGCCCACATAACGGACAATTTTTTTCATTATGCAGGGTATTGCCCTTGCATAGCAAATGCTTCATTATGCAAATTTTCGCTATGCGAAGCATTCATTATGCGGGGTACCACTGTACTCGCAAATTCTTGCTCTCAAACTGCTAGGTTGGCAGGAGCTGGGACAGACAACAGGAGTTCACTCTGTTGGGTCTCGAACTGCTGACCTTTCAGTCATTAAGTTCAAGTCTTAACTACTCTGTTCACCCCTTCCTTGCATTAAATTCTAAAGTTGAGTGGCCTTGGCTGCAATCCAGCTAGTATCAAATGTATCCGTTTGGTAACTATTTTTCTGCTGAAAAACTGTCCCTTGGTTTGGAAAACATGGATATCCCCCCCCTTTGATTTTTGTCCCATACTGTATGTTGGACAGCATCATGAGTCAACAGTTCATTCCTCAGTCCTTTGCCTTGATCTGGTGTGAGAAAGATTAGTCAGCAACACAATGTTGTTGTTGCCCAGGCAGTGGTGGGATGTCAAAAAATTTACTACCCCACCGTGACATCATCACAGTGTGGGCGGAGCTAACATCATGCTGTCATGATGTGGACGGGGCCAAAGAAAAAATAAAATAAAAATACGCACACACACACACACACACCTCTCAACCCACCCACCCTCCCACAACACAAACCTGAAAAAAAATTAAATAAATAAATTAAATAAAAATACATTAAAATACACCCACCCACCCACCCCAAGCACAAATCAACCAGAGCTTTTAAATTAGAGCTTAAAGCTTATTCTGGCTAATCTTTTTCACACTAGGTCAGATGGAAGGAACTACAGAATGAACTCACCACAAGATGGCTTCTTTTTGGCACTTTTCAACTTTTCAACAGTTAAAGAAGTTAGGTACTAAGTCTTTGCCTAACCAGTTCTCTAGGATAATATGCCTTAATGTAAATGTAAAACAGCTGTACCTCCTTAAGGGTTCTCTAGTTGGAACAGCACTTGGAACAGCACAGGTGTAGCTTATTGATGAGGTAACTCCAAGACTTTGCTTAAAAACCCCAAGCCAGGCCTGCCGGCCGCCAGGCCTTTTTAGGAACTGTGGTAGTACATCAATATAGGTAAAGGTATTAAATACACATTACAATACACACAGACACACCACATCCAAAGGTGAGTCACTTTCCCTGGGGAGCAGGCTATAGGGAGCTTCAGGCTAGCTGCTTCTCTTTCTCCTCCCTGCTTGGGAGGACAGCAAGGAGGCCATGCATGCGTGCCAAGCACTGTAGTCATGCATGCACACCAAGTGCTTGGTGCGCATGCGCAGTGGGGGAACCAGTGAAAAGGTAAGCCCCAAAGGTGGTTCTCCCCAAAAGCTGCTACTGGTTCTCTGGGACACTGGGAAAAGTTACTACCGGTTCTGGCAAACTGGTGAGAACTTGTTACATCCCATCACTGTGCACAGGGTACGCCCAATTGTATCCACAAACTTTGAGGAGGCTCTGTGTAACCCAAAAACACACTGTGGTGAGTTATAGAATCCGGCTAATTTGCCAGATTATTACCAGAGACATGTACCAATGAAGATTTAATTTTGGCCAACAGCAAAGCCAAAAAAGTTGCTTCATTTTGACAGTCCAAAATTTGATCTGGAGATGAAAGAAGAAATGAGTCAACAGCATGATCTGGCTGGGAAAAAAGGCCAAAGCTGTTTTAAGCTGCATTAACAGAAGTAGTCTCCAAAGCCCGTGAGGTACTAGTCCCCCTCTATTCAGTGCTAGTTAGGCCACTTCTAACATACTGTGTCTAATTCTAGGCATCACACTTTAAGAAAGATGCAAACAAATTGGAGCGGGTACAGAGAAAGGCAACAAGGATGATCAGATGAATGGAAACCAAGTCATATGAGGAAAGACTGAAGGAACTGGGTATGTTTAGCCTTGAGGAAAGGAGACTGAGGGGGGATATGATACCACTCTTCAAATACCTGAAAGAATCATAAAGAGGAAGGGGAACTCTATCATCCCAGAGTGCAGGATGTGTGATGATGGGCTGAAACTACAGGAAGCCAGATATAGGCTGAATATTAGGATAAACTTTTTAATGGTTAGAGCAGTACAACAATGGAATTAACTGCCTCAAGAGGTGGTGAGCACTCCAACACTAGAAGCATTCAAGAGAGAATTGGACAGCCATCTGTTATATCTGCTTTAATTTGGATTCCCACATTGAAGAGGGGGTTGGACCCGATTGCTTAAAAGGCCCCTTCCAACTCTGATTCTCTGACTTTCTGGATGATTAATTTCTTGATGGCATGCTGGCAAAATTACCGTATATACTCGAGTATAAGTTGGGTTTTTAGCCCCCAAGATGAGGTCCAAAAATGAGACTTGACTTATACTCCGGTCAGTGTAAACACTCAAAAACATACCCACATAAATGTCTAAATAATTAATTTTACCATATTTTCATGTATTTTAATTGTTGAAACTCACTAGCTGCTGCTGCATTTTTCACCCTTGACTTATACTCAGGTCAATCTATTTTCCTAGTTTTAGAGGTCCAAATTGGGTACCTTGACTTATATTCGGGATGACTTATAGTCAAATATATATGGGTAAAGGGGAAAAATTGAGAGTGGGACAGAATATTGTGATGCCTTAAAGTCTTGACACATCTGTTTCAGTATGAGCTTTTATAGATCTGAATCTACTTCCTTAGAAACATGGTAATGATGGCAGTTATATATTTAAATACCACAGCATTTAGAATGTATACATTACAAAGAAAATAAGAACAGAAGTTTGAAATGCAGAAAAATCAACCATCATTGGCAAAATCCAGAATTGGCATTGTTGCCAAAAATGGTCAAATTGCACCTCTTGTGGCTGTGGGTACCAGAAGGAATACATGCACCAAAATTAGGAGAGAGAAATGCTTTATTAAAATCTTTTACAAAAAGGCCATCTTCTCTCCACCCTCCTTCAAAGGATGAGTAGAGAGAAGAAAAGCAGTTCAGGAATACAGGCAGTTTTTATAGATTAACAAAAGGCAGTCTAGAAATTATATGCTCTATTGTTACCTCTTCCTGAGCTCTGCCCCTCTTTCACAGACTTAAGCCAGTTTGATGGCTGGGACATCTCAGGGCCATTTCCTTGATGGCTGGGCCATTAAGGATTATCTCCTATTTTCTAGAAATGGAGGTCAATGGTAATTAACATACAGTGATACCTTGGATAACGTTTGCATCGGATAACGTTGGGGAATTTGAGGCAAACATTTGCATCAGATAACATCAGATAACAACGATCTCTGATACAAGTGTTTGCCCAGGGGCGTAGCTACCGCCGTATCTGCCGTATCAATTATACAGGGCCCCCGGGCCACGGGGGCCCCCAACGTGCGTAAGCAAAAATTAATAAAAACTTCCCAAATTTTAATTATGATGAATAAATATTTCTTTTAATTTTATGCATTTTTTTTCTTTTGTGAGAAATCTTTACCCTTCCTAAGGGCCCCCAAACAAATTTTTATACGGGGGCCCCGCCAAGGCACGCTACGCTTCTGTGTTTGCCTCAAATTCCCTGAGGCGTGGCTGTGACTCACCAGTTTGTCTTGGGAGAAAGGGGCTCTCTTTATCTCAAGGTTGCAAGATCTCAATAACAATCACACATTACAAAAGCTTGCCAAACCAGTCTGACAAGTTTAGGTGAGCAAAATCAGACATTTAACTTTGCTGTTTTAAGAGACCTGTTCCCTCTTTTTGCTGACATGTTTTTTTTTCAATGATGCCATGGCATACCAGGAAAACTAGGTGACCAGAATTTTAGCTTTAATACTGTGCTGTAGTGCACTGACCTTCTAAGATCACCAAGACATTGGGGGGGGGGGGGCTCTTTTAATATGTCCTGACTCCATTTTAAAAGCTAAGAAGCAAGCCCCAAATGGATGACAACATTTACCATCATGCAGAGTTTCCATATGGAGTCATGTGCACAGGAATCAGTTTTAAAAGCTAACAGCAAGGGTGCCCAAACTTTTCAGGCCACGGGCCAGTCACATGGTTCATGGGTGCCCAAACTACAGCCTGTGTGCCAGATCCGGCCCTGACACCAATTCATCTGGCCCCTTCCACCCTCGCCATTCCCAGAAGCTGGGTGAGTTTTACTTCCGCTTCTGATGTTATTGGCTGGATCTGGCCTATAGGCCATAGTTTGGGCACTCCAAGCTAACAGGGATAGAAGCAGGGCCCAAAATGGATGCCAACTTTTCAGACCATGGGCCAGCCACGTGGTTCATGGGTGCCCAAACTACTCCCTGTGGGCCATATCCAGCCTCCAATGCCAATTCATCCAGCCCATGCCATGATCCTCGCTCCCAGAAGCGGAAGTCGGGTGAGTTTTACTCTCACTTCTGTGAGTAATGAGGGTGGAGTGGGCTGGATTAATTGGTATCAGGGCTGGATCTGGCGCACAGGCTGTAGTTTGGGTAGTCTGGCCCATTCCACCCTCATAACTCCCAGAACCTGGGTGAGTTTTACTTCTGCTTCTGGTGTCATTGGCTGGATCCGGCCCATAGGTTCATGGGTGCCAAAACTATAGGCAGTGGGCTGGGGCCAGCCCACAACACCCAATTTTTTCAGTCCACTTCACCATCGTCACTCCCGGAAGCAGAAGTCAGGTGAGTTTTACTTCTGTTTCTGGGAGTGATGAGGGTGATGTGGGCCAGATGAATTGGTGTTGTGGGCCGGATCCAGCCCACAAGCCTTGCTAACAGCAGGGGTGCTTAAACATTTCAGACCATGGGCCAGTCACATGGTTCATGGGTGCCCAAACTACTTCCTGTGGGCCAGATTTGGCCTCCAATGCCAATTCATCCAGCCCACACCATGCTCGTCGATCCCAGAAGCAGAAGTTGGGAGAGTTTTCTCCCGCTTCTGGGAGCAACGAGGGTAGAGCGGGCTGGATGAATCGGTGTCAGGGCCGGATCTGGCCCATAGGGAGTAGTTGGGGCACCCATGAACCACGTGACTGGCCAGTGGCAGTGGAGGCACCAAAGTCAAATCAACCTGGCTAGATGTTGAAACTGCAAGATCTGGAGTTAAATAAAAATGGCAAAATAGAAATGAGGAATTGGTTTGAGGTGTGATTATATTAGCTTTTACCTCAGGGAATGTAAAATCAATTGTTCCCCATCTGTATAAGACCAGTGATGGCAAACCTTGGCACTCCAGCTGCTCTTGAACTTCAATTCCCAGAAGCCCTGATCATCAGGAGTGCTGACTTGGACTTCTGGTAATTGAAGTCCAAGAACACCTGGAGTGCTAAGGTTTGCCATCATGGCTGTAAACTAAAGACTGCCTGCCAGTTGGTCAGTGTGCTCTCCATTGCATTGCAAGTTCATCATGGACTGCCAGAAGGCAAATCATTTTTTCTTCTAAAATACTGAATTTTGCTGATCTCCCCACATCCTCAGTATTTCTTCTCATGAGAATAGAGCCACTTATCATGTTCAGTCCTAATTTGACTTTTGGGGAGGGGGGCATAGGAATGTCTCTATGTTTTTGTTGAAATATTTGAAGTAGTAGCCATGTTAGTCTGTGCAAGCATATCAGAGCGTGAATAAAAAAACCCCAAAAATACCAAAAAAGTGACACCTTAATGACTTGGGTATTATAGTTAGTCTTTAAGGTGCCACAAGAGTTTTTCTCTTTGTTTAGTTTTATTTACTCTGATAGGTTTTTGTTGGTTGGATATTTTTGTTTTTAAGGCCTTTGGGACTTACTTGAATTTACTAATACACTATTCCTTTCTTAGGGACTGCAGTGGTTCAAGTCACTAAGATGCTGACTGGGAGGCAGAAGGTCAACAGTTCGATTCCCGAGTACTGCAGGACGGAATGAGCTCCCGTCTCTGTCCCAGCTCCTGCCAACCTAGCAGTTTGAAAGCAAGAAATTGCAAGTAGATAAATAGGGACCACTTCTGTGGGAAGGTAACAGCGTTCCGTGCGATCCGGTGTCTAGTCATGCCTGCCACATGACCATGGAAATGTCTGCAGAAGCAGACAGCGCTGGCTCTTCGACTTAGAAACAGAGATGAGCACTGACCCCTAGAGTCGGATACGACTGGCTTTCGAGCAAGGGAAACCTTTACCTTTACCTTATTCCTTTCTTGTTTCTAAGACTGCTTCTACTACGCTAAAGACTGTCTGCTCACAGTTAAAACAGATTGCACAGCTTCTTTTCTGAATGGGTGTCTTGGTTTTAAAAAGATGAAGAAAGAAATAGAAATCACAGGAGATCTGCAAAAAATTGCAGTCTAAATCCCCCATAAAACTTCACCAAATGCCAATGACGTACAAAAAGTGCAGTCAAGAACACTGTTTCCAGATGGAGAGTTCCTCATGCTAAGCATTAGAAGGCATTATGCAATTAATCTGTCTTTTTCTCATTAACTTATTTTCCAGTGAGAAGGAGAGAAAAAGAAGACAACCATGGAAAAAAAGGAGGGTTATGAGCAGGAAAGCTTGCATAAAATTCAGTGGAATAAGCAGGGTGAAGGGATATTAAAAGTGTGGTCTGTGGCCCAGTTTTCACTATGTAGGGTGCTTCTAAACCTCACTTTATTTGTGGCCTTGGAACACTCCATTCACTGAGATTTGCAGAGACATAAGTGATTCCATCTTCTGTTTGCATTATTTTGGTGGTTTTCTTCTGTTTCTCTCCCCACCATGGAAAATCTTTTAAGGAAAAAAGACAGAATTGCTACCCACTGTGTTTCAGCTGTGAGCAGGAAGAGCCCTTTGTTTAGAAGCACCCCTTGTTGACACTCACCTGAGCTCACCATCAGATTACTTGCAATCGAAATCCATTGACTTGAAGGGGAAAACATCCAGACACCTGCTCTTATATCGTTATGCGGTGAAGCAGTAGCTATATTTAACTTCTTCCCTATTTTTCCTGGCAGGAGAAGCTATTAACCATCATTTTGTCAGGCACAAAACACACACACAAAAGCAAGGTGGAGGATGGGGGTGTACATGACAATCTACATTAAAAGCATAGTTTTGGGCAGAGTGCATGAGTGATTGTTGTTGTTCAGTCACACAGTTGATTCCAACCCTTTTCAACCCCATGGACCATTGCCCGCCAGGCACCTCTGTCCTCCACCATCCTCCTCAAACCACCCAGCTCTATGCCCATTTTGTCTATGGTACTATCTAGCCATCTCATTTTTGGCCACCATCTTCTTATTTTGCCCTCTACCTTTCCCAGCATCAAAGCTTTCTCAAGTGAATCCTCTCTCTGTAGGTGGGTTTTTAAAAAACTTTCATTACTAATGTGTCACCCATGATGCTTAATAAATAAGTAAATGCTAAATAAGCTAGTAGCAAGCATCTGCTTTTAATTGTGTTCATTTTTTTAAAAAAAATCTTGAAAATATATTGCTGGCATCTAAGGAATAACTAAGGCCGTGATGGCAAACCTTGGCACTCCAGATGTTCTTGGACTTCAATTCCCAGAAGCCCAAGCACACTGTGAATCCACACAAATGGGTTTACTGCGATTCATCCGGCCCTCGTCACTCCCAGAAGCAGAAATAAAATGTGCCCATCTGGGCGTGTTTTACTTCCGCTTCTGGGAACAACGAAAGCAGTGCAGGCCGGATGAACCTCAGTAAACCCATTTATGTGGATTCACAGGGTGCTTAGGCTTCTGGGAATTGAAGTCCAAGAACATCTGGAATGCCAAGGTTTGCCATCAAGGAACTAAGAGCTATTAACCCAGGACTCTATGTTCCTGAATGAGACAGTGTGTGTTAAATGTTTGAGTCCCTCTGAATGACGGAAATTTTGCTGTTATACTCCAAATTGCAAGCTTCTTTAATCTATTATTCAAAGAAGACTATACTATGTCTCATATCTAAATTGCACTATGTAATTGCTCAAAAATGTATGTGAAGTTTCTGCCATAGTGTTGAGGGATTTATCCTGTTGTGAAAGAAGATTTGTAGCAAAGTTTACAACTGTAGTACAAGCCTGTGATAAAGCTCTTGGATAGCTAAAAAGAAATTACAGTCCAGAACTGGGGGGAAGTAGCCTTCAGGATGCTCACTAAATCAGACTTAATCTGGAAGAAAGTCATATACAGTACCGTACTTGGTTTTTCCCCCCATGTTGACATCTAGTAGAATTTCCAGAGAAAATCTGGTGTGTCCTTTCTCTTAAACAAACCTTAGTTTCCTATGTTGTGGCTTTATATAAATTGCCTTTTGTGCCATCTCATGGATTCTTCCCCTTACAAAATTGGACTCAGTGAAAGAAAAAGGAAAACATGTCATAGGAGGTTGGTTGCCAGAATTGAGTTCCACCAAAGAACATTTTATTCTAAAACATATCTGGCATTTAATCTTAATACTTTTTCTGTCATCTGGTGCTCTATCTCCAATGTCAGAGATTGTCTATACAGTGAAGCTATACATGGTTGAGTCGGGGCAAATCAACTTCTGTAATGATTGTTCCATTCATTCTATAAACCAGTCTTTCTGTATGAACATGCTATGACATTGCAGTGAGATCTATGATCAGATTAATTATTATTGCAAATAGAAACACAGCCCCTGCAATTGAACCAAAAAGATGAGAATGGGCACCAGAAAATGGTGATTTGGTTAAAGATGAACTTTGTGTCATATGGTTGCGTAAAATTAGATTGAATTTTACCATGCTGTCAGACAAAAATGGGGGATAATGGCTATGTAGCTGTCCCCCTCAGTTAGATATCCAAACAACTTCCTTGTTTTTAACATAATCTTCAGTGGTTTGATTAGTCTTTCTATATCTATCGTATGGGCAAGACAATGCGATGAATTGGATATACAGTAATTGTGTATTGTGAACGGATGCCCTCCAAAATGGAAAGATTTTGTTTATAAATTGGAGAGCCTCAACTGTTGCCATTTATAGCCTAACATTTTTCATTCCTTTTGGATAGATTAAGAGAACTCAATCTAACTGTATAGAAGCTACAATTTTGTCAATTCAGTACCACAACATAAAAAGCTCCACTTACTGAAGAGTCTGTTTCAAAATATTTATGGAAGACATTGTATTTTATTTTATTTGATCTGTCCATCTGAAAAAAAAATCAAAGCTAAATCTCATGCAGAACATTAAGGCTGAGAGAATATGCCATGTGGCTCAAGCCACCCTGTGTGTTTCTAGGTAATCTATGTCTTCTGTTTGAAGTAAGTTTCAGAAAATGAGACCTGAAAAGAAAGAAACAAAAGAAAATCAGAAAGTAAACAAAACAAAAAGACAAAAAAATTGTGGCACCTTAACTGCTGTATTTTGATAGTTTTATTGGATTGTGTCCACTTCATCAGACATAAGAGTGAGACCTCATGGCATCAATTTATATACAGTATGCCAGGTACAGAGGCACTCAATAGTTGGCCAGCCTAAAAGAAAAGTAAAATTGTGACTTTTTACAACTGGCAATAATGGCAAATCCCCAGGTGTTATTCAAACTTGCTGTGAAGCTTGGCACTGTTGAGTTGCAAATGGTTGCAAAACAAATTTCTCTTCAAGCTAATGCATCATACCTGAAGGATGGATGGATGCAAAACAAATGTTGTGGCATTGCACATTTGCCAATGAGATAGCATCTATTGACAATGGTGTGAGTGACCCAGGCAAAATTGCAGTACTGTATATCACAACCTGTTGCTTGTGGTGCATCAAATTTGATAATGTCCCAGACACACTTGAATAAAAAATAAAATCAACTGCATAAAAATTACTGATGACAAAATACATTAGGACTGAATATTGTTGCCTTGCTTTCATCATCACTTTTTATGGAGATAACAGCTGAAATCTTTTTTGCACACCCAGACTGTGTAAGGCTGATGATATTCTGCAAGTGGATTTGGGAAAATAAAAGACTCCTTATCCCACAGACTCCCAATGGCTTCCCCATGGTGAAAGGGATTCCATGGTAAATAATGACATTATCAGCCTTGATGATTTTTTCATGTCATAAACTTTATATGACAAGGTAATGTGGTCACCTCCAGACTTGATTATTGCAATGCGCTCTACATGGGGCTGCCCTTGGTGACCATTTGGAGGCTTCAGCTGTTCCAGAATGTGGCTGCACGAGTATTGGTGGGATGCGGGCGTTATGCCCATGCTTCACCACTGCTGAGAGAGCTGCACTGGCTCCCAGTTTGCCTCCGGGTGCAATTCAAGGTGTTGGCTATTACCTTTAAAGCCCTACATGGTAGTGGACCAGAACACTTAAGAGACCGCATCGTCCCAAGGACATCTGCCTGTCCCACCAGAGCAGACCGGAGAGGCTCTCTGGTTGTGCCATCAGCCAGAGAGGCGCACCTCGCTGGCACGAGAAGGAGGGCCTTCTCGGTGTCCGCTCCGGCCCGTTGGAACCTCCTGCCAATAGAACTACGCATACAGACAGAGTTGCTGTCCTTTAGAAAAGGAGTGAAAACCTGGCTGGCCAGTTTGGTCTGGGGAGTAGATGGTTCAATTTCACCAGCCAATTGGTTGGTTTGACCCCAGTATGCCTGTGTTGTAAGTTTAGGCTTTTAATAACAAGTTTTTAAAAAGTTTTTAGAGTTTTTAACTTTTTAAAGTGATTTTATGGTTGTTGTAAATTGCCCTGGGTCCCTTTTGGGAGGAGGGCGATAAACAAATTTAAATAAATAAATAATAAACAAATGACATGACAACATGATTTCAACCCAGAAGAGCTTATATTCGTCACTAATGTTTATGGGACGTCCTAGTTAACTTTTTCTGGTGTATTCCAAACCTTTAATTCTCTGAAACTAGTGTGAAAAATGGAAAACCTTTCTTGAAGGCAATAATAATATGAGTTTATAGGCTGAAGTCAACACATTGACTAGTTTTGTGGTTTTGAACAGATGAATCAGATTTCTGAGCACTGTGAAGTATTTCTAAGCACACCCATATACAGCGCTGGACTCTTGAACTTGTATTGTTATCCTGGGCATGCCTGGATTTGAGTAGAAGCAGGAGAGTAAGTATTCTGAGAACAGCATATAGGCTGAATTAGTCTAAAGATATGCTTGTAAGGCATTTAAATTGTTATAACGAGTAGTTTTAATATATGTTTACATTGTTCTCTAGTGTAACAAGTTACCATGTTTTAGTTGGCTTGTATTTTAATACTTTGTGAGCCACCTTGGTTTCCTTCACTGGAAGAGAAGCAGCATAAAATGAAATAAAATAAATAATCCAGATGGAAGAGAATGCTACTCTTCAGGAAAGAGAGGGACTCTTGAACAGAGATTATACCACCTAGTTCAGGCAGGACTGGACTCCCAAATAAAAGGTTCATGCTAAAATGTACTCCTGGATTTGACCTTCATATCTGGATACTCAGCTTGCAACTATACCTGGGGATGGTTTTGCCTAGGTATGTGATCTAATTATAGCACCATTCCCGAAGAAGTCTAAATTGACTACAGTAATACATGGCTTAATTACATCTGTGTTGGATTTTTGTAATATCTTCTAAAGAGAGTTGCTTCAAGTAGCCTGTAGAAACTTCAGTTGGCCAGAATGCATGATTTCAGACATTAGTGGGCATGCCTGCCACATGACCATGGAAACGTCTGCAGAAGCAGACAGCGCTGGCTCTTTGGCTTAGAAACAGAGATGAGCACTGACCCCTAGAGTCGGATACGACTGGCGTTCAAGCAAGGGAAACCTTTACCTTTACTATGCCTACCCTGCTATATTTGCACTGGTTACTAGTCAGTTTCAGGATGTAGGTTAAATAGTTGGTGATGAGCTTAAAAGTGTTAAATAGCTTGGGTCCAGAATAAGTGATGGATATGTGTCAGCAAATGGAAAACTCCTCTGGGTCCCATTGATACTGGAAGGCATTTGGATAGGCTTTTTTTCTCCTGGTGGCACCACTGTTGTAGAATACAGTACAGTATCTTGTTCCATGAAGTTTAGATGACTTTCTGTCAGGTCATGAAAATGTCCTTATGGCTATTGATGACAATTTTCTGCTTGCGTCTCTGATGTTACCTTTGTTTGTATTGTTGTTGCATATCGATCATAATTATTGCAGGTCATCATGAGCAAGAAATAGAGTATGAGAAAGGCAAGGTGCAAATATTAATGAAGGGTAGGGTACAAAATGAATTGAGAGAGAAATTGCTTCAGATGTCTCTCAAAGTACAAGTAAAACCTCATATAACACTAAAACCTGGTTCCACAAGTCTTGGTGTTATACGATTTTTAGTGTTATCTGATGCATGTTAAAATCCTATGAGATCCATAGAGATACATTGTAACCACACAGGCTTTAGCGGTTGTTATCTGAAGCATCCCATAGGATCTTAATGTTATCTGATGCAATTCTTCCCCCCAGATTCCTTAATGTTATGCGATTTTAGTGTTATTCGATACTAATGTTATATGAGGTATTACTGTACATGTCTTTTATAAGAGCCCATATTTCCTGTTCCTTAGAATCTCATTCATGATTTTAAGAATCCTCAGTTTAAAAAAAACTCCTGAGCCACAGATATGCTGAGATGTTTTGGACAATAATAAGAAAAATCACTTTTTGGGATTGCAATCGTCAGAATGTCTTTTGAGCATTCTGACAGCTGAAGTCCCTAAAACAAGGGTGCCCAAACTATGGCCCATGGGCTGGAACCAGGCCCCATGCCAATTTATCTGGCCCATGCTGCTCCCAGAAGCAGAAGTAAAATGTGCCCACGCATACACAGAACACTGCTGTAAATGCACCCATGTCTGTTGTAAACGTGTTTATAACAGCTGTGGGTACATTTATGACAGTGTTTTGCGCATGTGTGAGCACATTTTATTTCCGCTGCCAGTGGGAGGAACCACGTGACCAGCCCACTGAACCACATGACCAGCCCGCAGCCCAAAAAGCTTGGACATCCCTCCCTAAAAGGAACTTTGCCAATCCATAGCCCTGGCATCTCTTAGTTTAAGTCACCTTTTCTGCATAACAATTTTATATATCATAATGTAGTTGTGATTGTTATGGAACATTTGGCATGAAAGCTGTGGTGTAATAGAGTACAAAATATTCTTCCAATAAATGCCCTCTTAACAACAACAACAACACTAAACTATTGAAAGGAATCAGGTTTTATGTGTCTACCATAGAACACATGTTCCCAAAATACATTCCTCTGAGGCTTCCTAAAGTTGAGAAAGTCAGGTTCTCTAAATGTAGAAGAAAACAGATGGCTCATCAGACAGCCTTCACAGATGTCTTTCAGTCAAACTGAGCACTGCAAAGGAAGAGAAGAGAGAGAGCTATGGGAATCTTACAGATGCTTGGAGAATACAAGAAGGACCAGAGAAATCAGCTTGCTTTCTCAAGAGTCTGCTTTTGTTTATTGTCTCTTTCATGTAAACAAGAACAAAAAGCCAAATTCTGTTCTTAACTGTAGCATAGAGAAGCTGCGGCACTGCTGAGAACGTTGTTAGGGTCAGACCTTGTAAGCTTTACACTTTTGGACTGCAAATCCCAAAATACCCCAACCAGGTTGCAGAGAGATTCATGGAGTTGTAGTCTGAAGGGATACTTTTTCCAGGCTCTGGTGAAGGGACAATACAACAGTCTCCCAAGGAATTATGCATCAGAACCAACAGTATGAAACATGAATCATCATACCATCATGAACACACATCATCATCTCTGATTTCAGGAGCCAGGCAATTTTGCCCATGGGCACAAGTTGGACAGGAGAATACCAGGGGAGAAAACAAGCACCTTCTGTTAATAATTATAATAATATGTAATCAGTAATTATGGGATACAAGAAAGAGCCTCCTTGAAGATTGTGGTATTTTTGATCCACAATTGGGTGTACCCTGGTAACAGCAACCTAGTGTTGCTGGTTAATCTTTTTCACACTTGGTCAGGCGAAAGGAACTGCGGAAAGAACTCAACAAAAGGTGCCTTGGAAGTTTCATGTCTGGCCTTGACATGAGAGAAGAATCAGTAATTATACTTATTCACTAACAATTTGATTCTAAGTTATGGCCAACTTTCCCAGACTTTTCTACTTATAAAAGTACTAAGAAATTAGACCTAGGAAATAACTCTGCCTAAAACCCCTGGGAGATACCCACTGGTGTGTAGTGTATCAAATAAGAGATTAGGACTCGGGAGGCCCAGGTTGAATCCCTGCTCAGCAATGGAAACTCACTGGGAAAGGTGGAACTGATAAAGCCATTCTTTAAATATTTCGCTTACCTTGAAAGCCTTGTTAAGGTTACTATAAGTCAGTTCTCACTTGAAGCCATGTGACAATAACAAATCCTGAGTGACAGCTCTTGCTGACAAGAATTGCAAATAATGGAATTGTTCAATAGAGAGCAACTTCTTATCTACTTGGATATGTCTTTCTTTCCCCAGCAGAACCAGGAGAATGAACTCCCACTTTTCCTATGCAACCCCAAGTCAGCTTTGCAGGATCGTAGGCAGAAAATATCTGAATAAGCCACTGTACTAGTAGAAGCTCTCTTACACAATGCCAGATTCAGTCCTATGCCAGAAGACCCCTACTGCAATACCATGCAGGAACAGTTAACAGCAATGGCTATGTCAAGACAAGGAGCTTTTCCCAGCCCCACAATCAAAACAAGGGGTGCCTTTTCCGTTTGGAGTAAGATTGCCATTTTGATGATGGGTTGTATGCTATGCCTCAAGCTGCTGATGTAGAGAAGAGAGTGGACTGTGATCAAAGCCTGTGTTGCCATCTTGATTTTAAGTACCATCAATGAAGAGGCACACTGCTTATATTCTTCTTCTTCAGCCATACCCAAATCCAAATATTGGTGATCATCATGGTGATCAGCAATGAAGATTGTCCTGGGAACAATATAATGCAGTGGCCTACCATTTGCCTTCCACATCACAGCATAATCCATGTGTACCACTGATCCAGCTCCACGAGTCACTTTCTGCTCCTGAGCCCTTTTGGCACCCAAAATCCTCATCAGGCCCAGACCAGTATTGATGAAGTTGCTGCCCTCTGTCAAGATGGATTCAAGTGGGATTTAATCCACTTGGGGACCATCACCCTTCCCTGTGGACTTTGGCACTCAAAGCCATTACTCTGCAGGGTTGTCAGGTTACTTAACCACCGCTTGACACTCGATGTTGAGTTGCTGGCAATATGGTTTACTCTATTATCATAACAGAATAACCTGGCCAGACTCTAACTGCTTATACAGAATTTCTTTTTTAAAAGCCCCCCCCCCCTTCAAGGATTTGCTACTGTTATGTTGATTGCTTCTGGGGCAAATGAGTTTCTGAATTAGAATCCAGATTATAAGTGTGCTTGTATGGGTTTGGAGGTTTTCTTTTTTAAATCCAAAATTCAACTACAGTACTTAGGAATTCTGGGAGTTGTACTGAAAAAAACACACAAATCTGTTCACATCTAATCCAAAAATGTGAGAAATAGGAATTGTAACACCTTCATAATTTGTTATTTTTCTTTTCTATAATGGCCTGCCTTGTGCTTCAAGACTCTTAGATTTCATGTCTCTCCTCTCTACATTTCATACTTCTTTTTTAAAAAATTATCCTTATATTCATCAGTTCAAATAAGGATACAAAAACATCATGACTATCATTGACTAGCCAATAGAAAGCGCAGTCATTAATGGTAGAAGTAAAACTATTAAAGAATTTTCATACTGTAATTATTCAAGCAGAGTCTTAATCTTAAAAGCTTAGCATCCGAAATAGGAAATATTTTATTAGATGTTCCCTTTGGTAATCCATATGGAATTAAGGACACATGAAGAGAAAGAAGTATAGATCAAAAGAGCTAGAACTCTGTATGGAACAATAAACTCATGAAGTCTTCTAAAAATGTTGTTGAAGAAAATAAAGTGGGTTTTTTTCCTCTCCTGAATGTGTTTCAAATGCTCACAGATATTCATTGGCTACTTAAAATAAAGATTCCTTATTTTTAACTTTGCTACTGAAAGTACTTTTGTATTTTTTAAAAGAAATTGATGGATCCATTGCCAATTTGCTGGGCCTGTCATAGCTTGACCAGAGCCCCTTTGGCTGGGTCATTTCAGGGTGATCCAGGATGGCCTTCATGGCTGCCATAGGAGTCCTGTGACACAAGGCCATGCAATACTTCATCCAATCCTAGCAATCCCTTACTTGGACCTGTTAACCACCTCTCAGGACATGGATGTGGGATAGAGCTTTGAGAGGCCTCTTACAACATATGCTGTCCATGTTGAAAGAGATTGCCTCTTCCAACACAAGACAATACCGATCAACACAAAGTAACATCTCATACAAAGGATTTTCATTCCCACTTTATGTTACCAGTGCCAAACATGGACACTTACAACAAAAAAATAAACAAAAGTTGGTTGCCACAGAAATGAGATGTCTGAGGATGGCTGCTGAAGTGACTAGAAGAAATAAAATAAGGAATGACATTATAAAAGAAAGAGTTGGAATAGAACCAATCTTAAATTACATACAAAGACCACAAATAAAGTGGTTTGCACATTTGGAGAGAATGTCTTGGAATTCCATATCATATAAGGCTTATCTGGAAAGAGAAGAAGGACAAAGACCACAAGGCAGACCCAGAGGAAAGTGGAGAGATGACATCAAAGACATATTACTAAAACACTAAATAACACTAATGGAGGCTGGTAGAAGTGGCAGAACAAGAACTTTGCATCTCCCTTGACACCCAATGGGGTAATAGTAGTAGCAGAAGGACTGGAAGTACAGTAGAACCCTGCATTACAGAAAAAAACTCAGTTCCATGGAGCTCTTTGCTATGCGGGTTTTTTCATTATGCGGTTCCCTATGGGAGATACCCTGCATAACAGGGGGAAATGTTTGTTAACCAGGGTTCCCATTAAGTGGGTATACCCAAGTTACAAAAAAAACCCCGCACAATGAAAAAAAATTGTTATGCGGGGTATTGCCATTGCATAACGAACGCTCTGTTGTGTGAATTTTTCGCTATACGACAAGTTCTCCCATCTGCTTTCTCAATGGAACTGTCCTCTTGCTTAAATGCAACTGTATGTTGCCCAAGCCACAGTCTCATTCACTGCAAATTGTGCTGGCTATTCTGCACTTGAGAAACGCATATCTTTAAATAACAGGAACAATTTGTCTGAGAGACCATCTGTTGTCTCCTTTGCATCACAGGGATGAAGAGATTGGACATGAGATCAGGAGGTAGGAGTGTACTAGGGATCTCTAGAGTTCATCAATTGCCTTTAGCTTTGGGGCTCTTGCAATCCATCTGTAAGTGAAAGATTCTCAAGCAAACTGGGTGTGGGGAGGAACATTTCAGTTTTAGGAAGATAGGTTTGTAATTTAAATAATCCTTGAAGAAACCAAGCAAGCTAGCATTTAAATACCATACTAATAACATCAGAGCTGAGAAAATACACTGCTTGGGCTGTATCTCTCAAAAATCTGTGTGTCTAGTTATATAAAAGTAACTTTTAAAAGTTTTGCATAAAATACAAATCTTACTCTGAAATTTGTGTGTGTTTCTAACCTATGTTCATTGTGTGACATCAATTCAATTCTGATTTCTGACAATCCTTTTCAATGTTTTTAAGTAGAGTACTCATAGGTAGTTTACCATTCTCTTCTTCTAGGGCAGTGGTTCCCAATGTGGGGCACAGGCCCCACAGGAGGACTTCAATTCTCAGAAACCTAAGTTAGTACATTGGCGGATCAGTGCTTTGGGGAATTGACTTAGGCTTCTGGGAATTGAAGTCAAAAAACCAAAGGTTGGGAAACACTGTTCTAGGGTTATCCTGAGACTGTGCTAAGAGCAACAGAGGCAGATCCGTCTGGGATGCACAGTGGGAATTTTAACTTCCAACCTCTGACTCCATTGTCAGAAACCTAACTCACTAGGTAATGAAATTGTAATGGTTAAGCCTGGCTTATTTCATTCGGTCTGCTCTAAGCTAGTGATTGCAGCCCTCCAGTTATTGTAAAGTAATCAATTAACATAATTTAACATGCACACACACAAAATAATTAAATACCCCTTATTCAGAATTGCATGGTCATTGTACATCATGTATATAAAAGTTCACTGCCACTATTCTGTTCAAATTTCATTCCTGTCTCTGGTAGTTATGACATGAGGTCAGTGATGGGCAGCAACAGGTTCGCACCAGTTCGCCAGAACCAGTAGTAACTTTTCCTGGTGTCCCAGATAACTGGTAGCGGCTTTTGGGGGGAACCACCTCGGGGGCTTACCTTTTTGCTGTAGGCATGTGCGTGCATGCATGCCTACAGCACTTGGTGCGCATGCGCAGCCTCCTTGCTGTCCTCCCAAGTGGGGAGGAGGAAGAGAAGCTGCTAGCCTGAAGCTCCCTATAGCCTGCTCTCCAGGGTAAGTGACTCACCATTGGATGTGGGGTGGGTGGGTTATTTTAATGTGTATTTAATGTGTATTTATTTTTAATGTGTATTTTTATGTGTTTTATGTGTATTCAATTTGTATTTTTATGTGTTTTATGTGTATTCAATTTGTATTTTTATGTGTTTTTATGTCTAATGTGTATTTATTTTAATGTGTATTTTATGTGTATTTTTATGTCTATTTAATTTGTATTCTTATGTGTACTTATTTTTATGGGGGGTTTTTACGTTGGCTCCATCCACATCATTGGCTCTGCCCATGATGTCATGATGTTAGCTCTGCCCACTATGTTGGCTCCGCCCACAGTATGGTAGTAAAATTTTTGGCTACCCACCACTGCATGAGGTGCCTATCTGAAAGGTTTTTTCTTTTCTTTTACCCTTGTGAGGTGACTGACTGAAACGTTTTTGCCTTTCTTTCACCCTAGTTCATGTGTGCTATTTTATTTTACTTATTACTACAGATGGGGAGCTACTCTGAAAGGACTGAGAAGAAATAAATCACCAGGGGATAGATGGGATACATAGAATTATTTCAAGCCACAGAGACTGAAATTGTTAAAATAATAACAAGAAGATGCCAACAAATCTAGAAAATGAAACAGTGGCCCATAGACTGGGCCACACACAATATACATTCCGGTTGCTAAGGAAGGAGATGCCAAGGAGTGCAACAAATATAGGACAATTGCCTAATTTCCCATGCTAGTAAGATAAAGCTAAGATGCTACAACAAAGGCTTTTACTTTATATGGAGCAAGAAATCCCTGATGTTTAAGCTGGATTTCGAAAAGGAAGAGGCACTAGAGACCACACTGCAGACATTCAATGGAAACTGGAACATTTATTTATTTATTCAATTTATATGCCGCCCTACTCGGTGCAACAGACTCAGGGCGGCTCACAAAACTCACAAATATAACATTCAACACTATAATAAAAAATATGTTACATAATCACAATATATCACAGTAAAATTGAAATTAAATATAATTGAAAATACAATATGATACAAAACAACAAAACAGAAAAATAACAACAAATAAATCGATATTATCAGTGTATATCATAGAAACAATTACAAACAATCACTTCTTCCAAGCAGGTAATTACAATTACAAAGCAGCAGAATAGCCAGCGGTGTCTGCTTCTGCAGACGTTTCCATGGTCATGTGGCAGGCATGACTAGACACCGGAGTGCACAGAATGCTGTTACCTTCCCATCGAAGTGGTCCCTATTTATCTACTTGCAATTTCTTGCTTTTGAACTGCTAGATTGGCAGGAGCTGGGACAAAGACAGGAGCTCATTCCATCCAGCAGTACTCGGGAATCGAACTGCTGACCTTCCACCTCCCAGTCACGTCTTAGCCATTCAAGCCGCTGCAACTTACACATAAAATGTTCAATGTAGTTGGTAGATCATTGAAGTTGTACCATCAACTGCAGAGCTTCTCCTTAGTGCCCAGATCTTCGGTATCCTAAGGCTTTACAAATAACAATACAACTAAGTTCAAAAGAAGTGGCAACTACACTGAAGGTTCCTCAGATACCTTTTCCTGAGAATATCAGACTTCTTAAAAGCCATTGCAGTGTAGTGGATAGAATACAGGACTATCAAAAAACAGGTTTAAGTCCCAGTGGGGCCATGAAGTTTACTGGGTGATCTTGCCTTTCATCCTGGCCTACTTCACTAGGTGGCTATACAGAGAAAGTGGCAAGAACAACAATCTTATATCTCACTTGGATCTCATGGAGAAGAAGGCAAGAAATAATAAATGATACACAGATGCCTACAATATCACATCTTGCCTTGTTTGAACTCAGCACAAATACAGTCAACAGCTTGCGGAAGACATTTAACAGCTGTCATTTTGCATATGTGGGAAGATAAGAATATTAATATGGGCAACATACACGTTTCTCATAGTATAGTTTTAAGTTTGAAAACAGGTAACTCAGTGGCAATATGACTGAATCTCCAGAATGTAACTTTAGAAGTACTGTTCAGTTTTCTCCCTCACTCAGTTTGGTGGCAAGCTTTCAATATCTAGAAGTGTTTCTCTTTCTAGATTTTTATTGTTCTAGATATCTAGAAATCTCTTGTTTTAAATCTCTTTATGTATTGTTCAATGCCTCACCACCTTAAATGGGGCTTTCAGGAACATCTTGTACAATCCATTCATGACACAATACATTTGCTAGTTATTTAAGTGCTCCAGGAATTTGTGGTCTGTGCTGCAACAGATGAACATAGTGTTGGATTAGATTTCCTCTGGAACTCTTTAAACTACATATAGAACGAGGTGTAATAAAGGACTGTGGTGGCTCAAGTGGTTAAGACGCTGAACTTGACGACTGGAAGGTCAGAGTTCAATTCCCGAGTACTGCCAACATAGCAGTTCAAAAGCAAGAAATAGCAAGTGCTGTAGATAAATAGGGACCACTTCGGTGGGAAGGTAAACAGCGTTCTGTACACTCCAGCATTGAGGCATGCCTGCCACATGTCCATGGAAACGTCTGCAAACGCAGACAGTGCTGGCTCTTTGGTTATAAACAGAGATGAGCACTGAACCCTAGAGCCGAATACTACTGGCTTTCAAGCAAGGGCAACCTTTATCTTTACCTAGAAAGAGAGATAGTTTCAAGTCCAACTATGAAGTCCTCACTTTTCCTTCCATCAAGGTTCATATTGATTGAAGCCCTTCTGGAATCTGAACAGAAATTTTACACTAGTACTTCCTATCTCTATCTGAGGAGTGTAATAAAAAAGGGAAAGAATTAGGATGGTATGAGACAAGAACAAAGTCAATGTAATATTTTTACAAGAAACTCATCAAGCAACAGATGGTATCAAGTTAAACTAATTTGTCCTGGTATTTATGAAAAGTTTGTGGGAAATCAAAATCAGGAAGGGTTGCAACCATCACATGTAAAAATGTGTGACTATAAAGTGAATAAAATGAAAAAGATATTAAAAATAGATATATCAGTCAGGAAACAAACAAAAAAGGGGGGGAGGAGAGACAAAATGTTTGTGGCATTTTAAAGACTAACTGTTGTACTTTAATGTGAGCTTTTTGTGAATCAAGTCCATTTCTAGTTGCTACTGATAAAGATTAGTAAAGAAGAGGTAAAGAACTGACAAAAATGATTTACAAATTTATCCTAGATAAGAAGTAAAGGAGATGGTATAAGTCTTAAGAAATTGGAGGATTAGGACTTGCTAATACTGTATAAGATTATATTATATAGCTAATCGAGTAGACCATACTCCCAGCGACTCAACACCAAGTGTCAGGCAGTGGTTAACAAACCTGACCACCCTAAAGACTAATGGCCTTGGGTGCCAAAGTCCACAGGGAAAGGTGATGGTCCTCAAGTGGATTAAATCCCTCTTGAATCCATCTTGATGGAGGGCACAGGACCAGAAAGTGACTCGTGGAACTGAATCAGTGGTACGGTTGTCATACTGCAATGCGGAAGGCAGATGAAAGGCCACTGCATTATATTCTCAGGACAGTCTTCATGGCTGATCACCAATATGTGGATTCAGATACGGTGGCGGCGGCAGCAGTAGTGGTAGTAGTTATTCCTAAATGGTCCTGATGGTTTGAAGCACCATATATTTAGATATTTATTAGACTGGTGGCATGCTTAGGATCTGACATCTGATGGACTAAGATTACTGTGGATAATGGGGTAGTTAAGCCAGGCAGAGCTTCAAAAATTGTTTTCTGGACTCCAGATCCCACAATCCTCCAATGTGACAACTATTAGCAATAGCAATTACACTAAGTATACCTGTATATCATCCTATAGCGCTTAGCAGAGGCGTAGCTACCGCCGTATCTGCCGTATCAATTATACGGGGCCCCTGGGCCACGGGGGCCCCCAACGTGCGTAAGCAAAACAAATCTTTACCCTTCCTAAGGGCCCCCAAACAAATTTTTATACGGGCCCCCGCCAAGGCACGCTACTCTTCTGGCGCTTAGTGCACTCTCTGCGCACTTCAAAAGGTAATTAGTATTTTGCCCCCAACATACTGGATACTCGTTTTACCAACCTTGGAAGGATAGAAGGCTGAGTCAACTTGGAGGCCAGTCAGGATCGATCTTACAATGTCAGCAGTTTTGGCTGCAATTGTTGTTGTTGTTGTTGTTGTTCGACTTGTTTACCGCCCCACTCGCAAAGCGACTATGGACAGCTAACAAAGATACAAAATATACAGTTGCAATTACAAGGTACCACATTATCATAATACAAAAACATTTTAACATATCATCTTCACAAATCATAACAAGTCACAGTATCAAAAAGTATCAGTATCACAGTATCAAAAAGCATTACAAAAAGAGAAAACAATCTCATTTGTGGTTAAAAAGCTGTTTAACCACTACCAGGCTATTACCCCGGGGGGGGGGGGGAACTAAGCAATGTGCCCATTAGCAATAGCAATAACACTTATATGCCACCCTACAGTGCTTTGTGCACTCTCTGGGCAGTTTACAAGTTAATTAGAATTTTGGCCCAACATGCTGGGTACTCATTTTACCGAACTCTGGAGGATGGAAGGCTCAGTCAACCTTGGATCCCATCAGGATTTAACTCACAACCTTTTGGCTGCAGTACAGTAGTTTAACCACTGCACTACTAGGGTGCTTAAGATATAAGGCCGCAGCGGCAACCTTGGCTTTCCAGCTATTTTTGGGCTTCAATTCCCAGAAGCCCTGATCAGCAGGTGTACTGACTTGAGTTTCTTGTAATTGAAGTCCTAGAAAAAGCTGGAATGCCAACATTCACCACCACTGATATAAGGTATGATAAGTTATACCAATAAGTACAAATATTTCATAGTTTTACAAAGATCTTTCATCGATTATCCAGTACCAGGTCAGAAGCCTAACAAAGTGCATAGTGCCAAGTGCAAGAATAGCACTCATGTATTGACCAGGACAAATTAAATAATGTATTTGAAGCTTGCGGTATTATCCATTGGATTCCCTTCCAACCCTTCTAGGATTTTAATCTCAGTTCCTTTCCTCTATCTATTAGGGGTGAAGTGGAGCAGTACATGGACATGGTTGACTGCATATCTCTTGAGCCAAAGTGGCTTTGGTGGTGGTTCCAAGATCACAAAGAATAACGCCTTCTAGTTTTATGCTATTTCCTGATTACCTGTATTGTGTGTTCCACTCCTCACCTCCTTCCTAGAATGAATATGTTAAGACAGAGCCCTCATTTTCCTTTTATGTCGCCTATCCAGCATACCGCATTTTTCAGACCATAACACGCACCTGACCATAAGACGCACCCAGTTTTTAGAGCAGGAAAACAAGAAAAAAAATCTGAACCAAATAGTACTGGTATACTAAAATATTTATTAAAATAAAGCAAAATACGGTAACATTTAACAGCGCAAACTCAACAGTAGTGTTAAGAACCATCATCACTTCAATTAACAAATTAGGAAAGACTTAGAGGCTCAAGCAGTTTTCTAGTTTTCTGGAAACCCTAAAAACTCATCACCACTAGTGTCAGAATTTATGAAGCTCTGCTGCTCACAATCACTCAGTGGTGTTGCTAGGGGGGCGGAGGGGGGGCTCCAGCCTTGGGCAGCGCTTTTTGGGCTATGCATATTCTTGGACTACAATTCCCAGAAGCCCTAGTGGGAGCACGAGGCACCATCTACCACGGGGCGGCAAATTTGGCTTCAGTCCCGGTTGGGCTATCTTCATATATGATATCATCTTCAGTTCCATCTAAGACATTGCTAATGTCACATTTTTTGATTGAGCGTCCAACAATTTCCCTTTTCACTGACTGCCATGATGTTTTAACCCATTCACAAACTTGGGTGATAGTGGGCCTCTTCATTCGTCCAGTAGGAGTCACATCATGATTCCCAGCAGCCATCCATTTGAGTAGAGTAGTGAAAGAACTGTCAGTTGCTATGAGAGACATATTACCACATACCAGTACATCAGTACCCACCACACCTGCAGACCACCACCCCCCACCAGTTGTATCCGACTGTAGGGTTCAGTGCTCATCTCTGTTTCAAAGCCGAAGAGCCAGTGCTGTCTGCTTCTGCAGACATTTCCATGGTCATGTGGCAGGCATGACCAGACACTGAAGTGCATGGAACCCTGTTTACCTTCCCACTGAAGTGGTCCCTATTTATCTCCATCTGGGATCAATCAGCGCTTGGGTTGTGGGGAGGAATGAGTGTGCGTACCCATTCCTCCCCACATCCCAAACACCGATTGATCCCAGTGCTTGATCGGCGCTAGGGTTGGGGGGGGGGACAGGCACACACACCCATTCCTTCCCACAATCCAACCGCCAATAGCAGTGCAGGGGCGGCGTGGCTGGGAAGCCGAATGGGAACTCCTCGTTCGCCTTCCCAGCCATACCGCCCCTGTGGCTGCTGTGGCGGCGTGGCTAGAAAGGTGAACGGGGAGTTCCGTCCCCAGTTGGCTTCCCAGCCATGCCACCCCTGTGCCACACTGTCCCTTTGGACCGTAAGATGCACCCTCGTTTCCCCCGCACTTGGGGGGGGGGAGTGCGTCTTATGGTCCGAAAAATTACAGTAATTAATTCCCTTGTTAATTCTGTCCTGCACAAATTGCTACAGATTACATTTGGGTCTGTAAACTTGTTCTTTTGTTTTGCTGTCTTTCTTCACTGCTGTTTGTATTCCATGTGACTGTTCTATTTATGGAGGAGTAAATAGTGCCAGGGGGGTCTGCTTAAAAAGGCCAATGACCTGAATTTTTTCCCCGTTTGAATTAGCTGTAAAAATCAGACATACTTAACCACTGATCTTTTTCCTTATGGCTATAGAAGATAAGTCATTTTAGTATCATGGCATGCTATCTGCAAACCAGACCAATCATTCGGCAGAGAGGAAAATCCATTTACTTGAGCTTAATTTGGTAGTTAGTTTCATTTTTAGAAGCAACAGATCGTTGGGATTTTTTTTTAAATTGCCTTCACATAACAGTTGCAAAAATTTGCAATAATTTTTATCCCTGAGTGTTATTGCCCTGGCATGAAATTATTATTACTATAATTATTATTGTTCTGGAATTATCCAGCTCATTGGAATGAATAATTCCAATTAATAACCTTTTGTTTTCACAGAAATGGCTTACAAAAACAATAAAACTTTTAATGAAGACTGGTATTTCATATGTTTCTCCAGTAAATATAGTAGGAAAATTTTGTTGTTGCAAGTGTTTTGGCAAAGTGTTTATTTATGCACAATACAGCTAGAGGCTTTCGAGCAAGGAAGACCTTTACTTGTTTCCAAAACCAGTACTTAATGTTTCAATAAGATTTAAAGAAAGAAAAATAGTGATACAGCCTATCCATTGAAAAGAAAACACAATTAAACAAAATATGATACTAAAATATAATTAAATGAAGTATACACTACTTCAAGCCTGATGAAACATAAGAAAAGTATAGTACATGTTCCACTAGTTAAATGTTTCTTCCTCAGTCATCAATTAGTTGCCAAAATGATGCCTAAACAAATAGGCATTTCCACAGGGGTGGAAAGAAACCATGGAGGAAGCCAACCTCCTGTCCCTTGGAAAGAAGGTCCATAACAGGTGACAAATCACTAAGAAGTGGAACAAATGGTGCCCTCCTGACAATGATTGCATTCAAGATCAACAAAGTTATTTTGGAACATGAGGCATAAAATGATGCATTTATAATTTTCAATTTATGATAGTAAAAACTGAGTAACAACAAAAGTGACTTTGTTCTTTATCCTCTCCCTTTGCTGGAAGGGAACAAAGAACTGTCAGGCCTCAGCTGGCCAAAGATTGCCACCGCCGTTGCAGCTGGCTGAGGCCCTACCCTTCCCTTGGTTAGGAATAGGGTTGCCATATGTCCCAGTTTTCCAGGATTTTCCCAGATTCAAGCTGTCCTGGCCGGTACAACAAAAAACATGCAAAAGTCCCGGATTTTAACATTTGAACAAAGGAAGCAAGATCACCCTTCACCAAGGGATTTTTGCAAAGAGTGAATTCACTGTCTACCTGCATTTCTTTCAGTCATCCTGCTTGAAAGCAGTGAAGGCAAAACAGCACCCTGAGAAGCCTACCAGGGAGGGGAGACACTTGCAAGAGAGATATTTGAAAGAAAGGCATGGTAAAAAGGTAAAGGTTTCCCTTGCTCGAAAGCCAGTCATATCCGACTCTAGGGTTCGGTGCTCATCTCTGTTTCCAAGCCGAAGAGCCAGCGCTACCTGCTTCTGCAGACGTTTCCATGGTCATGTGGCAGGCATGACTAGACACCGGAGCGCACAGAACGCAGTGAAATAACTCTTTGCAAAAATCCCTTGGCTCACCTTGAAGTTTGGGGAACAATGATTCATCCTCAGACCTTTTCCTCAAAAGCTGGAAGGGAGCAAGAAATACCCATATCTAAGAAGCAAAACCTCCACCATACACTGGGATGGAAGATTCCTTCTTCACATGACCGCAAAGGGTTAATTGCATAGGGCAGGTATTCCTAGAGAAGAAGGGAAGAGGATGGACAGAAAGTGAAGAGTCATCCATTGAAAAGGTCCATCTCCAAAATAATTCCCTTCCTGTCTCCTGCTTTTATCCTTCTGTAGGGAAACGGAGGCACCATGGACTGCATTGCTATTCCAGGCCCCTCTTTAGAACTTTAATCCAAGAGATCCTCATGTGGGGTTTGAGGGTGAGTCTACTTCGGGGGCGGGGGTGAAGGGGGTGACCTCACGGGGTGGAAGGGTGGTTTAAAGAGTGGCCCAAGGAATTTTATTCAAAAAATAAAACAAAAAGAAAAACAGAACCATCAAGAACAGTCTTTTGCAAAAAGAATCACATGGGGGGAAAACCTCTTGACTACAGTTTATTTTAAACTGACAAAGGCTATCCACTCCGGATGGGGATTCTGCAGGGGTCTTAGAGCCACGGTCTCCCTGGCAGCCTCATCTGATACATGCACAGTTTGAAGAATGCAATTATGTCACATGGGTGTCCCGGTTTGGTGGGAGAGAATTATGGCAACCCTAGCCGGGAAGGGGTAAAAGACCTGTTGGGCCTTGGAGCTGGCCAAAGACTGGCTGGGAAAGGGACAGAGAGCCACCCTATTGTTTGGTATTTTTCTTATGTATTGTATTATGATGTTGTTCGACAGAGTGGTTCGGGCGGAGTTTGTAATGTATTTCTGAGTTTTGCTTTTGAAATGTTTTGGTAATTACTTTATAATTGTAATTGTGAGCGTGTAATTGTGATATTTTGCAACTGTGATATTGTAATTGTATTTATTGTAACTGTGATATTTTACTTCTTTGTTAGCCGCCCAGAGTCGCATTGCGAGTGGGGCGGCCTACAAGTCAAATAATTGAACTGAATTGAATAAATAAGTAAAAATATGAGATAAAATAAATTCTGGCATTTGTGATGTGGGAAAATCATCCAGATGGGTGGCAAATAAATAAATAAATAAATATGCCCGAAGTAGCTGTCTCACATTACCTGATAGCAGGGGATAGGGTTTTACATATCATTACCATCACTTTGAATTGTGCCCAGAAATTTATTAGTCAGTAACAGTATACTATTGTGTGTTTCTTATAGAGATGCGAAGGCCCGCGGGAGGAGGGGGGATGTTTTTGTGTGTTTATTCCTGAAGCTGTTTTTGTTTTTTTCTGAAAAATGGGGGGGGGGGAGATAAGAAAAATGATTATGGAGTGTTTTATTTTAGCATGATGAATAAAATATTTAAGACAAGGTATTTATATAGTCTCCAAAATAATTTATTTATTTATTAATTAGACTTATATTGCTGCCCGTCATGTAATAAGCTTTATCTTATTTTTCTTTCTTTCTTTGATATGTTGTATTTGTTTTTTTAAATTGTATTTTGTTTGAAAATCTAATAAATATATATATATATATATATATATATATATATATATATATATATATATATATATATATATATATATATATATATATATATATATATATATATATATATATATATATATATATATATAAAGGAATATAACTACGGCAGTGATGGTGAACCTTGGCACTCCAGGTATTCTTGATCTTCAATTCCCAGAAGCCCTGATCAGCAAGAGTGTTGACGTAGGCTTCTGGAAACTGAAGTCCAAGAACACCTGGAGTGCCAAGGTTTGCCATCAGGGAACTAGGGTGTATGTCATTGTTTGCCAAATCATAGGATGCAAAAATAGTATTTAGGTCTGTGTAAAGTGCAACAGAGGTCCTTTAAGGGCTGTGCTCTGGATCTGCTTCTCTGTGGTTGAAAGCCTGGAGAGCCTAGCAGCCTTTTTGATAGCTTTCCTGCTTTTTCCCCATTACAGGTGCAGAAGTCAGCGTGCATTAAGTCAATTGCTACCCTGGAGCCAAATCCAACCTAGCTTTTAGCCCATTTACCAGTGTTTATCTTTTCTTTGGCATTTGGAAGACAAGATCTAATTAAAAGAAAAAGAAGCTTCCTGTGAAAAATATGCATAGATTTATTGCCGCATCTATTTTGGGTGGCAGAGGAAGCCTCCTTTTTTTAACCATTTCTTTTCTCCCTTGTTTAAAAACTGAGACAGAATGAATTTGTGAAAGACATGGGCACCTACAGAAAGATAAGGAGCAACCGCCGTACCTGCTTTATGTGCACACAGCTCTCTTCTCGATCTTACAGGCAATTAACCCATGCAGATTTTAGGATCTAACTCAGGGGTGCCAAAACTATGGTCCACAGGCTGGATCCAGCCCCTGATGCCAATTCATCCGACCCGCACTGCCCTCATCACTCCCAGAAGTGGAAATAAAATGCGCCTGTCCGGGCACATTTTACTTCCACTTCTGGGAGTGACGAGGGTGGTGTGGGCCAGATGAATTGTCAAGAGGGGCCAGATCTGGTCCTCGGGCCATAGATTGCAAGGTGTGTTTTACTTTCACTTCTGGTGAGCAGAACCACATGACTGATCTGCTGAACCATGTGAACAGGGCACCCTTGGTCTAACTAGTTGGGGGGGGGGGAGGTGCACGTGGCTGCTGCCAACGTACATTTTTTCTATGTGTCTCTTCAACAAAAAAGAAATATGACATGACATCACTGTCTCCATTTCCCTACCTTTGTGTAACAACCAATGAACTACATAAAGGAGCATGTTGAACACAATAGGACCAATTAACCTTCCCCTTTCTAGATGTCACACCAAGAAGGATCAGGTTGAAGTGGGTTTCAGGCATCAGCCTTCCAAATACAGTACTTTATAGTTCAATTCACAGAATTGCTATTTACCTTCGTGGTATCACAGTCAAAGTCTGGCCAGATTATCTGGCTATAGTAATAGAATAGACCATACTGCCAGCAACTCAACACCGATCATCAGGCGGCGATTTACTAACATGACAACCCTGAGGGCTAACGCCCTTGGGTGGTGAAGTCCACACGGAAGGGTGATGGTCCACTAGTAGATTAAATCTCACTTGAATCCATCTTAATGGAGGGCAGCAGCTTCATCAATACTGGCCTAGGGTTGATGAAGATTTTGTGTGCCAAAAGGGCTCATGACCAGAAAGTGACTTGTGGAGCTGAATCAGTGGTACGCGTGTCATGCTGCAATGCAGAAAGCAAATGAAAGACTACTGCATTATATTCTTCCCAGGACAATCTTCATAGATTATCATCATGACAATAGCCAATAGTTGGAATCAGATAGGGCACTTGAAGAAGAAGAAGAAGGTATCACAGTGACTAATCCCTTGTGTAACAGTTACAAAACATCATACATATGTGTGTACACATGAGCAAGTGAGAGAGGCAATGTGTACTAAATTTTAAACAAAGAGTATGTGTGCAACACATATCCAAGATTCATTTATGACAAGCTGGTCAGGTCTGCTGCCAGCTGGAATTGATGAGGAGATGAACCCCCAGGCCTTAAAGATACCACATGCAATAATATCAACATTTCCCCCATATCTAGTGCTGCTCAGTCTGCAATTACTTCCTTGCCTGGAAATCTGGGGGAGCATAGCAAATCTCTTAGACTTCAATTGGCACTCAGACCTGGCAATCCTATATACAAACCTGTAACATTTTTGTCCTCTTTTCTTTTATATTGCTTCTCCCACATCCCAGACAACACACATACATAAGCGCACGTGCATGCACACACACTTTTTTTTGGCAGTGTATCAATTGTCACCCCAGTCTTGCATTTCACACATTAGCATCAAGACTACATAACTTAACAAGCATCTCCTTGCATGAGCTCGAATAGACAATGAAGATGTTACATTAGAGGCTAAATCCAGTGGCGAGACTTCTATTGGTATTTGCATACGGTTTGTGTAACTTGCTGTGGCTGATTTCAATTAAATGACAAGGGGCTAGCGCATATCTCAAACGCACAATCACACACATGACTAGACATGTAACTGAGACACCCCCAACTCATCTGTTAATCTTACACAAATACCAGTAGAGTTCTGCCCAATGTTAGCCCCAGCAAGAAGAGACATGTAGAAAGTATAGTGTCTATTCATTAGTCATTTCTTATGTAAGGCCCATAGATGTTAATGGGTCAACTTTAGCTGGGCTTGTTTTTAGAATTGGCCTTGGACCACAACAATGATTCTGAGAGTTGTAGTAAAAAATAGTTTCCAAGCTATGCTTAAAACACAAATGTCCCTTTCACTCTGGCATCTGAGTACTACCTTGTTATATATTTATCCCCAGAGAGCTATTGTCATTTGCTTGACACAAACAAATACATAGGACTCACAGGAGATCAATGCACATGCATCTTTTCTTAGCACTCATGTTTCCCTCAGCACCTAAAGAGAGTAAGAGCCAAGTTTGTTGACCTGGGTCAGGAGCCAGCAAACCTGGTTCTCCAGGTATTCATGGACCTTAATTACCAGAAGCCCAAGGCAGCACACCTGTTGTTCAGGATTTCTGGGAATTGAAGTGCTAGAACATCTGGAGAGTCAAGTTTGCTGATTCCTGACCTAGGCCAATGGTGGCTAACCTTGGCACACCATCTGTTCCTGGACTTCAATTCCCAGAAGCCCTGGTCATCGAATGTGCTGACTTAGGCTTCTGGTAATTGAATTCCAGGAACAGATGGAGTGCCAAGGTTCACCACCACTGATCTATGCCATCCCAAAATGGTTTGCTGCTTGAGGTGGCACAAATAATCCTGCCCCCTCCCTGCTTCTCTCCTGTTCAAGGCATCTAACAGTAAAAATACAGTAACAAGTTGTTGTTGTTTTTTTAAAAAAGATATGACAATTAGGTCACCCTTGTTTGAAAGCCAGTTGTATCTAACTCTAGGGTTCAGTGCTCATCTCTGTTTACAGCCAAGGAGCCAACACTATCTGAGTCTGCAGACGTTTTCATGAACATATGGCAGGCATGCCTAGACATCAGAGTGCACAGAATGCTGTTTACCTTCCCACCAAAGAGGTACCTATTTATCTACTTCCAATTTCTTGCTTTCGAACTGCTAGGTTGACAGGAGCTGGGACAGAGACAGAAGCTCATTCTGTTGTGCAGTACTCGGGTCTTGAACTCCGACCTTCCAGTCTTCAAGTTCAGCGTCTTAACCACTTGAGCCACTGCGGTCCAAACATATGAAAATTAGTTGCCTTTTTATCAGACCCAAAATCTGTTGCCTGGGGCTGCTTCACTCTGTCAATGTCCAATGATAGGCATGCCCTTGATACCCAAGCATAAATAGGCTTGAGCCAATACTTTTAAATCCCCAACATAAAATGGGTAAATGGTAAACAAAAATGACAGTAGATTATTTAGGCAACACAAAGGCTAATTTGTCCAAAATAGTATGACAACAGTGTTTCTAGGATAAAGCTTAAAAGTTGCAGAACAGGACAATATACATTGTGAGCAGACAGAATTATTGCTCTTTAGATAATTAAACAACCCTGTGTGAAAGCACGTTGAATTCCTCCAGAGGGGGGGAAAACCCACACCCTTCATTTATAGTTGAAACTTCTTAATTCCAGTAGCCTCATGGATAAAGTGGTTCAGTGCCAATCCAAACATATTTTAATGATGTTTCAAAAGAGACAAAGGCATTTTGGAGGTGAGTCATCATAAGCAGAAAGAATAAAGACTGATAGGCACTTCTTAGGAAGCACCTGTGAAAGTCATCTGTCTAGTGATAAAGGTCAGTGGTTATTCATTCTGGGCAAAACACATTTGAATAAATAATGTGTGATAGACTGAAAGCAGAAGTTTTCATTTCCAAGGTGATTTGGATCAAGCAAAAGAGATAAAGTTTATCTTTGCATCTCTCCTATGCTATAAAACAGGTGCCCAAACTATGGCCTGTGGGCTGGATTCAGCCTGCGGTGTCAAATCATCTGGCTAACACCACCCACACCGCTCCTGGAAGTGGAAGCAAAACACACCCATGCAAAACTTGTTTAGGATAGCCGTGGGTGCATTTACAGCAGCGTTTTGTGCATGTGTGGGCACATTTTACTTCCGCTTCCAGTGGGATGAACCACATGACCAGCCTACAGCACCAAAATTTTAGCCACCCCCGCTGTAAAATCAGTGGCGTAGGGCAGGTTTCAGTCGTCCGGGGCTGCAAGCCCAACTCGCCCCCCCAGGCTTGACCCCCCAGGTAGGAAAGTCCTACCCTCGGGCTTCGCCGGGTTTGGAGGTGGGGTGGCCGCGTGCCTGGGACCCTGACGGCACAGGTGAGACCCAAGAGTCTGGGGCAGCGCGGTGCGGGCCCAATGGGGAGCCCACTGTTGGTGTCCCTGGTGCGCCTCTGCCCAGCCTCTGAACCCAGCGGCGGCAGCTTGTCCACCTTCGGCAGCAGTGGCACCCAGGAAGGCGGGAAGCGAGGCCGGCAGTCACTGCGGCCCAGCGCCCGTGGCTGCAACAGCATCGGCCAGGCCTTGCGGGGCAGAGGTCCTCAGCCTGGCTGGTGCTGCTGTGGGTGCTGGGCCACAATGACCACCGACCTTGCCCCTCTGGGCACCACTGCTGCCAAATGTGGATGAGCTGCCGCTGCTGGGTTCAGAGGCGGGGTGACCGCACACCTGGGATGCTGACAGTGGGCTCACTGTTGGGTCTGCACTGAACCACCCAAGCCCCTCGCCCACGCCATCAGGGTCCCAGGCGCGCAGCCGCCCCACCTCCTAGTCCAGTGGCGGTAGTGTTGCCCAGAAAGGCAGGAAGTGAGGCCGGAGGTCATTGCGGCCCAGAGGCCGAAGTAGCACCAGCCAGGCATTGTGGGGGTAGTGGTCCTCTGCCAGCCCAGAGCTGGGCTGCAGCTACCGCTGGCCTCGCTTCCTGCCTTCCTTGGCACTGCTGCCGTTGCTGGGTTAGGAGGTGGGGCGGCCGCGTGCCTGGGATCCCGATGGTGGGCTCTTTGCTGGGGCCGCGCTGCGCCACCCCAGCCTAGCAGGCCATGTGGTGGGGGTGCTTGGGGAGGAGGGGGATGGAGGATGGGGAGTGGTGCCCCCTGGCTCCCACCATGCCATCGGGCCGCATCCTCCAGCCCAGAGCGGGGCCTAGGGTGCTAGCGGTGATAGAGGGTCCCGGCGCCCGCCCTGGCTGCCAGGAAGTCCAGGGCAGCAGCATCGCCGCCACCACTACCCGGTAAAGTGCTGCCCGGTGCAGGTCGCCCCCCATCACTACACCTCTGTATAAAACCTACCCTCTTCATTCTGTAGCATGTCCCACATTACACAGTGCTGAAGAAACTGTGGAGAGTTAATCCATCAATTGGTTGTTTGGTTGTTTGGCCACTTGGATTAATCATGTTACTTCTCTAGATCACATTTTCTTGTAGAATTCACACAGACCTAGATGGGCATTTGATAACATTATTACTCAAAAAGTTGCAAACAACATCCACACATCTCAGCCAATTTTCCACAGAGTTATTTTTTAAAAAAATTAAAGCATATTGGAGACAAAATTGCCGTAATACATCTATTGGTTTTGCCATGTGGGTGTTCTTTTGATATATTCATTTATGAGCATTACAGGGTTTCCAGAGTGTGATTCACTTTGTGAGTCTGTAGTCTTTTGCAGCAAAACAAAAATGGTATTTTGTGGTACCTTAGAGACTAACAAGTCTTACCTGGCTTGGTCATTCATGGATTGCAGATGCTTCTGCAGTAATCAGACCTTAGTTAATATACATGGTGCAGTATGAAAAATAGTACTCATACAAAGGACTCAACATGGTGATGGACTTAGTGGTGGTAATTAAGAAGTCATTGGAAAGAGCAAGTATAGCTTTTCAATGGTGGTTGTTAAAAGTACTGTAATTCAAAGCTCATTGTTAAGTTCCTCCCCACTACCCTTGATTTAGTCTTTCAAGTATTGGACAGGTTTTGCTAGGGAGATCAATTGGTATGGTCCAGATTCTGGGCAGGGTGTGTGTGTCTAGGAACCATAATCCAATAGGTGATTCCCCTACCCCCGGCAAAACAAAAACCCCAAACCCCCAACTCTGTCCAATATGACTAGTGAGTGTTCCCAGAATGGGACCTGGAGACTAACACAGGAATGTGGACATCTGTTATGAATGTTTTGAACAGAAATGTTGTCATAAATAGAGATGTGCTGTGCCCCACCTGGCTTCAAGAAAGGAACAGTTATGATCTATGTGTGCATCACATTTAGGTGTTTGGAAAGTGTCTGTAAGGTAGGCAGAGGTCCCAGAATAATTATGACATTTGTAGTCCAGAAAATCCAAAAACCCTTTACTAGAAATTAGCTTCAGTTTTCTTTTGCCATATCTGTATTATGGCAATTGTAATATTCCTCATCCGCAAAGAAAACACTCAAAGTGATGGCTACAAACATAAATAGTAGGAATGGTCCTACCGTTAGGCAGAATGAAGCAGCTTGTTCAGGCTGAAAATGTTGGATGTCATGTAGGGCAGCAGATGGTTAGTTATTTAATTGGTTGTATTTTTACTGCTAGGATGGGGAGAGGTGTTTGGAGGATTCTTTTGTTTTATATGCCAGAAAAAGCGATCTACCATGACCCAGGTGGAAAGGAAGCAACATTGGTCACTCTGTCTGGAGCAGTAAAGTGTCCTCTTTGATGGAGTCCTACAATCAATGTTCAAAACACACAATCTCCTGACACAAAACCCTAATCATTTGAGATGGATGTAGAAGGGGTTTGTTTGAAGATACTGTATGTATCAAGGGAATATGATACAGAATGACATTTCAGAATTGATAAATTAGGAAGCAGCCAGGCATCAGGACCACGTGGCATTCACCCAGGATTGAAAAACAGAACCAGGAAGGATGGAAGGAAGCATACGAAAGTACAGTACAGTTGATGATATTTGGGCTACAATATGTAACATTGCTAAAGTCAACTCCTTAATTGGAGGAAACTGTCAGTTTGTTGCTATCACACTATTTTTAAATCTTTTCAGTGCACTTTTCGGATGTTGAACATATGGAAAGGACTTAACCAAACAAAAAGAAATCAAGACGCAAAACTAAGTAACTAGAGGAGGAGAGCACAGCTTCAAATTACATCCTGAGGGGTAAAAAGAGAAAAGAAAAGGACAAAGGAGGGACTACTGCCCCTAGCAACTGAACCTAAGCTTCACATCCAGAATCAGACTCATATGGATTAGAATAAACAAAGTTTAATTGCTCAATGGCTAGGTATAAATACAAATCTAAAATACATTCGCTGAAAATTCTGTTTGTTGTCAGTAGAAAATGAAAAGGGGAAACGGTTAGCCCAAAACTGACCGAACAAAGTTCTTTGCACTGCATCTGTGATTTGCAAAAAGATTTTGTTGCCAATGAGCAAGACCCAGTTTCTGTCAAAATATCATAGCAAAGCAACCACACTTATATATGGCCCCATAGTGCTTAGTGCACTCTCTAGGCGGTTCACAAGTTAGTTAACATTTTGCCCCCAATATCATGCTGGGTACTCATTTTACTGACCTTGGAAGGATGGAAGGCTGAGTCCTAATCAGGATCAAACTCTCAACCTTTTGGTTGCAATACAGCAGTTTAACCACTGCATCACCAAGGCTTGTAGGGCTGATAGATTATTGTATTTTCCTTTGCATACCAAATAGAAATCTCATTTCAACTGGTAAAAAAGAAATATACAGTACTGTATTTTGTAAGCAGCACTGGACAGGAGTTGCATTATAGCCAAGCAATTCAAGGTTGACTACACAGTGAGAGAATTGTGAAGTAACAATAAGGCACTCGATTCTCTTTGATATAAGTGTTCACACAAGTAGAGGAGAAAAAAAGCCACAACTCAAAGGAACTTTCTTAAGAAAGCTTTCCTTTCCCATTTCCATATCTCATCTTGTTAGTTGTTAGTCAAACTGTTAAATAAAGAAGCAGGACTGCCCATACCAAGGCAACTGCTAACAAAGAAAAAGTGTCTTGGGAAAGGAGAGGGTTTGAGAAGAGAGGTGAATGCTGGTGCTGCTTGTGTGTACGTGTGTGTGTGTGTACGTGTGTGTGTGTGTACGTGTGCATGTGTGCGTGCGTGCATGCGTGCGTGCGAGAAGAGAGGCGAATGCTGGTGCTGCTTGTGTGTACGTGTGTGTGTGTACGTGTGTATGTGTGTGTGTGTACGTGTGCGTGCGTGCACGCGTGCGTGCGTGCGCGCACGCACACACACACAAGAGGAAAAAGAACGGGGGAGAGGAAGGGAAGCTCCTTGTCCTTCCTTGAGAAGCAAGAGGCGAAGGGAAAGGTACTTTGTCAAAGCACCTCTTTGTGTACATACTTGCTTGGTTGGTCTTTCTGGATCAGTTCAAAACACACTTTGAACCAAAGCAAAAGGATACAATTTTAAAAAAAATTAGAAGTGTATCTGGTGGGTAGAAAGTACTACAGATTGGGGCTCTGGGACTTCAGGCTGATTTGCATTTTCCATTGCATCATGTAGTCAGTGAGGAAAATGCAAATCAGACCACCCCAAACCCATAATATTTCCTGCTTTTTTCACCATGTAGTTGAGCCCTTAGCAAGAATCTCTTTGGTAGAGCTAATCCCAGAGTTTTGAAGGATTTAATTACAAAGAGTAATTAAAATACATCAAAATGCTACAATCTGATGGGCTGTGGAGAATACATTGTAAAAATAGCTTGTTTTACATAACTGCACAGTATAGGATCTAAAACATGGATTCAATTTACAAGAAAGGAAATGCAGATGACAGAAAAATAGGAGGGGAACTAATTCTTCAGAAGACAGAAGAAGAATCCAAGATGACCTAAACTGACTAGAGAACTGGGACAAAACAAAATCAAATAGTTTCAAATGGAAAAACTATAAACCATATACACAAATAAAAGCGATAGCTGGCTTGGCAGTAGTGTATGCACAAAGGATCTGGACACTTAGTAGACCACAAGCAAGAAATGAGTCAATAGTATAACATGGCAAAAAATAAAATAAAAGCAGTTACATCAATGTAAGCATGGGGAAATACTAGTACAGTACCACTTCATTCTGCTCTGTCAGATCTTATGAGGAATACTGTGTTCAGATCTGAGCACCAAGAAGGATATTGATAAGCTAGAACTTATCTAGGGGAGATGACCAGCTGAAAGATCTTGAAAACAAGTCCTATGATAAATGGTTGAAGGACTTAAGTATTTTTAGTCTGGGTAGAAAAAACAGAGGCAAAATGGTAGCCATGTTTAAACATTTGAAGAGCTACCAAATGAAAGACAAAGCAAACTTGTTTCTGTAGCTTCTGAAGGAATTTGTTTGTTTGTTGCATTTTTATACTGCCTGTTTGGGAAATTTCCCACTCTGGGTGGTGTACATACGAATATCAAATAACACAACAAAACACAAAACAAATCAAAAACAGATGAAGCAGATACATCACAAAATAAAATAAAATATCATGGATTGACCATGTGACTAGCATAGAAGTATTGCGCCGAATGGATAAAGAACAATAACTCTTTAAGACCATTAAGCAAAGAAAGCTCCAATACCTTGGGCATATCATAAGGAACCACATAAAAGATAGAACACCCCAACTTGTTCTTGAAGGAAAGATTCCTGGGAAGAGAGTACCTGGACGTAGATGGACTTCAAGGCTGAAGAACCTGAGAGACTGGTGTGGCATGTCCAAGAACTGTTCCAGGGAGTTAAAGACAGAAAGACTATCACCATGATGATAGTCAATATCTGGAACGGATATGGGACCTGAAGAAGAAAATAAAATAAAATTACAATAAATGAAATTTTACCTAAACATTTAGAAGATTTGTTTTTGACAATACATGATAGAGATAACAATAGAAAAGACTACAGTACTGTACCTTGAATGATGGAGGACTGTGCTTCTATGAAGGTTTTTAAACAGAAGCTAAATGATCATCTTTTAGGAATACTTTACATATGAATTTTCACCTTGGAAAGGGGTTAGGGTTGATGACACTTGAGGTCTCTTCCAACATTACGGCTTTGTGATATTATTATCCATTCAACACCCTTTTGTGAGATCACAACCCCATAACTATAGAAGTAATTAAAAAAAATATAGTTGTTTTGCAGAATGAATAATGATATCCCTCTATAACTAATATAGTTATATTTCATTGCTAGAAAAAGGGAGTTCATTACAAGTACTTGTAACTGATTATATCCTGGCTAAATAGCTCAGTGGTTTAGACATTTGGCTGTAGAATCAGATGCTGGAAGTTTGATTCCCACTGTGCTTCCAGGGAGAAGAGCCAGCCTATGAATAAATGGACAAGCTGCACAATTCCAGGGTGCCTTCAAAAGAAGGAAATGGTAAACAACTTCTATACAAACCTGGAAAGTCAGAATTGACTTGACACCATGTAGTTATTTGCAAGCCGTCTGAACAGTCCAGTGGTCTAGACATCTAGCTACAGAGCCAGAGGTTGGGAATTTGATTCCCGCTGTGCCTTTTGGGAAGAGCCTCCCTGTATGGCCCTGGACAAGCTGATCAGTCCCAGACGGACAAACAGTTTTGTGCCTTAACATAGCTACTTGATTACGACAAAAGATAGAGGATGTCCTTCTTGTCAGGATTTCACCATTCTCTGTCTACGCCAGGAGTTCTCAACCTTTTTGAGCCGGGGGCCAGGTCATGCTCCCTCAGACAGCTTGGGGGGCCGAACAGCCATTTTGCCCTTGCTCCACCACATGGCACTTTCCTGGTGTGGTGGAAGCAGTGGGGGGCCACATAAAATGGTGCTGTGGGCTGCATATGGCCCATGGGATGCATGTTGAGAATCCCTGGTCTAGGCATTTTCAATCCCTTGTGAGATATATTAATTCCCCATAGGCTAGTATACAGCTACAGATGGTCGGTCGCCTGCTCTGAACTAGAATAAACATGTTTCACCTCCTCTGACCCTTCATACCTTAGCTCCCCTCCCCTTACAGGCCTTTTGCAGCCTCATTGTCAACATTACTCAGATAGAGTGCAGTCTCATACGAAGTTTGGCGCTAACATGTTTATTGAAATTTATATTACTAAACAAGAATATGCAAGTCCTTGCTTCCCAAAGTAAATTAACCAAACCCTTAGTTTTTAGCTGCTCCTAACAGATTCCAGTGACTGTATGCATGCTCCTCCCGCCTGTCTCTGCCAGCATGCAGGAAAGGCCTAAAGGAAGACACCAAGGCTATGTTTGTTCCTTTAATGCAGGGGTGCTCAAACTATGGCCTGTGGGCCAGATCTGTCCCCAAACACCAATTCATCCAGCCCATGCCACCCTCGTTGCTCCTGGATGCAGAAATAAAGTGTGCCAGTATGGGCACCCCTGGTTTAAGCAGAGAAAATGGGTGCAGCCTAAAATCTATCTCATCCTGTTACAAAACATCAGGTATAAAACAGATGGCAAGTTGCATTTTACGTCTGCTTCTGGTGGGAGGAACCATGTGACTGTCCCGCTGAAGCATGTGACTGGTCCACAGCCCGAAAAGTTTGGGCATGCCTGCTTTAATGTATTATTCCCAGAAGTTGCGTGAAGAGAAGAACAACAAGAGTCACTGTGTTTCACCAAGAGAATGTCAGAGACTCTTCCCCAAACTTTTTACTTTTACCAAAGAACCAGAACCCAATTTTAAAGCTATAACACATGTGTCCCAAGATAAATTTACAGAACTTGTGTAGTCTTCCCCTATGACTTTGGTCTAAAAATTGAGAAGCTCAGAAATTAGCGGAGTCCCTGTCATGGGAGGTTTTTGATCAGAACTTGTCATGGCCTCTGTGGACTTCTGCACTGTTAGGAGAATATACTCAATGACCTCTTTGTGCCCATGTTTTCTACCTCTATGGTTCTATACTTGGCTAATTAACATATTTAGGCCTTCAGCCTCTTTTGTTAGCAGGTTCATAACTACCTTTAGACAGCCTGAAGCAACCACATTAGATGGTGGTGATTGTAGGGTTAGAAGCAACAGTCAATTATTGGAAGACACAAGAAGTGGACAGTTCTTGGCCTTCTATAGCCCTACTCCCTCCCACAAAATTCTACCCCTAGTATGTGGAGGGCAGCACCACCCCTATCCCTCTTTTCTCCCCCACCAAAAAAATTACAAGAAGTAGAAAAGGCCTCTTATGGCCTCAAGATGCCAAATTTGGCACGAGACAACATGTTCTGCCACCACCATTCTCCTATTTTGGTGAGTGTTGGTCTACTAGGGATCACTGGTCTCCTGGTGTAGACTGCATGTTGCCCAGCGTTAAAGAAAAGTATGCTTGCAGCATATTCTCTCAAGAGGATCCTGTCCCATTATGTGGTTGGTTGAAGTAAGTACTACCTGTCAATCAAGCCAGATTCCAAGCATGTAAGGAGGGGGATGATCTCTTGTTCTCTGCCTCAGACAGCAAGATGCCTTGGGGCAGCTGGTGCCAATGCTCAGTTTTGGATCAGCCACAACTACAACTTCTGTTCTCTGAGACCTGATCAAGACAAGAACACAATTTCAGAGTTTAAACCTATTTTGCCAGTTTTGTACCCTGGGGGTGGGTGATACTGCAGGTGATCATGTGCTTACTTCCCATTTTGAAATTTATGGATGGATACTATACTAAAAACAACAACTAAACATTTACCCAAAATGAAAAACACAATTCAAAACAATTTTTAAAACATTTTGGGGGGAAAAGTGTAAAGTCTCTAAATGGAACAAATGTGACATTCCTGAACTTCCACCCTCCCCTACTTATTTCTTTAAGGTCTGCCCGTAAGGGAAGGTCTTTTCCTGATGATGGAAGGACAGGAAAGGGGAGAAGGGGCTAGAGTCCAGCCAATAGAGATCTGGAGGTGTGGGAAATGAAGCAAATATGGCCCCTTGATGCGGTCCCAGGGTTGCCAATCACTACTCCACTCATTTAGGAGTATGTGTGCATGAACCTGGTTCAGACGGGTGGTTGTGCATGAGATCAGGGAAGGCATCCTGAACAGGAAGGTCACTTCTTGCACCTGAGTCACAAGGGGAAGGCAGGATGTGAGATGCAACCATTTAAAAAATACTTTCACATATGTGTGGGAGGAGGACTGTGGTAGCTGAGTGGTTAAGATGCTGAATACGATGACTGGAAGATTGACAGGTCAGAAGTTCAAGACCCGAGTGCTGTGTGATGGAGTGAGTTCCCATCATCTGTCCCTACTCCAGCCAACCTAGCAATTCAAAAACATTAAATTGCAAGTAGATAAATAGGTATCACTTTGGCAGGAAAGGTAACAGTGTTCCATGCGCTCCTATGTCTACTCATGGCTGCCATATGACCATGGAAATGTCTGCAGATGCAGACACTACTGGCTCTTTGGCTTTAAAGGGAGATGGGCACCACGCTCAGTGGTGGGCATCAGCAAGTTTGCACCAGTTCGCCAGAACCGGTAGTAGAAATTCTGGCTGGCTCCACCCATTCAAGTTTGGACTACAGTAGTCCTAATTTGGGTGCAACACAGGGCATTCTCCCTGGCCATGCCCACCAAACCACGCCCACAGTGTGGTAGTAAAAAAAATTTTTTTTTGATCCCACCACTGACCATACCCTAGAGTTGGATACAACTGACTTTCAAGCAAGGGTGACCTTTACTGACTTTTACCTATGGAGGGAGGATCTAAAAATGAAATCTTGACAAATCACACACAATGTTGTCCACTATCGCCAATAGAGTGGCAACTGCTTCTTGCTCCCTTGCTTCTCAGTAAATGGGCATTCATTTAATCGAAGAGAAAACCCACCTGTTGGAACTAGTCAGTGTTTATAGAAACCGGGCTGGTTTGTTTAGGGATAGATTAGGACATTTTGTTCCATGTCCAGAATATTTAAGCATTGCTAAAGACTGATTGTCTTTCATTGTGTCCTCCAAACGTCATTTCTCATGCTTGAAACAAGAGGCCACAGTGTTATCACTGGGCCTATGTTCAAAACAGAGAAACAAAGTGCATATTTTAAAATCCAAATCTACAAACACACAATGCCACTTGTATACAATGCCTACTAAAATCCCCCTAGTTTTCCTTTTCTTTGTCATACTGACCTTGGTCAGAGTATCCTTTTTTATATTTGCTTCCTAATTCAACCCTTACATTAGCTCCAGATGTCTTACATTGCTTATTCTCTATGCAGTACTTTGTTTTCTTGGTGTTTATAACAGATTTACATTAGCTTGTACAGTAAAACCACGTATAAAGAGTGCCTTGCTTAGAGAGTAACTTGCTTAAAGAGCAGAATTTTCTCTTGAATGATCGCTTTGCTTAACAACAAAAAACAACCAAAAACTCGCTTAACAAATAAATCGGGGTTCACAATCCCCACCACCACCACCAGAAGCCACAATTGGTCACTTACAATGGTGTTTCGCTTAAAGAGCAAACTCACTTAAAGAGCAACCCTGTAGAATGCATTATGCTCTTTAAGCGATGTATTGTATAACTGTACTCCTAACACATCGGACAACTTAAAACCAGAGTAAATGAAACATTATCCTATTACCTGTATAACAAATCCAGCAGAGGTCTGAGGTGCACTCATCTATCACTGAAGCCAAGAGGTCTACATCTTTTCCCACAACTTCACCCCCTTGTTTTTTCCTATTAAATTCCATTCTTGCACTGATTACAGCATAGGACCCAAGCACTGTAACAGGCAAGCCAAATGCTTTTGGTCAAGGTTTCCCAATCTTTTCAAGCTGGGGGGGTTGCGTCATGCTCTCACAGTCAGCTTTGAGGGCTGGACAGCCATTTTGCCCTGCCTGCATGGGTGTGTGTGGCCATGTTGCCCCAACAGCTTCAAAGGGAATGGCCATTTTGTTTCTCAAATGCTCTTGGAAGGGGGGCACCCCTGCTTTAGGCAGACATATTCTAATATATCCTTCTCCAAGCAGATATTCTTGGAGTTCATTCTAGTGGTGAACTAGATCTCCCTTTCCCCAGCCACCTTAGTTTGCAATGATGGGAATTGTAGTGCATCACATCTGAACAGTGCAATGTTGGAAGGGATTATTTTAATGTATTTTAAATGATAAATTTAAAAGCAAGAAGTTCCTGCAAATATGCTTTAAAAAGTCATGGAGTAGATGACACATGCTGTATAGTGCACTCTCTGGGAGGTTCACAAGTTGATTAGCATTTTGTCCCCAACATGCTTGTTAGTCATTTTACGGAATTCAGAAAGATGGAAGGCTGAGTCAACCTTGGCTCCCGTAAGTATTGAACTCACGATGTTTTGGCTGCAGTACAGCAGTTTAACCAATGCGCCACCAGGGATCAAAACTCAGGATCCAAAACAGACTAAAATATGCCACCATTTCTTTAAAGATGGCATCCCACCCCCAAGGAATTTGTTTCATTATGCATCAATTCTCAGAAGCCAAGTTGGTGTTAGCATTATTGTTGCTGCCCAAATACTTAGTTGCGTGTTGTGCTGTTTATGTGTTGTGGGATCATTAGCAACAGATCAGGAAATTACTGTACTGTACAGTGAAATACATTCCAATTCTGATATTGCACCTTGGAAATTAAGGGCAAAACCAAAAAATACTTCCCTCTGCACCAAGGATAGACAAGAAAATAGCATAAAGCCTAAAATAGTCCTATCAAAATGTCCATTAGGTTTATAATGTCAAAAAGCATCCAAGTATTACTTTCTAGCTTTTTTTGGACAGTGCATAAGCAACCACCCTAATTCAGCCTCACAGTAACTCATAAAGTAACACTCAGGATCACCTAGGGCAGTGATGGTGAACCTTGGCACTTCAGGTGTTCTTGGATTTCAATTCCCAGAAGCCCAAGTCTCTGTGAATCCACACAAATGGGTTTACGTACACACAGTAAACCCATTCGTGTGGATTCACAGAGACTTGGGCTTCTGGGAATTGAAGTCCAAGAACATGCACAGTTAACTTGTTTGTGTGGGTTCACAAGGACCTGGGCTTCTGGAAATTGAAGTCCAAGAACATCTGGAATGCCAAGGTTTGTCATCATGGACCTAGGGATCATTGCAGCTAACTGGGGGATCTGAACTCTTCACATGCCCAAACCAATATGTCTAGTTGTGTCAAACAAGTGGTCCGGGGCTGTCTTGTAATCAGCCTTTACTGATCCTTCTAAATCTGTCTGGACTTGCAGAGTTGTAAGAGGAGATTAACTGTCCTCCTCAGAATTAGCAAAACTAACTCCAAAGGCATCCTTCTAAGAGAAGCTTTGAAGGAGATGTTTGGTTATGGAGGCCGAAGCAAATAGAATAAGGAGCGGGCAAAGTACAACTCTCAAAGTGTATTGTTGGACTGCATTTCTTACCATTCCTTATCAATGAATTTTTTAAATCTACAGTTCATACAGCTGGAGACCAATGACATAGGGAGGGTTGGAACTTTTGTTCCAAAGAACAGGTCAGGCTCAAACTAGATGTGGCACATGCTAAAGCTGATAGCATATTTTTCCACCACTGTCCTTTAAAAGTCTGTGTCTGAGCAATCAGACATGCAGATGGAGACCGTGTTTACTCCCCACTGATCCATAAAAAAACTACAACCGAATTGGCAAGAGATGGAAATGAGAAAACCTCATGACATCTTTTACACTTAAGGGAGTATAGTTTCTGATGATGTTTTAGCTTTATTGTCTCATTTGACCTTTAGATACGTTTAAGCCTTCTTAGAGTGCACTAAAATTGTTCTTTTAATTGCCTTGATGCTCCTTTCTATTCTTGAGCAAAATAAACACCTAATTTCATTACTGTCTTTTCTTCCCATGTTTAAACGGGAAAACATAAAAAGAGAGAATTAGCAATTTCTTCCCAGAAGAAGAGAAACTGACATGAGATACTAAAATGGTTAATCTAAAATACTGCACGTGTGCTCTGTAGGAAAACATAAAACACCACGTACCTACTAGAAAGAATCTTTCAATTAATATTGTTGCGGGCCTTTTGCTGAATGGAGAGTACAGTAATACCTCAGATAACATTAGTATCGAATAACACTAAAATCGCATAACATTAAGCAATCTGGGGGGAAGAATTGCATCGGATAACATTAAGATCCTATGGGATACATCAGATAACAACCCCTAAAGCCTGTGTGGTTACAATGTATCTCTATGGATCCCATAGGATTTTAACATGCATCGGATAACACTAAAAATCGTATAACACCAAGACTTGTGGAACCAGGTTTTAGTGCTATTTGTGGTTTTACTGTACATATTATAGAAACTTAGCCATTGGGAAGATGTCATATGCACTACCTTACCTTGGATACCGTGGAGTCGTTATTCAGCAAGGAGTCCATGCAATGGTAGACATCTCTGCGATAACATTTGGCACATGCAAATGGACCTGGAAAGTCAAGTCCATCAGCATGGAGTTTTTTAGCCATTTGTATATCACATCACCCAGTGGTGGGCAGCAAAAATTTTCACTACCACGTCATGGGCGGAGCTTCTGTCATGGGTGGAGCCTACATCATAGGCGGAGCCTACGTCATGGGCAATCTAGTCATGCCTGCCATATGGCCATGTATACATCTGCAAACACAGGCAGCACTGGCTCTTTGGCTGTAAGTGGAGATGAGCACTGCACCCTAGAGTTGGATATGACTAGCTTTTGAGCTAGGGAGACCTTGAACCAATTGCAGGGACAAAACATGACATCAAATTTGAATACCAATCAGGGATCTTCTGTTGTTAGATAAAGGTTGCCCTTGCTTGAAAGCCAGTCGTTACCAACTCTAGGGTTCAGTGTTCAAATCTGTTTATAGCCAAAGAGCCAGTGGACTTGATACACAAAAGCTCACATTAAAATACAGCAGTTAGTCTCTAAGTGCCACAACATTTTTGTCTTTTTGTTTTGTTTACTCCCAGATATGCTTGCACAGAATAAAACTTTTTAAATGGTAGCTGTGTTAGTCTGGGCAGGGCAGGGAGGTGGGCGTGGCCACCCAATTTCACCACTACCCTGCTTGAAAACCAATTTTGCTAACCCCCCCTTGCCGGGGTGTGTGTGCGAACCTGTGACTGCCCACCACTGACATCACCCACTGGCTATGGGGCCATGACATATGCCCTCTGCTTTCACCTGGCCCAAGGGATCTGACGGAGGATGCTTTAGTGAGTCTTAGTACCAGCCTACCATCATTGACAAGTGATGGGCAGCCCTGCCTAGTTAGACCACCCAAGCCCCCACGCTTCAACAAGGCTCTCGCCTAGTGAGGGTCCACTAAATTCACTAAAGTTCCCTCCTCCACATAATCCTTACAGGTTTAAAATCCCTCTCTTGTTCTTCATATGGCCACCTTAAAACTTCTGCAGAATTTCAGCTTTCAGAAAAACTATGTCTTGTTTTTTAAAAAAACACAAGTGACCAGAAGTTGTGGCATCCTTGTCAAGTGAAATATATTGCAATTGACAAACCAGATAAACATACATAAAAGAAGGATTGAAGGATTAAAGCAGATTAAAATGCATTCAAATATTCATAGTATTTAGGTAAAGCTAAAGGTTGTCCTTGTTCCAAAGCCAGTTGTATCCATCTCTAGGGCTCGGTGCTCATATCCGTTTATACCCAAAGAGCCAGTGCCATCTGCATCTGCAGACATTTCCACATGTGGCAGACATTACTAGACACTGGAGTGCATGGAACATTGTTACCTTCCCACCGAAGTGGTACTTATTTATCTGCTTGCAATTTCTTGCTTTTGAATTGCTATGTTGGCAGGAGTTGGGACAGAAACAGGAGCTCACTCCATCGTGCAGCACTCAGGGTCTCAAGCTGCTGACCCTGCCGACCTTCTAGTCCTCAAGTTCAGCATCTTAACCATTAAGCCACTGCAGTCCCATAGTATATATAAAACAGTATTAATACATAACATAGCAAAACAGTTGAATGCATATTAAAAAAATGGTCTGGAAAACTTGGAAAATGCTGTTGTTGTCCTCCTGGCATCCCAGAAGCAGTGATGGGCAGCAGCCAGTTCACACCAGTTCACCAGAACCAGTAATAGCTTTTCCAGTAGTGGCTTTTGGGTGGAACCACCTTGGGGGCTTACCTTTTTGCCGGTTCCCCCACTGCGCATGTGCACCTACAGTGCTCAGCCACGTGAGCGCCTACAGCGCTTGGCGCGCATACGTGCCTACAGTGCTCTGCCTGCCAAGCCAAGCAGCCATTTGCTGCTTGGAGTGTGGCAACGCAAAGCGTTGGGCACCCATGCGCAGCCACGGAGGAACTGGTGGCTGCTGCTGAGGCCCTCGGCGGCCTCCTTGCTGTCCTCCCAAGTGGGGAGGAGAAAGAGCAGCTGCTAGCCTGAAGCTCCCTACAGCCTGCTCCCCAGGGTAAGTGACTTGCCTTTGGGTGTGGGGTGGATGGGTATATTTTAATGTGTATTTAATGTGTATTTATTTTAACGTGTATTTTATGTGTTTTATGTGTATTTTTATGTGTTTTATGTGTATTTAATGTTTATTTTTATGTATTTTATTTGTATTTTATTTGTATTTTTATGTGTTTTTGTCTATTTAATGTGTGTTTAATGTGTATTTATTTTCAATGTGTATTTTTATGTGTTTTTATGTGTAATTTTATGTGTTTTTATGTCTATTTAATTTGTATTTGTATTTTTATGTGTACGTACTTATTTTTATGTTTTTTTACTCCGCCCATGTTGTTAGCTCCACCCCTGATGTCATGATGTTGGCTCTGCCCACAACATCAGGTTCGCCCACAGTGTGGTAGTAAAATTTTTGGCTGCCCATCACTGCTCAGAAAGAACAGAGTAAAATCAGTGGCACAGGACAGCAAGAGCTCACAGCATAGATGTATTGGCATATTTTGCTTTGAAAATATGATGGCATTCTCTTTTACTCCTATAAGACTGATCTGTTCCCTCCGAACATAACTAAAATCCTCAAATAGCAGACAGGAGTTCTGGAGAAGGGATTTTCTCAGCAGCAGTATGTTTTTGGAGTTTCCCTAGTGTAATATAAAGTATTTTTGGCCAGTTTTGAGCAAATTAGAGCCATTGATTTGACACACAAAAAAACTACTTTGGGTAGATAGAAGCCTCATTAAAAGTGTTTTGTTGGCAAGTCTCAACTCAGCTGATAGCATTTTTGGAGCCTACTTCAGGGCATTGCAGTGGAGTCTGTCTTGAGAGTGTCTGAACTTTAAAATTTACCACTAAACTGATGGATACAATTAAACTTTATGAAAGATTCAGCAGCTCTTTCCTAAGGCAGATATGTAAATTATTCTCCATGAGATGTATATTTGATAGAAAGCAATATTATGGACTGTCATTGGGGGAAAGTAAAACACAAAGAAAGGGTTACTTTCTCCCTGTCTCTTGTGAATTGAAAATTATTCCCACAAGTACTTCCACCCTACTCTATTACAACCTCACACCATGCTTTTAATTAGAGGGGAATCCCACTGGGAGACTGTTGGGACTACACTGGAACCTCGGGTTACAAATGCCTTGACTAACATAATTTTTGTGATACAAAAGGAAATCCATTGAAAATAATGCCTTGAGTTACGGATTTAAATCATGAAAGATTCATATTTCAAAGCGCAGTTTCTCATAGGAATGGATTGAAAACCAATTAATCTGTTCTGGAGGTCAGACAAAAAGGGTTTCAGTTCATTCCTATGGGAAACAACACTTTGAGATACAATTTTTTTGTAATATGAAACGTCCCGAGGAACACATTAATTTTGTAACTAGAGGTTCCACTGTAGTTTGTTATAGACATGACTATACTGTATTCAGAATAATAAGCAATCCAAAGTCTCGAGCATTTTGTGGTATTTTTGCCTTCTGTGTCTTAAAGTGTTTCCTCAGGAAACAACTAAAGATGATTCATTTCGTCTAGCTGGAATGTATCCTGAAGCAGTAATATTTCAACATAATTAAGGATCATAATTTATCATAAAGGATGCAAATTCAGTTGTGAATAATGAGACGAGCTGCTTGTGTACATTGCGGGTTGCATTATTCTTTCAGCTTCAAAAAGAAGAGCCAGAGGGAAGAGGCAGAAACGCTGGTAGAATAGATGACTGAATAATCTTTCCTTATTTCACAGCAGTCGGCAGAGAGCTGCCATAGGCTAAATAATTGAAATTGAAATTTTAGAATATCATATTCTATGGATGTTGTCCCAAAACACTGTAATACAGTGAATTGTCATTAGCTGTTGAGGAGAAACTACCAAAAGCCATTTCTCTGATCCCCATGTTCAGACTGAATATCATCTAAAAGTGGTACACTTCTGCATAGGCCAAACCAGAGCCAGTCTACTTTGAAATTGAAACATTTCTGCCCCCCTAATTAAAAGTACAGTGTGAGATTGCAATAGAAATCCTAACGTTTCTACCTTTGAATACAACGTAATATTGTTGTTATTCAGTCGCACAGTTGAGTCTGAACCTATGAGACCTCATGAACCACTGCACACCAGGCTCCTCTGTCATCTGCCATCCTTCGTAGCCCACCGGATCTATGCCCACTGCATCAACGGTGCCATCTAGCCATCTCATCCACTACTGCCCCCTTCTCTTTTTGCCTCTGATCTTTTCTAGCATCAGGGCCTTCTCAAGTGAGTCCCAACCTAACATGACTTAGCAGCAATTTGTTGCTGCAATGTATCCCATTTAACTTGTACAAGTGTAAATTGGCAATAAGATTCTGGCCAGTAAGGATTCTTCCTTGACTGCTGGAGATAATAATTTAAAAAAAAAAACCAACCAAGTGAGAGTTGCACCATTGAAATCTTATTGCTCAAGAAAGAGGGAAGCTCATAAAGCCAAGAATGGATGAGTCTCCCCATTTTGTTCATCTCAGTTTCTAATTTTTCACATTTTACCTTCAGCTTGCCCTAAGCTTTGAGAATTTATTCAATTAAATTTGAGTTGCTCTGAATCTGAAAATATATTTAAAGATTTACATGTGGCTTTGTATAAACAGTACCTCCTTACACACATTTTTTGTACAAAGTTTTATTTAAATTAATTATGTGACTAATACACACAATTAATATACAGTAAAACCCAGGGTTACAACCACATCACTATAAGTTTGCTCTGGTTTACAATGGCAAATCCTATGGAAATGCTGTCCCGGTTTACAAATTTTTAATGTATTTGTTTCGGTTTACAACGAACAATTCGGGACCATTTTTTCCCCAGTGCATCCCTATGGATGTTTTTGAGAAACCTAGGGAACATAATAAAAAGGAGAGACATCACCCTGCCAACAAAAGTCCACATAGTCAAAGCAATGGTATACCCATTAGTAATGTATGGTTGTGAAAGCGGGACCATAAGGAAGGCTGAGTGAAGAAGAATAGATACCTTTGAAATGTGGTGCTGGAGGAGAATCTTGAGAGTACCCTGGACAACAAAGAGATCAAATACTGTAAGTCTATCCTGAAGGAAATCAACTCTGACTTCTTCTTGGAAGGACAAATATTGAAGATGAGGCTAAAGTACTTTGGCCACCAATTGAGAAGAGAGGACTCACTCGAGAAGGCCTTGATGCTGGGAAAGATTGAGGACAAAAGGAGAAAGGGAGGGCAGAGGATGAAATGGTTAAATGGAATTATCGACGCACCAGGCGTAGAGCTGAGCAGGCTGTGGAGAATAGTGGAGGATGGGGTGCCTGGCATGCAATAGTCTATGGGGTTGCAAAGGGTCGGAGTCAACTATGCAACTGAACATCAGTGAAGTCTAAGAAGATGTTGAAAGTCTTTCCAATTGTTTTTCAATCTTCTTCTAGAGATGTATGTTCTGCCCACCTATTACCTCAACCTATGGGGTACTGGATTCATGAAGTTGCCAGAACATCTGCTTTGGCTCTCATTCACCTAGCAGGAGCAAAAAAGCTGGTTTGTTGAGGAGATGAGGCCCTTCTTAACTACTTATCACAACCATGATTAGAAATGTTATCAGATTCAAGCCTTTTATGTGCTTTAATGGGGAAAGTGAAAGACAACAAGCTGGCCAAGTTAAAGTTATAGAAAGCAGTACTGTATTTAAATTTAAGCAATGGAATTGGGCAAAGTACGAGCTTGGTTTTGGCAGAGACTGAGTTGTACAGAAAGTTTAGGAGGAAGCTCTCCTGCATTCCTAGAAGTCACTGGCGCTTGCAGACAGCAGTTGCTTCATGTCAAATGAAACACCAAGTTTTACAAAGCATGGTTTGTCAAAAGCACTAAATGGCACAACTACATAACCACATAAGAAATATCATAGTTCGTGCAGTTTTATAAAGCTTGGTGTTGAGTAAGGCAAGCACAGAGAGGAAGTTCAGTTGAATGAGACCTATTTTTCTTCAAATGGCCTCTTTACTGCTCATACAGATTTGGCATGGTTTCTGGTCAGCTGCCACATGCTGTAAAACAGGTTTCAAAGTTTCAGAAGCAAACAGTCTAAACACACCTTGTCCTTTCTTATCATCTCCCTTGAAACCAGTGAACCAGTAGATTTTTTTTTTTAAAAAAATGGCTTTATATAAAGCAAATGTAGCAAGATGCCTGATATAGACCAAAATCCTGTTGTTTAGCATAAGAAATCTCACTAGCAGTTCGAAAGCAAGAAATTGCAATTAGGTAAACAGCATTACATGTGCTCCAATGTCTAGTCATGCCTGCCACGGAAACATCTACAGAAGCAGATGGCGCTGGCTGTTTGGTTATGAAACAGAGATGAGCACTGAACCCTAGAGATGGATATTGACTGGCTTTCAAGCAAGGGTGACCTTTACCTTTAACTAACCAGAAGTTATAATCCAAGTACAATGGTGGAACATCAGGTTGGGGAAAACTGGTTATCACAAAGCTCTGATGTATAGAAAAGCAATGAATGGATATAAATATAACATCACTATAATACATGCCTGCTTTATTGTCATGTTTTTTGCATTGTATTATTCTGTAAAGCTGGGGTTCTCAAACTTGGGCCTCCAGATGTTCTTGGACTTCCATTCCAGAAGCCTTGATCAGCAGGTGTGCTGACTTGGGTTTCTGGTAATTGAAGTCCAAAAACACCTAGAGGCCCAAGTTTGAGAAACCCTGCTATAGATGATAGTTCAGCCATATGAGTTCTTATGGATTCCCTGCCTACTTTACTTTACTTACACAATCAGCAAATTCTGATCAGCTGAACTCTTGCCTTTCCATAACCAAAATTAGCTCTGAGAATGGACTAGATCTGATTTGGGGAAATTTGTTCATTTCCAGATGTGGTCTGATATACAACTCCCCTCACCATGGCCTTTGCTGAGTATGGCTGAGGAAAGTTGTTGATTTGCTGTATCTGGAGGGGCACGTGTTCTGTCCTGGATAAAACAGACAAAATTGTGCACAGATTCATATTTGTATATTCTGGGATAAGAGGACCATTATCTGACTGTTCCAATTCTTCCCCTTAAGAGCAGAGCTTCACAAGGAGCTTAAAAGGATGTGTACATACAACATCTAAAGAGCCCTTGGCCAATATGTACTTGTGTAGATGAGGCATTGCGTAGCTCACACAAATTTAACAAAGTGCTTCCTTTGACATCAGAGCCCTGGCCTGTCAATTCCAGTATTGTCAACACTGACTGGAAAGAGGCTTCAATCAGGTGTTCTCAGGATACTCAGGATTAAACCAGAGGTCTTCTGCGTGTAAAGCGTGTGTCCTGCCACTGAGTTATGGACTTATCCCTTATCTCTTGCATTCCTTACAGTTTGAGAATCTGAACAACCTGCTAAGAAGAAAAGTGGAGTAGAAAGATCTTAATGGAAGCTGCATTGGAGGCAATGCATCAGAACAGTGACAAGCCAAATGGTTGCCTCAACATTCATTTGCATCGGGGGTTCTGTATTCAGTTGTGACACACAAGGAGCCACAACTCCTCCGAAACTGAATGAGAGATTCCTTCGCTGGCAGCCAAAGCTAAACTGAACCACATGTGCTGAGCATTGAAATAACTGTGGTATCTCTCTGATTCGTAGCCAACTGAAACTAAGATTGCTGTCCATTTTTTCAGTAAACCAAATGCAATGACTGTAACAAGTTTACCAGACGAAATATAGAAGAGAAAACCCAAAAGGTGCAAATAAATGTATGGAGTAACAAAGTAAGCCCCAAAACACACCACCTATTCTTTATGAAATATGGAAATCTGATTTATTTTCATCCTATTCTCTTCTTCTTCTTCTTCTTCTTCTTCTTCTTCTTCTTCTTCTTCTTCTTCTTCTTCTTCTTCTTCTTCTTCTTCTTCTTCTTCTTCTTCTTCTCCTCCTCCTCCTCCTCCTCCTCCTCCTCCTCCTCCTCCTCCTTCTTCTGCCACAGCTGCTACTTATTTTTAAAAAGGTTTCAAACTCTTACTTCCTCAAATGAGATTCTCAGGGCAACATCGTACAACAGCCTTTTCTAACCTAGTGCCATCCAGATGTCTGGGGATTAACAGGAGTTCTAGTCTCACATCCCTGGAGAAGGTGAGGTTAAGGAAGGTTCTTGTTATGGAGTCAGCCACCTTGTGAGAAAAGGGCACTAGAAATCTGCAGAGAGCTTTTAATATCTGTTTCCTAATACGATTACCAGTCTGGGCAGGTTATCCTGCTATGGTAATAGAGTAGATCCTACTGCCAGCAACTCAACACCAATCATCAGGTAGCAGTTAACTAACCTGAACACCCTGAGGAATAACAGGCATGTATGACAAAGTCTACAGGGAAGCCTTAGTTTGAAGGTCTCTCTAGTTTTAGAAGACAGTTTTAGAAGACAGAACCATGATACGAAAGGAGAGCAGCAATGTCAACCGTTGGCATCCACATAATGGAGGCTTGAATTAGATAACACATCATGTAATGTTGCTCTTTCCCTCAAGAGGTGAAAGACATCTGTTTGTCACACCACAACACTTTCTCTCCTCTCCTTACCTGGGATTTTGTATACTTTGTTTTGTGATTGGTCATCAAAAGGTAAACATGGGATACATTTGGAAGGTTGATTGCCTGGGCATGCATTCTCTTGGGAAATGTCATTGTATAGGACTGTGGTGGCTAACCTTGGCACTCCAGATGTTCTTGAACTTCAGTTCCCAGAATCCCTGATCAGCAGGAGTACTGACTTGGGCTTCTGGTAATTGAAGTCCATGAACACCTGGAGTACCAAGCTTAGCCATCACTGTTATCAGAGGAAAGCATTCTCCTTTACACCTAATTTGACTGCGATTAAGCACACAGCCACACCTGGTCACAGATTTTCTTGCTATGAGGAGAAGTATTGTACTCCTATTTAAAGTTTAGTGATCATTTCTAAATGTGAATCTATCTATCATGTTTAAATTAGTAGATTGACATTTTATGCAAATTACTGTCATCTTTTTGTTGTTGCAGGTTTTCTTTTCTTTTTGATGCATGGTATTTTCAATTGACTTACACAGAACATTAATGCAACTTACTTCCACTGTAAACAAGAGGAGCAGCATTGCACGTGATATAAGAGTAATTATGAAAAAAGGAAGGAAAAGAAGAGAAAGAACATTGCAGTCATTGTTGAGATAATAGTAATCTTGCACGTAGTGGGAGGGGCTTTATAGGCTAGCACAATTCTTTTCTGGCCTCTGATGCCTGAGCCCCCACTGCCTCTTCCTGTTTGTTTGCTTGCTTGCTTGTTTCCATTGTTTTGTTGATAGTCTCTCTTTTTCCTCTGACCACTGACCAAGCAACAAAAATGAAGATGCTGGAGACACCATTTTCTTCTTTTTATTTCTTCTGACTTTGACTATACAGTACATGGTAACTGCAAGTAAAGACACCTCTTATTTTACTCTAAAATGCTTCTAGAGTGATTTTTATCACACAAAGTGCTAGTCTATATGCAAAATAAATCCAGTAAATGGAAGGACAGATTAACCGATATTTTCCACTGTCTCTGTGCTGCTGTGTTTTGAATCTCATACTCTGATAACTAAAATGAATAACTGAAATTGCACAATAATCAATACATGTCAAAATACTGAACGAGCTCAGTAATAATAATTTCATGCCAGAAATTATTCCTAGTTGAAAGGATTGTTGCTGGAGAAACTCTGCTCAGGGGATGCCCAAATGAGGCTCCTTTAATGTCCCCAAGTTCTTTTCCCCACTGAAATGGTTCCTGTTTATCTACTTGTAATTTCTTGCTTTCGAACTGCTAGATTGGCAGGAGTTGGGACAGAGATGGGTGCTCAAACCATCATGCGGTACCCAGGTCTCGAACTGCTGTCTTGCCAGCCTTCCAGCTAACAAGATGAACTTCTTATTACTGAGCCACCACAGCCCCAATGAGCTGTTATTCAGTAGTTCTTTATTTCCATATTAAGAGGACTTGAGAGCTCCTGTCCTTTTAGTGTGGTCCTTAAGTTGAAGACAACAGTAGTCCCTTACAGCTGTTTTCTGAAGACCAACTTAAAATGCAAGTGGAGTAGTTCTTCTTAACCTTTTGCATTAAAAAGAACATCTGGTGCCAGAAGGCTAGTGGAGAACTGACCTGTCTGCTACATAGCCCATTTGGTATCTGTAAACTAGTCTGTTGGCTTCAAGTCTAGTGAAGGGTACAGTTCTCTCATCAGTATTAAAGAAAGACTCACTGTCAGCTCATTTGGCTCTTCTACACAGAACTGGATAGCGCACCATCTTCTTATTTTCTTTTTGTCTCTGCCAGCAAAATGTCTTGTGCTGGCCCTGAGTTCCAAGACACTTTGGGAATGTACAGACATCCCCACAGCAGAGGGAAGGAGTTGAATATCTGTCAGGAATAGCCAGAAGGCTGTCATTGCTGTCCCTTAGAATTTGCCATCTGAGAGAAGAGTCTCACTTTGCTTCAGAGTGTATTATGTTACGTGCCATTAAGACAGTCATAACTGCTGTATAGCGAGCCTGATAGGGCTTTCAAGGTAAATGAGATATTTAAGGAATCATTTCACCAGTCTGTTCCCCCACCCCATTCAAGTGAATTTACATGATTAAGCAGGAATTTAAACCCAGTCTGTGACTCTGTCCACTAGACTACATGGGGTATTTGCTTAACAATAGAATCAGTTCTAATTGGGGGCCAGATTCAACTTATGTAGTTGTATGTAGTCACCAAATGGTGAGTAGTAGATACTGTATACAGTATACTGTATTTTTAACCTGGATATATAGAGAAGGATCTACCACCTCTGAGATAGAGAGATATATCAAATGTTAAAAGTTCAAGCAGCACAAGAGATAATTGCACACCTGCCCTTCAGGGTATAGGCAACTAAAACTGGTTTGCCTAGTTCAGGAGCAGGAGAGTGGCAATAAGGGGAGTTGAACTGAGTGGTTTGCGTGACAGGCCAAATTCTTAAGAGATTTTTCTAGAGAACCCATTGAACTGGGGATTTGTTGTTGGGACAGGACAGGTGTTGCTTTGGAGCTAATTCTGTTTGTTTCTGATGTTCTATGACCGTGATGGCAAAACTTGGTACTCCAGATGTTCTTGGACTTCCATTCCCAGAAGCCCAAGCCCCCGCGAATCCACATGAAGGGGTTTACTGCGATTCATTCGGCCCGCGCTGCCCTCGTCGCTCCTGGAAGCGGAAGTAAAACACACACGTACGGGTGCGTTTTACTTCCACTTCTGGGAGCGACGAGGGCAGTGCAGGCCAGATAAATTGCAGTAAACCCCTTTGTGTGGATTCACGGGGGCTTGGGCTTCTGGGAATGGAAGTCCAAGAACATCTGGAGTGCCAAGGTTCATCATCACAGTTCTATGATAATCGCTCAATCTGCACTTTTGCAAGGAAACATTGCAAAGACAGCGGAAGTCCCCAGTGGATAAATTCAAACTTCCTGCTGATTGTCAAAGGGGAAGGATGGAACAATAGGTTATTCTATGAATTTATTTCATTAAGCCAGCTATACTGCAGAGTATACATGTTATATACTTGGAGCTGGTTGCAAATAAGGAATTCTACCAGTGTAAAATATTGGCATAATTAAACACACGTTGGAATATTTAACAACTGTCAGCTTACATAATTTCTTTTCTTACAGTGTACTTTTAAGGTTGCAGAAAAACTTTGGGGAAAAAACTTTTGAAAGGGGATGTATGTAAGTACAGTTTGCTATATTGCTATATGGTTTAGATTTTGGAATGTACTTTAAATACTACATAATACACTATAATGAATGTTCAAGGTCAAGGTCGCCCTTGCTTGAAAGCCAGTCATATACAACTCTAGGGTTCAGTGCTCATCTCCATTTACAGCCAAAGAGCCAGCGCTGTCTGTATCTGCAGATGTTGCTGTGGTCATGTGGCAGGCATGACTAGACACCAGAGTGCATGGAGCACTGTTACCTTTCCTGCTGAAGGAGTACCTATTTATCTACTTGCAATTTCTTGCTTTCATACTGCTAGGAGCGCAGGAGTTAGGACAGAGATGGGAGCTCACTCTATCGTGCAACACTCAGGTCTTGAACTGCTGACTTGCTGACCTTCTAGTTGTCAAGTTCAGCGTCTTAAGCACTAAGCCACCACAGTCCCTTATAATGAATGTTACAGAATGATATATGGTAGTTCAGTTTGACTGTCACAATCAAATCCATATTTGACCGCTACAAATGGGCTATGGGTTACTCCCACTGGCTGCTATCTTTCCTTGGCTTCCTCTTATCTCCTGGTACTTTGTAGGTATCAAAGTTTGCAAATGAGCTGACCTCCTATAAAGCAGGTCTTCCTCACACCTATTTATGTTGGACCATAATTCTTATTCTTATGAGCCAGTAGGGCTGTAGCCATGCTGGCTGGGAATGATGAAAGGTGTTGTCCAGAACGTGGAAAAATTACTTGTGAAACTAAAGTATTCAGCATGGTTACTGACCAGGCTGGCTAAACGACTGAGGGAGCTATAGTCCAAAAAAGTAGCTTGATCTATCTTTCGTGCGGTCCAACATATTTTGAAGGCAACAAGTTGGCAAAGGCTATATTAAATAGAAACCAGGGTGTATAATCTAGTGCAAAATATAATCAAGCTTTTATTCCTACTTATGACTTAGATACAAACTACGTATTCAGTTTGGATATCATGGCAAACTAAAAAATCCCCCCCAAAATGGAAATGAAAAGAAGTAACATGGCTTGGAGAAGTTGCATTTTGAACTACTGCTCCAGTTTCTCCTAGCCAGCATTCCACAACCTAGGAATTAAAGTTCAAAAAATAACTTTCCAAAGTTCTGAAATAGGTTTATGTGATGAATGCTGTACTGCATGATTCTCCATCACTGTCTTGATAGTCCGCTCGTGATTTGGCCATGATATCTAACCAACCAAACTGGTGACTCGAGGAAGGTAAGACAAATTGCCAATACTGTACAGCAGGGGTACCCAAACTTTTCAGGCCGTGGGCCGGTCACATGGTTCAGGGAGCTGTTCACTATGGCCCAGGGCCCCGATGCGGCCCCGATGCCAATTCATCCGGCCCACAAAGCCCTCATCACTCCTGGAAGCAGAAGTAATGGGTGCATTTTACTTCTGCTTCCAGGAGCGACAAGGGCTTCATGGGCCAGATGAACTGGCATCAGGGGCTGCATCCAGCCCCCCGGCTGTAATTTGGGCACTCCTGCAATACAGCAATTACTCTCTGCTGCATAGTGATAGAGAGTAATTATTTCCATGCAGCAGATCCACAGGAAAAGTGCTGTAGCAACAACCAGATCCAAATAATTTTTTCCAATTCAACAGACCATATACTTAAGCTTTATTATCCATGAGCAGACACAACAGGAATAAGTTATAGGGCTTAGTCTTCCCTGTTCAAATTGAGACTGCAATGGGAAATGTATAGCTCAGATGGAAAAATTTGGACTATAATAATCAGAATTTCCCAACCACGCTGGTTAAGAGGTTCTGAGAAGTGTCCCCCCCAAAACAAACAAACAAACAAACTTCTCCCAGCTGTTCTTGCTATCTCCTTGGCAGTGTTGAAAAACCAGGAGGTAGGTGACAAACTTCTAATCCATTGGACACTGTATTTTATTTTTATTTTATTTCATTTGTACCCCGCCCTCCTCTGAAGACTCAGGGTGGCTTCCAGGAGTGACGAGGGTTTCGCGGGCCAGATGAATTGGCGTAGCGAGCCGCACCTGAGCCATGGGCCATAGTTTGGGCACCCCGCTTTACAGTCTAAACCCTTCTCCTGCCCTCTATGTCTAATTTAGCACTGCATCACTTAAGCTCGGGAATCTAGAGATAGCAGTTTATTTTTGCTTGTTTTGCCTCATGTTTTTCAGTGGCCTTATGGCTAGGCAGTGTGGTGCAGCCTGCAGCTTTGGCCCTCTGGGACCAGTGGCTGCCCTTCAAAGTGGCCTTTTTGGGCGGTGGAGCCACAGTACCCACAGTGACCCCTTTTTCAGTCAGTAGAGCCACAGCACAGCAGCTGTGGTGCTGGCAGTAGCAGCAGTTGAACTTTTGCAATGTGGGCTTCTTGCATAGGACTCCAGCCAAGAGCCTGACCTGTGCTTCTTGCACTGTGCTAGTCTCTTCAGCTGTAATATCAGTTTAGTCACCTCAAATATATATTTTAAAAGTTAAATATTAAAACTATTTTAAAAGGCTTGCAAGAGGCTCAAGATATTTAGTAAATTTACATCATTCACAGGTTTTCATTCAGTCTCTTTCCATCAATCCTGCAGCATCCAAATGCCAATGTGCTTATAAAGCAGCAATTTGAAATCTCACAGTTCTCTGCACTGATATACCACACAGCACACAGCCAGACTAAATGTTGTCCCATGAACTTGCAAACACCAGCACAAAGATCACAAGACTTTAAAAAAAAAAAAACACCACCCAACAACGTGAATCAGTTCCCAATTTCAACAGTGTAGCCCACCGACCCATCTAGACTGCTGTACAGGTTATGTATTCTTCTTCTTCTTCTTCTTCTTCTTCTTCTTCTTCAGGTGCCATAACTGATTCTGAATATTGGCTATCATCATGACAATCATCCATTAAGATTGTCCTGGGAACAATATAATGCAGTAGTCTTCCATTTTCCTTCTGTATTGCATTGTGACAACCGTACTACTGATCCAGTTCCACGAGTCACTTTCTGGTTCTGAGCCCTTTTGGCATGCAAAGTCCTCATCAGTCCCAGGCCAGTATTGATGAAGCTGCTGCCTTCCATCAAGATGGATTCAAGTGGGATTTAATCCACTTGGGGACCATCACCCTTCCCTGTAGACTTTGTTATCCAAGCCTATTAGTCCTCAGGATTGTCAGGTTAGTAAACCATTGCCTTATGATTGCCCTTCAGTCGCTGGCAGTATGGTCTACTCTATTATCACAGCAGGATAACCTGGCCAGATATACAGGGTTATGTATAGCCAAATCTTTTATTTTATTTTTCTTTTGACACATAGCCTGCTAGTTCTTCTTCATCTTCCATGTCTAGGCCAGACATGAAACTGCCAAAATGAAGGAACCCTTTGCTGAGTTTATTCAGAAGTTCCTTTCGCCTGACTCAGTATGAAAAAGATTAGATGGCAACACAGGGTTGCAGTAACCAGTGTACACCCCATTGTGGCTCAAAAATACCAAAATCTTTGAGGAGGTTCTTGCTGCGTGCCCCAGCCTGCTAGTTAAAACCAGCCCACCGAAACATTCCCACCAATCCTGAAAAACAGAAGATTGCTAGATCCTTAAAAAGATTCAGTACTTAGGATGATGAAACATGGCTCTACACAGAATTTATAGCTGCTAATGTGCAATGTGTCTTTACATTATCTCTCTAGAAATAGTTCTTTGCCCAGGCCTAGCAGTGCTCCTGCCTGCAGATCTCTCTCCTTCTCTCCCAGCAATTCCCATTATCTGCATTTATGTTTGCTTGTGGTACTTGTGGGACCTTCGAGGCATTATATGTCTGATTATATTAAGTATGTTTGAAGCTGGATATATGAGCAGTCCCGTAAGTATGTGGCTGGTAGGACATAGATAGTGGAGCCAAAGGGGCTGAGTTGAGCTGGCTTGCCCTGCATTTTAATCACTGCCAAATTTAAGCCCTTTGTCTGTTAAAATGCATGGCTCATGAAAACGTGGCTGGTGAAGCCCTATGATGAAAATCCGTGCACGGGGGGATGGGGAGACACTAACCTACTCCATACCCACTCATTAAAGGCTTGTCAATTAGCAACAGCAGCAATTTTTAATGGTAAAAAAGTTGATGCATTGGCTGAAGCATTGGCAATCACATTTGTGGCTAAGGGCAGCACCCATTTTGTGGTTTTATGTGACGTTGGTACATAACATGGTTGGGTTTTGCTAGTTCTTATTTTGCATGGGAAGCTTTCCCAAAGCATCTATGTGTCTGTAGACTGGAAACTTGCTGTTTTATCATATTTTAAAGACTAACAAGTTTTAATTGGTGAAGTTCATGGATTTTTATATTTTTTTTTGCTAAATAGAACTTGTTAATCTTTAAGGTTCCACAAGACTGTGCTCCTTCTGCTGCAGCGGACTGTGGGTGCATTAGCAAAAAGTATACATTTGTGTCTGTTTTGCCAGGTTAAAAAATAGATTCAAAGACTAAGAAATATATGATGCAGAGCTGAAATGTGCATTAACCTGCCAAAATACTGGTTATTTTAAATCACCCATTAGGGTTGTTTAGTTTGCACCAGTTCCTGAACCGCTGTATTCTTGTGTGTGCATGCATGTGCTGGTATATATTTGCCTTGTAAAGTTTGCAGGATTCCCTGCAGCCACAAAATGGTGCCCACCTGAAGCTTACAATTGTAGCACTACAACAGTTCAGTAGATCATCTACTGTCATACCAATGAATATTTGCAGCATTATAACAGTTAAATATAGTTTTAATAGAATAACTTAATTGGAAGAGGCTTATTTGACCAGTGAGTCCAACCTCTGCTCAGTGCAGGAATCCAGATCAAAAATCAAACACTTGGTTATCTAATTTTCTGTTGAATGCCTTCAGCATTGGAGCCCTCGCCACCTCCTGAAGTCATCGAATCCATTGTTGTACTGCTCTAACAGTTAATAATTTTCCTGGTATTAAGCCTGTATCTGACTGTACCTGAGGATGTTGCAACCGTGAATGGCTCTGCAGCAGAGGCAGAGAAAGATGGGCGAGACTAAGGAAGGAACATATCTTCCCTCCCTTTCAGAATGGAGGCTAACCACCTAACAGCTGAAAACACTACAGGAGAAGGGCAGGAATCAGAAGGCTACTTTGATTCAGTGTTTTAAAAAACATGTGGGCAAGATTTCACTAAGAATGCACAAGCTGACACAAGCACCATGTGGCCTTAACTCGATTTTTTTTAAAAAATGGTAACCTAATTATTTTGACAGCTAAGACACACCCTTTGACAGCTAACTGAGCCACACAGCCACCTGGAAATGTCTATGTTAATCTGTTACAGCATTATTATTGTTTTGCTGATTAAGTTATATCTTATTTGGGGGGTGCTCTCCAACCCTGTGGGGGGAGCACATGTGGGGGTGGGGAGTGCACACAAGGAGTGCACACATGGTGTTGTCAACACACCATGAGCAATGTGCATACTCATGCACTCACGTGATTTTATTGGAGGCATGCTGGCAACATCACATGGGTGTGTGACAGAAGTGTAGCGTGCCTTGCCGGGGCCCCGTATAAAAATTTGTTTGGGGACCCTTAGGAAGGGTAAAGATTTGTTTTGCTTACGCACGTTGGGGGCCCCCGTGGCCCGGGGGCCCCGTATAATTGATACGGCAGATACGGCGGTAGCTACGCCACTGGTGTGTGAGCACTTGTGGTGCCTGTCCACTTGCCTCCTCCTCCTCCTTGGCCATCACTGCTCTAGGAGCTGCGGTTACCACCAATCCTTCTCATTTTGATTATTCTCCTTCCATACATTTAAAGAAAGGTGTACATCAATTTGTCCAAACTTTCAGAAAGTTTGCTGCCTTAAGAGTTTTAATATACAGTAAAACCTCATATAACACTAAAACCTGGTTCCACAAGTCTTGGTGTTATATGATTTTTAGTGTTATCTGATGCATGTTAAAATCCTATGGGATCCATAGAGATACATTGTAACCACACAGGCTTTAGCGGTTGTTATCTGAAGCATCCCATAGGATCTTAATGTTATCTGATGCAATTCTTCCCCCCAGATTCCTTAATGTTATGCGATTTTAGTGTTATTCGATACTAATGTTATATGAGGTATTACTGTATAGGATATTTAAATTGCCTAGGCATCTTTCTTCAGCTCAAGCCATAGTCTCAAATTGTATATTACATCCTATAGAAGTGTAACCAAAAAATTGTAGCGGTGCATCTGGTATCTAATCTCTGGACATGACGGCAAAGATGTTCCTATACTACGGAGAAATGGGGACTCTTGGGAGTTGTAGTCCAAAACCACAAATTTGCATGCTTCTGATTTCAAAGCTGCAGATGATTCATTCTGAAACATCTTCCTTTTACTGTTTTCCAGAAGTCACTTTAAAAGATTTATGACATCTATGTTTCACATAGCTCCAATACCTTGGCCATATCATGAGGAACAACATAAAGTATAGAATACTCCAACTCATTCTGCAAGGAAAGATCCCTGGGAAGAGAGGCCCTGGATGTAGATGGACTTCATGGCTTTGAACCTGAGAGACTGGTGTGGCGTGTCCTCAGAAGAACTGTTCCGAGGAGTTAAGAACAGGAAGACTATCGCCATGATGATAGCCAATATCTGGAATGGATATGGCACCTGAGGAAGATGTTTCACAGTAACCAGTGATATCTCCTCGTCTTGGACTTGAAATTCCTCCAATTGCTTGAGAAATCTACATCTTTCTTTCAGACTCTGCTGCCTCAGCCTTGCACTGAGCTAAGCAGCAGGCACAACGTATGGTATAGGTAGCATTTCTGAAAACACTTTCACCTGGTACTTCAGATGTTCTTGGACTTCAATTCCCAGAACCCCAAGCACCCTGTGAATCCACACAAGAGGGTTTACTGCGATTCATCTGGCCTGCACTTCCCTCGTCGCTCCCAGAAGTGGAAGTAAAACGCGCCCGTATGGTGTCAAGGTTCGCCATCACGGCTCTGTAAGCTGCAAAGTCCTATCCAACTTAACTAGCATAGCTGATGGTGACAGATAATGGCAATTGCAGTCAAATAATAAGTGAGGCGAGTCTCACATCGCCCATCTTGATATAAATTCTTAACTAGAAAGCTGGGGTACACAGAAAGAGCCTCCTCAAAGATTGTTGTATTTTTGAACCACACTCAGGCGTATCCTGGGCAATGGCAACCTTGCTGTGTTGGCTAATCTTTCTCACACTAGGTCGGGCAAAAGAAACTACAGAATGAATTCCCCAATAGGTGGTTTCATTTTGGTAGTTTAAAGTCTGACCTAGATAGGAAAGAAAAAGAACTAGAAAGCCTGCTGCTTAAATACAAATAAATAATCTAAATATCTTTACACATCACAAATGCAAAAAATAAATAAAGAAATGGTACTTTTACTAAACCACTAAATAAAATCAGCACAACCTTTTGTGGGTAAAAATCTGCTTCTTCAGGCTTTTGCACTAACATTTTATGGATAGTGTGGAAAAATGGCTCCCCAAATTAATAGCAGATGTCTGTGCCAAGTTTGCTTGAGGAAAGTTCAGACTCTGACTGCAGACTGTTCCTGGAGGCTCAGTCTTAAGCCCCACCTCTGGCAGCTGTTGGAATTTTCCACCCCCTTCGGATAAAAGTTTAGCCAATTACTGTACACTGTAATGACTGCACACGCACAGCCTGCTTTTGAAACAGAAAGTTCCTCTTGAGCCATGGGGCTGTGGGAAAGTCAGGACAAAAAACAGAGCAGCCTCCATCAGGAGGTTAGGATTAAAATTCGGTTTAATCACCAGGTAGAAGAAGTCAATTAAACTAAATTGGAGCCAACTTGTTAAAACTACTTGGTGAGTGTGTGTGTGTGTGTGTGTACACATAGCTGCTGTTTTCAGTTTGCAGTCCAGCTTGCTTGATATCAAGAATCCATGGACCCCATTTTCTATGTCTTCTTGGGTGGGGCTGCCTGGGCAGTTTTTCATGGTGGCGCTGGTTGAATTATTGCCCTGCTGCCAAAAATGTTGTGAGTTTGATCGTGATGGGGTTTCAGGTAGACTCAGCCTTCCATCCTTCTGAGGTTAGGAAAATGAGTACCCAGCATGTTTGGGCAAAATGCTAATTAACTTGTGAACTGCCCAGAGAGTACACTAAGTGCTATGGGGCAGTATGTAAGTTTCATTGCTATTGCTATTCATGGTATCCCCGGAAGTTATATTATTATTTGTTTGTTTGTTTATTAGTCACATTTGTATTGCCGCCCACTCGGCAAGCGACTCAGGGTGGCGTACAACAATTACATAAAACCAGTAAAAAAAAAAACCCTAATTAAAAATACAATTTTAAAAATTAGCCTGAGGGAGCAATATTACAATATCAGCCAGCAGGCGGGGGTCAAAAACCCCACAACCGCCACAACAAAGAGAACTGTGTGATCCTTACACAATAAAAACAACAACAGGAATCAACACCTTTATTGAACCCCAAACTTCTGATGGAGGATACGCAGTTTTTGTGGGGTTGTTCCCATAGCTGCAAAACCAAAAAGGAACTGTATGTTTTTATGTTGGATTTGGTAATACTGTATTTGCTGTAAGCTGCCCGGAGTCACCCCGGCGATGGAGCAGTGATACAAACCTAAGAAAATAAATAAATAAATAAATAAATAAATGTTTCAAATAACAGAGACTAACCTTTTGTCTGAAGGAGGTGGAAAATTCCAATCCTTGTGGCCAGAGGTGGGCCTTGAGACTGTGCCCTCCCTCAAAGCAGTCTGTAGAGACTGAACTCATCTCAAACAGACTTGGCACAAACATCTGCCATTCATTTCTGATACCACTATCCTGCTTAAGAATCCATGTACCCCTTTTCCATGTCTTCTTAGGTGCATAACATTGGTAGGTAAGGGTAAAGGTCACCCTTGCTCGAAAGCCAGTCGTATCAGACTCAAGGGTTCAGTGCTCATCTCTGTTTATAGCCAAAGAGCCAGCGCTGTCTGTATCTGCAGATATTTCCATGGATATGTGGCAGGCATGACTAGACACTGGAGTCCATGGAACACTATTTACCTTCCCACCGAAGTGGTACCTATTTATCTACTTGCAATTTCTTGCTTTCAAAAAGCTAGGTTGACAGGAGCTGGGACAGGAGCTCACTCTGTGATCCAGCACTCAGGTCTCAAACTGCTGACCTGCTGACCACCCAGTCATCAAGTTCAGCATCTTAACCAATAAGCCACTACAGTCCCTATAATGTTGGTGCATAAGTCTAAAGAAGTGGATTTTTATCCACAGAAGCCTGCACGAGTTGTCTGATATTTTAGTAGTCCAATAAAAGCATTGCATTTATATTGTCATTTAACAGGATTTCCACAATCTCAAGCTCAGCTCAAGAAGATACCCAGTCATTAGCTGAGAAAGCATTCATTATGTTGGGTACCGGTAATTGTTTCTTTCTCAGTACTATGCCTGCTTGCTGAAAGTCTTAATTCCTTTTAATAGATAAGAGTGCCCTCTCTCAGAATGGTTCTCTTCTGCCATGTTCACATAGATTCACCTCCATACCCCTTCTTCCTTCATTTTCTTCATACCACTCCTCTAAGCTTTAACAAAATGATCTTCAGTAAAATCTTGGAGCCCCCTGCCTCAGTCTCACTCACCCAACTTTACTGATTGTTCCATGTATACTCCTTTGTATACCTTTGACACTTCATGTGTGCCGTGGGTGATGGCTCCGAGATCATAGTGTGTGGGTCACTTCATGGCAAGATGGGATCCACCTTAAACAAATTCACGCCAGTGACATTTTTCCTGCTTCAGGAAAAAAATGCATTCTCTGATACAAGTTGCAGTTGATGACTCCACCTTTGTCCTAATGAGGAGACAACAGTGTTTATGCTTCTCTGCCCTAGTGTCTTCCTGTAAGACAAGTCAGATTGAGTGTGTGCAAATGACACAGTATTGCCCAATGGGTTTCATGGTCAAGTGCAGATTTGAACCCAGATTTCTCCATTTTAGTCCAATATTCTAGCGATGACTCCTGGTTGGATCTCAAAATAACTCTAATTAGTACATTATGGTATCACAGAGCCTCAGTGGCTTAGTGGTTAAGATCGTGCACTTGACGACTGGCAGATCAGCAGGCCAGTAGTTCAAGACCTGAGTGCTGCTCGACGGAGTGAGTGCCCATCACCTGTTCCAGCTCCTGCCAACCCAGCATTTCAAAAACAAGAAATTGCAAGTAGATAAATAGGTGCCACTTTGGTGGGGAAGGTAACAGTGTCCAGTGCACTCCAGCACCTGCCACATGACGAAGGCAATGTCTGCAGATGCAAACAGCACTGGCTCTTTTGTTGTAAATGGAGATGAGCACCGTCACCTAGATTCGGACACAACTGGCTTTGAAGCAAGAGAAACTTCTATGTTATTGCACTTATCTTCCATTATGGAATTCAAGATGTCAAACTACCACATATAAACTTGGTTAGTACCAGTAGCAACAACAGCAAGGTACTGCAGTGCCCTCAGAACATGTGTTGGCATATTGGCCTACCGCCACAAGCACAGTTCATCTCATTGTTTTGCTTTCTAATATGCTTTGTCATACCATGTTGATTCATAGATAGTTGTGCTTGTGGCGAATGGACATTGTTGCAGTGTGAATGGGGAGCAAATGTCCCAAACTAAGCCATCAAGACTTCTTGTGCTCCTGTAACCTGATAACACAAAGCTTCATGTAAGGCAATTGCTTAAATGTTTCAGTTCCATTTAAAAATATCCTTGGGCTGAATTTGTCCGGCGTTGCCTGCAGAAATGGAAACATTCCATTTTTAGCTAAGGTGCATAATCTTCTAAAAAGAAAAGCAGAACTGAAGAGGTTGCATAACATTTGTGCACCACAGTACAAAAGCCCCGTTGCCTGGCAACAAGCAGGAAATGAGTTAAGAGAGCAAGACAAGCCTCAGATAAAGGAAACCCTCTTTAGGGTGGGAGGAGTGAAGAGTTAACCTCAGCCACAAAATATCTGTGTGCCCATATGTGAAACTTGCTGTGGTGTTCCTTTAAAATCTATTTTTTGTCTCTTTCAAAGAACAGGAGCTGGAGGGTAACAGCGTAGACAATGCTGTTTGAAACCAAGTCATAAATGGGATCAGATTCACAGCTTTAAGTCCCAACCATTGCATTTATAAAGAAAAATTGGAATTCTGGTTGAGTGAAATTTACACATTTGACCAAGCTACATGACAGGATTTTGGCCATTATGGGTCAACAAACGAGGGAACCTTGTTTTTACCACCTGACCTGCAGAATATTCTTGTCCTGTGACTGGCATTAACACTGCAGATTTCAGCTCCAATTTGAATGCTTTCATTTGCCAAGGATTTTTAAGATTAGTGGATTTTATGTTTCATGGGTTTTCCTGTTTGTCTTTGACTTGGTGCCATATATATATATATATCCTTGGGCTGAACTTGTCCAGCGTTGCCTGAAGAAATGGAAACATTCCATTTTTAGCTAAGGTGCATTATCTTCTAAAGATTATAATCAGTGATGGGATGACAAAAATTCTACTACCACGCCATGACGTCACGGACGTCATGGGCGTGGCCAATGGCATGACGTCATGACGTCACGGCCGACGTCATGACGTCATGACGTTGTGGGCGGGGCCAAAATAAAAATAAATAAAAAATAAAAATAAACATACACACACACACCTCCCTCTCAGCCCACCCACCCAGACACAAATAAATAAATAAAATAAAAACAACCACCCACCCAAAACACAAATAAATTACCCACCCACCCCAAATAAAAACCCCTCGCTTACCTTTCTTGGGACCCGGCACCCCGATTGCTGTCCACAGCCGCCGCCGCCGCCGGAGCTGCCTGCACCCCTGTGGCGTCCTCCTTGGGCCGGTACCTTTTTAGCCCGGCTCCGGCCATGGCGAGGGGCGACGGGCAGCCGCGGCTGCCGCGCCTCCCTGGGCCGTCCCCATGCCGCACCGCCGCCGCCTACAGCTTCCTCCTCCGCAGCGCGCGGCAGCCGAGCTCAAAAGGGACCGACCCAAGAAGGAGTCCACAGGGATTCAGGCAGCGGCAGCTCCGGCGGCGGCGGGCGGCGGCTGTGGACGGCGGGTGCAGGCACCCGGCCCACAGGCGCCCGGCGGAGGCGGTGGCAGCGGTGTACCCCGCCGGGCGTCCCCAGGGCATGGGGCTTGTCAGCAGCGGACGGCCGAGGCAGCCCTCAACGTGCCGCGGGGAGGCGCCCCCCTCAGAGGGCTGCCGCCGCCGCCGCTGCCCTGAAAGTTCTAAATGTTTTGAAAATCGGAGCGAAAATGGCTCTAATTGACTGCGCATGCGCAGAAACTCAATCTGACGCATGTGCAATGCGTCAGATTGAGTTTCTGCGCATGCGCAGTCAATTAGAGCCATTTTCGCTCCGATTTTAATTTTTTTTTTCTTTCGGTCAGGCGTCCAGAACCGGACGCCCCAAAAGTGGACTTCCCCTCACGGAGAACCCTCCGGGATTGGTCTTACCGGTTCCAGAGATCCGTCTGGAACCGGTGACATCCCATCACTGATTATAATGCTATTACACCAATTTAAAATGATTCTAGTAAAGGTAAATGCCACTCTTGCTTGAAAGCCAGTCGTATTCGACTCTAGGGTTCAGTGCTATATATAGTTTTCACTGCCTTCATTGTTTTAATTATATTTGTACACTGCCCTCAGATGCCAAACGCTGTAATAATCAAAGTTCTATTGGGGGCTGCATCAACCTTTCAAATGATACGTCACTTTCACTTTTAAAAAGTCTTCTGAATTATAAGAGCTGTGTGATATAGTGGATAAAGTGACTGACCTGGATGCAGAATTGGGGTCAAATCCCTGCTTGCCAATGGGAATTTATTTCTTGGGATGACACTGGTAAAAATGAGTCCTTAAATATCTCACATACCTTGAAACCCCCATTACTACTGCCCCACAGTGGATGTGACATGACATCACAAAAACAATTAATTTTTCTTGCGGTTATTGTTAGCGCTATATTAAAATTATTAAGCTATACTAGATACTGGGGGGAGGGGGAGAGGAAATTAAGAGGGTAAATTGAACCCCAATGTAATAATGTAATCCTTGCTTCCTTCCATGGGCATCAAAATGGACTATCTACCTGCCTCTGGCCTAGGATAGAACCATCTGCTGCAATTCTATCTCTTCAACTCTTCAAGGGACTGAAGCAAATAAAACTTTTCTAACACTCCTGCAATGCGAGGGATTAGGTTGGAACTCCTGCTTGTGAAGCGTGGACTTTGCCATATAAGCTCAAGATTAAACAGAATGTTCCTTCTAGACTTGGAAAAAGGGTTTATGGTTTTATTACGTAATATGAAGCCTCAACTAGGATGGCATTTAGGATGAGAGGCAGAGCTAAACCTACCTTTGAGAAAATAAACTTTTCCATCTTTGTGTTGTGTGTGATTTGAGCCTTGCTTAAAACAGAAAAACTGCTACAGCATGCCATCTTGCATTCTTGACTCCTTCAAAAATACCAGAATTGGAAGAAATTGCTATGTAGAGTCCAAAGGTCCAAAAGAGTCTTCCTTCAGTAGTGTTGCTTTTATGCCAGCCTATACTTAGCAACACTGGGAATGTTTTTAAAACCTATTATGTTTTGAACAAATAGTGCACATTCCAACAGAAAGTGATATTCAATGTCAAAATAGTTGCTAGAATGCATGCAACAGCAACATTCCCATGGCATATCAAATACAATACAAACATGTGAACCCAGCAGGTTTTCTTCTAACAGAAAGCAGTTTAGGCATGATGTTATAGAGTTGGGAAGTTGATGGTTGGGGGGTGGGGGCTGCCTATCTCTTTTTTACTGATATTACTGCACCCTAAATTTCCTCTTCCTATGCAACAGTGTTATATCTAAACATATAAAATGTGTGTTAGAATAGAGGCAATTACTGGGTCCTTTCATCCATTTTAAGGTAAAACAAACCTGAAAGGGCACAGGGCTCTTATACTTGAAACATCAGCAAAGAAGACATTTGTGAAGATCGTTGGTTTTTTTTTTTTTAAACTAGAAAATCTGTAGAAAATAAGCTATTTTTAAATTTAAATACAATGCTTCTCTATGTAAAATATCCAAAGCATTTTTATAAAGTGATTAGAAAGAGCAATAAAAACTGTACCAGCAAGAGAAACTACCTAAAAATCAAACTAAAATATTATGGCATGAAATTTTCGTCCATGTTGTCCAGCTTGTGGGTGCGAAAACAGGTTTAAAATTGTCACGCAAACCTGTGACAAACAGTGCTGAAGGTGCTTGAACTCTTTGTCAGGAAGCATTTAAAGGCAAATGAAAAACACCACAAATGTCAGAGTACAAAACTAGTTGCACGAACTGTGGTTAAAGAACAGTGGATGTAAACAGCAAAGAGAGAAACTCTAGTCTAGATGCATTTACTCATAAAAGGAAGGTTTATTCTGGATGGTGGGCCAACATTCCTAACAGGAGACTGCCATGACAGAAAAAGATTCATGTTTTTTTGCTGTGACTTGAAAGTGATTTAGTGCCACATTTTGGTTATTTTGTTTGTCTGTGGCAGTAGTTAAGTCTTAAACTAAACTGTTTGGCAAAAGTAAAATTTAATCTCTTTCCCCTGAAAAGAATAGTTGTTTTATTTTTGCCTGAGGCCACACTATTAGAACAAATTTCAAAATATATTGGCCAGAATCCTATTGATTTTTGTGTAAACTTTGCATAACTCGATGCAGCTGCTAACTCATGAGGCATGGGGACCATTTTTGTTGTTTGTTTAGGCACAAGACTGAGATGTATGCCATCTCAAACCAGATGAAAATGCACCATAACTAGTCAGTTAAATTTCTCTGTGGAGATTATTGTTGAAAGTTATCCCCTAAAAATTGTTATGAACTGTGGCTTTGTTTTGTGAATCCAAAATTGTTGTTGTTCAGTCGCAGTTGATTCCGACCCTTTGCGACCCCATGGACCATTGTCTGCCAGGCACCTCTGTCCTCCACCATCCTCCTCTACTCACTCAGCTCTGTGCCCATTGTGTCTACATTTAGCCATCTCATCTTTGGCCACCCCTTCTTCTTTTGCCCTCCACCTTTTCCATCATCAAGGCTTTCTCAAGTGAATCCTCTCTTCTCGTTTGATGTCCAAAGTACTTTAGCTTCAACTTTACTATTTAACCTTCTAAGGAGCAGTCAGGGCTGATTTCTTCTAAGATTGACCTATTTGTTTTCCTCGCTGTCCAGGGGACTCTCAAAACTCTCCTCCAACACATCTCAAAGGCATATATTCTTTTGCGCTCAGCTTTCCTTATGGTCCATGTCTCCCAACCATACATTACCACCGGGAATACCATTGCTTTGACTATACGAATTTTTGTTTGCAACAGGATGTCTCTACTTTTAACTATGTTCCCCAGGTTTCTCATAGCCTTATTTCATGGCTGCAATCACCATCTACAGTGATCTTTTATCCTAAGAAAGTAAAATCTGTCACTGCTTCTACTTCTTCCCCATCTATTTTCCAGGGACTGATAGGGCCTGTTGCCATTGTCTTGGTTTTCTTGATGTTGAATCTCAAGCCAGCTTTTGCACTATTTTTTCAACCTATGCAGCAGCTTCTTTAGGTCTTTCTCACTTTCTGCCATTAGGGTAGTATCATCTGCATATCTCAAACTGTTGATGTTTCTTCCAGCAATTTTGATCCCATATTGTGATTCCTCCATTGCACATTACGTACTCTGTGTAAAAGTTGAATAAGGAGGGTGATAAAAAGCAGCCTTGTCTACCTCTGTTTCTTATTTCAAACCACTCCATCATTCCCTATTCTGTCCTAACTGTTGCTTGATTCATGTACAGATTTCTCATGAGGCATATAAGGTGCTCTGGTATTCCCATCTTTAATTACTTGCCACATTTTAAAAAAATTATTTATTTATAATTAGATTTGTATTAGATTTTGTTTTAGTCCACAGTCAAAGGCCTTGATGTAGTCCAGTGGTGGCGAACCTATGGCACAGGTGCCAGAGGTGGCACTCGGAATCCTCTCTGTGGGCACCCATGCAGTCACCCCAGCAGTTTGCCCCACTCCATTTCCCAGCAACCCAATGGGAGCGCTTCCTCCCTCCCCCAGCACATAGTTAGCCCTGCCCCTCTGCCTAGCAGCCCAATAGGAGTTTCCTCCCCTGTTGCCATGTTGGCACTGTGCGATGAATAAGTGAGTTTTGGTTGCAGTTTGGGCACTCAGTCTCTAAAAGGTTCACTATCACTGTGTAGTCAATGAAACAGAAGTAGACTTGTTTCTGATATTCCTGTTTTCTCCATGATCCAACATATGTTGGCAATGTGGTCTCTAGTTCCCCTGCCTCTTCGGAACCCTGCCTGCACTTCTGGTAATTCTCTCTCCGCATCCTGCTGAAGTCTATCCTGTATTATCTTGAGCATCACCTTGCTAGTGTGTGGGATGAACACAATTGTTCGATAATTTAAACATTCTTTGGCATTACCTTTTTGGGATTGGAACATATACTGATCTTTTCCAATCCTGTGGCCATTGTTGTTTTCCAAATCTGTTGGCATATAGAATGTAATAATTTGATTCCATCATCTTTTAGGACTTTTAAAAGTTCAGCTTGGATACCATCATCTCCACTGGCTTTGTTGTTTGCATTGCTTTTTAGGGCCTTTCTGACTTCAGTCTCTAGGATGTCTGGCTCAAGTGTTGAGGTTCTTTTTGTAGAGTTCCTCTGTGTACTCTTTCCATCTTTTCTTAATCTCTTCTGCCTCAGCTAACTCCTTGCCGTCTTTGTCTCTTATCATGGTCATTTTTGCTTTAAACATTCCCTTGATTTCCCCAATTTTTTAAAAAAAGATCTCTAGTTCTGCCTCTTGTGAATCCAAAATACTTTGTTCTAGTTTCTTAATTCACCTTTCCTTATTTAGAATTTATAAACCATAAAAATGCCCCCTAAACTTGGAAACTTTTTTTTTTGCCTTCATAAATTCAAATTGATTTGAATTGTTATATCAGGCAGGCACATATAGCTTAATGTTTCTCATAAATATGGGCAAATGAGAGGCTAAACATGTGCTTCAATATTTAATGTCAAGCGAGGTAGATTGCTGAAATGTTCCTACCTTTTATCACATTAGGACATTTTGGATCTATGGCACAGAAGTTACCTTTCATAACAAAAATCTTTGTGAAAACCATGCACCACAGAAATTACATTTCTCACTGAAGCCTCATGTGTGTGTGATTATTTTTTACTATTGGGATAGAACTGGTTCCATTAATCCCAGTCATTTTAAAAAAGTACTTCTATATTACGTAAATAACCTGACTCCCTAAAGGGGCCAATGGCTATGGGTGGATGAGCCCCTTTGGGTGCGGTGATGTTCCACTCAGTGGAGGAAATCCCACTGGAAACCATCATATTGGGCCCAGCGGAAAAATGAGCTGAGGAACTCTGATTCCCAATGGTCATGGAGGTGGAAGAGGCCATGCCAGATTGACGGGCTGTGAAGGTACACCTTGTCCATATCCTCAAGGCTGTGGCAGTCCATTGCAGTCCTGGTGTTAAATTCTGTATGTCTCATTTCATATGTACCAAAGGAGATGGCTTGGAGATCACAGTGTGTGAGTCACCTCTTGGCAAGCTGGGATCCACCTTAAACAAATTCATCCCAGTGGCATTTTTCCTGCTTGCTTTGAAGAGTGAAGAACCACCTAGCCTCCAAGATCAGGCTTCCTGGGGCAGGAAAAAATGTATACTCAGACAGAGTTCCAGCCAATGATGATTAGATTAGAAGTGAAATTGTTAAATTTCCATCATAGAACTGGCAAAGGAACAAAAGAAAGATAATTGATATCAGAAATTAGAATGAAAAGGTCACCTGCTAGACTAGAGCCACTGACTTATCTAAAAAACCAAATGTTAATGACAACTTTGAAATTCAGTAGTTCTTTGTCATCATTTCAAGCTTCCAATGTGAAATCCAAGCCCTTGTTTTGAGTTTATGAGGAAAACCGAAGTTTTACATTGCTTTCAAGCTTTCCCAGATATGAACCCTTATAACCAGTTGGGCTCCATGTCAACGTTGGTAATATTCTGCTTAATAAAAAAAAGTACAGCTTCCACTTTTATCATTTTTTGTAGCGAATCTTATCTTCTTGGGATATGTCTACAACAGGGGTTCTCAACCTTTTCAAGTTGGGAGCCGGGTCATGCTCTCAGTAAGTGTTGAGGGCCAGACAGGCATTTTGCCCTGCCTGCATGACGGTGGTGCCCATTTTGTCCCAACAGCTTCAAAGGGGTAGCCATTTTGTTTCTCAATTGCCCTTGGAGGGGTCAGGGTCAACATGAAATTGCATTGTGGGGCAAATCCAGCCCACAGGCTTTAGGTTGGGAACCCTTGGTCTACAACAACTATAGCCTCAGTTCAGTTATTTTAAGTTCTAGTTCAGACTTGGAGTCATCTAGTACACATTTATCTTTCCAGAAATCCATGGTAGGTATAAAGCCCTCTTCCAACACATTTTGAACAAATCATTTTTTTCTTGTCTGCTTTCTTCACTGTCTAGCTTTCCTATCTTTATGTACTAATTGGATATCAAAAGGATGATCTTTGTCCTTGAACTTAGTGAGACATTCTTATCCCTCAGGATAAGGGATCTTTGATGCAGTCTCTGGCTGGACTGATGACTGAACCAAACTATAGAAAAATTTCCACTTTGATTTGTCCTTATCTCGATTAATAAATGAGAATTACATTATGGCAAGAACATAAATTCTTGAGGTTATGCAAGACCAAATTAGAAGGTGGAGGAAGGAGCTCACTGGACAAATAACATTAAAAGAGGATATGGCTGAGGATCTTAACCTCCCCTATGTCACTTAGAGGAACCTGAGTAGACTGAGGTTGGAGTCCCTAAATGCAAGACCAAAATGCTCAAGTGGAGGCTGCTGGCAGATAACACCATGCTGTGTGAATGTGGAGAAACAGAATCCAGCTCATCTGCTGGTCTGCCAATTACTACTGGAAACATGTACCAGTGATGATTTAATTTTGGCCAGTGACAAAGCCAAGAAGGTTGGCTTCATTTTAGCAGTTTAAAGTTTGATCTGGACATGAAAGATAATTACATGCCATTAAGTCTATTCTTATTTATGGTGATGATATCTAAGGTTTCCTAGCTATCAAGTAGAGTATTCAGAAATGTTTTACTATTCCCTTCCTTTGGGACTTGAGTAAGGCTACATAAGTTTGCTTTCTCTCCTGGAGAATCAAACTCACAGCCTCTGGCTCTACAGCCAAGTATCCAACATTGAACTATTCAGTCAGTTTTTATCACCATTAAAATTATGCAATTCTTCTTTATTCATTATTTTTTTATGGGCTATGTAGATGTCACCTTATTATTTGCAGAAAAATGAGTTGCAATGAATAGCAGGGAAGGTGAAAGAGGAAAACGAAAGATTATAGAGTTGAACATTAACGTAGTTTATGCAAAACAATCATTTAGTTAAATTTAGAGTCTGCACGTCACAGGGGTCAGTCAAGAACTAAAATCAACCACCCTGGAGTATTAGCCTTCTTTCTCTGCCTCTCTGTACTGGGTGATGGCTTTGCTCTGGCACAGGGCTCTTTCAAGAGAATGCTCCAGGCGCCTTTCCCCAATATTTCCCCCACTCCATCTGTTCATATCTGTTATATCAGAAATGAAGGAAGCTACGCAATGTTACAAAAAGAGGTTGTATTTCAGTGGAAACATGGTCACTTTTACACTGCTGCAACCATTGGGCATTCCACTGTACAAAACATAGCATTTCTTGCAAAGGAAGTCACCAGTATAAGGTAGGAAGTCCTCAGACGATGATCCCATTTCTATCTTGTTGGTGGGATCGCAGCTGTATGCATGATATCTCCTCTACTTAAAAACAACATTCCAGAAATGGCTGAACGTATTTGTGAACAAGAAACATAAAATACTTTAAACACATTACAATTTTTTAAAAAAATCTATAGTTTGCATTTTAAAATCTATCAGCGCCTGTGTATTAACTGGGTATATCTCTATGGTAGTATCTGAACTAATTCATTGCAATAAATGAACATAAGATTTCAAAGGAAGGACAAAATCCTGGTTTAACATAGATCCAAAGATATCTATCGGCACCCACAACATGACAGTATTTGAGCTGATCTAGAAGGACAACACTCTTCAGTTTTCCTCTAATTTCCGCTCAAAGTACGTGCAAATCTTCCTCATGGGCACAGAAGGAGCTGTAATCTGTGGTGGAAGGAAAAAGGAATACAAAGTCAGATACAATTATGAGTACTGTGAGGGCTTCTCTTTAAAGATTGGGTTCCTTCCACTTGTAGTTAAAGGGCACCCCCAAGATATAAAAAGGAAATATCAGTCAAAGGCTGGAGAAATAAGGCCTAAGGGGAGAAGTCCACAAAGAACTGAATAAACCTGTTCAGTGGGCCTATAATGTTGTTTGATGGGGTTGAGCAGAAAACCTGGAATGAGTAGGGGAGAGAATGGAGTACCCCAAAAGATGATACAGCTAGGTAATATGTTGCAAGTTTATTTATTTTTTTATTCTCTCACATAAAATGCTAATTAACTTGTGAACCACCCAGAGAGTGCACTAAGCGCTATGGGATGGTACGTAAGTGTGATCGCTTTGTTTTTTGCTTTATATCTGAAAGAGAGAGAGAATAACAAAACATAAATAAACATTTATTTTTGTCAATCTCTCAATGCACCCACTATCTGTGGTACAATACTTGTAAACCTCATCCATCAAATATATTCTATAAGTTTCCATACCTCCCAACATTTATTATCAAAAAGAAAATACATCTTGTTCTGGTTTTATTCCCTTCCCTTTCACCAATACATAATCTAGAAATTCTCCCCACCATCTCTGAAAACATTCTTTCATTAATCCCTTTTTACCTTTATTTTACATGTGAATTTATCATTAACAGCTGTATTCTATATCTCTTTATACCAACCATCCACTTCAAAATCTCAATCTACTTTCCATTTATAAACAATATTCAGTCTCACTTCTGCCACAAATATATTATTTCTTTCACCATTCTATCAGCATATTTCCAAAGCCCATTAATACTATTTTAGGACAGATTTACAAATTTATAGACAATATTTCATTAATTTCCATAAAAACTGTTTCCCATCTTTTCATCATATTCTTACATTCCCATCATAAACGAGAGTATGTTCCAACTCCTTTTTTACATCTCCAACAGTCTTTTGAGTACTTTATATAATAGCTTAAACATACTGGAGCCATATACTATTTCCATATTGGTTTTTAAGCAATTCTCTTTAATTCTGACAGAAAGAACCTCCTCGAAGACTGTGGTATTTCTGAACCACAATTGGACGTACCCTGATAATGGCAACATTGTGTTCCTGGCTAATCTTTCTCATACTAGGTCAGTTTAAAAAACTGCAGAATGAACTCACCAAAAGGTGACTTCATTTTGGCAGTTTCACGTCTGGCCTAGACATGGAAGAAGACTGACATAGCTTTCAGAATTCTTCGTTTCCATATCTTAGCCCATTTCTCCTCTGAAACATTACCTCCTAAACCTATTTCCCAACCTGTTCTTAAACCTTGCCGTTATTCCTCAAATTATTCTGTCGCTATGTTATATTTTTTCTTTCAATCTCTACTATCAGTTCCTCAAACTTTGTTAATTGTCTACAACTACCATGTTGCTTTACCCAGTGTTTAGTCCATTTCTTCAGCTGTAATACAGTGGAACCTTGCATAATAAATGCATCATACAAAAAAAAAAACCCCCGTACAACGAAGAGAATTTGGATTTAAAAAATTACATCGTACAACGAAAATCTCTATGGGAAAAACCGTACAATAAAAAATTTCTTTGTATGATTTTTCCCATAGGGATTTTTGTTATATGATGCATGCATCAGACAAAAAATATATAATAATATAACGAAGTGCCTTGTGGAACCAATTATTTTGATTATACAAGGTTTTACCAAGATAAGGAGAGGCTTGCCACTTGTCGTGGGATTTAGCAATTATTTTGTTTTTGTTTAGTTCTGTTTTTTTGTGTAAACTTGATTGAGATATGGAAATTTTTGACTATTACTTGATATTGATGTTTATTGATTTTTTTTGTTCCTATAATGATATTGATATTCTGATGTTCTGTGATATTAATTATTTATGATTTATTGACATGTTGTGTTTATGAACTTGTAACTTTACATGTGTTGTGAACCGCCCTGAGTTGGTCCTACCAAGTAGGGCGGTATAGAAATCGAAATATAATAATAATAATACTTTAACTCTCTCAAACATTTCTCTTATTTGTTCCCTATGGCATACTTTGTTGAGCCAACCTCTCAATGTTATTATACCAACTCTTTCAATTAACCCATTTTTAGAATTCTCTAGAAATTTCTCTAGGTCTGTTATTCAAGTCAGTGGTGACACTATTTGGTTAAATACTTTAAAAAAATTATATCAAATTTCAAGAATGTTACTACAAAAGAGGTTTTTATATCTTTTATTATTATTTTTTACCTTCCTGTTTTTTTTTTTAAAATCCTAGACTGTGATGCAGGGGCTAAGGATGAGGGCTGATGTAACCTACTGCATCTGGAAGGTGCCTTAGTTATTCTTTGAAATGTTTGAAGTGGTAGCCATGTTAGTCTGTGCAAGCATATCTGAGAATAAATAAAACAAAACAGCAAAAAAAAAATGCTGTGGCACCTTAAATATTCCTATATTTAACTGTGAGCTTTTGTGGACCAAGTCCACTTCATCAGACAATGAATAACTATGAGGAATCCCAAATGCAATCAGAGAATTAACAAGAAATTCTCCTCCCCACCCACAAAAGAGCTCCTATTGACTGAGCTAGGACACAATACATTTTCATCAGCATCTGGAAAAGTTAGCTTTTTTGAACTATAACCCCCAGATTCCACAATTAGCATGATTAACAATCATGCAGCTAAAGGACTCTGGAAATTATACCGGTGGAGGGGGTGGGCGGGCGGCAGCGGAGAGGTAACATTTCTGAGTTAAGACTTGTATTTATGTTTAAAAAGTTCTCAACAGAAACTGAACTGCATAAAAAGTACACAACTCTTATTTTAGTTTTCAAAAATTGGGGGATACGCTGCCTATACCAAAATGTCCCCCTCCTCCTGAATGAACTGTAGGAGGCCTATCTGTTATTTAAAAAAATGGTTTCCATTTGGACTGACTGCACAGCTTAGCTCTAATGCCTTGTATCTCCTGATGCAGCTCAGCCTGCTGTGCTGGGGAAGGAAAGGAAATTCAGATAACAATGGATTATTTGCTTCCCTGGGTGGCTTCCTGTGCTCGGCCACAAACTCATCCAGGACATAAGAGGCAATGGAAGGGAAGGCAGAAAACATGAAAAATGCATAAGCCACTCTCAACCGTGGAACCAAAGCCAAAGTTAGTACATAGAAGGAACAACATCATTAGGAAACTCACAAACAATAAATGGGAAACTCAACAATCCACACTGCACATATCAGCATTGCCCCTGAGCATCTCTGCAGCACAGTATGCCACTCCAGCATGGAGGCATATCCACACACACAAAACAAGTTGACATCGCTGTTAATAAAGCCATGTGTATAGTGACAGGATGCCTCAAACCTACACTAGTTGAGAAAATATACTCTCTTGTTGGTATTGCTCCACCTAAGATCAGGAGAGAAGTAGCAGTGGATGCTGAGAGAACTAAGCAAGATAATGACCCACGACACCCTCGGAACAGATATGAGCCTCAAGTCTGCTGGCTCAGATCCAGGAAGAGCTTTATGGCAAGAACAAACATTCTTGAGGGTACACAAGAGCAAAACTAAATTAGAAGATGAAGGAAGGAACTTGCTGGACAAGGAGTAACATTAAAGGATGATACAGTAAAACCCTGGATAACATTATGGCTTGGTTCCACAAGTCATGTTATCCGACTTTTAGCGTTGTCCGATGCATGCATCGAACAACGCAAAAAAAAAAAAAAAAAAGCCCTGACTTCATCACTGGGGGGTTGGGGTGGATTGGGCTACCCAATCCACCGCCCCAGCGATCTCTGCAACTGCAGTAGGGTCAGGGGAAAGGTGTGCGCCTTTCCCCTGACCCTACTGCAGCCACTGTGAATGCGTGCACTCGGGATTCCCTCAACCCTTCTTAATTCACAGCATATGTAGCTTGGAATGCAGGAAGGCACGATTTCGTGCCCTTGTGGGGTGGGTATTTCCCCCCAGCGCTATTATTTATTTAATTTATTTATTTTACAAACTTATATGCCGCCCTCCTCAAAGAGACTAAGAGCGGCTAACAAAAGCTTTAAAAAGATACATAAAAACACAATATAAAATCCAATTTAAAATTATTAAAATACAGTAATACCTCATATAACATTAGTATCGAATAACACTAAAATCGCATAACATTAAGGAATCTGGGGGGAAGAATTGCATCAGATAACATTAAGATCCTATGGGATGCTTCAGATAACAACCGCTAAAGCCTGTGTGGTTACAATGTATCTCTATGGATCCCATAGGATTTTAACATGCATCAGATAACACTAAAAATCATATAACACCAAGACTTGTGGAACCAGGTTTTAGTGTTATATGAGGTTTTACTGGTATTAAAGCTAAACAAGTTAAAAGATTTAAAAATTCATACAATGAGAGAGGGAGGGGTCAAATAAGCCCGCCAGCCAGGTCTTACCCCACTTCCTAAAGGGCAGCATCTCCAACTAGAGACATAGCTCAATTGGCAGCAGGTTCCATAGGGTCGGGGCGGAAACAGAGAAGGCCCTCCTCCTAGTTCTAGATAGGTGTGCCTCTCTAGCCAATGGTACAACCAGAACACCTCTCCGGTCTGTTCTGGTGGGACGGACAGATGTTCTTAGGGCAATGCGGTCTCTTAGGTATCCTGGCCCACTAACATATAGGGCTTTAAAGGTAATAACCAGCACCTTGAATTGCACCCGGAGGCACATTGGCAACCAGTGCAGCTTCCTGAGCAATGGTGAGGCGCAAGCATAATGCCTGAACCCCACCACAACCTGAGCAGCCGCATTCTGTACCAGTTGCAGCCTCCGGATGGTCACTAAGGGCAGCCCCATGTAAAGCACATTACAATAATAAAGTCTGGAGGTGACCAAAGTGTGTGTGACCATGAGCAAGGAGTCCCGGTCTAGGAGCGGACATAACTGGCGTATTACACGAAGTTGTGTAAAAGCCCTCCTGGTCACGACTGCCACCTGCTCCTCGAGCAGTAGTCGTGAGTCCAAGAGGACCCCCAGATTACGCACCGGGTCTGTTTGGGGCAAAACTGCCCCATCCAGAACCAAAGATGGTAGCTCCCAAGTTAATGCAGGGCCCCTGACCCACAACTACTCAGTCTTGTCGGGATTCAGTTGTAGTCCATTGTTCCCCATCCAGACCCTCACAGCCTCCAGGCACCTGAAAAGGACTTCCACTGCATCGTTTGGGTCCCCATGGGCTGAGATATACAGCTGGGTATCATCAGCATATTGGTGATACCTCACCCCGTGGGAACGGATGATCTCACCCAGTGGTTTCATGTAGATGTTATATAGGAGAGGCGAGAGTACCAAGCCCTGAGGCACCCCATATTGGAGGGGCCTGGGGATGGACATTCCTCTGGATTTTCTTGCTTTTAAAGCTAGTGCTGGGGGGGGGGGTTGGGAGGCTAAATACCCACCCCACCCTGCAAGGGCAGTCACTGCCCTTGCCGGGAGATGGGTGTTCCCCCCAACCCCTAGTTTTTAAAGCTAGCGCTGCTTTTAAAGCTAGCGCTGGTGGGGGGTGGGGGTAATACCCCTCCACGAGGGTAGTCACTGCCTGTGCGGGGGGTATTTCTCCCCCCCCCCGGCTAGCTTTAAAAGCAAGAAAATTTGGAGGAAAGAGTCTCTTTCCTCGGTATTTTCTTGCTTTTAAAGCTAGCGCTGGGGGGGGAGTTGGGGGGAATACCCCCGCAAGGGCAGTGACTGCCCTTGTGGGGTGGGTGGGTATTCCCCCCCCCCAGCGCTAGCTTTAAAAGCAAGAAAATCCCGAGGAAAGAGATACCATCTCCTCCAGATTTTCTTGCTTTTAAAGCTAGCACTGGTTTTAAAGCTAGTGCTGGGGTGGGGTGGGGGGTGGGGAAAATACCCCTCTGCGGAGGGTATTTCCGCCCAAACCTCCCCCCCCCCGGTCTAATGCAGCACTAGCTTGGAATGCAGGAAGGTGGGGGGGGAAGAGGCATGAGATCATGCATCTTCCCCCCCCCCCCACCTTCCTGCATTCCCAGCTACAAGTGCTGTGAATGAAGAAGGGGTGAGGGAATCCCGAGCACACGCACTGGTGATTCCCTCACCCTTTTTTCATTCACAGCGACTGCAGTAGGGTCGGGAGAAAGGCACGTGCCTTTCTCCCAACCCTACTCCAGTCGCAGAGATAACTGCGGGTGGGGGGTAGTTTGGGTAGAAGTTCTACCCAACCTCCCCCTCCCCGGCAGACTATTGCCTCGGATAACGCTAATGAATCATTATCCGATGCAAGTTTGTTCCAAAAAACTTGCATCGCTATCCGATTCTAGCATTATCCGGGGTATTTCTGTATAGCTGAAGATCTCAACCTTTCCTACGTCACTTAGAGGGTCGGAGTGCCTAAATGCTCAAGTGGGAGCTGCTGGCAGACAACAACACACGGTGTGAGTGTGGAGACACACAGAATCTGGCTCATTTACTAGTCTGCCGATTGCTGCCAGAGACGTGGACCAATGAGGACTTGGGTTTGGGCAATGACAAAGCAAAGAAAATGGCTTCATTTTGGCAGTCCTGGGTTTGATCGGGACACAAAAGCAGAACAACCGTGGAACAGGGCAGAACAACGTTTCAAAGAGTCTGGGCTAGTCTGGCCCAGTGCCTTTGCCAACCTCATCCCTCAAGTGTAAGAGTGGGAAACCTTTGGCCCTACAGCATAGTTTAAGACTGTGTGAGCTGAAGACCAAAGCATCTGGAAGGCCAAAAGTCCCCCGCCTCTGCTTCAACCCACCCACCCTAATCAGGATGCTATTACTTTCACATTATTGCCTTGCCTTTTGCCCTTAGCATAGACCAGAGGTGAGTTATGGATGCCCTTCTGGCTATTACTGGATTGCGGCTCTCACTGCCACAGCTTACCCATCGTAAAACATCCCAAAAGATTGTTATTTACAAATACAGTAGAACCTTGCATATCAAAAAAGCTCTTTCCACGGAGCTCTTCGCTATGGGTTTTTTCACTATGAGGATCAAATGGGCGATACCCCGCATAACGGGGAAAAAGTTCGTCATACAGGGTTTACGTTAAGCTGGGTGTAACTTGTTTAACGAAAACCCATATAACAAATTTTTCCCCGTTATGCGGGGTATTGCGCAGAGCACACAAACGCTTCGTTGTACGAATTTTTCGTTATATGAAGGATTCATTATGCAGGGTTCCACTGTACTCAGGAGTACCCAGCATGTCGGGGGGCAAAATGCTAATTAACTTGTGAACCACCCAGAGAGTGCACTAAGCGCTATGGGATGGTACGTAAGTGTGATCGCTTTGTTTTTTGCTTTATATCTGAAAAGTGTAAAGTCCTATATGATAACTATCAAATGTAAAACACAGAATAAAGCCAGTGTGTCATAGTGGCACACACTGCAGTTTGTAGTAAGGGATTCTAAATCTCCACCGTATTTTTTTAAATTAAAAAATCTAGGAGAATTGTACCTTCATGGACTGTGATTCTCCCATACATTGCTTTTTTGGGGGTGGGGATTGAAACCAGAATGCCCCCCCTCAAAAAAAAACCTAAAGAAACTAAGACATGCTCTGCAGAAGGTGGGGTGCCTCCCAGGGGATACTAGTATCATGAAAATGTCTCTCACATCCTGCTTACTCCTGGGTTGGGGGGGGGGGGGGAGGGAGACACACACACAGGGATTTATTATTCATAACTATGACACAACACTTAGGTCATCCATAAAGGTGGAATGGTAATGCTGAACTATACCAGCCAAAACACATTTACTTACCGACCCCAGTGTTGTTGTTGCGCCTGTCCTCCCTTCCTGCGACAACGGAGTGCTGCTGCCTGATCCTTTGGAGCTATGAGGCTTGTGAGTCTGTAGCTTATTCCTCAAAGCAGACAGCCAGTTCATTTTGGCAGGAAAACCATTCTCCTTGTTGGCTATTTTGCCACTCGAGGCCTTGGTAGGACACGGAAGGTTTAGGGAACTTGCAGAAGAGGAGGCGGAACCAGGGTCTCCCTGGCTTTGAGTGTCCTGTGCTAGTCCATTGACAGGTTGGAGATCTTCCTCCTGAGGTTCTGAGCTGCCACCTGCCAGTGGGTCTAGCCTGGATTTTTTACAAACTGGGTGAGGTTCGGCCACACAGTTGCAACTTTTCAGGCAGTTTACATGCACTTCTTTGCTGGATTCTAGCCTTCTCTTGGCTCGCACTTCAGACCTCATGCAAGACACTTTGGAGGCAGAAGCTCTTTCGGAAAGCTTTGCTTGCTTTTTCTGTGAGGTACCCTTCCTTTCCTTCCCTGGACATGAGCTTGGAGTCTTGGTCACCCACTGCCTAATGGAGAGCATCGAGGTGGATGTTGCTGGTTTGGTTGAAACGTCCGAAGTTGCTTCCTTCTGATGTCCCACTGGGCTGTCAGGATTGAATGTGGGGGTCTTGACTGAAGAGCACGTGGGGGTGTTAGTAGGAAGAGGAAGATCTCCTGTGTAAATTGGAGCGCAAGTAGCAGCCTGTGGCGAAGAAACAGGAGGGCTGCCCACAGGGAGGACTTTAGCAGGGGTGTTATACTTTTGTGAAGATCCTAAGGGGGGAGAACAAAACACACAGCCCAAATTAGGACAGAAGATGGCAAGACAAATAAAGCAAGAACACACTCGAAATGTAAGTAGAGTCAGTGGGCAAGACACTTTGCTCCTTCGGGCAAATGACAAGACAGAGACTTGGCTACCCACTCCTGCCACTCAACCAGGCTGGTAGCTGAATGCTGATCAGAAAGCAATGTACAGTAATACCCCGTATAACGCGAGTATCATATAGCGCTAAAACCGCATAACGTTACAAGATTTTCGGAAAAATCTTGTATTGAATAACGTGATTTTTAACGTTATCCGATACAGTCGTTCTTAGCAGGAGGGTGGCTGGAAAGCTGAACGGGGATCTCCGTTCAGCTTCCCAGCCACCCTGCAGCTACGGAGGCAGGGGTGGGGAGGCTGGAAAGCTGATGGGGGGCTCCCCCGTCGGCTTACCCAGCCACCCCACAGCTGCGGAGGCAAGGGCGGGTGGCTAGGGAAGCCGACAGGGAGTCCCCGTCAGCTTCCCCAGCCACCCTGCAGCTGTAGATCGGGTCCTCTGATCTCTCTGGAGCAGGCAGGGGACACGATCCAAGCTGTTTCTGGGCTTCCCTGACGTCCTGAGCCAGTGCAGCAAGCCAGAATGTCAGGGTTCGAATCCCGACATTCTGGCTTGCTGCACTGGTTGAGGACATCGGGGAAGCCCAGAAACAGCTTGGATCGGGTCTGCCCACCTCCCTGGACCCGGCCGGGGGGGGGGGGTCAGAAACCCCAAAATTGGTTAAAAAAGTCCTTTTTTTAAAAACCAATTTTGGGGTTTTTGATTCCCCCCCCCTGCCGGGTCCAGGGAGGTGGGCAGACCCGATCCAAGCTGTTTCTGGGCTTCCTCAATGTCCTGAGCCAGTGCAGCAAGCCAGAATGTCAGAGTTCGAATCCCGACATTCTGGCTTGCTGCACTGGCTCAGGACGTCGGGGAAGCCCAGAAACAGCTTGGATCGGGTCTGCCCACCTCCCTGGACCCAGGGGGGGGGGCAGAGCCCCCAAAATTGGTAAAAAAAATGACTTTTTTTAAAAACCAATTTTGGGGTCTCTGACCCCCCCGTCGGGTCTAGGGAGGTGGGCAGACCCGATCCAAGCTGTTTCCAAAGTTCCCACCCAAATGTCAGGATTCAAATCCCGACGTTCTGGCTTCCTGCAGCCTCCAGGGAAACAGGACTTCTTTTAACATTGTGTGATCAATGTATCACACAACGTTAAAAACCGGATAACAACGGGACTTGTGGAACCAAGTCATAACGTTATCCGGGGTTCTATTGTACTCTGCTATGGCTAAGAATATCAGGGGACATCTAGCAGGTCACATGCTCTGTCAGATCTGCTTCGATTCTGATTCCTGCATTGAGCAGGGGATTGGACTCAATGGCCTAAAAGGCCCCTTCCACCTCAGTAATCCTGTATGGCACATACAGCTATGTTCTAGGAAGGGGTGTAGCTCAGTGGCACAGCACATGCCTTGAATGCAAGTCCCAGTTTGTACGCCCAGTATCCTTGGGGAACTATCTCCTCAGTCTCTGGAGAGCTGCTGCTAGTCAGTCTTCACACTACTGGGGCCAAAAGGGCGAAGGGCCTGATAAGGCAGCTACCTCTGTTCTATTCTAAATTCATTTGGTATCCCTCAGTAACTAATCACCAAAGACAGCTGCCCCACTGTGCCTAAGGGTAGGGCCAGCCCTGTGCCACACTGCAGATGGTTCTCCTGATACTTGCACATAATTATGCTTAGGGCTGCAGGCTGAAGGTTGCATCATACTAGAAAGTGGTAGGAAAGATAAACCACTTGAATAATGTTTGTATCTCAGAAAAGATTTGGCTTCTGGAGAGTGAAAAAGATAACAGTGGTAACAGCTGAAATGAAGAACTGAAGAATGTCAGAGTTCTGCCCTATTTATTTATTTAATATATGTACACCTTTCTAACATATATGTTACTCTGGGCCAAGGGTTCTCAACCTATAGCCTGTGGGCCTGATCTGGCCTACGGCCCCATTCCATCCAGCACACTCCCTCGCTCCTACCACAATCCCTAATGGCACTCCATAGTAGGGTGGATGTTGTAAAAAGGCTCGCAACATCTGCCCTGCTACAGAACGCCGTTAGAGACAAGGCAAACTAAGCAGAGGGGACAAGGATTGAGGCAGTGGAAGCAGAAGATGCATGCAGACGCCCACGTCTTTCCTGGAGGCCGCTCTGGCCAAGAGCAGCTTTTCTGTCAGACGCATGCAGCTGCCCACATCTTTCCTGGGGGTCGCTCTGGCTGAGCGCTGGTAAGGACAGCCAGGATCTCTCCTTCACCCATGTCAGGCTGGTAAGCAGGGAGGCAGAGTATGTGGAAATGTTTGGGGTTTGGGTGGTCCCGCCAGTGGCGGTGTGTGTGTGTGTGTGTGTGTGTGTTTGGCTTGGGGTGGTCTCGCTGCCACTGCTGGGAGTGGTGGGGACTCGGGGTCATCCCACTGCTGGTGGGTGGTAGGGGCTGGTTGCCGCTGCTGGTGGTGGTGTGGATGGGTGGCTCAGAGGTGGTCCCGTTCTTCATGGCGGCAGGGAGTGGTGTGGGCTTAGGGTGGTCCCGCCGCTGGCGGGGGGGAATGGTGGGCGGTTTGGGGGTGGTCACCAGTGGTGGTGTGGGTGGAGTGGTGGGTGGCTTGGTGTATACGGTGTATTCAAAGATCCAAGGTCAGCAGGAAGCCTACTTAAGATTTGCAATGTTAATGCACTTCTTATTCCGGTTGCAAGTTTTTTCAAGGCAGAGCAAACAAGGAGATGTGACAGTTACCTAAGAGAAGTAACAATTTGACCATGTGAAATCTAGTGCACACACACTGCGTGCATTTCCAAGGGGGTACTCCCTTCTATAATTATGGTAACAGGAAGGTTTTAAAAATAATTGGTGTCAGGAGACAGATCCAACCCCCAGGCCATAGTGACCAGCCCCCTGAACCATGTGACTGGCCCACAGCTTTAAAAGTTTGGGCACCCCAGCCCTGGACATTCAATGACAGCTCTACTTTGCCCGTTTTGAACTCAAGTAAGGAAGCTCTCCCTTACCTCTACTGCAGCACTTGCCAGCTGCAGAGCTCTGCTGGGCAAGGCCACAACATTTATGTAGCTCCAGCACCACTTAAAATCTTTCAGTACGAAATGATCAAATGGTTACCTCTTTTGGTGCTGTGCAACTTGTGGGAAAAGGCAAATAAGAGCAACATGCTAGATGTACTTTAAAAAGATATTGCAATAACCATGCCTACCAGTTCACACAGCTTTGAAAAGGATTATACAGATACATGGAGTGTGTCAGAGGCTAATAGTTATGCTGGGCAAATGTTCCAATCAAGTATCAGAGGCAGCATAACTGGGAGTCTCTACAAAAGCCATTGTGACTAAAATGCTTTAGGATTTCAGTTTTGATAATTAAGCTTAGAGTATTGTGCTAACAATAAAAAGATTACATTTGATGAATGTGTTGGCTAACAAAATCAAAAAGCTAGAGTGATCATTCCGTGGAAGGGTGCTACTGTTCTCATATGTTACTTGTGGGCTTCTCGGGGGGGGGGGGAGACATCCAGTAGGAATTGACCAATCTACAACTTTGATCCAGCAGGCTACTCCTCGTGTTCTCACATTGGTTCTTCTTCTTGTGCCATATCCGATTCTGAATAATAGCTATCCTCATGGTGATCAGCCATGAAAATTGTTGTTCTTCTTCCATGTCTAGGCCAGACAGGAAACTGCCAAAATGAAGGCACCTTTTGGTGAGTTCATTCTGCAGTTCCTCTTGCCTGACCCAGTGAGAGAAAAATTAGCTGGCAACACAAGGTTGCCGTTACCATGGTATGCCTGATTGTGGTCCAAAAATACCACAATCTTCAAAGAGACTCTTTCTGTGTATGCCAAATGGTCTTCCATTTCCATGAAAATTACATGGGAGGGTGATGAAGTACTTGCCCAAGACTAAAACCATTGAAAATTCTCTTGCTGCCCAATATGCTACATAGCATGGAAGGATCCATGTCTTAGGTTTTCCATTTACCTTCTGCATCATAAAGTGACCCCTGTACTACTGATCCAGGTCTGCGAGTCACTTCTTGGTCCTGAGCCCTTTGGCTCCAGGCCAGTATTGGTGAAGCTGCTGCCCTCCATCAAGATGGATTCAAGTGGAATTTAATCCACTTGGTGACCATCACCTGTCCCTGTGGACTTTGCCACTCAAGGCCATTAGTCCTCAGGGTTGTCAGGTTATTTAAGTGCTGCTTGACACTCAGCACTGAGACACTGGCAGTATGGTCTATTCCAGTGGTTCCCAATTAGTGGTACGCGTACCCCCAGGGGTACGCGAGATTGCATCAAGGGGTACGCGCAGCAATCTCTTAACAAAAATATTAAATCCTTAAAAAACAATAATGCAATAACAATTGCCAAAAAATTATTCAATTTAATTAATCAGTAGGTAAGTCAATCGTATGCATCAAGCGCTTTCTCCTGCGGCAGCGGTTTTCCCCGCGCCTCCCGTCACCCGATCACGGCCGCCCCCGTTCCCGCCTATTTGCTCGTCATTGTCAATGTGCACATTTGTCACATTAATGAAACATGTGTTCTCTGTCATTAGAATGTCTTTTGATGATAATAAATATAAAATACACCTGATTTCATTTTTTATTTAACGTTCCTGCAGTAAGGGGTACGCAAGTTTGAGGTCTTTCTTGAAGTGGTACGTAGAAAAAACTAATTGGGAACCACTGGTCTATTCTATTACCATAGCAGGATAACCTGGCCAGACTGGTTAGTTCACATTGATTAGTTCAACAAAAATCTTAGCTGCAATTGTGTATAAACCTCTAGCTCCTGTAATTGCAGTACAGTAATACCTCGGATAACGATTGCCTTGGATAACGCTAAAATCAGATAATGTCGGGGAATTTGAGGAAAACATTTGCATTACACAACGTTAAGATAACGTTGTGCGAAGCAATTGTTTGCCTCAAATTCCCCAACATTGATCTCTGCCCCAAAGCCTGCAGGGCTAGAGACTAGCCCTGTGGGCTTTGGGGCAGAGATCTACCGCGGCTTAGACCCGCCAGTTTGTTTGGGGGGGGGGGGAGATCAGGCATGCCTGTCCCCCCCCCCACCCGCCAAACCAGCACTACGAGCTTTCTGCTTTAGGATCGGGGTGTGTGGAAGGCACCTCCAGGCACCCTGATCCTAAAGCAGACAGACTGCCTGCTTTGGGCTGCCTGCAGCAGGTGGGCTGCCTGCTTTGGGATCGGGGTGGTTGCTTCTCTGCTGCCCCATTCTTCAACCCGATATCAATTACTTTCTTCTTTCCCTTTCAAACGCAGCCCTTCTTTGCAAACAATGATAAAGAAGAACACCATGGCTCTAAGTAACTTACAGTATCATTTTTTCCTGTGCCAAATGAACTATAGTACAGGGAGACATGAAATGAAGTTCAATGCTTGTCTCCTGAAATGAATTTGCCTTCTTCTCATTACCACTCCTGTTCACTTTTGTTTCTTCTTCCTACGCTTTCTGGAGGCTGAACTTTAACGTCCAGATCCTCAGGGCAGGGATCTCTTTTTCTCTTACACCAGGAGTTCTCAACCTGTGGTCCATGGGCCAGATCTGGCCCATAGCACCAAATAATCCATCTCTTGCCTTCGCTCCAGCTGGCACCGGAATCAGCCACAAACTCATTTACAGCAGCTGGAAATGGCAGGGGGACAACTAGTCTGGCCACCTCAACTGTTTGAGGGAACGCAACCCAGCCCCTGACTTCAAAAACTTGAGGACCCCTGTCTTACACCATGCAATTGTGCACTCTGGTAAAAGTACATACATTTGTTGTTCAGTCGCACAGTCGAGTCCGACCCTTTGTGACCCCCATGGACCATTGCATAGCAGGCTCCTCTGTTTTCCACCATCCTCCTCAGCCCACTCATCTTCACCCATTGCATCAACAATGACATCTAGCCATCTCATCCTCTGGTGCCCCCTTCTCCTTTTATCTTTCCCAGAATCAATTACATAAATAAAAAAGTTCTAATTTGCATATGAATTCTGTTTCAGACTTAGAAATGATGGTTACCAAATTCTATCCTACTTAACAATTATAGCCCAAGGATAGACAGGGTAGTGGGAAAGCCCTGATGATCTAAGGAAAAGGGAATTGACTGGGGATGAAGAGGAAAGAAGGTTGTTATGTTCACAGCTCTGTTTCCTCCACGCATAACTAAAATTCCTGTTTCTCCAAACATTTGCAGTGCTGCAACTAGACATTTACATTAAGATGGCAAAGGATTTAAATAGGGAAGGTTTTGTTATTGTTACATAACATAGATTTTAAGCTGGAAGCCATATCTGACATTCACATGCCTTGCTTTGAGTTGTCGTAGAAGAGTTACAAACACAAAAGCTGCTTCTCTCCAAAGGCAGCAGAACTGGCTAGAAAGGGCCTAAGTAGATTTAACACACACATACAAGCTATTGCTGCTCCTGCTTCATAGCTGCTTGGAAGCATGTGAAATTTTAGCTCTTTAACTAAACTGGTCAGAGAACTTAATACCCTGAAGGGCACTTTTGTTTTCAATTTAGCAACATGGAGTTCCAGTTTTGTTTACATAAAGCCAAACATTCTTTCCCGCAGAGCAGGTGCTTCCCTTCAGCACTCTTTTGTGCATAAAAGCAGAGACAAAGACCTAAGTCAGCTCATTCTGGGCTCCATCCAGCAGTGGAAGAGGCAGACATTTGCTCATGCAACGGTCCTTTCCCTTCCTCTCTTTGCCCCTCCAAATCTGCTTCAGAGAGCTCGCTGTTCCTCTAAAGCAAGGGTGTCCAAACTACGACCTGTGGGACGAATCTGGCCCCCAACACCAATTCATCTGGCCCACGCCACCCTTGTCACTCCTGGAAGCGGAAGTAAAAAGTGCTCATTTTTATACACTCTGAACATATGTCTTCAGCCTACTCCTGATCAGTTAAAACCCCTCTCCATCTACAATCATGATTTTACAGTCAATTTCAATTCCCACACTTTTCTTACATGAACTTGGAGTCAATGTTTTCCTCAAAGGACAGGTACAACCAATGCTGTGAACACCTTAGGCTCGTGGTGGTGAGCCTTGGCATTTCAGGTGTTCTTGGACTTCAATTACCAGATGCCCAAGGCAGCTCTCCTGCTGATCAGAGCTTCTGCAAATTGAAATCCAAGAACACCTGGAGCACCAAGGATGGCCATTATTGCCTTAGGCTGTCACGTGTCTTGCAAGCAGTCAAGGTACACCACCCAATACAACCGGCTTCAGCTGACCAACTAGGCACTGCAATTTGCAGCTATAAGGCTGTCACTCATCTCCTTGTAGGGAATCTGGCTGTTGGAGTGCTTTTGATTTCTTAAATATAAATGGGAAGATTAGGCTTTACCATGCTATTTCAGGGTGGCATGCATTGAATAGCAGTTTTGATATGTATATATAAATCTTTTCAACATTCTACCTGCTGCTTCACTTCAATATATAAATGTGTAGGTATTCTGGGACAGCTGTGTCATTTAGCTCAGAGGTGCCCAAACTATGGCCTGGGGCCGTATCTGGCCCCCGATGCCAATTCATCCGGCCCACGAAACCCTCATCATTCCTGCAAGTGGAAGTAAACGTGCCCGTATGGGTGTGTTTTACTTCCACTTCCAGTAGTGACGAGGGCTTCAGGGGTAGGATGAATTGGCATTGGGAGCCAGATTTGGCACCCGGGCCAGTGACCAGCTCTCTGAACCACGTGACCGGCCCATGGCCCAAAAAGTTTGGACACCCCTGATTTAGCTGGACACCTCAATTAATCTTGCACATCTTTACTTCGTAGGTTTCCACAATCTGAGCACAAGAAAAATTAGCTTCTGGTTAGGCTATTATTTTGCACCATGAGACATTGTCACCACACACTAATGCAAGCTGCCAGTTTCATACAACTGTTGCTGAAGCTGGGTTAAGACAGAGCATAAACTATATGTCTTCACTTTATCTAAAAAGTTCCCAAGCTCCAACATTTGGGGGGGGGGGGGAGAGAGAACACAACAGAATCACTGTGAGCTTCTAAGGAAATTTTACCTATTTCATGTTGTTCTGTCACTTTCTTCTGGCAAGTCCATCCCACCTTACTACTCTTGTCCAGCCAGTTCTCTTTGCTAACACATCGCTTTAAACGCCAAATTTTGACAGTATTGTCATCTGAACATGTGGAAACCTAGAAACCAGAAGGTAAAGGTTAACTGGGAAATGTTATACCTTTTTGAATATGGAATATATTATTGGGGAGTGAAAAGATGAAGAGTTTGAAAGTAGTGCATGTCACAAATTCCCTATACTAGAAACAACACCTTCACTTGCTATTAACAGACCTTTAAAGCAAGTAATGCTACAGTTTGGCAAGACAGCTTAGCAAAATTATGAGTCAAAACAGATGCATTTTCAACTTAAATTTCCAGAATAGTTCACAGGATTAAAAATTAACAAGACAGTGTAAGGGGGGGGGGAGATCCAATTATAAAAATTGGTCTTTAGTCTGTAATGTTTGGTGGCTACAAGTATATCTTGCTGAGATGGCTTCTTGCTACTTTTATGTTTAGCTCTCTTCACTGCTTTAAGGCAAAAATGGAACACTAACAGATTAATAGAACATTATTATTAAACATTATGTAATACTTTACTATTTTAACACTGATATAACTTAAAGCACGGGCCATAAAGAATTAAAAGCAGCCTAAAATCTGATTAAACAACCAACATGGTTTTTTAAAAAGTTCATAGGAGAATAGTTGACATATAAGCCTGAGGACAAAGCAAGGTCCACAAATGGGGAACCGTAACATTAAAAGCCCTCTACTTATTTGGCATCTACTCCACCCAGATAGTGAGGGTACACGAAAGAGAACGTTCATAGCCCTAGGGAGGGGCAAAAAGTACAATGAGAAACACGCTACTTGCTCGTCAGGACTGACAGTAAATCAACAAGTGTTTCCAGTTCCCATGGAGCTTTTCAGTCCTGCTACTGCTGAAGCATTTTTGTAAATCCATTTATCCACTCGATTTCTTGTTTGTGCAAAGCTACCATCTCAATGTTCAAGTTCTCTATGAAGAATCACAGTTCATTCCTAGGCATGTCTACTCAAAGCTGTTGAGTTCAGTGAGATTTGCACCCACTCATGACCATAAATTATGATAGACTAGATAGATAGAGGCTAAGGCAAGATCTAAACCAATAACATTATAGCCCATACACTTGTGGAAGACTGACCTTGAAGCTGTTTAGACATGAGCAGCTATCCATGCTTTGGAAGAAGTAATATTTCGGCTTTCATTGTGGAGCTCTAGAAGCTCCCAAAGACAAAACATAAAAGAAGAATTCAGAAGCAAACCTTAGTGAAATCAGATGGGCACCAGGCAACAGAGGTGACTTCTTGCAAATGGCCTTGAAGTAAGATGGGAGGAAGCTGGGGTTGAGACACCTAAAAAAGAAGGAAATATTATATCAAGACTTCTAGCCATTGTTGGGTGTCTTACTGACCTGGGAACCCACAATGTTCTCTGTGCATTCTCAAATTTTCCCATCTTGTCACTCTCCAAAATTGTTGGACAATAGCTCTCATCATTGCCATCTGTTGGCCAGCGATTGAACACAATAAGAATCATAGACTAAAACATCTAAGATGGGGTGCCCAAACTATGGCCCATGGGCTGGATACGGCTGACGCCAATTTATCCAGCCCACACCACCCTCATCACTCTCGGAAGCAAAACACGCCAATATGGGCACATTTTACTTCTGCTTCCAGGAGCGATGGCTGCGCCGGATGAATTGGCATCGGGGGCTGGATCCGGCCCACAGGCCATCGCTTGGGAACCCCTGGTTTAAGCAGAGAAAATGGCAGCCTAACATCTATCGCATCCTGTTGCAAAGCAGATTGCAAGGCACATTTTACTTCCTCTTCCAGTGGGAGGAACCATGTGACCGGCCCAATGAACCATGTAACTGGCCCATGGCCTGAAATGTTTTGGCACCCCTGATCTAAGAACATGCTGAGGAAATTAGTGAAAATGGAGGAATAGTTATTTCACAGCTAGCTAGTAAGCTCTCTGCAGGGTGTGCACTGTTATATGCCATCTGGTCACTTTCAATTTATGGAAACCCAATTTTTTTTTATCCTCTCCCAAACATCTAATTATACCAGCTTTGCCCAGGTCTTCCCAACTCAAGCCTGTGCCTTCCTTTATTGAATCAATACACCTCATATTTGGCCTTCATCTTTCCCAGCAATATCATTTCTTCCACTGAATCCCAGAATAGGATAGTCTCAGTTTAATAATTTTTTACTTTAAGGTTTGATTTGATCTAAAGCACAGTTTCTTGTCTTTCTGGCAATCCAAGTATCCATACAGGACTCCTCCAAAACTAATTATCAAATGAATGCTTTTTGTTTTGTTTTCTGATATGCCACTCACAAATCAGTTTTCTTCCCTTTCCAGATTAAAAATCAGTCCATAGTAAGAGCATACCACGAAATGTTGTTTAAAAGTTTCAAAACTTTCAGTGCAAAGCAATTCTAATTCTTTATTCTCCAACAATAATTTGGACATTTTTTGGTATAAATATATTAATTCCCCACTTTCAGGGAAGGGCAAATAACCACGAAGGATATCAAGCACAACTTAAAACCACTGGAAATGTTATTCAGCTGTGACAAGCATCCTGGCTTCAGAAACTGCATATCCTTGGCCATATACTTTTAAACACCAATTTTAAAATCAAACAAATAAATAACTTGCCAGATAGGTGGAAATGTGTTTATTTAAAAATATGGCAGGAGCTGAAGTTCTTAAACCCATGAATTGTGCACGTAGTACCACATTTAACTTTTAAAACCAACATAAATCTCTCTCTCACTTGAGCACACACACACACACACTCTCTTACCCACACTTTACTGCAGAAATAATTATGGGCACCATTAGCCCAATTCTTCCTAATCCAAGGCTACTACCTCAAAAGATCTTAACTTCTTATGATTTTAGTAGCACTGTTGTTCAGTTGCCTGGATTCATGAATGTGTACAAAATACTTCTTCAGCAAAGGTGAAAGGGAAGAATTTAAATAAAATAATAATTTTGTTGTTGTTGTTGTTCAGTCGCAGTCGGTTCCGACCCCCTGCGAACCCATGGACCACTGCACACCAGGCACTCCTGTCCTGCACCCTCCTTCTCAACCCGCCCAACTCTGTGCTCATTGCATCAACAATACCATCTAGCCATCTCATTTTCTGCTGTCCCTTTATTTGAAGTCAGTAATATGCAAAACAAAACACCATTGTCTACTTCATGCACACTCTTCTCACTGAGAAATATTCTAGAAACATTTGGGGTTGCAACAGTCAAAGAGAAATGGAAGGAATGAGGGTTCTAGGAAAAGAGAAAAGAACCATACTGAGGTTTCCCCCTCAGATTTACACTTCACATTCTAACTCCAAAGAGCTCATCATGGCTTATGCCCTGATGCCAGGCAGGCCTTCAGCCAGAGCTTATGGGTCTGGAGATGCTTAGCTTCAGTACTGTGGTTTAGCACAAAGTTCCTTCTCCCTGCCAAACTCAGTAGTCATTTCTGTTGATTTGAGTTATCAGCTGATCTGTCAGCACATTTAACATATTTGTACAGAATATCAAGGGGACTGTGGTGGCTTAGTAGTTAAGGCGTTGAAATTGACAACTGGAAGGTTGGCTGGTCAGCAGTTCAAGGCCAGAGTACTGTGCAATGGAGTGAGCTCCTGTTGTCTGTTCCAACTCCGGCCAACCTAGCAGTTTGAAAGCAAGAAATTGCAAGTAGATAAATAGGCACTGCTTTAGCAGGAAAGGTAACAGGATTCTGTGTGCTTTGGCATCTAGTCATGCCTGCCACATGACCACAGAAACATCTGCAGACAGCACTGGCTCTATGACTGTAAATGGAGATGAGCACCGCCCCCCTAGAGTCAGATATGGCTGGCTTTTGAGCAAGAACGAACTTTACAGAATATCAAGAAACAAACATTGGGTGGGGAAATCAACAAAGGCTTTTCCTCCATGTGAAATTCTCTACTGGATTTCTCGTTGTGTGTTGTTCATGCAAAGCTGTCTTTAGGTGCAAGTTCTTCATGATGACTTAAAGCCTAATCCTGTGTATGTCTATTCAAAGCTGCTGAGTTCAATGAGAATGGCTTCCAGGTAAATGATGTGAATGATTGCAATTCTTAAGATCACACCAACCTCTTTTGACAATTCTATTTTGAGTGCTCTGAATTCAGAAGCCCTGAAGCTAGATTTGCTTGCTGTGACTCTGTGCATAATAGAATGCAAGACTTATTTTATGTGGCAGAATTTCAGATGTATGAACAGGCAGCCCAGGGTTGACTCAGCTAAGACACCATTCATAGTTGCTGGGCCAGTTCTTCAACTAATCGGAACAGAAATGGAGCTGACATTTAACGTGTTTCTTTTCCAGATGAGCAGATCTCAACCTCCCATACCTTATGTCCCACTAATTATTCCATCAAAAACCTAGGTCCTATGACAGAAGAAAGAAACCCTCTTTTTCTGAGAATGACATTTACATGTTCAAAGGTACTTTGTTTTTAATAAGTTGTTTTTATATGCCAACAAGTCACCGCTGACCTGCAGTGACCTTACAAATGAATGAGTTGGCTAGTTAGTTCAGTGTAAGGGTGCCCAAACTACGGTCCGAGGGCTTGATCTGGCCATGGACACCAATTCATCCAGTCCGTGCAGCCCTCATCGCTCCCGTAAGCAAAACACGCCTGTATGAATGCGTTTTACTTCCACTTCCAGGAGCGACAAGGGTGGCGTGGGCCAGATGAATTGATGTTGGGGGCTGGATCAGGCCTGCAGGCTATAGTTTGGGCACCCCTGGTTTAAGCAGAGAAAATGGCAGCTTAAAAATCTATCTCATCCTGTTGAAAAACAGGTTGCAAAACAGTCAGCTTGTGTGGACTTGAGCAACCTGAACTGTCGCACGGTGTTCCCACAAGAAGGAATGGTAAACAACTTCTGTGTATTCTCTCCACAGAAAAATCCAGAAAGGGTTGCTAAAAGTCAGAACTGACTTAACAGAATATAATTGTTATGAATGGGAGAGCTCCAAAATGCCCTGTCCTCAACAGCCCTGCTCAGCTCTAGTAAAATCAAGACTGTTTATTTCCTTCCAGGAGTCAATCCATCTCATATTTGGTCTTCCTCTTTTCCTGATGCCTTCAACCCTTTCCTAGCATTGTCTTATTTAAACTATCTTTCCTTCTCATGCTGTGCTCAAGGTAGGAGCCTCAGCTTTGCAATTTGGCCCCCAAAGACCATTCAGGCTGGACTGTTTTGAAAACCATATTGCATTTATTGTTACATTCTGAAGACATTAAAATGACTGGATTGTTGGGGTAAATAATATTTATTTATTTAAATCAATCAAGCTATCTTATATCCCACCCTTCCAGGAAAAACTTTCCTACTCAGATCGGCTTACAGCATAAAACTCAAAAATACAAACGGATACAAATATTAAAATTTTCATATAAACCCAAACACCCTAATAAGAAAGCTTATTTTGGATGCAATGGGGCGGAATAAAATGCCTAATAATTGGCCATTGGTAAGAAATTGCCAAAGGCCTCTTTAAAAAGAGAAGTTTTCAATTGCTTTTAAAACATATGGAGAGATGGTACCAGGTGCATTATTTTGCATTAGCAACTGAAAGGCGCTGCAGAACACAAAGATAATGAACATATGGCACGCATGCCAGAGGGGGCACCCAGAGCCCTTTCTGTTGGCACATGCAGTCACCCCAGCACACAGCCCCCCCCCCCCCAGGTAGCTATACTTCCCAAAATTATAAGTCATTTTTAGTAATGTGACTTTTGATGGTGACTAAGTGAAGTTAATACATTCTTCACCATGTGTGTAAATGAAACTTACAAGGATCGACGAAAGACATTGAAGCAAAAAAGGATGCTCCAGTTATCATGTTCTACTTTCTTTTTGCAGTAAATGATTTTTTGTTCAGGGAGCTTAAAAACTATATACACAGGTGTTTAGCAAAATGTTGTAGATGAGTTTGTGTCAGGTCACTTCTTTTAAATAGGGTTCTTTTCCTGCCATTGGTTTAGACCAGCTTTTTGCCTATTTAACACCCCCCCCCCCCAACTGCTGCTTCCCTCAAAATCCAGTAGCTCTGCCAAAGACGACAAAATCATACAAAATAAAGCCCTTTTAAGGAGGACAGTTAAGCTCTGGATAGGAAAAATACCTGTGTTTACATTTAGCAGATTTCCCTTCTATTCTGTGTAGCAAAATCTCTTAATCCATTCTTAATGAGAGACAGCAAAATGAAACTCATTTCTTGTTGGTTTTAATCTCAAAAGGAATAAAAATACCCCGTGTCTCTGGTTACAGTCCCTGGCACTCAGGGCAAATTACAATGCCAAAGATCTGTACTGGGAAAACATCAATCTCAGAGCTGCAACAATGACTGAGCTGAAGAAAAGTGGAAAGATCTAAGCCTAGGTTAACAGGAATGATACACCTGGAGCTATGCCTCCTCCTACCCATGCCAGGAACCCACCGCTTCCAACAACAGCATCCAACTCTAGGGTGCAATGCTCATCTCCACTTACAGCCAAAGAGCCAATGCTGTCTCTGTCTGAAGACATTTCCATAGTCATGTGGCATACATGACTAGACTCTGGAGTTCACAGAATGCTGTTACCTTCCCACTGAAGTAGTACCTATTTATCTACTTGCAATGTCTTGCTTTTGAATTGGTAGGTTGGCAGCAGCTGGGACAAAAATGGGCGCTCACTCTGTCATGCAGTACTCTGATCTCGAATTGTTGACCTTGGACCTTCCAGTCGTCAAGTTCAGCATATTAACCACTAACCTACTGCAGGTCCTAGTCCCAGAAGAGAATACGTTAAAAGTAAGAACAAGCTATCTCACACATAATACCTTGGCACTGCCTTAGACAGGGATGGCGAACCTTGGCACTCCAGCTGTTCTTGAACTTCAATTCTTAGAAGCCCTAGTCCCTATGAATCTACACAAATGGGTTTACTGACTTGACAACCGTAAATGCATTTATGACAGCCATAAAAGCAAAAAAATGCATTTACGACAGGCACACCCACATTTTATGGCAGTGGGAGCTACCCGTTTGGCCCACTCAGCTGTCTGAGGGAGCGTGACCCAGCCCGCGGTTTTAAAGGGTTGAGAACCCCTGTCATAAACCAAGCCTGGAAAACCCACAGTTACATAGTACTTGGGTCTTGAATAGCAGATTTGCTGACCTTCTGGTCATCACGCACAGCATCCTAACCACTAAACTGCTGCAGCCACACAAATATTTAAGGTGCCTCTAATCTGCTAGGGATCAGCAATCTGGAGAGAATAGCTGCTTCCTTCATTTTCAGACAAAATGTACAAGAGTGCTCAGATCACATTCACTTCTTGTTCAGACGAGCTTTCAGTATAGTGGGTTATTTTAGTTTTGATACATAAATTTGATTTAGTGGAAGACATTTCATTCCACTTGTTTTACACTGGATGGAGTTGGCCCAGAATATCTAAATAAATGTCTTTTGGTAGAAAAACTAGCACAAAAATATTTGCATTTCTTGACACATCAGCTCAACATGCCAAGAAAGATTCTCAGCAGCCAGCCAGTACTTGGGATTTTATTTTTGCTTAAGGATTTGGCTGAGCCCTTGTAATAATGCAGAGGTCTTAACTCTTGGAAATTAAGCAGCCCAGATCAGGGGAGGGTGGTGAGGAGACAATTCTGTTGCAAGTGCTTAGAACAGGGGTACCTAAACTACGGCCCATAGGCCAGATCTGGCCCCCAATGCCAATTCATCTGGCCCTTGCCTCTCCCAGAAGCGGAAGTAAAACTCATCTGGGCATGTTTTATTTCTGCTTACAGGAGCGACAAAGATGGCACGGGCTGGATGAATTGGCATTGGGGGCCAGATCTGGCCTGTGGGCCATAGTTTTAAACACCCCTTGTTTAAGCTCAGAAAATGGCAGCCTAAAATCTCATCCTGTTGCTTCTGGTGGGAGGAACCATGTGACTGGCCCGCTGAACCATGTGACTGACCTGCAGTCCGAAAAATTTGGGCACCCCTGGCTTAGAAATTGGGGAAAGTGCTGCACAGAGGTTGGGGAAGAGGGAGAAAAGAGAGGGGGAGAAACTGTAACAAAACTAGCAGACTCCCGGTTATGTGGATTGCTGTTAAATATGAAGCATAAACAGTCACCTTGTCATAGCTGGTGGAATAAATGTGGCTGAAAGGGAATTTTGAAGCCCCCATTAAAACCAGATTAAGTTCAGTAGCTTGAAATAAACAGGAGCAATGAGGGAAGGTAAAGGCAGGAAGTTAGCTCACTTTATATCAGGGCTTGCTCTCAGGAGCTTGATGGTTGTGTTCTTTAGACACAGCATGCTGAGGGCTCTGTGACCTCACCCCCCCCCACACACACACACTGTTTTTCCTGTATGCACAGCAAAAGTGGAGAAACTTTGTAAGCAAAACAGCCACAAGGATTGTCACAGCTACTTACCTTCCAGATATATGCGTTCTGGTCACCTGAACCACTGATCAGGAACTGGTCGTCTGGGCTGATGCTGGATTTAACGTAGAAACTGGAGTTTTGATGTCCACTGAAAACAGACACTGAGTTTGGGGGGTGGGAGGAAACAGAACAAACAAGACACAACTGAGCCCAAAGTTCAAAAATAGGTCAGTCATATAGCAATCACACGTATATCGTCCCATACCGTATAGCGCACTCTCTGGGCGGTTCATGAGTTAATTAGCATTTTGCTCCCAACATGCTGGGTACTCATTTTACCGATTCGGAAGGATGGAAGGCTGAGTCACTCTTGAGCCCTGGTAGGGTAGAATTTATAATGTTTTGGTTGAAGGAGAACAATTTAACCACTGCATCACCAGGGCTCCTATATAAGGCAGGTCAATATAATGCATTCATTCGCTGTCTGTCTGCGTACCCTAAAAAATCCAAGGGTTTAGGATAGCACAATTTTCTTAATAAACCCAGTTTACCTGGGCAGGGACTGGATCAGAAGAAAACAAGGCAGTAAGAGTACATTGGAATATTAGAAAGATGAATGAAAGAAAAATAAAATTTCCCATGTTGGTTTAGCCATTCTCCCTTAGCCAATTCTTATTGTGTGATAGGGAAGAGCCAGGGACTGCACTCATTAGCCCACATCCTATTGTCACACATTCTCATCCATCTGCTACAAATCGGTTGGTGGAGCACTGCCACAAGGGTTGAAGCAAGGAGTCTGCTCTGTGCAACAAAACAAAATCCCAGCTTTAGTCCCCCCCCCCCCCCGGGCAAACCTTGGATTACAGCCTACAGGGATGTGATTTAAGGCAGGGGTCGCCAAACTTTTTTGCACCATGGATTGGCTTCATGCTAAACAATTTTTCCACACCACTGTAGCTCAAAAACAAGGCGGGGCCCGCCCGCCACACACCCCAACTCAGACAGTGAGGTATCACACTGCACACAAGCGAGGAGGTGGAGCCCCACCATAGTTAAGCAATGGGAGGAGGGGCCCAGCCACCTACCTATCTGGCGTATCTGAAGCCCGTGCTCTTGCTCTACTTGCTGGGCAGAGTACGTTGAGGGCAGAAGACTGCCATTAGGGCTCCCAGTGCCACCTACCCCTGTGGCCCAACCCGGGACAGCCTATGGCCCAGTGGTTGGGGACCTCTGACTTAAGGGACAGGCAGAGCTTGGAAGCACCAAACAAATGCCAACGTGATTACCTGCAACTCATTCCATTTTCTACAATGAGCACAGCAAAGTTTCATATTCAGTTGTACTGCAACAAACAGGAACTTCAGTTACTAGCGCAACAAATAATAACCTTTCTTTGGTTGCTGTAGAAAAGCCTTTTGAATGCACTTGGGAGGTACCTTGACAAAAATGATCCAGGATGAATGTAGGAAGCAACAAAACAACTATTCTAACACACATCCTTCAAGAGAAGAGTTGACAAACTGGTCTGTGTGTAGACAAGGATGACCAAGATGGTAAATGGCCCAGAAACCAAATTCTCTGAGGAATGCTTAAAGGATTTGTGTATGAGCAACATGGAAAAGAGAACTGAGAGATAATATGATAGTTGCCTTCATATTATTGAAGGTATGTCACATGGAAGACGGAGCAAGCTTGTTTTCTGTTGCTTTGCCAAATTCATTGGCAGATTTTTATAATGAGAGGCTGGGCAGTCAACTGTCAGGAATGTTTCAGATGTATATTTACTGCATTAGCAGGTTAGACTCAATGAATCCTAAGGTTCCTTCCAAATCTACAGTTCCAGCACTGTAACAAGGCCAAGTATGACAACAAATTTATTTTAAAAAACTTTTCAAGCTGTGAGGGGAGGATAAATGAGCGCATTTTTACTCTGCCCTCTAATATGGGCTGGAATCCTGTTCAGCAACAGAGCATTAAGCCCCACCAGAGCACTTGACAATTCACAGTAATAGAAACTGACCAAGTCTGAAAGCAACAGCACATAATTAAAAAATACTTGAAATTGTTGAGAAACTGGTTCTGGCTTAGTTACTTTTCTTCAGGCACAGGGAAATCCAGTTAAAAGGTTTTAAATATTAATCTGGTTTACTCCTGATTTGCAACACATAGCATTCTGAGGTAGAAGAACACACAGAAATAAAGAAGGCTTGAAGGTAGAGTTCCCCTTGCTCCAAAGCCAGTTGTATCCAACTATAGGGTGCAGTGCTCATCTCTGTTTATAGCCAAAGGCACTGTTTGTGCCTGCAGACATTTCCGTGGTCATGTGACATGCAAACTACACACTGGAGCACAAGGAAAACTTGCTTTTCCTGTCAAAGCAGTAACTTTTTATCAACTTGCAATTTCTTGCTTTTGAACTGATAGTTTGGCAGGAGCTGGGACAGAGACGGGAGCTCACTCCGTTGTGCAGCACTCAGGTCTCAAACTGCTGGCCTGCCAACCTTCTACTTGTCAAGTTCAGTGTCTTAACCACTAAGCCACAGCAGTCGCCTTAAAAAAAAGGCTTACATGAACCTAATAGATTATCCATTTTGAACTAACTGCTGAGTGGTAAACTGAAACACAAATCACATTCATTCAATGGGTCTGCTCTGTGACTCAAATGAGTTTGAGGCAATAGAGTACGATCATAACCTCTGCCAATGGCATGTTCTAACTTTCAGGCACTTTTCAAGTAATCACACAATTTCAAATCTCTGACACAGATCAAGTGCAGCAACTTTAATGGGGATTGAGTCCCCTTAAGAACTCACATTTCATGTCTTGTGTCTATACAAATGATTATATGGATCAAAGTTCCCCTTGCTCCCAGTGATTGTTTCAGTGCATAGGTATCTATGAGTTCCCAGTGACCCATTTGGGGCATAGGCTAACCTCTGATTCTAAGATTTTAAAGTATTTCATCTGCAGAATATCAGAAGACATGAAGATTTTTAACCTAGGTCAGTGATGGCGAACCTTGGCACTCCAGATGTTCTTGGACTTCAATTTCCAGAATCCCAAGCACCCTGTGAATCCACACGAATGGGTTTACTGCAATTCATCCGGCCCGTGCTGCCCTCATCGCTCTCGGAAGCAAAATGTACGGGCACGTTTTACTTCCACTTCCGGGAGTGATGAGGGCAGTGTGGGCCAGATGAATCGCAGTAAACCCACTCGTGTGGATTCACAGGGTGCTTGGGCTTCTGGGAATTGAAGTCCAAGAACATTTGGAGTGCCAAGGTTCGCCATCACAGACCTAGGGGATATATACAGAGTGACTTTCAACAAGTTGCCAGCTTACAGAATCCCACCCAATTATGCCAAAATGAATTAACTTGCTTTTCCTATGATCAGCTACCTTATATTCCTTGCAGCATAGTTTCAGTTTGATTCAATGTCTCCACACTGTCATCATGACAGCCTCCTTAAATCTTTTGCATTGTGCACATTGTGCTTCAGCTCCTCTTGTTTCCTGAAACTGGTATTGTATTTCATAAGGAAGGTTGAAATAGGTTACTGATCTAGAGTGCCTTGGAACTACAACTCCAAATAGTTCAGGCTCCTAGTATGCCAAATCGAAATGCCTAATGGGAAATGCTACATGCAGATAGACAGCAGTCTGAGTTAACTGTGGTGGAGGAGAGAGAAAGGGCACATTCCCCACCTGAAGTTACAGAAGGTGTTTATTACGAATAGGAGATAAATTCATTTTGGGTCATGTTTTTGTCCAGAAGTTATTCAATTTGCACCTCCTATACTTGAACATTAATTTGCAGGTGAGATTCTTTAAAATTCACAAGCTTGAACAATTATTTGTACACACACACCCCAACATGTGCAAAATATGTTGGTAATCACACAAAAGTGCAAGAAAAAACAAACCCTAGTTCTCTGATAAGTACCTGAATCTGAACAAGCCTGAAAAAAATTAAGTCTAGGTTGGGTTTTGTTCACTTATGCATCCCTATCAATCCATGAAGGAGATAGGGTGTGTCACATCCAGGATCTCTAGACAGAAGCTCGCTAGAATTGTGTGACAAAGGAAAACTCAATCTCCAATTTCCCCTTCAACACTCAATGCTGTAAGCTGTAGGCCAGGGGTGCCCAAACTTTTTGCGCCGGGAGCCTGACCACGCCCCCCAGAACAGCTGAGCAGGCCTGACCAAGCCCCGGAAGTGGGCACACTTGTACATACGCATCCGGAATCATTTCCTGAAGCGGTGCAGATGCATTTGTGCATGCACAAATGCATCCACACCACTCCTGGAAGAGGTTCCAGATGGCCCAGTGCATGCGCAAATGTGTCCTCACCAGTCCCGGAAGTGGTTCTGGATGTCCTCGCGCATGCACAAATGCGCCTGCATCTCTCCTGAAGTGGTTCCAGATATGCATGCACATTGGAGGGTGCGTCCCTCATCCACTCCCAGGAGCAGCGAGGGTGTTGTGGGCCAGATGAATTGGCATCAGGGGGCGGATTTGGCCTGTTGGCCACAGTTTGGACAGCCCGGCTGTAGGCAATAACTGATTTTCTTATAGTAAGGAAAACAGGACTTCTTATATCTCTGGGCATGTCAATTATGTGAAGATACACTGAGCTGCAATTTCATAGCACCTAGTTGAGCACTGCTCGTCCATTTTTTCCAGGCTCCAAATGTAAAAAGACACCCTCTTTGCCCTTCCTTTCTAACATCAGTTCAGGGTATTAAGATGCTACTCTTCTGTGGTAAGATACAAATGTTCAGGTCAAGAACTCCCCCTCCAGAAACTTAGCATATTTCAGAAGCTTGGATTTAGAATCATCAGCACTTTGAAAACTGTATCAAGAGTGCCTATGGCCGTGATGGCAAACCTTGGCACTCCAGATGTTTTTGTATTTCAATTCCCAGAAGCCCAAGCCCAGGTGAATCCACCCAAATGATTTACTGCGATTCATCCGGCCTGCACCGCCCTCGTCGCTCCCAGAAGCGGAAGTAAAACACGCCTGAAGGTTCGCCATCACATGCATATGGAATAGTCAGTGAACTCAATGGACTTTGACAATCTTTGTAAGGTAAAGGTCTCCCTTGTTGAAAGCCAGTCGTATCTGACTCTAGGGTTTAGTGCTCAATTCTGTTTATAGCCAAAAAGCCAGCACTGTCTGGGTCTGCAGACCTTTCCATGGACATGTGGGAGGCATGACTAGACATTGAACGCTATTTACCTTCCTACTGAAGTGGTCCCCATTTATCTACTTGCAATTTCTTGCTTTTAACTGCTAGGTTGGCAGGAGCTGGGGAAGAGACGGGAGCTCACTCCATCATGCAGTACTCGGGTCTCAAACTGCTGACCTGCCGACCTTCCAGTTGTCAAGTTCAGCATCTTAACCACTAAACCACTGCAGTCCCTGACAACCTTTGTAAAAATGTACAAAATTACAAAATAAAAGATGATATTCAGCTGCAGATCCAGGTCAGCCAGCATGGATACAATTACAAATAAACCCACACTCCTATAGCAATTAAAATGCCCTCCAAGCTAATCAGAAAAGAAAGTTCACAAAAAAAAAATTAAAAAAACACCTGCCACTGACAATTAACAAAGGGTAGGCGTGGGTAGACTCGTAGTTTATCTGGGCATGCTTCCAAGGCTGTCACAAACCACTTAAAACAGGAGTTGATAATATGTGGCATGTGTTCCCTTAACAGGCAGGGCTAGAGCACATACCATAATTTATGTGGCATACAGGTTCAGCCAAAAGAATAGGAAGATTGAAAACAAGGGGGGTGGGGGCGGAGAACTAATGAGAAGAATGAAAATGGTAGCAAGGGGAAAGACAAGATCCAGCAAAGCTTTGAAAAGTAACTTTAAAAACTGTATTTCTAGGCTGAGGAATTACTGACAGAGAGGATGGCTGGACAACACTAAGTAAAATTAAAAGTAGCCTTTGCTCAAAAATCAATCGTATCCCACTCTAGAGTTCAGTGCTTATCTCTCTTTATAGCCAAAGAGTCATCGCTGACTGCGTCTGCAGATGTTTCTATGGACATGTGGTAGGCATGACTAGACACCAAAATGCACGGAATGCTATTTACCTTCCCACCTAAGTGGTACCTATTTATCTACTTGCAATTTCTTGCTTTCGAACTGCTAGGTTGGCAGGAGCTGGGACAGAGATAGCTCACTCCATCATGCAGCACGAGGGTCTCCAACTGCTGACCTGCGAACCTGCCAGTCATCCACTATGGCAACACAATCCCTTGGACAACACTAGCATCTATCTAAACCAGGGGTGCCCAAACTTTTTGGACTGAGGGTCAATCATGTGGTTCAGGGAACCGGTTGCTAAGGCCTGGGCGTCGGGGGCCGCACCCAGCCCCTAGTTTGGGCACCACTGATCTAAATGCTATATGACCTCCACATTTGGCTGAAATAGAGGATGCTCCTGTTTTTCAAGGACTTGTATTTTTGCCTGCCTAATTTTATCCCCCCCCCCATGACATCTTCCAGATGTGGTGGGTAGCAGACTTGTCTCTTCTAGCATATATGGTCGTTTCCTTCCCACTTTCTGCTCCCTTCAAGACATTTCTTTATTCATGTCAGATGCACCACCAGCATATAATAACATACAAAGCTAAAATTAACACATCTAAAAAAAATAGAATTAAAAAAGGGACTAGATGACACCTGCCCAATATCTGGTCATATCAACAGCATTTCCTCTTGCCAACATTGAGAATTGTATTTTAAAAATACCTTCAGAATAATTAGTAAATGTCAACAAATCCATTCGCCCTTGCCAATTTTTTTTGTTTAAATCTATGGAAAGACAGGATAGATTATGAGCAACAGATGGTCAGAAAGTAGGGAAAAAAAATGTGAAAACTTTCTGTCACCTAATTTTCTGAAAAAGAGAGGAAAGGTAAAGTAATTATGCTACAAGCTGTGTGAGAGAGGCTTGAAGCAGATGAAATGTAAATGGAAACCATTGGCACCTGTTTTCTAGAATTATATAAGCCAGCCACTTAGCATTTGCTGCTCTCTGGTGGAAGAGGTTCTGCAGGGAACCCTCAAGAATACCGAGGATTAAATAAAGTGACAAAGAAACAAAGTCCTCATCTCACCACATGATACAAAGGTAAATATGGAATTCATTATCATGAAATACTGTGATAATCACTAACATCTGTAGCTTTAAAAGACTAGTAAACGGTGTACAGTAAAACCCCGTTTTAAGGATGCCTCGAGGTACGAAAGGGCTTTGTGCTGAAATCCATGCCCCAATTTACAAAAATGCCCCAATTTACGAAATACTGTACAGCAAAACCCTGAAACAATTCTTTAGAGATCAAAATGGTGGTGCTGCCATTTTGAACACTAAAAATCCACCCGCCCCCACTGCCGGAAGTCTCAAGAAGTGACTTACCATGGTTGCAGTGGAGGCGGCTGGTCCCCGGGGGGAGCTGCAAGGTAAAACCTGAAGCCGACGAAGGAGTTTTCCCCAGAGTTTTACCTTGCACCTCCCAGGAAGGTCAGGAGACGTTGGAAACAGTGTGGATCAGGTCCCCAACCCTCACAGAGGTGGCAGGGAGCCCAAAACGGGCAGAAAAATCTCCGTCGTGATAGAATTTTTTTCACCCATTTCGAGCTCTCCGCCACCCCTGATGCCTCTGAGGGTTGGGAGAGCCAATCCGTGCTGTTTCCAACGTCCCCTGACCTTCCTGGACGGTGCTGTAAGGTAAAACCTGCAGCTGACGAAGGAGTTTCCCTCGGCATTTTGTCTTGTAACACCGCCCGGGAAGGTCGGGGGACGTTGGAAACAGCGTGGATCGGCTCCCCCAACCCTCACAGAGGTGGCAGAGAGCCTAAAATGGGTGGAAAAAACTCTGTCATGATGGAAATTTTTTTTTTGCCCATTTCAGGCTCTCCCCCACCCCTGCCGCCCCTAGGGAGGGGGGGCAGGGGACCCGATCTGCACTGTTTCCAATGTCCCCCAACCTTCCTGGGCACTGCTACAAGGCAAAAGCTGCAGCTGACAAAGGAGTTTCCCCCAGCATTTTGCCTTGCAGCACTGCCAGGAAAGGTTGGGGGACATGAGAAACATCATGGATTGAGTCCCCTGACCCTCACAGAGGCGGCAGAGGCAGCAGAGCTGCGGCAGCAGCAACGGCACGGATCCCATTCTGGGTTTCTGTCAACTTTTTTCTTTTATTTGATCACACAACAATGTGTATTATAATCAGTACTTTTTTTAAAAAAATGTTTCAGATCCGTTGTGGTGCAGAAAAACCTTACAAACAACAATTGAAAATACTGTTTATTTAATCGTATTCCTTGCATTAGTACATTTGTGACACCAACATCCCTAAATGACTAAATAGGAAGCTCTATTTCTTCATGAGTAGAAGTGGATACTGATGGGTAGGGTTGCGGAAGGGAGAAAATGTTGGGCTAGATTAGAACCGATTCATTTCTAACCCTGTTGAAGCCATGTACATTGGTTAGCATGACTTCTTTTCTGCTTCAAGTTGCAATTCTGGAGTAAAGCTCAGTAAATATAGCAAAGCTTTCTTTCCAGGAAACCTGCACAGGATTGTGCTACCAGGCAAAAGGACTCATAATAAACAGATGTATCAGATCTTCCTAAGGATTGCAGGCATCTTATTTTATGGAAAGTAAAAAAATTCAGGCACTATCTTCCTAACCTGGAGTGGTCTTCAGACTTGACAAGATGAACATGTATATATTGTCATCCGTGCAGTTAGCAAATAAGCTGGTGCCAGTGGAGTCCAGAATAAGACTAGAATATCCTAGAAGAGAGTTCTCTGTTTAAGTATCATAAACAACCTTTAGAAGTTATGGAAACGTTTAGTTGAACAAGTTGGACTCAAAGTGTTCACACACTCTCCCACAGTACAGTACTCCCATTTCATTCTCTGTCCCTGTTTTTTTTTAATCTCCCCAAAGAAAGAACTCCACATTATGTGACATGGGATGTATTCTTTCAAGATTGGTGGCAAGCAAGAATTCCCCTCAAAGAGCTCCCTTCAGAGAACAGAAGGATTCTGTATCCAGACTTAATTGGATTTATATAAACATTCTCAAACAGAAGTGCAATTGCAATTCTGAAGTGCAAAGCAGATACAGTAATACCTCGGATAACGCTAAAATCAGATAATGTCGAGGAATCTGAATTCCTCAACGTTGATCTCTGCCCCAAAGCCCACATGGCTAGAGACCAGCCCTAAGGGCTTTGGGGCAGAGATCTACAGAGGCAAACATCACCGTTTTGTTGGGGGGGGGGAGATATGGCGCATGTACCCGATCTACCCCCAACCAAATCGGCACAACGAAGCTTGCAGCGGCGGTGTGGCTGGAAGCAGACCAGAGGCCCCCTGGTTGGGTTCCCAACAATGCCAACGCTGCGCCCTTGGCATTAGGGAAGCTGACCGGAGAGTCCCCGTTCGGTTTCCCAAATGCACCACTGCTGCGGTCGGAGCTTGAGTTGGGCGCATGCCTCCTCGTTCTTTCCCCCAACCCAAATGCTGATTGCAGCGTGCGATGGCCAGCTAGGTTGGGGAAAGGACAGGGAGCGCACCCAATCACTGCTGCCCCTGCAAGCCGGCAATTGCACACTGCGATGGCCAGTTAGGTTGGGGAAAGAACAGGGAGCGCTCCCAGTTCTTTCCCCCTCCCCCAGCTGGCAATCGCACGATGCAATGGCCAGTTGAGCTGGGAAAATCCCAGCCTCAACAGGCACAGCACAGAAAGCCCAGTGGAATTGAGGCTGAACTTTCTATGCCTGTTGACCAGTTGGTCATCGCAGCGTGCAATTGCTGGCTGGGGGCGGGGGAGAACCGGGCATGCTCCTCACACTGGGACCACCAGTTTGCTTGGGGAGGGAGGGCACTTTCTCCAAGCAAACCAGATCGCCGCCCTGTTCCCTTTCCTCTTTGGAAAGGGAACAGGGATTTTTTTTTAACGTTGTGTGATCAATGCATTGCACAACGTTAAAAATCAGATACAGTTATGACTTCTGGAACCAAGTCATAACGTTATCTGAGGTACTAGTGTATTGACACAATTCCTCTTGCCTGTTATGGTATTGTAATACAAATGGCACAATCTTTGAGGGCAAATTGCCTTAAATTAAGAAATCACCATAATCACTGTCTCTATTGCATACTGAGTTGTGTGACTTTGTGTACCTAATATCTTCAGTAATTCCTTAACAAGGGGAAGTTTGTCTCCAAAATTTACTCATAGCTACATAAGAGGGTTTCAGTTATCATTTGAGAGATAAAGGGTAAACAAAAGGACTGAACAACTTGGATCCCTTTTGTTTTCAAGAAAATTTCATACCAAGTTTACGTGTGCAGTTCCCAGGATAATTGAAAGACCTGGATGGTACGGGGTCCTGACGATACACGGTGTAGTTCTTGCGCAGGTCCCATATCTTGATTACTCTAAAATTGAGTCAGGATATTGCAAATCATACTTCATTCTCATTTGTTAAATGGACACCAAGAAAAATGCAACAAGAGGGGGGGGGGATGGGACACAACTACCTGTATATAATCAGTGGTAAAAACATGCCTGTTCCAGCTATTACCAGCCAAGCAGTTTGAAAGCAAAAAATTGCAAGTAAATAGGTACTGCTTTGATGGGAAAAGTAACAGTTTTCTGTGTGCTCTAGCATCTAGTCATGCCTGCCACATGGTCACAGAAATATCTACAGAAGCATACAGTGATGGCTCTTTGGCTATAAACAGAGATGAGCACCACACCCTAGAGTCAGAGACAACTGGTTTTTGAGCAAGGGTGACCAAAATCTCCACTCACTCATGAGTCTCATTATGTGTCTTTGGATCTGTCATTCTCATTCTTAAAAGGATCCTTAGAATGTGTAAATTCTTGCCTTCTAAATCCAACCCCATTAGCTCACTTTATAGCTGTGAATAGTCTCCTAATTCCTTAGAAGAAAATGGAGTGACAATGTTTAAGCATAGACATGCAGAACTAGGCGAGAAAGTGGGAGAGGGAAAAAATGTATTATGCATCGTTTTCCAGTTCAGTTGCAAATCAGAAAAATAATTCTGGGTCCATTTCTGTCTGTTTTCATCTCTACATAAGTACTTTTGCAGCACTTTACTTTTGTATGCTTGCCTTATGTCAACAATGCCATTTGTACACTTTAATTCAAGCAAAAGAACATGGTCCCAAATTCATCCTAGGACACTGTCCTGAAGTTAGTTTTAGGTCCTTTTCAACAAGTTATCAGCTTCACAAAGGACAAGCAATCCTAGGAAGAACCAGAACTGCTTGGGTAAAGTTTTCATTAATACTCCATCCTTTCATGTTGAGTAGCAAAGATAATACAGGTTTGTTGAACTAATGTAAGAATGACCTCCTTACCCATCAACTGCCCCTGTTGAGATTAAGGTGTGTTCATCCTGAAGTAACACCACTGTCACACTCTGTTGGAAGTCCTTTAACAAAGGAGTGAAAAAAGGTGTTATTTTCTCAGCAGGGTAATACCTGTAGCAAAGATGAGTGATATAACTTCGGTCCTATTTATCTGAAATATTTCCAAAAAACATAGTGTTGCATAAACTCTATTCCCCATCCACCAAAATAGCAATCCTTATTGGCATCCAAGGAACAGAGGCTGCATCACAGTTCTTCATTCTACAGCAGTGGTTCCCAACGGGAGGCCCACGCCACACAGGGAGACTTCAATTCCCAGAAACCTAACTCAGGAACTGACTTAGGCTTCTGGAAATTGAAGTCCAAAATCCAAAGGTTGGGAAACACTGGTCTGCAGGTAAGCTATATGCAGAAGAACACAAATGAATACCTAGGTGACTCAGACTGCAATCTTATCCAGAACTCCCACTGAACACAGAACTGATACCTTAGCAATGATGGATGGGCTAGTGCTACTGGTCATAAACATATTTCCAAAAAAAGGACTAGCCCCAAGAAGGAAAAAAAAGTGCCAGTGATTTCTATGACAACAGATGCCTCTGAAATGTCAAGATACAAGAGCTTTCACTTGGTTGTCAAGGCTGACCAGAGTTTAGAACTTCCTTTGATAAGATGTTTGAAACATATTTGGTCTCTCCAAATTTATCCATCTCTGTAAGGCCAGTGTATCCCTGATAATCCTTGCAAAGGAAAACTTCCTCTGTGGGGCTTATATGTATGGGCCTGTTACATTTTCTTTCTAAAGATACACTCCAAAAAATAAACATCAGTAATAAGGAAACTGCTACTTAAGCTTAAGAGCAAATGGAACAGACAGCTACATCAACATAGCATTCACTTAAAGCCTGGGTGCTCAGCTAACTACAGGGACTGTGCTTAAGATTCAAATGTGTGAACATTTCTTGGACAGTAGAACACATGTGAAAAGACAGACTAAATCTGAGGTGAGCTAGCTCAGGGGACTGGATGTGGAGATGGGAAAAGACATGGATCAAGTCAGCTGCAAAGCATTTTATGCTGCACATAGGAAGTTCCAGGTTCAATCTCTTAGGGATGACAGTCAGTAAGACCACCAGTTAAGGATTTTGCACTAAAAAATCCAGGTATGTGACTATCATGTTCTCTGAGAGTAGATGTGTGTATTTTGAGGAATCCGTATGTAAAAGCAAGCAACCACATATAAAAGAAAGTCAATGTGAGAGAACTTTGTATACCAAGCAGATTGAAGGTAATCATTTAGTGAAGGTACTAAAGGATTTTACAAAACACTAATGCCTTTAGTCTTTGCTTCCATGAGAGGGTCGTTAACCTTGAAGGTCAGGTAGATGTGTTCCCTTGCATTTTCTCTGAATATTGACCTTCTACTGTTTTTCATAAGATTATCAGGGATACACTGGCCTTACACAGATGGATATCTCTAAAAGCAACATACAGTTAAATATATCCTTCAGCTGTCAAATCCTTACCACCGAAGGAGCAAGCCCTCTCGAATTCTGCTTTTTCTTCTTTAGTTTGGATGGTGTCTGTTTATCTATTATGTTGTGGGCTCCACTTATCTGTTTCACCTGTCTGTAAAATCCATCTGAAAGGCAATTTCAGAACAGTGCCTTCGTAAGAACTTCTTACTACATTGAATTAGTACACAGAAATTGATTAAATTCCATAGATATAACAAAATAGGTAACTCAGTAAGGAGGGGGGAATGATCAAACATTTTAAGCAGCAGTATTATGCAGCAAAAAAACAACAACAGCAAGTGTTAAAAAGAAGCCAGCACTTGACCCAACAATAATGGCCAACTATCGCCTGGTATCCAAACCTCCCCTTTTTAGGGAAGGTTTTGGAGAAGGCAGTGGTACAGCAGTTACAGGAGGTTCTGGATGAAGCGGATTATCTGGACCCCTTTCAGTCAGGATTCAGGACCGGATATGGTACCGAGACTGCATTGGATGCGCTGTTGGATGAAGTCAGGGCAGGTTGAGGACTTTGCCGCCCCTCGCCCTGACCCCCATCAACATATTGTAATGTAATGTATTGTTTGTAAGACGCCCTGAGTCGCTATAGCGAGTGGGCAGCAATATAAATTTGAAAATAATAATAACAACAACAACAATCTCTGGTGGGAGTGGGATGGAGGTCATCCCTCTGTCCTCACTCTTCTTGATCTCTCAGCGGCCTTCGATACCATTGACCACGGTATCCTGCAATGGCTCTGAGGATTAGGGATCCAGGGCACTGTGTGGTCCTGGTTTGCCTCATTCCTGAGGGGCCGGAACCTGTCAGTGTGTTTGGAGGATGGGATGTCCAGCCCTAGGCCTCTCCAATATGGGATGCCTCGGTGCTCTCACCTCTGCTATTTAACATCTACATGAAGCCGTTGGGGGGGATAATCTGTTCCCATGGGGTGAGGTATCATCAGTATGCAGATGATACTCAGCTGTATGTCTCAGCCTGTGGTGATCCAAGTGATGCAGTCGGAGTCCTATCCAGGTGTCTGGAGGCTGTTAGGGTCTGGATGGGGGACCAGAGGCTTCAGCTGAATCCCGGCAAAACTGAATGGCTGTGGGTCAGGGTCCCCATGTTATCTCGGGAGCTACCATCTTTGGTTCTGGATGGGGCTATTTTGCCCCAAACAGGCCTGGTGCGTAATCTGGGGGTCCTCCTGGACTCACGACTCCTGCTCGATGACCAGGTGGCACTCGTGGCCAGGAGGGCTTTTGCACAACTTCGTGTTATATGCCAGTTACGCCTGCTCCTAGATCGGGACTTCTTGCTTATGGTCACGCATGTTCTGGTCACCTCCAGACTGGACTATTGTAATGTGCCCTACACAGGGCTGCCCTTGATGACCATTCAGAGGCTGCAAGTGGTCCAGAATGCAGCTGCCCGGGTGGTGATGGGGTGCAAACATTATGCTCGTGCCTCTCTGCTGCTTCGGGAGCTTCACTGGCTACTGGTATGCCTCCGGGTGCAATTCAAGATGCTGGTAATTAACTTTAAAGCCCTACATGGTAGTGTGCCAGGATACTTAAGAGACCGCATCACCCCAGAACATCTGTCCATCCCACCAGAGTGGACTGGAGAGGCTCCCTTATTGTGCCATCTGCTAGAGAGGCTCGTCTCTCTAGCACCAGAAGGAGGGCCTTCTCTGTCTCTGCTCTGGCCCTATGGAACCTCCTGCCAATTGAACTATGACTCCAGATGGAGTTGCTGCCCTTCAGGATAGAACTAAAAATCTGGCTGGCAAAGCAGGTGTGGGGCACTGGGGATGTGGTGACCCCCACCTGCTGGCTGATATAGTAATATCGCTCTTTTTAGCTGTCAAGCTAATTTTTTATTATATTTTTAATTGGTGTTTTTATTAGTTTTATGTACTGTAATTGCTGTACGCTGCCCAGAGTCACTTGCCGAGTGGGCGGCAATACAAATATGACAGACAGATAAATAAATAAATAAAGATAGCCCAGGTTGAAATCTCGTATACAGTTCACCAATCTGCTATGTCTAAAAATTGTGAGAAAAGAATAGTGCGAAAATAAACAGGTCTATAGCTTACCTTTCTTATTGCACCGAATGTCCCAAACCATGATGTTTCCATCTCTTCCTCCAGTACAGAACACAGCTGTGAAATCATAAACCAGATTTCTCTTTAAAAGAGGCAAAACAAAATCCCATTCATTCATCTTCTCTATTTGGCCGATGGCGTCCTCTTTTCCATCCTGTAGTTTCCTGTAGTAATGTGGCTTTTTAAAAAGCCCCCAAAGGTGTGCATAGGGTTGCTTTAGCAGGGTGGGAATGTCTTATGGATGAAAGGGAGGAAGCTGGTGGCAAGTAAAGCAGTTAATTTTCTATGTTCCATGCAGTGGAACTACCGACATAGTAATTGCTGTTATGTGTTATTCAGAACCAATCTCTAACAACTCTAATAGGGCTTTCAAGGTAACTGAGATATTTAAACAGTTTAACCACTTCCACTCTCTCACTGAGACTCCATGGCCGAGCAGGGATTTTACCCAAGGCTCCTGAATGTAGTCCATCACTTTATCCAGTACATCACATTGGTATGTATATATTCATTTATTTGATCTATTTATACCCATCGTTAACCCTGGCCAGGTTATCCTGCTATGGTAATAGGGTAGACCATACTGCCAGCAACTCAACACCATGTATCAGGTGGCAGTTAATTAACCTGACAACCCTGAGGACTAGCGGCCTTGGTGAAGTCCACAGGGAAGGGTGATGGTCCCCAAGTGCATTACATCCCATTTGAGTCCATCCTGATGGAGGGCAGCAGCTTCATCAACACTGGTGTGTGTCTGAGGAAACCTTTGCATGCCAAAAGGGCTCAGGAACAGAAAGTGACTCACAGAGCTGGATCAGTGGTACGGGTGTCACATTGCAATATGGAAGGCCACAGCATTATATTCGCAGGACAGTCTTCATGGCTGATCACCATAATGATTGCCAATATTCAGAATCAGATACAGCACGAGAAGAATTTATACCCTGCCCATCTAGGTACATGAGTTCCTGCTCTAGGCAAATTACAAATTTCAACAACACAAATACATGAAGATAAAAATTTGTATCAAGTTTCATTGAAGTTAGTCCTTGACATAAGGCACCTTTCATCCATTCTATTGTGTACATTTTTGATGCCAATTAAATGAATACTGAAAGTCACTGTAGATGACAACATTAGCAATTACCTCTGTCAAATTTAGAGAAAGAAACTGACTTGAGGCTGCACTGGTGTCCTTTGCACACTCCCAGTAATTCACCAGTCCTTACATCCCATAATTTAGCAGTCTGATCTCCTGAAGCAGTAACCTTAGAGAAGACAAACACAACGATTCAACTCTTTGCACCAAAAGAGAACAAATCTGGTGACACCCTAGATGAGTCCCAACCACTGTACACCATGGGCCTGACCACACACACCCAGACAGCTGCGCAGGCTGAACTATGCTCCCCGGAAGCAGAAGTAAATGTGCCTGCTCCTGTGTTTATGGTAGCCTCAGGCACATTTATGGCTGACATAACTGCATTTATACAGATATTGTAAACTTCCACTTCTAGGTGCAGCAGGCCACATGAAATGGTGCCATGGGCTGAGTCTGGCCCATGGGCCGTAGGTTGAAAACCCCAGGTTTACAAACTTCTTGTGTCAGTTTTTCTGATACAAAGCTATGTTTTATGAATAACATGGAGCAAACTCTCAGCATTATGCTACATTTTTCATCAGAAATACGCTACATCCAGGTCAGTGGGATATACAACCAAAAAGGTTTGTGCAGAATTGCAGCCTTATAAGGCAGCAGGTATATAAATGGAAGGAGAGGAAGATGCTGGATTGAAAAATAATGGACACACGACTTATGTATTATACTCTTCAGGAAAGAAAAAGGCACTGTTTGAGATTGTTGTCACAGTCGAGTCCAACCCGTTGCAACCTCATAGACCAGGGCATGCCAGGCCCCTCTGCCTTCCACCATAGTCTGCCCTGATCTCTTGCCCACTGTGATAATGATGACATCTAGCCATCTCATCCTCTGCCGTCGCCCCCTTTTCCTTCTGCCTTCAACCACTCCCAGCATCAGGCCCTTCTTCAGTAAGTTCTCTCTTCTCATTTGGTGGCCAAACTATTTGAGCTTTAGTATTTATCTTTCCAAAGAGCAATCAGGGTTGATTTTCTTTAGGATTGACTGATTTGATCTCCTTGCAGTACAGGGGACTTCTCCAGCACCACAGTTCAAAGACGTCTACTCTTCTGCGCTCAACCTTTCTTATGGTCCAGCAACAAACAGAATACTAACAACTGGAAGTGAATAGTGTGTGATAGATTAGAATCTTATTTCTTTCTAGACATTTACTGAAAGTCTGCATGATACACATGCTTGTATAGTCTGTGCATCTAGGACACCCCTGTATTTGGTGTGTGACACAACCTCCCCAGAATCACAGAGCAGGAAAGTATTTTGGAAGTCTTTTAGCCTAAAACCCTCAATAGAAAACATGCACTCCAACATGGAACATGCCCGAGTAAGGGCTGCTCTTTTTACATACCTTACATAACTACCTCAGCAAACAAAATTTAAAGAAGTCTTTCAAGCAGCCTACACCATTACAGACCTTCTACCTATGTCTAACAGGGATCTGTGTCCTTGCAATTTCCAATCCTTGTCCAAAATTTTAAAATAATAGACTGTTGATTAATTAAAGAACAATTAAAGAAATTCAGAACATCTGGTGGGGTAGAATTACTTTGTCTAAAACTCAGAAACCACCCCAAACAAGCTGGAACATATACTGTATTCACATATTCATATTCACAGATCCTAGATGCACAAACTGATGCATCATGCAGCCTTTCTGTAAATGTCTAGAACAGTGGTGCCCAAACTAAGGCCCGGGGGCCGGGTGCGGCCCCTGACAACAAATCATCCGGCCCACGAAGCCCTTGTCACTCCTGGAAGCGGAAGTAAAATGCGCTTCCAGGATCGACGAAGGCTTCATGGGCCGGATGAATTGGCTTCGGGGGTCACACCCGGCCCTCAGGTCTTAGTGACTGGCTGCTTGAACCACATGATCAGCCCACGGCCCAAAAAGTTTGGGCACCCCAGTCTAGAAAGAGAAATAAGATTCTAATTTATTACACTTTCTACACTTCCAATTGTTAGTATCCTATTTGTTGTCAGATAATCTCAAACAAAACAGTGCCTTTTTTTCTTTCCTTAACAGTACAGTGAAGTATAGATCATAAGATGAGATGCAGAAAAATACACCTTTAAACACATGGCACTAACTTTCTAGTGCTCTTGCTAGAGTGTAGCAAAGTAAGAAAGAGGCACTGGAGTGCGGACCTGTAGCATGCAGGGACCTGTAGCATCCTATTAATTTACTCACAATTTTGTGTTCTCTGGGCATCCATGCAAGATCAAAAACAGCATTTGAGTGAGCCTGCCACTCTGAAAACAAAAGCGCATGTGTTGGTACCAAATACAGAATATTATCATAAATTCTATTTGGGACAGCACATCAGTTGGGTTACACAAAAAGAGCCTCCTCAAAGATTGTGGTATTTTTGAGCCACAATCAGGTGTACTTTGGGCAGCAGCAGCCTTATGCCATCTAATCTCTCACCCTAAGTCAGGCGAACAAAACGGCAGAATGAATTCACCCAAAGGTGCCTTCATTTTGGCAATTTCAGGTCTGGCCTAGACATGGAAGAAACAGCAGCTCCACATGAGTATTGATTACTACTTTCTCCAAGCTAACAAGACAGTACAGGTACAATTCTTTTTGTGCGTAGAACAATGTGTACACACAAATACAGTGGTACCTCACTTAAAGAGCATAACGCATTCCACGGGATTGCTCTTTAAGCGAGTTTGCTTAAATGGTGAAACACCATTGTAAGTGACCAATTGTAACATCTGGCGTGGGGGATAGCGAACCTTGATTTATTTGTTAAGTGAGTTTTTGGATGGTTTTATTCGTGAAGCGACGCGACCATTCAGAGAAAATTCTGCTCTTTAAGTGAGTTACTTTCTAAGCAAGGCACTCTTTATGCGAGGTTTTACTGTAACAGCTTTCTGCCCTTGAACATAAGCAGGGCGGAAGCATGACTGCACAGCAAGACTGAGAAGGAATGAAGTGGGAATTAGATTATTGGCCAAAACAGTGGTGAACAACTACAATCCTCCAGATCTTTTGTGATTACCACTCCCATAATCTTTTACCAGAGGCTGTGGCAGCTAGGAGTGAACAGAGTTCTACATAATAGAAAATCTGGATGTCACAGACAATCAATCTTCCCATGAAGGTTAACTCTGCAGTATGTAGGATGGGGTAGGTAGATTGAAGCTTTTGAGGTGTTCTTGGATTTCAGTTTCCAACAAATATCCAAGCCAGGGGCACCCAAACTATAGCCCACAGGTCCATTAGGCCCTTGCATCTAATTAATCAGGCCTGCTGTGAGTACCTGGGCAATTAGCAGACTGCCCCCACCGCCTGATGTAGCAATATGTCACCTACAGTGGCGGTTGGACTTCGCTCCTGCTTGTCTGAGAAGCCTCCGCTCATTCCCAGCGCTTGAGAAGCCTTTAGCAACATGGATCACTGCATTGAAGAAATTTTCTGAGCCTTCTGTTTCAAAATCTGTGGCGCTGTAAGGGTAAACCTGGCGTGCCGCACAGATGTCAATCTTGGCGCACAAGGTTTACCCTTACATGGCCGCAGAGTTTGAAAAGGAAGGCTCAGAAAATTTCTTGAACGTTGCTATCCTGGGACTGAGCGGAGGCTGCTCGGACCAGTAGGAGCGAAGCCCAATTGGTGGTGGTGGCACTGATGTCAAAATGGCTAGCAGTGGGAGCAGCTCGCCTTTGGACCCTGCAGCTATGTGTCAGGACAGGACTGGCCCACTGACGAAAAAGTTTGGGCACCACTGATCCAAGCCATCATGGCCATCTATTCACAGGGCAAGCAAAATGTGTAAGAAATGCACACCAATCGTAGACCCCTTTTAAGATTTTTTTTTAATACTGCAATTCCGTTTATGGTTAAGAACTGTCCATTGACCAGTAAAAGGGCATAACAATTCATTATATATTGTATCTCAAATCAACATCAAACCTTCTGTTTACCTTTAACAACTTGTTTGCTGCTTGCAAGAGCATGTGTATTGTATAGCCGAACAAATCCTTCTTCGTTTGCAACAGCAAGGATGTGTTCCACATCTGGAGCTGAACAATAAAGTAGCAGAATTGTTGGAACTTTGGATTACACTCTGCAAAGGTGAAAAGTACCTGTCTAACAGAATATACAGGGTTGGGAACCCTGTTATAGATCAAATAAAGATCAAAGTAAAGTACTCAAGGTGCAGTATCCCACAATTCCTGTGACTACAGGAACAGTGTATGCATCAAGGACGGGGTGCCCAAACTACGGCCAACAGGCTGGATTGCCACTGCTGTCAGAAGTCATGAAATCACACTAAAAACATGCACAAAATGCTGTGAAAACGCAGTGGAAAATTCCAAAAATGTGGTGAAAGTATGGGAAGCAGCAGAGGTGGCAAAACCACCCCAAAATGCACAGTGAATTCACGTGCTGCCACCGGGAAGAACGTGACCACCCAGCTCAGCTGTCTGAGGGGGCGTGGTCAGGCCCCTGATGGGAAAAGTTTGGGCACCCCTGACCAAGAACATAACTGATTAAAATTATATTCTTTTCACATTAAGTTTTCAGGCTTATGTTTTCTTTTGCATACCCACTCTGTAATGTTGGCCTGATAAAGAGTCATGGAAAATCAAAAGCAGTGTTACAGTAAAGATGTCCCCCACTCTTCCCTTGGATGTGACAGGTAACCACATAATACCTTGGTTTTCCTAATAATCACCTGGGAAAAAAGTGAAATAAATTTAAAGGCAAAAAACATATTTTGCTTCACATCGTTCTTGAAATCAAAATATATACTGATGCAACGCTCTTAACTTTATTACTTAATCTATTACAAAATACAGTAATACCTCAGATAACGCTAAGACTTGGTTCCACAAGTCTTGGTGTTATCCGATTTTTAGTGTTATCCGATGCATGTTAAAATCCTATGGGATGTATTGGATAACGTTAAAGCTCCATAGAGATACATTGTAACCGCACAGGCTTTAGCGGTTGTTATCCGATCCATCCCATAGGACCTTAACGTTATTCGACCCCATTCTCCTCCCCAGATTACTTAACATTATGCAATTTTAGCGTTATCCGAGGTAAACGTTATCTGAGGTATTACTGTAAGTCATAACATGTACAGTATTGAAAAACATGAACCTATTTTACATAGTGCTTACCCTTAAACAACCAGGAATTAAAGTAGATGATCATTGTTTACATCATTAGCATCCAACAGCAACAAATCCTTAAGACTTCATTACCTGTTGAAAATGTGCATCCAAAAGGAGGAACTGGCATTCCCATTTCGCCATAGGAAGGATGATTATCTTCTGTAGTACAGGAATAACATTCTAAAAGATGATCCAAGGAAAGCCTTGGCAGCAGACCTAAAAAGTAGTGACAAATAAAGTCTGTGAACATAAAACAGGCTTATAGTACTCTGTCTTTTTCAAAAGTCAAGCAACAAAACACTGCAACAAAGTTTACAAGCCTTTGCTCCTGTCACTTCATAGTTATGATGTGTTATTCTGAACATTAACAAATGTTTAAAGGTAAATTATAGTGGAGAAACATCAGGTATGTGCTTGTATGTTTACAGCATGTGTACCTGTATTGTATTACAAATCCAGTTAATGCTTCTTCCCATTTACCATAACTGCATGTTAACTTACAAACTACTGCATGCTAAACGCAGCTGAGCCTTGGTTTTTTTCTCTTAATCTTTGCATCTTCCAATTTTAGTTATAGGTCCAGAGGACAATGTTTTGGCTAGGTCACACTTAAAGGTACGCACTGAAAAAAATGGAGCTAACACAGTGCAAATGTGTTTTTGGCATGTACTGTATATCTGCTGCACCTCAAAGAAAGAAGATGCAGTATGGCAAAGCAAAACATTAGCTTTGTAACAGTTCAGTACAGAACCGTTCTGCCTGTATTATGGCTCCTTTACACTTATTTTCTCCCCAAGGAGCTGGAAAAAACCTGATAAAGCCACTTCTAAAATAATACACTTTTCATTATTATTATTTTTTGAGAAACTGAGGAAGGACAAAACAGATATTTAAGTCCTGATAAAATCAAGGCCTAACAAGTGAGGAATTCAAAGGAACAGAGGCAGATTTGCTCTGCATTCCAGTACAAGCTCCTGCGTCACTGTTGAAGCCTGGGTCTTTTAGTCACTAGGACCTGTTTGAGAGCCTCCAAATATTAGTAGAATCTCTGTCTGCAGCAAGACAATGTCAGGAGCTTAGGTGTATAAATTACCAGCAAAGCATGTGTTGCAGTTTTACTAATAATCGCCAGGTCGTTCTCCTCAACCATACAGCATGTAGGGCAACCTGAGACCACAGATCTCAGACTAAGCTATCTCATGGACTTTCCATTTTAAAAAGAACACACAAAACAATGGAAAAAAGCCAGACACCATTCAAAACTTTCTTGGAGGACGTAGCTGGTGTTTAAAACTGTAAGCAGGCCAGAGATAGGAAAGGCTACTCTTTTTCACTGCAGTTCCAAGAATCTCACAACTAGCCAAGCCCTCTGAATGCAGAATTTGGGGGTGCGTGGGGTGTGGGGTTGCCCCAAACCTCTAACTTCCCCAGCTCTGAAATACATACCATTCCCAAATTGGGGGTGTAGAAAACTCTCATCTCCATAGCCACACAATATGGAATTACAGATACTGTACGCTTAACTGGAAGCTTTGAAAGCGTTATTAAACTTGCATTTCCCTGCTAAGTAAGTGATTGTAAAGGTGCAGGATTCTTCAGTTAATGAGCTCTGCTATTTTCTGTTTTGTTTGAGTTATATTTTGGATTCGAATAGGAAAAATAGGTTCTTAATTGCTGCAAGACTCTGAATGTATTAAAGCCATCCAGGCAGATATTATACCAATGTTTACCATTTATTTTTATTTTGTTTGGATTGTTGTGTTTTTATATTACTCTTTTGTGGGCTGTTCTTTATCGTTGCAAGCCGCCCAGAGTGGTGCTTGCACAAATTTGGGGGGGGGGGTATTAAATAAATGATAAAATAAATTCATGTACAGGACTGTATTTACATTTACTTATTTACATATAAAGTAAAGACCCAAAATTTCCTCCCTGCTCCCCCTGCCACTCACCAGACTGGCTGCGAAGAAACAGGGAACGGCAGAGCATGATAACGGCAGCCGCGGCACTCAAACCGGACTCACCCCCAGCTGAAGAATGACTCTCTTCCGAACCCAAACTCCCGCCAAACCGAAGTACGCGCCAAAGTCGCCCCGCGTGCACCCATTGGGTATTTTAGGGCGCGAAGCCCCGCCTTCTCCCTGCTATTGGCTTCTCTTTTCCTACCAGACCCAAAAGGCCACGCCTACAAATCCTCCATCTGAGCAACACACCCGTTTCTGCCACTGCGCATGCGTCACCGGTCTTCCCACACCTTAGTTTCCATTGGTCGTCTTTGGGGCGAAGAAAGTCGCGGAAAGAGCGAGGGCAGTGCGCATGCTCACTGGCAAGCGCGAGAGAGCCAAGGGGCGCAGGCGCTACGAAGGGGGGGTGTTGTCTGCGCATGCGTGGTAGTTGTCATTTGAGTAGTAGGCGAAGGGACACAGCGGGTCGTGGGGTTCGCTTAAGGGTGGGGAGGAGGCAACACGTGATTCCTTTCCCCGTTCCTTTCTTCCCGAGGAAGCTCCATAGACATAGACCACCATGGCTTCAGCTTCCAAATCTTTCCTTGCCGATGCCGGCTATGGGGAGCAAGAGCTTGACGCCAATTCTGCCCTCATGGAGCTCGATAAAGGTAAGGCGGAAGGAGAAAGCGCGTGCGCAGTAGGCGGGGGATGTGCGCATGCGCCGGGATTGCTGAGCGTTCCCTAGCAGCAGAAGCCCCGCCCCTTCGTGGAAGAGGCGGGGAGTTTGAAAGGGAGGCTGTGTGGCAGGAAGCAGTGAAGAGCCTTTCCTAGTAGTAGTCCTTAGGACAGGAGTGGGCAAACTTTTTGGTCACGTGGTCCAGGGAGCCGGTCACTGGCCTGGGGGCCGGATTTGAATAGATTTGAATAGGCTTCGTGGGCCAGATGAATTGGCACTGGGGGCCGGATTTGGCCCCCAGTGCCAATTCATCTGGCCCACGAAGCCTTCACCGCTCCTGGAAGCGGAAGTAAAACGTGCCCATATGGCACTTCTGCTTCCAGGAGCGGACAACGGCTTCATGGGCCGGATGAATTGGCACTGTGGGTCAGATCCGACCCCCAGGCTTTAGTTTGTGCACCCCTGCCTTAGAATTAATGGCTCTCGTTTTGCCTAAGTAGCTCTAGTCCTTTTATTTATTTATTTTTGCCATACCCCACCTAAGCATCTTTAAAACCCTGATGTCCCCCCATCCCTGACATATAATTCTTGTGATTAAAAAAGTGAACTATTCATGTGGAGGAAGCCTAAAAAGCTTCTCTCTGTTAATAACTCATTCTCTAATTGCCCCCCTTCAAAATCAAAGACACCCTGTGGGGGCATATGCCTGCCCCCATGTTGGGAACCATGGCTTTAGATAAAGGTAAAGATCTCCCTTGCTCAAAAACCAGTCGTGTCAGAGTTTAGGGTGCTCATCTCCATTTACGTACAGCCAAAAAACCACTGTCTGTCTGCAGATGTTTCTGTGGTCATGCAGCAGTCATGACTAGACACTGGAGTGGACGTAACACCTTTCCTGCCAAAGTGGTACCTATTTATTGCAATGTCTTGCTTTCAAACTGCTAGGTTGGCAGGAGCTGGGACAAATGAACTCACTCTGTTGCACAGCACTTGGGTCTCTTGAACTGCTGACCTTCCAATCGTCAAGCTCAGTGTGTTAACCACTAAGCTACTGCTATCACCCAGATTTTAGATACCACAAGCCTAAAGTCATTTCTCTTCCATATTAGAAGATGGCCATTTGTTGGTGAAAGCACAACACAGGTTTTCTTCCCTCACTTTGATGCAATCTTGGGCTTGATATTTGAGGAAAGATACTTTTTCTGGTCTACATCTTGTTAGAAGAAAGGAGAAAGGCAGACTACTGGAGCACTTCAAATACTAACAGATTTATTTAAATATGACTTTTCCTGGTTCAAACCCAACTTTTTCAGACATAGAAGGCATAAATGTGTAGTGGGTGGTGGTTGCAAGTGGTATTTAGTTTGTCTTGCACACCACCCAGATTAGCATGCATATTCTAATTGGGCAATATAAAAATCAAATATATCCCCTATATTTCTTCCATAGTGGCGAGATTCATGTCCAGATATGATACATATAATAGGCAAAGTTACAATAGTTTGTTAATACAGAAATGGAACTGTGTAGCTGTTGATTAGTCAAGCTTGACCCTCTTTCCATATGAGCCTCTTTGGCTCTTAAGCTCTTCAAAGGAGGCCTTCTCTCAGTCCTTATTGTCAGAGGTATGCTTGATGAGAACACATAAGAGGGCCTTCCCTTTGGGCCTACACAATTCTTGCAAACTGAAGTCAGTCTGTATCACTGGTGGATGTACTTTGTCTTAAAGAAGCAGAACAGAAATGTTGCCATTGTGCTGACATGCTGAGGATGATTATGCCTCTGAAGTTCAAATCCTTTAGCACCTGTCCATGTCTGCTTCTGTGTTGAGCTGAAGCAACTACTGTAGTTCTAGTATTTGTGACAGTCCTTCTTTCCTCTTCTGTGTGCCATGAGTTTCCTCTTCCATTGTGGATACTGTTGCATTACACAGCAATAGATCAAGATTCTGCCCTCAGAGCAGAAGTTACTATCTTTGGAATGCCTTTCTTCTAAAACAGTGGTGCCCAAACTAAGGGGGCCGGTTGCACCCCCTCGACGCCAATTCATCTGGCCCATGAAGCCCTCATCACTCCTGGAAACAGAAGTAAATGCACCTGTACGGGCACGTTTTATTTCCGCTTCCAGGAGCGATGAGGGCTTCGTGGGCCAGATGAATTGGCATCGGCCCCTGGGCCTTAGTGATTGGCTCCCTGAACCACATGAGCGGTCCACGACCCAAAAAGTTTGGCCACCCCGTTCTAAAACCATGAGTGGTGGCAACTCTTGTTCTGGAGTCAGGTTAAAACTTACATCCCCTCAGCGTTAAGCTTCAGAGCCAGTTTATATTTGACATGGGTTTTTTGAAGTCTTTTGTTTATTTTTGTTTTACTCCATAGTCAAATTTTGGGAATAGCAGGCAAAACTTTTATTTTCTTATACTGTAAATTCAATTTATATATTTTACGAGCATTACAATAAAATGACCAAATACTTCTGGTTGTTGCTTTACAGACTACTTCACTTTCTTTATATCCTGTATAAAGCCTAAAATTTGTATTATTTGTGACAGGTCTCCGATCTGGCAAATTGGGAGAACAATGTGAAGCTGTTGTCCGCTTTCCCAGACTATTTCAGAAATATCCATTTCCAATTCTAATTAATTCAGCATTCTTAAAGCTAGCTGATGTTTTCAGAGTTGGGTAAGTAAATCTTGTTTGTCTCTAATTTGTAACATTCAAACAACTTTGTTGTTAATTCAAAATACTACTCGTACTCCCCCCTCCCCTACTATTTGAGAACTGGATACCAGGAAGACTGTTTTCTTTCACTGTGTTCCTGCCTGCTTAGTAGTAGATCATGTAAGGATTTTGTTGCAATATACAGTATTCTACAGCAGGAGTTATCACCCTATGGCCTGTGGACTGGATCCGGCCCAAGGCACCATCTCATGTGACCCACATTTCATGTGGCTTGCATTGCAGCCACCAGAAGTGGACGCATTTATGTCAGCCATAAATGCGCTTGCAGCTGTCATAAATGTATTCATGACAGCCATGGAGATGTTTCATGGTGGTGTTTATGGTGGGGGGAACAACCAGCCTGGCCCGCTCTGCTGTCTGAGGAGGCCTACAGCTTGAAAAGATTGAGAACCTGTTCTACAGAGGCCAGAAAGAAACCCTTCTTGATACCCATTCCAGGCTTTAGAATTTCCTCCTTAATAGTGCTTCAATATATGGGAAAATCTCCCCCTTTAAAAGTGGGAAATTTCCCAACTGGGTGGTATAGAAATATAATAAATAAATAAATCAGGCAGGCAAGCAAGCGTTTTAGCCTTAAGGTCTGTTATTTGCTCTTTCCATTTATTTGACTGTGCTGTTGTTTCTATCTACGGTAGCTATTAATTTCACTTACTTTTCCCCATCTTTGTCCCCCCCCCTTTAAGCTCTACTTTGTGTTGTGATGTTATAATTGGAATAGTGTTGATAATCATTTTTGAGTCACTAAGTGTCATTGACTGTCCAAGGGAAAATGGGATGCAAATACTGTATTGCAGTTAATTGAATTAAAATATTTTTCAAAACAGAAACAACTTCCTGAGGCTCTGTGTTCTGAAAGTTACTCAGCAGAGTGAAAAGCACTTGGAAAAGATCCTGAATGTGGATGAGTTTGTAAAAAGAGTTTTTTCAGTTATTCATAGCAATGATCCTGTTGCTCGAGCAATCACACTCAGGTATGTGTATGTAACTGAGCTAAGGACTATCCTACTGCTGTGTATAGTAATAGAGGATTGAGATAGACTGGTAGCTTGTATAGCCACTAGTGCTTGCTTTCATCATCAAAGGGTTTTCAGGGTCTTTGATGAGGTTTCGCTCAATTTGCTACTTTAATTTCTTTTGAATGGAAGAGATTAATGTTTCTACTTTTGTATAATGTGTTTTACTGCTGAATTATGATCCTTCGCGGTTTGGACTTTTGGACAGTTTCTTGCCCTATTTATATTTAAAACAGGATGGGCTGAATCCAATGGTTTTCCTTCTGTGACTAGAGCAGACACAATTATTAGACTGGATTTCCTCTTCCTCTGCAGTTTCATATGCCAAAACTGTTCCAGAAGATTGGTGGGATCCTTTGATGCAAATGACAGGGTGTTCAAGGGGTGCTGCAGGAAAGAGAAGGGCATAGGATGCTCTAATTGAGAAGTATGTTTCTATAGTGTTGGATTTAGATCAGTGTTTCCCAACCTTTGGTTTTTGGACTTCAATCCCCAGAAGCCTAAGTCAATTCCCCAAAGCACTGGTCAGCCAATGTACTGACTTAGGCTTCTGGGAATTGAAGTCCCCTTGTGTGATGTGGGCCCAATGTTGGGAACCACTGATTTAGATCAATGTTTGTATTACATTTATATTAGGTGATGCCCATTTGTTTAGCACCTGCCTGGTCTCCCTTTGTTTTATTCTTCAGGATGTTAGGCAGTATGGCATCTATAATCCCAGAAAGGAAGAATGCGCATCACAGTATTCGCCAGAGCTTGGACTCTCATGACAATGTAGAAGTTGAAGCTGCCATTTTTGCTGCAGCTAATTTTTCAGCCCAGTCTAAGTAAGTAAAACATATACTCTGAGTTAAGGCAGACTTTCCCGATAATCACTTAACATTTACATTTGGTATTGTACCTATATTATTTTGTGTGCTGTTTTACTTGCATTATTCTAATGATTACCTCAGTAGATCAGCCTATATTATATTCTGCTACACTAAGACTGGAAAATGATGTCTTATCTCAGATGACTAGTGTATTGTTTGTGTTATATACAAGTGACCGTTTGAAATAGTTATAGTTTATTGTTTAAAAAAGCTGCCTAAGATTTCTTTTTCTTCTTCTGTGTCTAGGCCAGATGTGAAAGTGCCAAAATGAACTCGCCTTTTGGTGAGCTCATTCTGCAGTTCCTTTCACCTGACCTACTGTGAGAAAGATTAGCTGGCAACACAAGGTTGCTGTTACCAGGGTATGCCTGATTATGGTTCAAAAATACCATCATCTTCAAGGAGGCTGTTTCTGCCTAAGATGTGAGGAGATAAATAAAGGACATTTATATATTTAAGGAGTAAAAAAAACCTGTTGGTTAAAAAAGGCAGCAAAATGTGACTCAAGGTCTTGGGTTGCAGTAGTCCTGTGTTCACTTACCTGGAAGTAAGTCCCCTTTATGTTGCACTATTGTTCCTTATCAATGGTGTAGCAGGAGCCACACTTAGGCCTTCTGAAAGCATGTGGATCATGGAAGTATGGTAGCTTGATCCTCTCCACTGTCATTTTCAGCATCTGAAAGCCACAGTCTGAAGAGAAGATTGTTATACTTCTGTAGGCCCTCCACGTGAATCAAAGCCCCAATTTTCTTTGTGTTCTAACTTTCCTAGAGAACCTGCATGGATACGACATACTTCGCCTCATTGTCATTTTTGGATGTTGAAAATGAACATTGCCTTTCATTACTTTTGAAAATATGTGTAAGAATACGTGCCAGGTGCTTAATTACAACATCAAGTTACGTGTGTACTCCATACCTAGTTATGTGGGTGCTCTGTAGTAACTCTGCTCTTCAGAGTTAGGATTTCAAGATTTTTTTTAACATTAAAAAACCAACAAGGTGTGAGATTACTGCTTATTTAACTGTACTGAATTGACAGTATTATGTCCAGTTCTGGATACTGTTCTTTAAGAAGGATGCCAACACATTGGAACAGGTAAGAGGGCTACAAAGATGATCAGGAGACTGGAAACCAAACCCTGTGCAGAAAGCCTGAAGAAACTGGGCATGTTTCGCCTTGAGAAAAGGAGACTATTGGGGGATATGATAGCACTTTACAAATAGTTGAAAGATAGTCATAAATAGGAAGGGTAGGATCTGTTCTCAATCATACCAGAGTGCAGAACATGTAATAATGGGCTCAAACTATAGGAAACAAGATATAGGCTGAATATCTAAAAAAAACTTCTTAACCTTTAGAGCATTATGACAATGGAACCAGTTACCTTAGGAGGCAGTGTGCGCTCCACTGCTGGAGACATTCAAGAGAGAACTGGATAACTATTTGACAGATATGCTTTGATTTGGATTCCTGTGTTGAGCAGGAGGTTGGACTGGATGGCCTCTTTGACCCTTTCAATTCAATTCTTCTATGATTCTATGCCTTATGTGTTCCCTGAGGACTTTGTCTTCTATGACCAGCCTTCTATAGCCTCATAGATGCAACATTAATTTTATATTAGTATAGTTTCTATTTTTAAGCTTAATGATTCTGCCTGACATAGTTGCTCATTGAGCAGAAGAAAGTGTAAAGATTTAATTCACACAACTGCTGCAGACAACGCTTAGCTGTGGCTTTTTGTTTTCTGCTTGGTTTCAATTTGTTTACTATTTCTTTTGTGCTTTTATCATATTGGTTTTTTATGATGGCAATAGCCACTGTGTGAACAAGCTGCCATCAGTCATTGAATATCATAGCTAACAATGAGCCAGAACATAGTGTCAGACTACCAATTGTTTTGGCAATTTGTTCAATTCTCTCACTGTTTTTTCTTTATTCATGACAGAGATTTTGCTGGTGGGATATGTAACAAAATAAGTGAAATGATTCAAGGTATGCCTATTTTATCTAACAGTAAAACAACTTTGCAATTCACTCTGAAATGACGTGTGTGTGCACGCATGTGTAATTAAAATATTTTGGGTTGTTGAGAACTTTAAAAGTACCTATCAGTTTGAAGTGGAGACTGAAGACCTGGTTGATCAATTTTTCTTCATCAGCATCTCCAAGGGTATGCAGCAACTGGTTGTGAGAAGCTTACTCTTTCACCAGAGCTGCAATGTTGCAGTTGCATATACATTTTAAAGTAAAATCATTTGAATTCATGGAATGTCTAAGTATACATGAATCAGATTATAAATTTTCAAAATGTGTGACAGTAAGCATACAATGATGGCAACCTTGGCACTCCAGCTGTTCTTGAACTTCAATTCCTAGAAGTCCTGGTCAGCAGGAGTGCTGACTTGGACTTCTGGTAATTGAAGTCCAAGAACAACCGGAGTGTCAAGGTTCGCCATCACGGGCATAGTAGATGCTGTTTGCAATGGCAATAGCACAAAATGTAAACTACCAAAGTCTTACTCATTACAGAGTTACTGCATTTAAAATTCAGTATACAAACGTAGCTGAATGCTTGTAAAAATGTACCACCTTCCACACCAGACATGTGATTTTTCTGATCAACACACTATATAACCACCAACCCTGGAAATTATTTTTTCCTTTTATATACTAGGTTTAGCTACTCCAGTAGATTTGAAGCTTAAGTTGATCCCTATTCTGCAGCATATGCATCACGATGCCAGCCTGGCTTCCAGTGCTCGCCAACTACTCCAGCAACTGGTGACATCCTATCCTTCTACTAAGTTGGTTATTGTTACTTTGCACACCTTTACCTTGCTGGCTGCCTCTTCTTTGGTTGATATTCCCAAACAGGTAATGCCCATACAGTATTTTTGTTAAAGATGCCTATATATGCACTTGGATGGGGGGTGGGGTGGGGGGTTGCACGTGCATCCACTCATGAATACACCTGTATATTTATGACTATACCCAATGACATAATTATGATTAAGTTAAGACGGATTGTGTAAATTGCAGAGATACACAACTTTAGAATATCAGAGAGTAAACAAAACAAAACGGGGGGAAAATATAAAAAATGTTGTAGCACCTTAAAAACTAACTCCTGTATTTTAGAAGCATCTTTATAGTCATTTTCTAGAAACATTTCAGGTATGTTTTAGCAGCCACAAGGGCTAGTAAGTTGCTCTTTAAAAAAACATTTTGAAAGATAAGCAGAATTTTTGTGAAGCTAGAACTTCCTCCACTCTATACTTTTTTTTGCACAGGTTCAAGACTGAGGAATAGACAAATACAGAGTTCTACTCATAGGATGTCAGTTATAGCCATTTAAGGAATTAATGGAAATTTCTGAATAGAGAATGTAAATACATTTTTTTCAAATGGGCAATGTTTCATAGGGTTGCAAAGGGTCGGAATCGATTGTGCGACTGAACACCAACAGCAACACCTTTAAAAAAAATTCTTGTGCTACATGCATATTGAGAAATGCAGTGAATAATAAAAATCAGTCGTCATCAGCTGCAACTTGTATTCGAGTATACATTTTTTCTTGGTAGCAGGAAAAATGCCATTGGCATGAATTTGTTTAAGGTGGATCCCATCTTGCCATGAAGTGACCCACACACTGTGATCATGGTGTTATCTCATGTGGCACGTATGAAATGAGACATGCAGGGTTTAACACCAGGAATGCAATGGGCTGCTGCAGCCTTGAGGATATTATCCAGGTGCGCCTTCACAGCCAGTCCATCTGGCATGGCCCCTTCTGCCTCCATGACCATTGGGAGTCAGAATAATAAAGTGGTTACTCCTCCACTCATTTTGCCCAATATGATGGTTTCCAATGGCATTTCCTCCTCTAAGGGGACCATTACCCCACCTAAAGGGGCTCATCTGCCCATAGCTGTTGGCCCCTTTAGGGAATCAGGTTATTTATCGCCGCCCAATACTCAGCGTAGAGTCGCTGGCTGTACAAACTACTCTGTTACCATAGCAGGATGTCTGACCAGACAAGCAATAAAATAAAATTAAAATCAATTCCATATTAAATTCGCAGATACAGCTTTTACTGCAGTACTTGAAGAATGATCCAAGAGAGGCTGTTAAGAGGCTGGCTATCCAAGATTTAAAGTTACTAGCAAATAAAACTCCTCATACTTGGAGCAAAGAGAATATTCAGGTATGTAGACATTCACTTTAGTTTGGAACTGAACCATCAGGGCTTGAAGTTAAGGCATGCTAAGCTTCATGTGATTTCCTTTTAAGTGAGCAGATGGAGAATTGTACTCTGGATTCCAATCTTCCACTTCCTTGTGCTTTAGAGGTAACTCTTTCCTTTTAAAAATGCTATTTTGTTGTTTACAGTTTGTCAGTAAGTAAATGGAACATGTGATGTCCAGTATAAAGCAACTTCCCAGCATTGTACCATAAGCTTTCTCCTCACGTGAAACGTGTGTTTCAGCATCAGACTTTCTAGATGCTAAAGCAAAAAAAGTGCTTGTAGGCTGAAGGTGCAACATAAGAGGTGTGTTACACTTAATGAAGAAGATTCAGGCATTAGCAATAATCTGAACACTGGAATAAAGTAATTGTCAACAGTCCAGAGTATTGGGCTGGTGTATGCTACACCTCATGTGTTTATTTTAACCCTGTCATGGATGTCTGATGAGTGCTAGCAAGCAAACACTCTGTCTTGTTCAAATATGTAGCTAACTACTTTTACTAAACCAATGTTTGGCTACGATTGGGCACGCAGTACAGTAGTATCAGATGTAGCCGCTGCTTGGCCTTTCTGATAGCTGTCCTTTCCAGTTAAGTAAGAAAAGGCCTTTTTACCTGCACTAACATTAACTGTCTTCTGAAAGTTGAAATGCTGGCAGAAACTAGCATTGCTTTCTTAATATGCATTCTGGTGTTTGACTAGATAAGAGCCCTAATTCACAAAACATAAAAGGAATAAATATATAGTATACTGTATTTGATGGCCCAAAAGACACACCTTTTCCCCTTAAAATACACCAAAAAAACAGTGTGTCATATACTCTGATGTGTCTTATACACCGAATACCATATTTACTGGCATATAAACACAATTTCTCCCCTTAAAATTCACCAGAAAAACAGAATGCATCTTATACGCTGGCAAATACAGTAATTATTGTAATGTGCTCTACATGGGGCTGCCCTTGGTGACCATTTGGAGGCTTCTGCTGGTCCAGAATGCAGCTGCTCGAGTTGTGATGGGGTGCAGACGTTATGCTCATGCCTCACCACTTCTCAGGGAGCTGCATTGGCTCCCAGTGTGTCTCTGGGTGCAGTTCAAGGTGCTGGTTATTACCTTTAAAGCCCTATAGGGTAGTGGGCGAGGATACTTAAGAGACCACATCACCCTGAGAACATCTGTCCGTCCCACTAGAACAGACCGGAGAGGCTCTCTGGCCGTACCTTCAGCTAGAGAGGCTCATCTCTCTAGCACGAGAAGGAGGCCCTTTTCTGTGTCTGCTCCGGCCCTATGGAACCTCCTGCCAACAGAGTTACGTCTCCAGACGGAGTTGCTGCCCTTTAGGAAAAGAGTGAGGACCTGGCTGGCGGGTCATGTGTGGGGAGTGGGCCAGACGGCCAACTCGGTTGCCTGGCTCTTTTAAATATTCTACCTCTCTCCTCTGTGTTTTTAATTTTAATTTGAATTTTTATGTATGTGTTTCAATTGTTTTTAGTTGTAAAGCCACCCTGAGTCTTCGGAGGAGGGCGGGGTACAAATGAAATAAAATAAATAAATAAATTATTTTTAACCATTTTTAGCTTGCCTTTGTTTGTTTTTTGTATATATTTTTCAAAATCAGGGAAACATGATGAGGACAGTTAGATAACAATGATAGAAACGAAAAGAAATGAAGGGTACTATGACAAATCTTTAGAAAATGATGTGTGCCTGTCCATCTAGATGAGCGTCTTGATAACGAAATGGAAGTTTGTCAAGGTTGTGTTTCTTATTGTTGACCAGTTGTAGGGTTCCCCTAAGAAATCTGCTGACTGGCGCTGGTTATAGGGCGCATCTAACTCCCTTATTACAACAGTTTCACTGGCTGCCAGTCTGTTTCACAAATCAATTCAAAGACCTGGTTATTACCTGAATGTTGGCTTGTAAGTTCTTTCAAGTAAAAATGGGAGGCAAATATATCTGATACAGTATATAGATGTAGGAATGGAAAAAAGAAAAACCAGCCAACTTCCATATTTTGAGCTTTTTAATTTTTTTTCAGTAACTTGGAAGATAGATTCTCTAGTAATTGCTATTTGGTCACCATACTGAAGATTTATATCATAAAATGTCGATAATGTGGTTTCCTCATTAAAAAAAACAAGGAGAACTGGTGGTTACAAGGTCTTCATTTTCCCCATGAGATTTATTCTGACTGTTCCAATTATTGCCAGCATTTTACTATCAGGAGGAAAACCCAAAACCTGAAGGAAAAAAATACAAAACCCATCTAAGTGTTTTTTTTAAATTAAAAAAAAAACCTACAGTGGATATAATAAAGTATATGGGTTTTTTTTAAAAAAAAAATCTGACTTCCCATGGGCAGAAACGTATTTGCTATTGTATAAAAGGCCCAGGCTATGAACAGAACACTGGTTTTAGTGCCTGACACAACATGAATGAATAAAAAATGTAATTATTTTGGATAATCTAATGCAGCGTGGGAAAGCAAATGTGTTTTTGACCTGCAGGGAGTAATCTCTTTGTATTTTATGGTATTGTATATGCTATTTCACTGCTTTTTAAATAGGGTAATTTTCATTTAATTTAGATCTTCCAAAAGAAATCTTTTACAACATTGGTCAGGGTACTTTAAATTTAGTAATAATAATAATTTCATGTCACATATTACTCTGGGTTGAAAGGATTTTTGCTGGAGAAACTCCACTCAGGGGACACCCGAATAAGGTTCCTTTCATGTCCCCAAGTGCAGCCCTCAGGTATTGAAACCCGACCTTCCAGTCTCCAAGCTCACTGTATTAACCATTGAGCCACTGGAGGAGCTGCTTTAAACTTAGTAGTACCTGAACTTTAAACAATGATGCCCATATGAGATTTTATTCTGCTTATTTAATTGTTCTTAATGGTTAACTGTAAGTTTGAACTTTCAGGGCATATTCTTTTCTTAAATAAATGGATGGAAGCTTTGACTTCAGATTATCATCGACAAAAGCTATTTCTGATAGTTGCTTCTGTGGGCGATTCTCTACAGATATATTCATAACCAATGACTGCAACTTCAAGTGATGAGTTGCAGAAATGAAATAGCCGTTATCACACGGTCCTGGTTAAGAAACTGGGATGGTGTAATTATTTTGGAGAATCTAATGCAGAAGCCCTGCTCAGCAGGTGTGCTGACTTGGGCTTCTGGTAATTGAAGCCCAAGAACAGCTGGAGCACAAAGGTTGGCCACCACTGGTGTAGAGCAAGGGTAGACAAACTGTGACCCCCAAATGGAATTTTGGGAGGTCTACAGAACAGCCTGATGACCCCAATAGTGGGAGAAGGAGAAAATTTGTTTTCCCGTGCTTGGAGATTTCTAGGTCTAGGAGCATCTCCCCACCCCTCCCAGCAGGCTAAGAGGTTTCTTTTTAAAAAGCCAAACCCAAATTCTATATGAGGATACTATTGGGCATTTCCAGGACTGATGAGTCTCCTGATGGGTGTTGGGGAAAATATAAGTCCTTCAGATTCCCCAGAGTTGCCCATCCCTTGTGTAGGTATTGGGTATGAACCATGAACAAACGAGCCCCAGTTTAAATCTTGCTTTGTATCTTTAGGCAACATAGTTTTCTTCAGCATCACTTTTTGGTTACCTCTTGCCTTGTCCAGCCAGAAGTATTACACTAATCAGAAGCAAGGAAACAGTAGCTTCCCGTTAGATCTAAATCCTGGCTTGGTGTACCTTTGACAAATCAGAAATGGGAAGCCAAATCCAGGCTTCAAATTCTGATTTATTGGAACAGTGATATTGGTTTGGAAAATTTCTGTTCCCCCCACTCCCATTATTACTCATTAGCTTGCTGTTCCTGATAATGGGAGAAACCATATGAGATATCTTTTTGAATTTTTCATCACCATAAAACTACTAAGAATTGTTTAATATTAATGTAAATATTATTTAATATGACTGGGAAATGATTTTCAATAGAGATGCTTTGCTAACTCAGATGTATATGTGACATATGGTTAGTCAAAACATGTTCATTACGTTGAGGATTTTTGTTATTTTTCATATGGAGACTAAAATTGCAGTTTCTCTTGGCTATTAGGCCCTTTGTGAATGTGCTCTTCAAACTCCTTATGATAGCTTAAAACTAGGCATGCTATCTGTACTTTCCACGTTGTCGGGGACGATTGCCATCAAGCAATACTTCAGCATCACTCCAGGTATGTACAGTAATACCTCATATAACATTAGTATCGAATAGCACTAAAATCGCATAACATTAAGGAATCTGGGGGGAAGAATTGCATCAGATAACATTAAGATCCTATGGGATGCTTCAGATAACAACCGCTAAAGCCTGTGTGGTTACAATGTATCTCTATGGATCCCATAGGATTTTAACATGCATCAGATAACACTAAAAATCATATAACACCAAGACTTGTGGAACCAGGTTTTAGTGTTATATGAGGTTTTACTGTATTTTATTTACTTTGGATTTGTATTTGTATGCCACTCTATTCACCAAAGCGACTCAGAGCGGCTAATAGCATAGATCGTAAAATATCACATATCGAAACATAAAAATCAATAACATATCAAAGTATCACATATCAATAACATATCAAAATATCCCATATCAAAATATCCCATATCAGTGACATATCAAAGTACAGTAATACCTTGGATAACGTTTACCTCGGATAACGCTAAAATCGCATAACGTTAAGTAATCTGGGGAGGAGAATTGGATCGAATAACGTTAAGCTCCTATGGGATGGATCAGATAACAACCGCTAAGGCCTGTGCGGTTACAATGTATCTCTATGGAGCTTTAACGTTATCCGATCCATCCCATAGGATTTTAATATGCATCGGATAACACTAAAAATCGGATAACACCAAGACTTGTGGAATCAAGTCTTAGCGTTATCCGAGGTATTATTGTATCACAAACATATCAATAAACTACAAAACTTACATCACAAAATATCACATATCCCATGTCAAAAACATATTAAAGTTCACAAGAAACATTACTAAGTACTAAGAAACATTAAAAAAATTCCCATGCCAATTTCAAAATTAAGACATCATTAACATTTCAAAAACACATCCAAAACACTTTAAACAATTCACAAAAATCTCAAACTCCACCCCACGCGTTAAGTCCACTAAGTCCACTTCCCTGCTACTTCTTTCCCCTCTGCCAACCTTGGCTGAGAGAACGTCCAAATTGGTGGTGGAGGGAAAAGACCCACTTCCAAGTATGAATAGCTGAGATCAGCCCAGTTCCAGCACACTTTAATTTTCATTTCTCTTTGCACACATTAGGAGTAGAGTATTTCAACCTTCTGAACACTATAAATAAAATTTAACATATCCTTTTCTTTGGAAGGAACTGAAACCGGTCACATGCTTTTTGGCTAATCTTTCTCACACTGGGTCAGGCGGAAGGAACTAAAAAATAAACTCACCACAAAGTGGCTTCATTTTGGCAGTTAAGAGTCTGACATAGAGGCGAAAGAAGAAGTTGATTTTAAATATGCTGGGAAACTATTATAATGATTGAAATTAGGGACAGAATATCTAGTTCAGTGATTTTTGCTGGAAAATTGTGATGGGCCAATGGATGTAGGAATGGCTGTTTGTGTGATAAAATGCATTGTTGGTGTGGCTCAATTAAAAACAAATATTTCAATACAACAGAAATAGTGCACAGTACATAATCAACTTAAACATAATCATTTAAACACTGCCCCCTCCAAGGAGGCTCAATTTCATACTGCTCTTTCCCCTCCCAGTATTTCCATATCATCCCTTTATGTGTGTGTGTAGACAAGCCCTCAGCACTATAGTAGCATAGTTTGTCCTTGTTGACTGAGAACATGTTAGGTGCAAGGCTTACACTTACACTACTACACCAGAGACATTTTAAGGGTATGGGCCACAGTTAACTCCTAGGCCAGTGGTGGAGAACCTATGGCACACATGCCAGAGGGAGCACTCAGAGCCCTCTCTGTGGGCATGCATGCTGTCACCCCAGCACAAAGTTTGCCCTGCCCCTCTGCCCAGCAGCCCAATGGGAGCGCTTCTTCCCTCCCCACAGCACAGAGTTCGCCCCACTCCTCTGCCCAGAAGCCCAGTGGGAGCGCTTCTTCCCTCCCCCAGCACAGAGTTCACCCCACCCCTCTGCGATGTGGACAGCAGCCTGTTTTGTTTGCGTATTAAGTCTCTAAAAGGTTCGCCATCACTGTCCTAGGCTGTTTGAATGGATTCTGTGTTTGGAGTCCTGATCCAGTTAAAATGAAGTCCTATTTATTCTCCTTGGTGGTCCTTCTAGGTTTGAACAAATGATATGTTACTTTGAAGCCAGTTCTTTTCAAAGGAATTTAGGCCAACATTTTAACATTGCCACAGGCCTTTGATACCAGGTAGTCTGAGAATTAGTGAACTGACTGAGAATACCCAACAGATTGTTTTTCTCTACAGTGGTGAATAGATTTTAACATTCCACTTAAAAGTAAATATAGAGACAGATTCAATTGCAGCGTGCAAATATGGATATATTCCTAGACTGAAGAATTCGGTGTAGGATGAATCTGGAGGTTCTGGTTAGGGCCCAAAAAGCAGATTTGGAAGAACAGTATAGCATCAGGTAGGAGTCCAGAAATTTTGGGTGAGTTTGCTGGCCAGATAGCAGTTGTTTATCTCTAGTCTCTTCCTTCATGTCCTCTGCGCATTCAGTGTGTGTGTTTTTTTTAAATGTCTCATGAAAACTTAAACAAAATCCAGTCTTTCTGCTTTCCCTTAATGCTCTCAATGCGTAGAAGTCTTCACTGGAAGAGATAGAGACATAAAGCACGTCCTTTTGGAAGCTGTGCATCAAATAATGGGATGAAAAGATGGCATTTCTGTCTCGAATGCTTTATGCCAGGGGTTCCCAACCTAAGGCCTGTTGGCTGGATCTGGCCTGTGGCACCATTTAAACGGGCCCCCACCCCTTCAAGGGCATTTGAGAAACAAAATGGCCTCCACTACCCTTTGAAGCTGTTGGGACAAAATGGCAACCTCCATTATGCAGGTAGGGCAAAATAGCTGTCTGGCTCTCAAAGCTGACTGAGAAAGCATGACCTGGCCCCCTGCTTGAAAAGATTGGGGACCCCTGCTTTACGCTTATGCAAAGCTGGTGAGATACATGGTTCTCTTGATGGTTTCCAGTTGAGGAATTTTGGGATTTTTCACAAATGCATCTGTTATGCAACATGGAAATCTCACTCTAAGAGGTTAGCCACTACCGCCTAGCACTGCAGAATCATTTTTCTAATCTCTCTCATTTTTAAATGGTGGGAAAGAAAAGCATGTCATATAATTAACAATGCTGTTCTGTTTATGAATATCCCTCTGCTTCTCATTCAGGAGCAACAGCTACTCCAATAAAGTCCTCTGATCTCATCAAACTAGCACAGGAATGCTGTTACCATAATAACCAGCATATTGCTGCTCATGGGGTACGAATTCTGACATATATAGCTGCCTCTTGCCAGGATAAAGGTATGGGTGAACTGAAGGTCCTCCATGTTCTGTGTAATGTGCTGTGTCTTACCTTTGGAATCAGATTGGAAATTTGTTGCTAGAATGGAAACCAGAGCTAAGCATTTTAACCCTTGCTGTTTTCTCTTATTAATTTTTTATCTCAGGAGTCCTATGCATTGTTGTGCAGCCAACCCAATAGAAATCCAGTGAATTTTCATATTTCAACTTAAAAAATCTGTGTATAAGCCTGTGATTTATAAATACACAGTAAACTTGACCTTCACCCATTTTTTTCTCCCATGATTCCCTTGTTTTAGCAGTCAAGTGGCATTACAATCACTTGTGGTTGAGTTATATGGGCAAGTAAAGAACCTGAAAGCCAGGCACCTGCACCTTGATGTTAACCTCAGACAGAGAACTAGAGAGACTCAGAACTCCTTTCAATATATCTTTTCCTTCCTAGTGCTGGGGTTTCAAGGAGACACTACTGCTTACATTTAGTTTCACGGTCTGTGAGCTTCTAACCCAGTGGTTCCCAACATGGGGCACATGCCCCACAGGGGGGACTTCAATTCCCAGAAGTCTAAGTCAGTACATTGGCTGATCAGTGCTTTGGGGGATTGACTTAGGCTTCTGGGAACTGAAGGCCAAAAAAGCAAAGGTTGGGAAACACTGTTATAACCCTTCAAAAAAAAAAAAAAAAAAGAAGCCTCCACCCTCAGTGGGGTTGAAGGGAAATCCCTGTTATCATGGCAGCTGAGAGACTACCCTGCTCCATCTAATGGAAAAACTAGGCTGATTTTATAGCATCACCAATGAATTACCATATTTGCCGGCATATAAGATGCACATTTCCCCCTTAAAATACACTGGAAAATGGAGTGTCTTGTGTGCTAGAAATTATGGTATTCACTGTATATAATGGCCTCTAGTGGGCCATTTTGGTAATAACAGAGTGCATCTTATACTCCAATGTGTCTTATATGCCGGGAAATATGGTGTGCTCTTGTTTGTTTTTTCCGAGCTTGTCTCCACAGGCGTTTTGCTTCCTAGCCAAAGCATTCCTACTGGCTTCTGTAATATGAGCCACCACTCTTGTAGACTAATTATTAGGTTTTCAAATATTAATACTGTATATACTTGACTATAAGTTGTCTCAAATATAAATCAAGGTACCTAATTTGGACCTCTAAAACTAGGAAAATAGATTGCCGAGTATAAGTCGGGGTGGAAAATGCAGCAGCAGCTAGTGAATTTCAATAATTAAAATACATGAAAATATGGTAAAATTAATTAATTTGGACATCTGTGTGGGTGTGTTTTAGAGTTTTTATGGTAGTGTCCATGCTTTTTTTAAAATTGTATGTTTGAATTTGTGTCACTGCAACTTTGGGACCCGAGTATAAGTCGAGCCCCCTTTTTGGATCTAATTTTGGGGGCTAAAAAACTAGACTTATATTCAAGTATATACATTAATTGTAATCAGCAAGTTAATAACAGTTTTAATTTCTAGTTCAATTTTACTTTTCGATTAAATAAGTGGTACTGAGTTTGAAGGACGTACTGCTGACTGTGTTGGCTCCAGATACCCAGCTTTTCAACCCCATGGTAGTTTTATGAAGAAGAGGTCCAAAGAATGCACTGCCTTCTCATTTATGGACAAAGTGAATAGTTTTCTGAATACCTATACTAGTAAGATCATGGAGGCTCTTGCTAATAGCAATTCAGGTTAAGACAGTGGCTGTCTTAAATCTGATGAGATTTGTATTTGTTTGGTTATGAATCTGTTAAGAATTTGCTGTGATTTTTCAGTAAAGTATTCTCTGTATTTCAGATTTACAGTATCTGTGGAAGAAAGAACAGTTAAAACGGACTGTGTTGGCCTTCACAGTCAAGAGTAACTTGGTGCTTTGGGTGATTAGTGTTTAAACTAATAAGGTTTAATATATTTTTGTTTTAGATCTTTTGTCATTGGAGCAAGATGCAGTTTTTGGCCTTGAATCAGTTCTTGTGCTTTGTAGTCAAAACAGCAGTCCAAGTACCCAAGCAACCTTAAAGGTAAATTATGGTAATGGCTCTGTATTGTCTCTCATGCTAATTTGTATATGAGATGTAAACGTTTAAGATACTTGTAGTGGAAATGCTTTATTTGCATTCTGATGACCATCCTGTGCATAGTTTTCAGTTTAAAGCTTTGAGGATTTTGCAAACCAGTTCTGTATTTTCTGCTTTCTGTTGTAGCTTCTTAGGGAAATGATAATTGTACAGTGAATACTGAGCAAGTGTCATTTTCTTTAATGCAGATTGCTCTCACCTGCATGGTGAAGTTGGCCAAGAGTCGCCCCCACCTGAGTCAGTCCATTGTGAAGTCCTTGTTGACACAGCTGCACAGTGCGCAGGATGCTGCCAGGATTCTCATTTGCCATTGCTTAGCAGCAATTGCCATGCAGTTACCTGTTCTGGGGGATGGGATGCTGGGAGACCTCATGGATCTGTACAAAATGATTGGACAATCTGCCTCGGATAAACAGCAAGAGCTTTTGGTAAGAATAATTCAGGATCACTGATTCAGGATCATTATTCTTGACAGCAGCTAGGCTTGACTGAAATAAACTGAAGAAATGCTAGCAGAAAAAACATCTGTAATCTTAATGTTCATGTAAAAGTCATTTTGCAATCTTTGTAAATGGAATAGAAAGTACGACAAAGTTGCAACATTGCATTTTTTTTACCACTTATCATCCTTAGATCTTTTCCCCATAAGGAACATTTTGTAGCTGTTTCTGATGTTTCCTTCTGTTTATGTAAGATACTTCCTGATGTCTGTGTAGGAAGAGATACTATAGTGGTAGGAGTTCAGATGCAGCACAAGAAGAAACCACTAACTTCAATCGAGAATGTACGAGAGAAAAGATCAAACTTCAGAGAGATAGTGAGGACATGTCTCTCAGCAACAGATGAAAGAGGAGTAATAATAAGTGACTGAAGTGATTTAAGAACAAGAATTGTAAGTGTAGTGTCACGGATGAAAGAAAACCAAATAACTTGATAAAACATCAAAGCTAGGAACCACTTGTAAGTTGGTGTTAAACAGATGTTGTTATTCAACTAGCAAAGAATTCTTTTTTAAAAAATCTTCACTCAAGGAGAAGAAAACCTCACCAGTTTCAATGTGAAATTTTGCTAAGAAACGTTACAGCCATATTCTTAATCCCTGTCCAACCATTGGGTGGCATTTATTTCACATGGACATTCTGAATTGCCACTGTTTATCAAACACAGTGGAAAGCATGGACCTTTTACTATGTTGTTGACCCTTTATAGTTCTTTAAATTAAAATGGACAGGTCTTTGTTATCTTCTCCTTTATCCTGGTATTTTTTCACGGCTTCTGTGTTGCTTTATGGATTCTTACTTCAGTGATATCCTTCAGAGTTGACAGTGAAGTGACCAAGTTTGTAGATAACACCAAATTGATTGAGATGGAGAAAAAGAAAAAGATTTATAAGGAACTCCAGAATGATCTCTGCATAGTAATACACAACAGTGCAGAAAATCTTGTTTTACAGATATGTTGCTGGACGTCTGAGCTGATGGTGACTGATCAGAGAGATCTTGGAATCACGTTAGATCAAGAGTTCTCAATCTTTTAAAGCTGGGGGCCGGGTCACACTCCCCCAGACAGCTTCAGGGGCCAGACAGCCATTTTGCCCTTCCTCCACCACATGGCACTTCCTGGTGGTGGGGGGGCACATGAAATGGTGCCAAGGGCCGCATCCGGCCTGCAGGCCGCATGTTGAGAATCCTTGTGTCAGATATATCAGGGGAAAGGACACATTGTGCAGCTGTGTGAAATGAGCAGTTTTGTGCTAGAGATCATAATGAAAGAAATAATAAAACAGCCGACACCATAATACATTTTCATAACTCTGTAATTCAAGTGCAGCCACAGTTGAAATACATTTCAGATCACTATACTGTATCTCAAAAAGGTTATTGTAGGGCTGCAAGATGTGTAGAAAAGGGCAGCCAGAACTATCAAGGGGGCATCTCTACTGTACAGAAAAATTATAAAAATTAATCTAGAAAAAGGCAAGTAAATGGAAAGAGCTCTAAAATTAGGTTGAATTCAATTTAAAATAAACTGTGAGGGACCTAAAACAGGAAAAGAATCTTGTCCTCATGGCCTTATATTAGGCTTCAAAGGAAGATGTGATTGACGGCCGCAGCAAATAGGATGATAAAATAAAGAGACCTATGACTTTTCTTGTTCTTTACTCAATAATTTCTCTCCCATTGAATGTTCTCCCTCAGACCTGCTTTTTCATAAGCAAAGAAACATCCATCAATAAACATTTCAGTTATTTGCAAGTTCTCAAATGTTCCTCAAATTGCTGCTCAATTTGACTATCCAGGGTCTAAAGTCTGATCACTGATACTTACTGCCACATGATTGCTGTTTGTAATCATAACATAGCTTGCTCATAAATCATAACATAATTGTTGGGAGAATGGGGGGGAGGTAGAAGGAGTTCTTGAATCTGATGTTTCCTGTTGCCAACCTTTTTCGTTGTTCCTGAAAAGCCTCTGCATGGTCTGTTTTTCAGATTTGCTTTGTTAATTTTTCCAATATTAGGTCTCTCTTGCTACTGTGATATTTGTTGCAAGTCAGAAAAGTTTATCCTCTGATGTAAAAACTGTTATCAAGCAACAGCTGGAAAATGTTTCCAATGGCTGGACCGCTTATAGGATAGCCAGGCAAGCTTCCAGAATGGTATGTGTCATTCATGCTTATAAATCAGGTTTTCTGAGTAAGAAAAACATATTTTATTTTAAATGATGATGATGATGATGATGATGATGATGATGATGATGATGATGATGATGATGATGATGATGATGATTGCATTTAGCTTCCTTGTATAAAAAAGGTTTTGGAGATCAGCACCCAGCTTCTGTGATCTAAAATAGCTGCATTTTTTTGCTATACTAGATCTAGTCCACTGATGGCGAACCTATGGCATGTGTGCCAGAGTGGGCACTCAGAGCCTTCTCTGTGGGCATGGACACTGTCGCCCCAGCACAGAGTTCACCCTGCCCCTGTGTTTGGGCACTCAGTCTCTAAAACGTTTGCCTCACTGTCCTAGACCATCCCAAGGGAAAGTGTTTGTACATTCCTTGTTCTGATCATGAAGGTTAACTTTTCGTTCAGTACTGATTGCAGCATCAGACACTGGACTTCCCTTTGGCTTTCATTTAGCATAATCATAAATGGCATATTGGCTGGCCAATCTGTATCCTTGTGCAATGGTGATCCCAAGGAAAGCACAGTTTAAAACAGAAGAAAAATATGTGAGTCTATGTCAAATCAAGAGCATTCTAGAGCTAAATGCCAATTAATGCTGGGAAAGATTTTACAGCTACCTAGCAAATCAAACTTTTCAACAGAACATAGAAAGATGCCTTGTATGTAATCAGGCTATTTGTCCAACTAACCCAAGGGTTCCTAACAATTTTTGGGCCATGCCCCACCTAAGCATCTCTAAAATACTGATGCACCCCCCCCCCATGACATATAATTCTTATTATTCAAAAAGTGAAGTCATATTCACATGAAGGAAGCCTAAAAGGCCATTAACTTGGTGTAACTCATCCTCAAATTGTCTCCTTAAAAATCAGACACCCCCCCCCCCCGGGCGGGGCATGTGCCTCACATTGGGAACTATGGATCTAGCCTCTTTATCATCAAACCTGACTCAAGGCAGCTATCAAATTCCCAGGCAGTAGCCCAGTCCATGTATATGTCACCAGGTTGGAGAAGCTGGTGTATGCCATTCTGTCAACCATTGATCCAAATACATTTCTTTGGGACATCTTTTGATGGGGTGGGTGAAAACCAATCACAAAGCAAAACAATCACACTTATATACTGCCCCATAGCACTTAGTGCACTCTCTGGGTGGTTCACAAGTTAATTAGTATTTTGCGCTCAACATGCTGGGTACTCATTTTATCAACCTCGAAAGGATGGGAGACTGAGTCAACCTTGAGCCCTGGCAGGATCAAACTCATAACCTTTTGGTTGCAGCGCAACAGTTTAACCACTGCACTACCAAGGTTCCTACATTAGCATTGTTCATTGGTTTATTTCTTGGTTATAGTCAGTCTGTATGTTACAAATATGGATTGGGTTTGTTTCAGATACTGTATGCTTCCAATGCTGTAAAGTAATTTGTTTAAGTGAAGAAATTGTTCTTCAGTTTTCATGCCTGCTTTTCTTTGCCTTCCATAGGGTAACCATGGCATGGCCAGGGAGCTGTACCAAAGCTTGCTGACTCAGGTGGCTTCTGAGCACTTCTACTTCTGGTTAAACAGCTTGAAGGAGTTCTCCCATGCAGAACAATGCTTAGCAGCACTGCAGGAGGAGGATCACAGCTCATCACTTTCTTGCATTGCTAAGTCACTAAAATCTTACCACAAAGGAATAGCATCCTTAACGGTCAGTGTAAACTCTTCCTTTCCCCCCAATAGTTAATGCAGCTCTGGAAGTCGGAGCACTTGTCCTTTCAAGTGGTTTTATGTTTAGCTTCATTTGTCATGGGCCTTGTTAAAATCAGGTGTCTCACAGTTTATCTGCTTTCCAGATTCACAACTTGCTATCCACTAAACACTTTAGAGCAGTGGTTCCCAACCCTTTTTTCTTTTTTGGTCATCCCCCACCTAAGCATCTCTGAAATCCTGACAGTTCCCCCCCCCCCCCGCCGGACATAGAATTCTTAGTATTCAAAAAGTGAACTCCCTTGTCGCTCCCGGAAGTAGAAGTAAAACACTCGGGCACGTTTTACTTCCACTTCTAGGAGAGATTAGGGTGGTGTGGCCCGGATGAATCACAGCAAACTCATTCGTATGGATTCACTTCTGGGAATTGAAATCCAAGAACATCTGGAGTGCCAAGGATCGCCACCATGGCTCTAATACCTTGCCCAAAAATAGAATATTGGAGAGCGGCCAGTATTTATTTAATACAGTGGAGTTCAAGAACAGGAGTTTTACAGCTGCATGCCGACAGTCTCACTTGCTACATGGAGATGTCACCTCTTACCCAGTCTCCTGATTGCTTTTAGAAGTTGAGAAAGCCAAAGAACCAACACATGTGGCTTTCTTCTCTCCAAGGTTCCTGTTTGCATCCTCACACTACAAGAGTTGAAAATAACCTGCCATAATGGGACAAGCAGGAGATACAGTTAAATAGGTAGGGTCTACATAAGCCATAACACCCAATAGCATCTAAATCAGATTGAATGTGATCTGCTTTGTCAACAAATTCTTCACATTGGACTATTGAGTGGTAGAGGTTAAGTATCATATGAAATAACTTTACTCTGGCATAGTACTCTTGGGGACATACAAGTACACTCAGGGATTGGCATAGGAATGGCATAGGACTTCTGATCCAGACATTTTGCACTGTAAGGTAAAGGTCACCCTTGCTCAAAAGCCAGTCATATCCAACTCTAGGGTTTGGTGCTTATCTCTGTTTATAGCCAAAGGGCCAGCACTGTCTGCGTCTGCAGACATGAGACGGGCATGCCTAGACACTGGAGTGCATGGAAATGCTGTTTACCTTCCCACTGAAGTGGTCCCTATTTATCTACTTGCAATTTCTTGCTTTCGAACTGCTATGTTGGAAGGAGCTGGGACAGAGACAGAACTTCACTCCAACATCCAGTACTCAGGTCTTGAACTGCTGACCTGCCAGTCTTCCAGTCTTAACCACTAAGCAATCCACCACAGTCACCCTGTACTGTAATCTTGCTGATGCTGTGCAATGTCTGTTACAAACAAAGAAATTGCTAATATGATAAATGTCAACTCTGTGACTTAACATTGAAATTGAGTGAAGAGAATTGAGTTAGGAAATTTCCAACTTTTTTACTCTTAAAGCACCACTTAAGATGTAAGTAACTTGACAGTTGGTTAGGTTAGAAATGGTGGCACCTAAATTAAAATTCCCAGAGGTTTAAGGATGAGCTCGATCTTTATTTATTTTAGACTTGGTGTGAATTTAGAGTGACATGTTGACCAGAAAGCTACTGGATTTGCATCACAGAAATATCAAATTGCATCATTGGCATGTGTGGTTATTCTGGCTATCTGTCACATACCTACACCTACCCAGGTTGAGCACTTAGTTGCACACTTGGTTGTGTCCCTAGCCACACAGCAGACAGAACTTTGCAAAAATGATTTGTATAATTTCTCTTAGAAAAACAGAGTTTTGCAGAAGGATTCTAGGTTTTGACATTTTGAATTTTCTAAAAGAAAAGTAAAATGTGCATCTGTTAATAAGTACAGCACTGTTTTTCTCCCTTCATATGTATTTCTGGTGATACAAGGCCTTATTTGTACACATGAAAGAGGGAGTCTGCAGAAAAGTACTAGCAGAAGTTGTGTGGATACACGTAGCAGTGAATAATAACTCAAGAAATTGCAGTACTGTATAGATAAATTATCTCATCAGAGTCACTTTTTGTGGTTCAAAGAGGACAAACAGAATTCTTTATTAACTTGCCAGTTATAGTACATCACTGCAGTCTTCAATGGTACAAAGTGAATGTGTCTGATTCTGAAACAAGGCAGTGTATTAGCTCAGAAGAGCAGAAATAAAAATAAATGGTGTCTAATTTATGCAGAGCAGAAAACTATTTAATTGCTCAGTGAGAGAGTGCCAATTTCACTAAAAGAATTATAGTACAAAGAAATGAATGCTGAATTTAGCTTGTCTTTGCAATGTATGTGCCATAGGTTGAATCTTTTATTCACCTTATAAAGTTTTTCTGTGGAGCTCTATAAAGGTATAATTTGCACATTTCACTGGGCAGACAGTGATTTGATTATGTCTTGAGTCTTTGGCTCTGCCTTTTGAGTGGCTGTGTTAATCACAGGGGTCTTGTTTATTAGCTTGATTATCAGCATCAGCACAACTGAACCAAAGATGTTCATTAAGAAAATGCTGCTGCTGCAGAAAGTATAAAATCTGTGTGTCTGCAAGTGTTCCCCCTTGTATTTTTTCTGCAAACTTTGGCCCATTCCCAATTTAATTTTAGTTCTCCATAGAATTCTAGGATTTCATTAAGGGTTATAATGTCCTGTGCTTAACTATATTTTGATCTCATAATATTTCTTTACACCCATCATGAAGATGGAACAGATACCGATCGCTGTATCCCATCATATTTTGCCTTGAGCAGCCTCCTGCCTCCAGCTGCTTTTTTGTTGGATTTACATCACTGGAGAAATACAAAGCTCCCCAATCCTTTTTTTTAAGTTTAAAGAACAGAATAAGAGATCTTAGAACAGGGGTGCCCAAACTGCGGGCCACAGGCCAGATCTGGCCCCTGACACCTATTCACCCAACACACACTGCTCTCATCGCTCCCATAAGTGAAAGTAAAATGTGCCCATATGTTACTTCCACTTCCTGGAACAACGAGGGAAGCACAGGCCAGATGAATTGGTGTCAGGGGCCGGATCTAGCCTGCAGGCTGTACTTTAGGCACCCCTAGTTTAAGCAGAGAAAATGGCAGCCTAAAATCTATCTCATCTTGCTGCGAAACTTATCTGTTGTAAATCAGATTGCAAGGCACATTTTACTTCCATTTTTGATGGGAGGAACAATGTGATTGGCCCACTGAACCATGTGACCAGCCCACTAAACCACCTGACCGGCCCGTGGCCCAATATGTTTGGGCACCCCGGTCTTAGAAATTCTTGAAAATTTAGATGGCATCTAACCAGTGATGGGATGACAAAAATTCTACTACCACGCCATGACGTCACGGACGTCATGGGCGTGGCCAATGTCATGACGTCATGGCCGAAGCCGACGTCATGACGTCATGACGTTGTGGGCGGGGCCAAAAATAAAAATAAATAAATAATAAAAATAAACATACACACACACACCCCTCCCTCTCAGCCCACCCACCCAGACACAAATAAATAAAGAAATAAAGAAATAAAATAAAAACAACCACCCACCCAAAACACATATAAATTACCCACCCACCCCAAATAAAAACCCCTCGCTTACCTTTCTTGGGACCCGGCACCCCGACTGCGGCCACAGGAGCCACTGGCTGCCGCCGCCGCCAGAGCTGCCTGCACCCCTGTGGCGTCATCCTCGGGCCGGTACCTTTTTAGCCCGACTCCGGCCATGGCCAGGGGTGGCGGGCAGCAGTGGCTCTGGTGGTGGCTCCAGCCCCGGCTGCCGAGCCTCCCTGGGCCGTCCCCATGCCGCGCCGCCGCCGCCTGCTGCTTCCTCCTCCGCCAGGCACCGCAGCCGGGCTAAAGAGGGACCGGCCCAAGGAGGAGGCCACAGGGATGCAGGCAGCGGCAGCTCCGGCGGCAGGGGGGGCGGCTGCAGGCACCCAGCCCACAGGCGCCCGGCGGAGGAGGAGGCGGCAGCGGTGTGCCGGGCGTCCCCAGGGCATGGAGCTTGTCGGCAGTGGACGGCCCAGGCAGCCCTCAACGTGCCACGGGGGAGGTGCCCTCCTCAGAGGGCTGGTGCCGCCGCCGCCGCTGTCCTGAAAGCTCTAAAACAATTTTTTTTGAAAATCGGAGCTAAAATGGCTCCAATTGACTGCGCATGCGCAGAAACTCAATCTGATGCATGCGCAATGCGTCAGATTGAGTTTCTGCGCATGCGCAGTCAATTGGAGCCATTTTAGCTCCGATTAAAAAAAAAATTTTTCATTGGGTGAGGCGTCCGGAACCGGACGCCTCAAAAGTTGTCTGCCCTCCCGGAGAACCCTCCGGGATTGGTCCTACCGGTTCCAGGGAACCGTCTGGAACCGGGGACATCCCATCACTGCATCTAACCTCTTATGTGCTGAGTACAGGGGGTAACAGAGCTCTATGTGATTTGCATAAAGAAAAAGTACTATGGCTAGTCACTTGGGTTTTTCTTTCTCTCTTTTTGGAAAAAAAAAGACCTGTTTGAATTATTAGGAAACTAATTTATTTAAGCAAAGCCTCCTTTTCTTTTGAGGAACTTATTTCTGGATTACTGAAAGGCAGTTCTTTAGTGACAGCCTCCTCGAAGATTGTGGTATTTTTGCTCCATAATCGGGCGTACTCTGCTAACAGTAACCTTGTGTTGTCAGCTTATCTTTCTCACACTAGGTCAGGTCAGGTAAAAGGAACTACAGAATAAACTCACCCAAAAGATACCTTCATTTTGACATTTTCGTTGTTGTCATCGACTGCAATTCATATCCGAGAATGCATTTTCCCCCTGAAACAATAAAAATGTGCTTTCACAGCCAGTCCATCTGACATGTCCTCTTTCGCCTCCATGACTGTTGAGAATCAGAGTTCCTCCACTGCTCATTTTGCTGTTACATCCAATATGATGGTCTCCAGTGGCATTTCCTCCACTGAGGGGGACCATCACCCCACCTAAAGGGGCTCATCTGCCCGTAGCCTTTGGCCCCTTTAGAGAGTCAGGTTAGTTAACCGCCTCCTGACACTCGGTGTTGAGTCGCTGGCTGTATGGTCTACTCCATTACCGTAGTAGGATGTCCGGCCAGACATTTTTGGCAGTTTCAAGTCTGGCTTAGACACGGAAGAAGAAGTGACATGTTTATCTTTGGCCCGGATTATCAACCTCTAATCTGTGTTTACTTTTACTTTTTTTTTGTTTATTTTTCCCAGGCTGCCAGCACACCTCTTAACCCTTTGAGTTTCCAATGTGGGTTTGTTAAACTCCGGATTGACCTTCTTCAGGCTTTTTTCCAGCTCATCTGCACCTGTAATAGCCTGAAGACTAGCCCCCCACCTGCCATTGCCACAACAATTGCCATGGCTTCAGGCAGTGACCTCCAGAGATGTGGCCGCATTTCCAATCAGGCAAGTCCTCTTCTCTGCTATGTATTCACTATGTTCAGGGCCTGGCTTGGTATTCTAATAGAAATACAGAAGCTCTTCGACTAACTTATTACATAGTATATTCACTTCTTCAGTGGGGTGTTGATACATTATATACAGTGGTGCCTTGCTTTACAAATGCCTTAGCTAACATAATTTTTGGTTTATGAATGAAAATCCATTGAAAATAATGCTTAGTTTACCAATTTTTTTGAAATATGAAACAAGTTTCCCCAGGAAACTGGTGTATTACCAGAGCTGGACACTAGAGGCCACTGTCTGCAATATAAAATACTGTGATAACTCAGTTTGCTATTTTTTTTGCAATGCGAAATGTCCCAGAGAATGTGTTAAATTTGTAAACCGAGGTACTATTGTATGTTAAATAGCTCTTATTAAGGTTGATTTTTACAGTTAAGGAAGGGGTTCCCAACCTAAGGCCCACGGGCCAGAACCGGCCCCTGGTACCATTTCATGTGGACCTCATGTGGCAGGGCAAAATGGCCATCTGGCCCTCGAAGCTGATAGAGTATGACACAGCCCCCACCTTGAAAAAGTTGAGAACCGCTGGTTTAGGTCCTCCTTCAAAGGCACTTAATTTTTTTAGTGGTTCCTCTAGACAGGTTTCTGTCTTATGTGTAAGTGAGAATAGTCTATGCAGGTGTGTCAGTCAAGAAATAAAATTAAATTAAAAAGACCAAAATGTTGTGACACCTTAAAGACTAACTGCTATATTTTAATGTGAAATTTCATATATCATATCCACTTCCTCAGATGTAAGAGTAAGACTACATGGCAGTCATTGATACATTGACTCAATGTAAAGAGCGATATGTTGGATGTGAGTTGCAAATTGTGTGAATCTGTGGGGAAACTGTGGCAGCAGGAACCTCAGCCTCTCAGTAGCAACACAGATGTGAAAAGTGTGAATGGATGTGATATTTCCAAGCTAACAAGATCCTAGTTGATACCTAGGTTTTTTTAAAATATATATAGATATAGATATAGATAGATATATATACAGTAATACCTCAGATAATGCTAAGACTTGGTTCCACAAGTCTTGGTGTTATCCGATTTTTAGTGTTATCCGATGCATGTTAAAATCCTATGGGATTAATCGGATAACGTTAAAGCTCCATAGAGATACATTGTAACCGCACAGGCTTTAGCGGTTGTTATCCGATCCATCCCATAGGACCTTAATGTTATTCGATCCAATTCTCCTCCCCAGATTACTTAACGTTATGCGATTTTAGCATTATCTGAGGTAAACGTTATCCGAGGTAATGCCGCTTTTTGTTTTCAAACTGCTAGGGTGGCAGGAACTGCAACAGAGACAGGAGCTCACTCTGTCCTGCTGTACCTGGGAATCGAACTCTAACCTTCCAGTCAGTGAATTCAGCATCTTAAGCACTTGAGCCACTACAGTCCTGCCTAAAAAAGAGACTGTGCTTAATTGGAAAGGACTGTAGGGTGTAAAAAACAACAACAGCAGATCGCAACCGTCTCTAGTATTTTACATTTGTTAATGGCTTAAAGATATTTGACTAATAATTAAGTGGTTCCAGGTGAGGCATTGGCTGTGTTGCAAGGCAGGGTAGAGTTCAATGATTCGGAATGGTGGCAGGATCTCTGAAGCAGAAGCTTTGCAAGTTGACTGAAGGCAAGGAGGTCCCCAATGCAGGGGAGCTGTAGTTGCTTCATCTTTTCTCATTATGTCTCAAAAGAAAAATTCACAAGGTGAACATCATGGTAACATATATCAAAGCACTGTCACATTCTTAGTTCAGATGAGTGTGTTTTGTATCATCAGTGGTGTGCTCTTTTTTGGTTTTGTGCCGACACTCCCCCCCCCCCCCGGCTGCTGCTGCTGCAGATGAAACTCTCCATGGAAGAATTCAGGAACTTGGCTGCAAGATATGGAGATCTTTATCAATCCTCTTTTGATGCAGACTCAGCAACTCTGAGGAATGTGGAACTGTATCCTGCTGTTTAAGGCTAAGGGCTTTGGGATTGTTCCTAAACAGCTGTGCCTTCAATCTAAACATACATTGTAGGAGCTCAGGAGGTTTCAAACTGTGTGTGTGTGTGTGTGTGTGTGTATGCGCGTGCGCAAACATATCTTAGTTCAGATGAGTGCATGTGCACATAATGCACCCATGCATGCACATTTTATTTCTACTTCCAGGAGGGGAGGGGCATATCTGGGCCATAGTTTGAGCACCCCTGCTCTATGGGGTTGAGATCCATGACTGGCTTGGTCCTTGAAGAATATCCCACTTCATTGCCCTGAGAAATCTTGGGTAGCTTTCACTGTATGTTTTAGGTCAGACATGTCCAAACTACAGCCCGTGGGCCGGATATGGCCCCCAAAGCCATTCCATTAGGCCCGTGACATCCTCACTAAACCAGGAAGTGAATACGAACACTTCTGCACATGTGTGGAAATGTCCATATTCACTTCCTGGTTCGGTGCATACGTGCTTGCACATGCGCAGAAGCATTTGCGCTGAACCGGGAAGTGAATATGGATGCTTTCGTGCATCCATAGAAGCATCTGCACCATACCAGGAAGTGAATATGGATGCGCATGTGCAAACACACCCTGTTCCGGGGGGATGGTTTGGCCTGCTCAGTTGCTCTGGGGGCGTGGTCAGGCCCCATCCCAAAAAGTTTGGGCACCCCTGTTTAGGTGATTATCCATCAGCAGCCTGAAGTGGCATCCTATCAATTCCAGTTTCTGGTGAGTGGGGAGAAAAACACCTGGCTGCAGTGTGTGAGTCTTGAGAATCTCCTCTCACTCGCAAGTGTTCATGGGAGCTCCAGCCTCACATTCTGTATGGAGGTTGGTCTCCATTAGAACTCCTCCTTCGATGACCTTTTGCAAGTTGCAGGGAATCGTCACAACTTGCACAAGGCAGTGGGGGGGGGCTGCTTTTCACACTTGGCAGGGAACAGAATGGGCATGGAAGGGAGTAGAACCGTGATGGCGAACCTTGGCACTTTATATGTTCTTGGACTTCAATTCTCAGAATCCCAAGCACCCTGTGAATCCACATGAATGGGTTTACTTTAATTCATCTGGCCCACGCTGCCCTCGTCGCTCCTGGAAGTGGAAGTAAAACACGCCCGACAAGGGCAGCGCAGGCCGGATGAATCACGGAAATAGAAGTTCTTTCATTCCAAAAATCTCATCCTTAAAAAGCTTTGCTTTAACAAAGCACCTGAGCTGTATCCATGAATCAATCTGAAGAAGCCAAATGATTGAACTTGAACTAATATTATCTTTCCCCAGTAACAAAGGCCACACAGATCATAATAACATATGACTCTACTTTTTACCATACAATGTAAAACTAATGTCATATTTCTCATTTGTTCATCTTTAACGTTATATCAGCCAGCAGCAAAGTTGCTTATTGATATCACATGCAATTGAAGCCCTGATTTTAGATCCTGAATCTGCAAGGTAAGTGTGTTGCAAAATTATTTTCTTCAGCCCCTTTTCAGTAATGTCTATTTAAATGTTTAGAAAATTAGTAAGGTGGAACCCTCAGCCCCCAGCAGGTTGAAAGAGGAAGCAAAGAAGAAGAAGAAGAAATAGTTTCCCTCTTCAATGCAACTGTGAAATACATGTTATGTAAAGTTATTCAAGGATTTCACTATACCGGTATGTGGGAATATATTTGGGTAGCTGTTTAGCTTATTTATTCATCTGTAACCCAAGCTGAATTTCTGTGAAAGGAAATAAAGCTTGCCAATTTAATTAAGATAGTCTATGCTCTTTTTAAAAAACAAATTGCTATATTGATAACTTCTGCATACATTTTTCTCCCCCCCCCCTTCTTGATTTAACTATGGGGAAAAGGGGAAAGCAACAGAGAGAAATGCCAAATGAGGCCACTGTACCTAACCTAATAAAATGTACTTAGCTTTCAGTGAAATATAATTTAGCTACAGTTGATTAAATAATCTACGATATGATTTAAACAGACTCTGTCTTATTTGCAAGATCTATCTAAGTAATGTGTAATTCCTTTTACTTTTCTCAGTTCACTGGCAGTGTCTTATTATTCCAAACTATTTTTGGTAAAATATTAACATATCCTGTATTACTTTGTTGGCATTATACCATAGTAGTAATATGCATGAACTTGAACCTGAGATGGGTCACAAAAATTGCAATATGGAAAAATAATGCTACAAAATCCAACTTATTCTTGTCAAGATATGGTACAAATACTCATTTCAGAACAAACACCAAAAGTCCATTAAAGAAAGTCTTGCATGCATTAAAGGATTCACATTTAACCATTAGATGAACTTGAGAGTGTTGAAAATATTTAGAAGAATACAAATCCAAGAAAGACTATTTAGTCTGAATTTTTAATGTTTTCTAGAATGGCAGCCTATATTTTAAGAAGCCTTCTGCTTTTTGTTTAAAACTGAATGTACTGTAGTATGAATAAGGTACCTGTGGGAAACTGAGGTGAATGCTTTCCAAGCATTCTCTCCAAGGGAGGTAAAGGTCACCTTGCTCAAAAGCCAGTCGTATCTGACTCAGGTTCAGTGCTCCTCTCTGTTTATAGCCGAAGAGCCAGCACTAGCACTGTCTGTGTGTGCAGACGTTTCCATGGACATGTGGGAGGCATGCCTAGACACCAAAGTGCACAGAATGCTGTTTACCTTCCCACCGAAGTGGTACTTATCTATCTACTTGTCAGTTCTTGTTTTTGAGCTGGGACAGAGAGGGGCTCTCATCCCGTCATGCAGTACTCGGGTTTTGAACTGCTGACCTTCCACCTCCCAGTTAACCACTTGAGCCACTGCAGTCCCTACTTCTCTAAGGGAGATGACCCTTATATTCTGAAAATGTGAGGCACCCTTCATGTACCATGAAATTATTGAATGTTATAGATAGTTCTGGAACATCAGCTCACATTTCAGCTCATCATTAACTATGATAACTTTAAGCGCAGTCTAGAACAAGTGTTAAAATGTCAGCTCATAGTTGTGTTGATATATAGCTCCCATCATCTTGTATCAGCCAAACTTAATACTCCCCTGTGCCATAATCATAATCAGCAGTCTGTTGAGGTACACAGAAAGAGCCTCCTCGAAGATTGTGGTATGTTTGAACTATAATCAGGCGTACTCCAGGCAACGGCAACTTTGTGTTGGCTAATCTTTTTTACACTAGGTCAGGCGAAATAGTAAAGATGAAACTAAAGTACTTTGGACATCAAATGAGAAGAGAAGATTCAATTGAGAAAGCCTTGATGCTTGGAAGGTCGAGGGCAAAAGAAGAAGGGGGTAGCCAAAAGTGAAATATCTAGATGGTATTGTAGAGAGGGCACAGAGCTGAGCAAGTTGAGGAGGATGGTGGAAGACAGAAGTGCCTGGCGGACAGTGGTCCATGGGGTCGCAAAGGGTTGGAATCAACTGTGTGACTGAACAAAAAAAACAGGCGAAAGAAACTATGGAATGAATTCACCAAAAGGTAGCTTCATTTAGGCAGTTTCCTGTGTGGTCTAAACATGGAGGAGGAAGCAGCAGCAGCAGCAGCTTGTCAGCCATTATTGATCTTCTCACTAAGCTTTCAAGGAACAATAAGATTTCAAAGGAGCCCTGGATTTCCAAGGATAATGGTTCAAGTGGAGCTGGTCATAGGGTCTTGTTGAAGATTGAAAGAAAAGAGAGGCATAAATAATTCCTCCTGATATTGTTTTAATACCTAGTGGAAACATTTACTTAGATGTAAGCCCTTCCTGTTTCAATGAAGTTTGATCCTCATTTTTTGTCTTTCTATCCCCCACCATCACCAGTCAACCCCATTGGGATTCCTTTAATAGCCCATAATTCTGTCCACTATGGAGACGGGCTGGTTCACCTATTTTTTCAGCCGTCACCCAACATAATTGCTGAAGCAAACCATCCCATCTCCAGAGTGTTCCTACACATACCTTTCTATATCCCTGTTAGGGGCCTCTATTTTTTTCATGTGGACAGGATCGCTACACTTTAGTTCATTCCCAGCACAATTTGATTAATGGAAACAAACCAAAACAACCCTTCAACTGCTTTGGTTTATTTCCGGTGGGAATTTCTGAAATTGTTAAATAGCTTACAAAGAAAGCTATTTCAGGATATTGGCAAATTAAACACTTCCTCCATTCCTCTGTGGAGGGATCAGAGGAAATTAAAAAAATAAGACAATTAGGGCAGCAGAGATAAAGTGCAGAAACTTCCTCCTGGATATAGAAGGGGGCAAGGGGGAGATTCTTTTCTTTGTCTCGTCTTAAAGATCTACTCAAGAACCTGTGTGTAGCCAAATCCACAGCAGACCAGTGGAAGAGAAAATTATGCTAACATCCAATTTTTGAAGATATTAATGGTGTATGCTTGTCTTCAGACAGATCATCAGCAAGGATCCATATGTGTGTCAATGGCTTATCTTGCTCACTAGCAGCAGTTTGTTTTCTCATCAGCTGTTCTTTTCATAGAATTTAGGTAGAGAAGCTAAGTTTGTTGCATTACACGAGGGGTGCCCAAACTTTTCCCACCAGGGGCCCTACCATGCCCCTCCCAGCGGTGCATGAATTCACCAAGCATTTTTGGGCTTTTTTTCTGCCTCCGTCACTTCCCTTGGAGGAGGGACTGAGGGCAGCACATTTTTCTGCCATGTTTTGTTTTGTTTTGTTGCAGCGTTTCCGCCGTGTTTTGGCACGTTTTTTGTGTGATTTCGGCACTTCCAGCAACAGCAGGGCACTTCCGGTGATGGCGGAGCACTTCCAGCAACGGTGGGGCACTTTCAACTATGGCAGCAATCCGGCCCATGGGCCAGATGATGATGGCCCACAGGCCGGATCTGACCTATGGGCCATAGTTAGGGTACCCTTGCATTACACTCCACATTGGAGTAGGAGAAGCTACACTGACATCTCATATACAGTAAAACCTCGCAGTGCATTAAAATACACAAGATTTAAAGGATACATCACTAGAATTTAACTTCTTTTTTTAGCGTTCAGGAATATGGTTCTGCTGGAGTGGCACATGCCACAAGTGAATATGAAAGGAGAATGATGTCTGTGTTCACTCATGTACTGGAGGAAGTAGAATCCCTAAACAGAAAATATGCCCCAGTATCCTATATGGTAAGTAATTCCTACTCTGTCACAGAGCCTTCTAAGATAATGATTGTGTATATATATTTTTTGTATTAGAAAGTCAAAAAATTGAGCCTCTAGGTTTTCATTAGTACCAGCTAACATTCTAAAATAGAAACAGAAAGAAATACTGTATGATGCTAATAAAAAGTATAGCTGAGAATTCATTTTGTATTTATGAATTATTCTACTGATGCTTAGTAGTGGCTAAAAACAAGTAAAGATTCCCTTTGTAATTTATTGGCTGAAATTGTAGAAATGTAGGGAAGAACTCATGACTTTAAGCTTTAGGATTATTAACAAATGTTTATATAGTTCAGTACAGTTCAGAAGGGATTGTATCAAGCTACAGACTAAATATGCTAGAATATTGTAATTACTGTATTATTGTTGTTCACAACAAGAATACTGTATACTGTATTTCCATTACAGTGGTACCTTGCTTAAAAAACATAATGCGTTCCACAGGATTGCTCTTTAGCGAGTTTGCTCTTTAAGTGAAACACCATTGTAATTGACCGATTGTGGCTTCTGGCGGGGGGATTGCAAACCCCGATTTAGTTGTTAAGCGGGTTTTTGGTTGGTTTTAGTTCTTAAGTGAGGCGACCATTCAGAGAAAATTCTGCTCATTAGGCAAGTTAGTCTCTAAGCGAGGTGCTCTTTATGCAAGGTTTTACTGTACAGTAATACCCTGGGTAACGTTATGACTTGGTTCCACAAGTCATGACGTTATCCGATTTTTAGTGTTGTCCGATGCATGCATCGAACAACGCTTAAAAAAAAGCCTTGACTTCAGGGACAAACCACTTTAAAGGCAGGCAGGGAAAGAAAGAGACCTCCCTGCCTTTAAAGCCACTCCCCACCTGCAGCGGTCTCTGCGACTGCAGTAGTGTCAGGGAAAAGCACCCGCCTTTCCCCCGACCCTACTGCAGCCGCAGAGACTGCTTGTCTCTTTCCCTCCCTGTATTTAAACTACTCTAGAAAACCAATCACATCTCTCTCTTTCCCCCTCCCTGTAGTTTAAATACAGGGAGGGAAAGAGACAAGCAGTCTCTGCGGCTGCAGTAGGGTCGGGGGAAAGGCGGGTGCTTTTCCCCGACCCTACTGCAGTCGCAGAGACCTCTGCGGGTGGGGTGTGTGTGGATTGGGTTGTTCTACCCAAACCACCCCACACTTGCAGACCATTGCATCAGATAACGCTAAGAATCATTATCCAGAAGTAGTTTTTTCCAAAAAACTTGCATCGTTATCCGATTCTAGCGTTATCCGATGCAATCATTATCCAGGGTATTACTGTATAATAAATCTAAAATCTTTTGGACCTGGACTACTTGTTTTGGTGCTTAAAGGAGGTGAAAAGATTTTTTCTTGGAAACCATTAGAAGTTCTGTGTTCTGCATGCAACTTTATTCCCCTTTTCCAAGGCCTTGGTTATTTACTACACTTCTGATCCTGCTGTTGTAGTGGCTGTCATGCAGCTTTTTTTTTTAGCAGTGGAACATCCTGTAATCTGCTTGCCATGTTCTACCTTCATGTATTAAACACAAAAATAAAAATGAATATTATAAATAAATGAAATGATTGTTTTTCAGAAAAACTGATCACTTATTGGGTCAGGTCATTCAGGAACACATGTATTAGTTTCTGCAAGCATGTGATACAAGGTGAGGGGTAATTCCTTGAGTCTAGATGAATCCTCTTATTTAAGATCCTGACTTCAAAGTACAGTATCTTCATTTGAACCCTTTGAGAAGAAACCAGGGTTTCTGGCTTATATGATGAGCAGATATATAGACTAAACTGGATTCTTACTTGGAATCCTGCACAAAACTTCAGCAATCGAAGCAATAATAGCTTTTGACAAGCAATAACAAAGGATTCTTGCACTTGTGTCTTGCTTTTGACCTTCCCAGTAGCATTTTGTTGCAGTTTGAGGAATAGCATGCTGGTTATGATAGGCATCTGGTCTAATCCATCAGGCTTTTCTTGGGTTTATATTTTCCTAGCCACTTCTGTGCCCCTGTTTTGTAGCAGAGAGTATATGAGCATTCTTATCTGGTATAGGGACAAAACTGTTCTTATTATGGCCAAATTTAATACCAAATAATCTGTCTCTACCTCCTTCCATAGATATCTCTCTTCCATAGATATATCTAGACCAGTGTTTGCTGACCTTTGGTTTTTTGGACTTCAATTCCCAGAAGCCTAAGTCAATTCCCCAAAACACTGGTCAAGCTTCTGGGAATTGAAATCCCTGTGTTCCACATTGGGAACCACTCATCTAGACATATAGATAAAGTGATGGAAGATACAGATATCGATTATAGATATAGATGTTTATGAAAATTACATGCAGAATAGAGAACTTCTAATATTTATATATTTATCTCTCTACATATAGATAGAGATATATTTCGTCTCCTATACAAATACATTTAGGCTATCTGTGTCCTAGCATTAGATCAGTTTTCCTTAGAGGTGAAGTATGTCAGTTACCCTTACCATAATTTCTTGCTTATGTGATGTACCTAGGAAAAGGAGAGGGTTTAGAAAGAAGGTCAGGCTTGTGCAGTTTCCCAAATTACTTTGAACCAATTTGAGGGGCTGCTTGGTTTCTTTTCTGTACAAAGAAACCAGATTTTTGCCATTTCCCTCCATCTCTTTGATGTCTTCTAAGCTGATGGTGCTTATCTTGGCTTCTTCCTAAGTGCAAGCAACTTGTGGTGCTAATATCCAAAGTACAGACTGTTTCCTATCCCTGCTATAAAAAGGATTAATTTTGATCTCTCTTGGCATTGTCTTGTTCCAGCATACAGCTTGTCTATGCAATGCAGTCATTGCCTTGTTGAAAGTCCCCTTATCATTCCAGAGGTATTTTTTCCAGAAGTTACAGTCAACTAGCATTAAGGTACGTTATGCTCACATGGAATTTTAACTGCTTTTAACGTAGATACATCTTGTTTGTGTTGGTTGGTGGGCCAGGAGAAAGAGTCTTGAGCCCTATTGCTGCCTTTGTCCATGTATGAGAGATGCCATCTGCTACTTCTGTGGAGTCAATGCATTGCTTTTCCTTCAGAAGTGTGTCAGCATGTTTTGCTTTCACTGCTATTTAAGTAGTGACTGCTCATCTGCACACATTTTCTGGCTGGAGTGAGCAGTGCAGCTCTGACCTCATAGCCTAAACTGATCGTGTAAAGTAGGGTTGTCCAAATTTTTCGGGCCGCAGGCAGGTCATGTGGCTCCTCCCAACAAAAGTGGAAGTAAAACACACTTTACAATCTGTTTTGCAACAGGATGAAATAGATTTTTAGGCTGCCATTTTCTCTGCTTAAAGCAGGAGTGCCCAGACTACAGCCCATGGGGCAGATCCACCCCCTGACACAAATTCATCTGGCCCACACCACCCTTGCCATTCCTGGAAGCAAAAGTAAAATGTTCCTATACGGGGGCCAGATCTGGCTCACAGACCATAGTTTGGGCACTCCTGCTGTAAAGCAATGACAAGTAGCAGATGTAGCCTGGTTGTATTGTTCAGGCCTAGCAAGATGCCCCTGTGAATCCACACGAATGGGTTTGCTGTGATTCATCCGTCCAGCAGCGAGGGTGGCGTGGGCTGGATGAATCGGAGCAAACCCATTCGTTTGGATTCATGGGAGCTCGGACTTCTGGGTATTGAAGTCCAAGAACATCTGGAGTGCCAAGGTTCGCCATCATGGGCATATGCAGTAACACAAACAAAGAGAATATCTCTTCCTAACTCAGCCTTACAGATGTTTAAGACGTGTATCAGATTTCATAATGGCTGTGGAGGCTATGTATCAACATGCTGTCTCCAACCTTTCTAGTGCCATTTTAGTATTTCATCCAAGATTGTGTGCTTGGAGGACGAAGCAACACATCTTGAGAAGCTGTAGTAATGTTCCTTTGTAGAGCAGGCACAACACACGTCAGGCCTCCTTCATGCAATCAGTTGACTGTGTCAACAACAGTTAATACTTGTTTACATTTGCTTGTTGTATGTGTACTTAATGATTGTGGGAGTCAAAAGGTAAGGGCTCTTCACAAGAGAGCTTGCAAGACTTATGACCCAGAGGCTTTCCTCTTCTGTTGCCTGTCACTGAGGTACCTTTTTTTAAAAACACACACAAATAGAGCAGATTAAGAATCCATGTTCTGTGGCTTTATTCCAGGGTGGTGATGTAACATAATATTGAGACCTTTAAATGTTATAGCAGTTAATGGGATAAAGTGCATGTGCAGATTCCTCTCACAATGCTATTGTATCAGTTTTTAGAAATGATAGAGAAAATGGGATGTGTAGAGTCAACTGTTCCTTGTTTGATGCTTGGAGAACACACTTTATCCAGCCTATGATTAAGCATTCTTTGGCAGCCCTTCTTAATCCTTTTTTCATCCATGGTTTAATCTGAATATATTTGCATAATTTTGCTTCAAGTTTCATTCCTTCTGCAGACTGAATGCTTGGCAAGGAACAAATGCTGTCAAAGAAAAAGAAAAAGTACTGTAGGTGGAAGTTAGCAAGGGCACCAGGACTTTGGTTACCTGCTAAGTCTAAAAGGGAAGAAGTAATAATTTTGTAAGAAGGACCCCTATGTAATGTTAATTAATTATCACTGGAACTCAAGGCTTTTTAAAGGAAGGCTCAATACCTTCCTTATTCCCAGAATTTCCAGACTTCTTGTAGGAGAGAGGAAGACAGACATCAGTAAATGAGGTGCAGCAAAATTAAAATCTGTGGAAGGATCACAGCATTCATGATTCAGTTAAGACCCCTGTAAAGGGATAGCTCTAACTACTGTCTATTAAATGCTTGAGGAGACAAGCATAGATAGGTACTATTAACATCCCATGCATACTTTTTTACATATTGACATCTTTGATTTTAGCAGCACCATAGTCAAGCATGAGCAAGGCATAATACTTGACAGGATAATCTCTTTTAAGCAGCAGTGCATGAACACCAAAGCCAAAGTTAGTACAATGAACAATATCAACAGGAAACTCTCAACCTATAAATGGGGAACTCAACTATTCATGCTGCGTACATCAGCTTTGCCCCTAAGTGTCTCTACTGCAGAGTATGCTTCTCCAGTATGGAGCATATCCACACATGCAAAAGAAGTTGGCATCACTATTAATTTAATTTAATTGTTCGATTTTTATGCCGCCCCACTCGCCTAAGCGACTCTGGGCAGCTAACAATGAAGCCATGTGTAGAGTGATAGGTTGCCTCAAACTTATACCAGTTGAGAAAATATACCCTCCTGTTGGTATCAATCCACCTAAGATAAAAAGAGAAGTAGCAGCAGATGCTGAGAGAACTAAACAAGAGAATGATCCTTGACATCCACTGAAGGGATATGAGCCTCATGTCTACTAGTTTATATCCAGGAAGAGCTTTATGGCAAGAACCAACACTCTTGAGGGTACAATAGAGCAAAAACAAATTAGAAGATGGAGGAAAGAACTCATTGGACAAGGAACATTAGAGGAGAATATAGCTGAGGAACTCAACCTCTCTTATGTCACTTGGAGGACCCCGAATAGGCTCAGAGTTGTAATTCCTAAATGGAAGACCAACATGCTCAAGTGGAGGCTGCTGGTGGACAACAACACACTGTGTAGATGATGCAAAATTCGGTTCATTTACTATTCGGCCGATTACTGCTAGAAACATGCACCAATGAGGACTTAAGTTTGGCTAGCAACAAAGCCAAGAAAGTGGTTTCATTTTGGCAGTTTAGAGTTTGATTGGGACACTAAAGAAGAAGAAGGTAGGAGGTTGTTGAGTGCATATCTGTATTGGCACTACTGGTATCTCTTATGGGCCACTTTGGAAAGATAAAAATAATGACACTACTTCTCTAACAAAAATATCAGGTTCTGTTTGGAAATGCGTAATTGGGTTTATTTACATTCGTATCTCTAATGCCACCCCAAATTAGTTTTTATTATTAACATCAGTTATCTTAAATGAAATGTAATTTCATAATTCCTTAGTAAATGTCTTTATTTGTCTGTTTCAGCTTGCTCTTTCACCATCACCACGCAATCCTGCTGAGCCTATTGTCGTTCAGAATAACCAGCAACTGGCCTTGAAGGTAGAAGGTGTGGTTCAGCATGGCTCCAAACCAGGCCTTTTTCGCAAAATCCAGTCCATCTGTCTAAATGTCTCTTCAACACTGCAGAGCAAATCGGCACAAGACTACAAGGTAAGAAACCTGCGGAGCAACAAGCTGTGAACAGCTATGTTTCTCGAGACCCCTGGAACTCAGACCTCCTGTCCTTTTTTGGCTGGCAAGAATGCTTTTCACCCTATTTCTATATGTCCATTTTTATGAGATCGACTGGTTTTGAGTACTTGGTACTTAATGCTGTTGTTACTTCACATTTGTGGTCACTTTGCTTCTTTTGGTCTATATCCGTGATGGCGAACCTTGGTACTCCAGATGTTCTTGGACTTCAATTCCCAGAAGCCCAAGCCCCCGTGAATCCACATGAATGGGTTTACTGCTATTCATCTTGCTCATGCTGCCCACGTCGCTCCTTATGGGTGCGTTTTACTTCCGCTTCTGGGAGCGACGAGGGCAGCGCGGGCCAGATGAATCGCAGTAAACCCATTCATGTGGATTCACGGGGGCTTGGGCTTCTGGGAATTGAAGTCCAAAAATGTCTGGAGTGCCAAGGTTCGCCATCACATGTCTATATCATGGGTTCTCAACATTTTCAAGTCTGGGGCCGGGTCATGCTCCCTCAAACAGTTGAGGGGGTTGGACTGGTTGTCCCTCCACTGTTTACAGTTGTTGTAAATCCGTTTACGACAGCTGTAGAGTCCTTTATGGCTGTCAGAAATGCATTTACGATGGTTGTAAGTGAGTCCACGGCCAATTCTGCCGCCAGCGTGGCCCAGATTACTTTGTTGCTGTGGGCCGTAGGTTGAGAATCCTTAGTCTATGCGAAGATTGAATCCCATGGTAAATTTCCCATCCCTGGCATTATTGTTTACTTAGGAGAATGTATGCATCTTCACTTGTTATCCTGGCAATTCATTGGACTGTCTTAATATTACAGTTGGCTAAGAAGTCACAGCTGCTTGGCAGCAAGGAATAAATCTGTTCAAGTAAGGGAATGCTCATCTTCTGGAATGGCCAGTCACTGGTTTCTAAGCCTTGAGCTTTTTATGTGAACAGCTGAGTAGCTTGTAATGATTCAAAAAGACTAGTAAAAAGCTTAGTGTGCCTTTGCAGACATGCCAAAATTTAGCAGCTAAAGGAAAGCAGAGGGCATCAGTTTGCCCTACCTTTGTAGGTCAAGGAATATGTCCTCTGTCTGTTCTGTAAGGCCAAAAGTGAGGCACTGAATTCTCTTTAGATGCCATAGCATAAAATGTCATCCTGATTCTTCTTTTCCCCCTCAGATGCCCACTGACAGCCTGACAAATGAGATGGAGCAGATGGTTGAGCCTCACAATGATTATTTCAGTACACAGTTCCTTTTGAATTTCGTTGTTGTTGGCACCCACAGCATCACAGTGGAGTCTTCTGTTAAAGATCTCAATGGCATTATATGGAAAACGGGGCCAAAAACCACTCTGTTGATTAAGTCACTCGAGGATCCCTACTCACAGCAAATTCGACTTCAGCAGCAGCAAGGACAGCAGGCACCCCAGGCACCCCAGCCCCAACCTCAGCAGCGCACTGCATATTCCCGTTTTTAACACTGCTCTTCTTTAAGAGACCAAATCAGAGAAATTAGAAGTGAGGGTTGTCAGTCAAATTATTGAGGCCATGTACCTTTATGCTTCAGAATCCCAATAACTAAACACTTTAGTTACTTCTGTAGATAAAAATGCCTGAGAGATTTTGGCTAGAAAATGAGATAATGCTTAACAAGGAAAAATACATTTCAGACTAGTTGCCATAGAATACCAACAACCCCCCCAAACAGAAATAAATTTGTTTTGTTAATGAGAAATTGGAAATCCATAGTATAAAAAGAATATGATCAAAAAACAAAGAATACATCTTTAAAATATCTTAAGTTCCTAAAAGTAAGAAATTATAAAAGAAAATGACTCTCTTAGCCTGAAGCATACTAAAATGACATACACACAAAATTATTCTAATTGCTCATCCAGCTATACCAGCATTAATCACTAGAGGAAAATCCATGTCCTCTGCTGCTGTTACAGCAACATGTGTGTGGCATAGCTTTTTTTGAAATTATGTTGTGTTGATGATTGTGTGTCCCCTAACTTTCCATATTTATATTTCTTTATGATGTTTACATTCTCAACTCTTAACATTTGCTTCTGCTGAGGGATCTAGGTTCAGAGGTTTGGTGTACAAAGGAAAATTGTTTAGTAGGAGTTTGTATTGCATTTATATCTCCAGGGCTTGGAACTCAAAATCTGGCAGGCTGCCAGTGTGAGGGTAAATGTCATGGTTTTGACTAAAATTTACCAAAGTCTAGAAAGCAAAGGTTCTTTAACAATAAGCCTTTGATGTGCCAAGGTATTATAACACCAGGGCCCTGTAACACTAGAAATTATAAGATCTGTAAACTCTATTGCCATATTTACACACTGCAACATAAACACATTCATTTGTTAGATTATTATGGTCAGTGACGTTGCTTGGCTGGAGCTAGCTAATTGTTTTGCAGAGAGTGTAGTAAAGTTCAGATACTCTTTCTACACACCCTTAATTGTTTTAACACTCTATATACACAACATTTCACATCTTTACAGTCCCTCCAAGATTGAGGACCCTACTGGACTCTCCACTTGTTTGCTACCACATTGTGAATTTAAGATTAATAAATGAAAAGGAGTTAATGCATTTGCATGTTGAAGTTTAAATGGTTGGTGCATTTTGCCATTTATGCAGGAAGGAACTTTTTTATTACTGAATGTTCACAGGTGCTAAGAGTTTACTCAGATCTCGAATGTAAGACCAGGGGAGGAAGACTCAAGGAAAGATATTGAAGGTATATTGGGATAGGCTCAGTGGTAGGATGTCAAAAATTTTACTACCCCACCGTGATGTCATGGACATCATGGGTGGGGCCAACGTCATGATGTCATGGGTGGAGCCAACATCATGATGTTGTGGGCGGAGCCAAAGAAAAATAAAAATAATAAAAATAAAATAAATACACACACAATTCAACCCACCCCAAACAAAAATACCAAGAAACCTGCAGCAGGCAGACGGGAAATGCAGCAGCAAACTGCCGCAGCTGCAAGGCTTTTACACACACACACACACACACACACACACACACACCCAGCGACACACACACACACACACCCGGCGACACACACCCGGCGACACACACCCGGCGACACACACACACACACACACACACACGGCGACACCCTCCATAATGTTACCAGTTCTGCCGAACGGGGCCGAACCAGTAACAACCCACCGCTGGATAGGTTTAAACAGAGGATGGTCATAAAGTAACAATGTTTAGCTAAAGCTTATTTATAATGGGAAAACGTCTGATAAAATATCAAGCAAATTGTATTCTTTGTTATTTACAGAATTCTCTAACAAGCCATTTGTTTTTAGTTTGTATCTAGATTTTTTGTGAAGAAAAAGTTATTGAAAATAGTCTTTCTTGTATGCTATCATGAAGAATCATTACCATTTCCTTTCACAGCATGCATGTTACTTTGTGACCTGACATCAGCCGATGTTGATATTGGGTGGAGTGGTGGCATTTCCTCCAAAGCTGCAGGAATTGTCAGACCTCTTTTGAGCTTTGTTAATCACTCTGGTAGAGAGATGAAATTATTAAATAGTGAATAATGTCCTTCCTTCAACAATCAGTGTTGCTAGCTTCAATGTTGAAGTGGATCAGTGTTTTTAACCAGAATGAATACATTGTTCCGTATGCATACTTTCTAGCCCTTACAAATTCCATGATGTTTGAAGAGTGATTGAACATCATAAACATGGAAAGAAGAGAGATTTAAATCAGGGACACTTGAATAGGCTTTTAAGCGCTGTGCTTTAGGACAGCCTTCCCCAAACTATTTCCAGACACTTTGCAGTATAAATCCCTTGCTGCTCGTGTACCCCCCCTTTTTTTTTGGTGTTGACTTTTAAAAAATCCCACAACAGATGATAATAACAAGGAATGGAATTGCTGTGAAAGCCTCCTGGACTCAGGATAAGTCTTGCAACCCTATGTAGGTGTGTGTTTAGAAACACATGACTAGTTGCAGGGGTTCCTCTGCAGTGCATGAACTTGCCCTGTTCCAAAGGGAAGGAGAAGAACAGCTGTGTCCAGAGAGCAGCTCCCCTCAGGGATGATTTCTTTTGACAGTAATCCTAAACCCCCTCATGCTCTCTGGAGGTTTCTCCTTGGGGAAGAAAATCTGTTTGACAACTCATGAGGGACTTCCATAGGCTTGGTTAAAAATAGACATGTTTTTGCCATGTTTTTTGTGGATCTAACCTTACCAGTCTATTTTCATATGTAAAACTGCAATAAATATTTTGATCGCATTACTAGTTAACTGATATGTTTCTTCACTTTCTTCACTTTATCACTGGCCAAACTCAAGTCCTCATCAGTGCATGTTTCTGGTAGTAATTAGCAGACTAGCAAATGAGCGTTCACACAGCACATTGTTATCCACCAGCAGCCCTCACTTGAGCATGTTGGTCTTACATTTAGGCACTCCATCCCTCAGCCTGTTCAGAATCCTCCAAGTGACGTAGGGAAGGTTGAGTTCCTCAGTTGTATCCTCTTAACGTTTCTTGTTCAGTGAGCTTCCTCCATCTTCTAATTTGGTTTTGCTCTTGCATACCCTCAAGACTGTTTGTTCTTTCCATAAAGCTTGTTGTTAATACCATACAATAAATTTATTGTTGGTAAGGCCTTAGGGGCCTCTTCTTGAATGCACACCTTAATGTGAAGGTAGTTGAGTGTGTCAGCAATGCTGAGAGGAATTGCCATCAGGAGGCCAGACTCCATTATGAAGCTGAACTCCTAGCAAGGTATTCAGTTATGACCAAGGTAGAATGGTCATAACTGAAAAAAGGCTAAAAAGACTCTACCCTCTTCAAGTCAGCTACTGGGCAGTAGCAGAAGGTGACATTGGCAGTGACACTCAAGCTAATTTTTGTTAGCACTACACAGCAGGTGACAATCGTAAACTTCTGTGAACTTTTCTTGCCATGAAAATCCTATAGACAGCTCAAAAATGAAACAAGAAATACAGTATGTTGGAAAATGAAACTTCCAGGTTGAAAACCACTAAATCAGCTACTAGGGAAAGAATAACGGGCACCTTTACCTTACAAATAGCTCTGTTGCTACTGACACAACTAGGTTAAACCTGAAAGGACATCAAGAGGCTGACATGCACAGACATGAAAAGAAAGTCCAGTGATCACAAAACTTACAATTGGAACATGGAATGTGAGAGAGATGAACCAAGGTAAACTGGAAACCACAAAGCAAGAAATGGAACGTACATTGCAGTGTTTGGTATCAATAAAATAAAATGGGCTGAAATATGATATTTTTAGTCAAACAACTATAAAGTTTTACTCTGGAAATGATAATCAGGTGGTTCCAATATTGAGGTAAGATGTAGCACAGCCAGATAAGGGTTTTTATGGAAGAGCTAATTGAATCAGATAATCAGATTCCATGTAAAACTTACAGACCATGTCATTGAATGAAGAAGCTGTATTCTCTCTACCAAAACAAGATAAGTAGCAGATTGTGGCATTAACCATGAACTGTTCAACATTGGAATAAAGATCAAAGAGAACACTAAAAGAATTTAGATCTATACAGAACAGATAAAAGGATAATAGATTCCTTTAAAGAGGAATCCTATGATGAGGAACCTGCAGTTTGAGGAAGTAAAGTGCAAGCTGCTCTGAAAGCACAAGGAAGAAATAAATCGCCAGTAGTAAATGAAATACCAATAGAACTACTTCAAACCACAGAGACTGAATCTGTCAAAATCATATGACTATGTCAACAAATCTGGAAAACAAAACAATGGCCCACAGACTGGAAACATTCAGTATACATTTAAATCCCCTAGATAGTGTTTCCCAAATGCTGGTTTGTGGACTTCAATTCCCAGAAGCCTAAGTCATTTCCCCAAAGCACTGATCAGCCAATGTACTGACTTAGGTTTCTGGGAATTGGAGTCCACTTGTGGGCTGTGTACCCCCTTTTGGGAACCACTGAAAGAAAATGGTGCATTAACTTTAGGACAATTGCTTCATTTTCCATGAAAGCAAAGTCAAGCAAAAGGATTTTACCTTGTATGGAGTAAAAAGAAATGTGTGATGTTCAAGCTGGATTCTGAAAAGAGGCATTCAAGACTTGTTGGAGCAAATCAGGCCTAAATTGTCTCTGAAACAAAAAAAATGACAAAACTGGGACTGTCTTAATTTGGGCACATGATGAAGAGAGAAGATTGCCTGGAAAAGACAATAATGCTGAGAAAGGTTGAAGGCAGCAAGAAAAGAAGACGACGAAATACGATACAGATTGATTCCCAAAAGAAAGCCACAGCCTCTGGTTTATAAGAACTGAGCAAAGCTGTTGAGGACAGGACATTTTGGAGATTGGTCCTTTATAACAGGGGTCCCCAACCTTTTTTGATCCATGAACTGGATTCATGCTAAACAATTTTTCCACTGACCGGTAAGTGGGGGTGGTGAGATTGGATGGTGCAAGCGCATAATAAAATATGCTAAAGTGCATATATTGTAATGTAATTTATTGTCTGTAAGCTGCCCTGAGTCGCCACGGTGAGTGGGCAGCAATATAAATTTGAACTAATAAATAAATAAATAAATAAATAAAGTGCATAATATATACCTCATTGCATACAGGCAGGGGAAGGAGCCCCACTGTAGCTCAAAAACAAGGAGGAGGGGCCCAGCCACCTGCCAGCTACACCATTTGACTCGGCAGTGAGATATCACACTGCACACAAGGGGGGGGCAGAATCCTGCCATAGTTAATGTGGAGGGGCCACCTGCCTATCTGCTGCGTGTGTAGTCTGTGCTCTCACTCTGTTCGCCAGGCAGGCCCGACACAGCATGCTGAGGGCAGAAGGCTGCCATCGGGCCTCCCAGTATCTCGCACACACACACACCACAGCCTGGTTCAGGACAGCCCATGGCCCGGTACTGGTCCGCAACTGTGTTTGCAGACCCCTGCTTTATAGGATCAATAGTTTGATGTGAGCCCCCCAAATTTTCCTTCCCTTGGTTGCCCTCTTTAGAAAAAATGTGGGAAGGATGAAAAGAGCAACAACTCCTATGGTGTATCACCACAGATGCTCAGAGGGCCAAAAGTAGCTGCCTTCTACTGGTTCAGACCATGAGTCCATCCAGTTTAATACTGGCAGCCCTAACATTTTCAGGCAAGCTTCTGTCCTCACCCTACCTGGAGATGTCAAGGGCAGAACCCAGGACCCTATGCATCAAAATCATCTTCTCTACTTTTAAGCGTCTGCCTCTTTTGTGCTGCGTTTCCTGGTTTTGGAAGTACCATCTGCGCTGATTATCCTTGGCTCCATCTTATTGTTTGGACAAACAAGGATCAGTCAATCTTGCCGTACTTTGCCTCACAGGGATCAGCCTGACAGGTAGACAAACGGGCCATTTATTTGGGCATGAAGACATTTTTATTTCTCATTGCTTGATTGCTTAGCAGACCAAATCACACCAAATTTGGGGACCACCTCAATAGAGCCCTCACTGGGTGCTTTACAGGTACTGTACTGTAATTAGCATTTCCCCCCCAAACATGTGGGGTACTCATTTTCAAAGCAATCACACTTTATATACCGCCCCATAGCACTTAGTGCGCTCTCTGGGTGGTTCACAAGTTAATTAGCATTGGGCCCCCAACATGTTGGGTACTAATTTTACCAACATAAGGATGGAAGGCTGAGTCAATCTGGATCCCTGTCAGGATCAAACTCACAACATTTTGGCTGCAGTATAACAGTTTAACCACTGTGCCACCATTGCTGTAGGTCACAGGTAAACTTATATCTAGGTATTTTTCTGGGTGAAGGTCCAAATGTGGTTTGAATCATATCTTTCACAGCAGTCTTCCAGAAACTGATTTACAATTCCCATCATCTCCCAGCCAGCAAAGCAAAACTGGTTCCGGAGATAATGGTCTTTGTAGATCAACCCATCCAAGCAGCACTATTTGGGGGAAGGCTGGCTCACACTGTACAAGACTTTCAATCACAAAGAAAGAAAGAAAGAAAAGATGTATTTTCCCAGAGTAAAGGTAAAGGTTTCCCTTGCTCGAAAGCCAGTCGTATCCAACTCTAGGGGTCAGTGCTCATCTCTGTTTCTAAGCCGAAGAGCCATCATCTGCTTCTGCAGACGTTTCCATGGTCATGTGGCAGGCATGACTAGACACCGGAGCGCACGGAACACTGTTACCTTCCCACAGAAGTGGTCCCTATTTATCTACTTGAAATTTCTTGCTTTCGAACTGCTAGGTTAGCAGGAGCTGGGACAGAGACAGGAGCTCATTCCGTCCTGCAGTATTCGGGGAATCGAATTGCTGACCTTCCGCCTCACAGCGTCTTAGCGACTTGAGCCACTGCAGTAAATCCTAACAAATTTATCTTGACTATTCTCTCATGTATAATCTACCTGCAAAAAGGCTACAGTTGATTTAAGGACCTACTTAAATGTTCCTTCCCTTCATATTTTAAATTTGTGGATGAAACGTATGCCTTGCTGCTACTGCTTTGAAAGTGTAATTTTATTATATAACATATTCAGAGGTTATTTGCTTCATGACAATGAAATGAGGTTATGCACTAAATGAGGGTTGCAAAGAGATTTGCAAATAAGCAGTCATTCAGATCAAATACATATGCTCATTGCCCAGAAGAGGAATATTAAAAGAGAACATTTAGCATATAGCAGCTTTCAGTTTCCATCCATTGTGTTATCCAAGATTTGCAGAAGTACAAAAATGTGTGAAGTGAGGTGGGAGGAAAGGAACAAAGGAACAAACAAAACTGGAAGGAGCCCAAGACAGATGGAGCTGTGATCAAGGGCCATAAAATAACCAAAGTACTGTATGGGGAGGGAGAGAAAAATCTAAACGGATGTAATGAAAGGAATGGCATGTTCAGGAAAAGGGAATGGTAGGAATTTGGAACCCTGAGCAAAAGCCCTGCAGGACAATTACTGGAGGTAATTTGGGAAAATCTCTTCCCATATTTCATTTTGACCGCTATTACTTTCTTTACTTTACTTTACTACTCATATTTGCTATCCCGCCCCAATCAGGAAAACCCGACTCTGGGTGGCTTATAGCATAGGATAAAAACATATCAATATTTAAAATTTTAAAAAATTCATAAAAATTCATAAAAATTAAAACAGTATCGAAGGTATGGTCAGAGAGGGTGGATTACCTCTAGAATAGCCACCCCACATGGAACCCCACATTCTTGGATCCCCACACATGTCCTGCCAGCCAGGTTTTTAATCTCTTCCGGAAGGGCAGGAGCTCTGTCTGCAGGCGCAGCTCAGTTGGGAGGAGGTTCCAGAGGGCCGGGGCGAACACGGAGAAGGCCCTCCTCCTAGTGCTAGAGAGGTGAGCCTCCCTAGCTGATGGAACAACAAGAGAGCCCCTCCGATCTGCTCTGGTGGGCCGGACAGACGTTCTTAGGGTGACGCGGTCTCTTAGGTATCCTGGCCCACTACCATATAGGGCTTTAAAGGTAATGACCAGCACCTTGAATTGCACCCGGAGACATACTGGCAACCAGTGCAGCTCCCAGAGCAGTGGTGAGGCCCGAGCATAACACCCACGCCCCATCACTACCCGGGCCGCCGCATTTTGGACCAGCTGCAGTCTCCAAATGGTCACCAAGGGCAGCCCCATGTAAAGCGCATTACAGTAATCAAGTCTGGAGGTGACCAAAGCATGCGTGACCATAAGCAAGGCGTCCCGGTCCAGGAGTGGGCGTAACTGGCGTATCACACGAAGTTGTGCAAAAGCCCTCCTGGCCACGGCTGCCACCTGTTCTCCGAACAGTAGTCGTGAGTCCAGGAGGACCCCCAGATTACGCACCGGGTCTGTTTGGGGCAGAAGTGCCCCATCCAGAACCAAAGCTGGTAGCTCCCGTGATAACGCAGGGCCCCTTACCCATAGCCACTCAGTCTTGCCGGGATTCAGCTGTAGCCCGTTTCCCCCCATCCAGACCTTAACAGCCTCCAGGCACCTGGAAAGGACTTCCACTGCACCGCTTGGGTCCCCACGGGCCGAGATGTACAATTGGGTATCATCTGCATATTGATGATTACCCCGTGGGAACGGATGATCTCTCCCAGAGGCTTCATACAGATGTTAAATAGGAGAGGAGAGAGTACCGAGCCCTGAGGCACCCCATATTGTAGGGGCCTAGGGCTAGACTTCTCACCCTCCAACCATACAGACTGGGTCCGGCCCCTCAGAAATGAGGAAAACCAGGACAGCACAGTGCCCTGGATCCCCAGTCCTTGGAGCCTTCCCAGCAGGATAATATGATCGATGGTATCGAAGGCCGCTGAAAAGTCGAGAAGAGCCAGGACAGATGGATGACCTCCATCCCGCTCTCTCCAGAGATTATCCACCAATGCGATTAATGCAGTTTCTGTACCATATCCAGGCCTGAATCCTGACTGAAAAGGGTCCAGATAATCCGCTTCATCCAGGACTTCCTGTAGCTGCTGCGCCACTGCTTTTTCCAGAACCTTACCCAAGAAGGGTAGGTTGGATACTGGTCGGTAGTTAGTAAGTACTGTGGGGTCGAGGGATGTTTTTTTCAGGAGGGGATGCACCAAAGCATGTTTAAAAGGTGCTGGAAAAGACCCCTCCTTTAAAGATGAATGTATAATCGCCTTGACCCAGCCACCTGCCACAGCCTTAGATGCTTTTACTAGCCAGGTCGGGTGAGGGTCCAGTACGCAAGTTGTGGCGCGGACAGATCCAAAAAGCCTGTCCACTTCCTCAGGGCCAACTGGCTCGAACCGATCCCAGATAACATGGCGGGACTGTACTCCGGTCACTCCCAGTTCCATACCTTCCACGCCGGGATTAAACTTCGAGCGAATCTGAGCGACTTTCCCCGCCAGATAATCAGCAAAAGCCTCAGCTGATCCCTGCCAACCAGGGCCCGATCCCCCCTGCCCAGGAGGGACCTGGTCACCCGGAACAAGGCTGCTGGGCGGTTATCTGCGGAGGCAATAAGGGCGGTGAAATATTGTTGTTTCACTGCCCTTATCGCCACTAGGTAGTCTTTAATAGCTGCTCTAACCAGTGTTCGATCAGACTCACTCCGGGTCTTCACCCAGCGGCGCTCTCGGAGTCTCTTTGCCCGTTTGAGCTCCCTTAGTTCCTCTGTAAACCAAGGGGCAGATCGATCCCTATGAGCACGGAGAGGCTGTAGTGGTGTGATTACGTCCAAAGCTGCCGTCGCTCTCTTGTCCCAAGCGTCGACGAGGGCTTCAGACGAACCGCTTCGCAGGTCAAGAGGACAATCCCCCAGTTCCCTCTGGAATCCTTCTGGATTCATTAGTCGCCGGGGGCGGGCCCATTTAATCGGCCCTGCCTCCCTACGGTGAAGTCTTGCTCCCTACGGTGAAGTCTCTTCCTTTTAACTGATTTTTCTGCTACTTAGCCACAGTAGACCTGTTAGTGATAACTAAGGATCAGGTCTAGATCAAGGCAGATACATTTCTAAGATTTGGATCTTCTACTCTCGGCATCAAATTGACAAGATTTTTTAAAAAGGAAAAATCAAAAGTGGAAATGATTGGAATCTACTTCTTTTATTTTTGCTGATTCTTCTTCAAGTGCCATATCCAATTCCAAATACTGTATTGACTATTATCATGGCAATCATCCATGAAGATTTTCCTGGGAACAATATAATGCAGTGGCCTTCCATATGTCTTCTGCATCGCAGTGTGACACCTGCATTACTGATCCAGTTCTGTGAGTCACGTTCTAGTCCTGAGCCCTTTTGGCACATAAAGTCCTCCTCAGCCCCAGGCCAGTAGTGACAAAGTTGCTGCCCTCCATCAAGATGGATTCAAGTGGGATTTAATCCACTTGGAGACCATCACCCATCCCTGTGGACTTTGGATGCATTAGTCCTCAGGGTGGTCAGGTTAGTTAACCACCGCCTGATGATCGACGTTGAGTTGCTGGCACTATGGTCTACTCCAGGGGTGCCCAAACTTTTCCTACCAGAGGCCTGACCATGCCCCCTCAAACAGCTGAGCAGGCCAGTCATGTTGTTCTGGTGGCGGTGCATGAATTCTCTGTGTGTTTTTGGGTATTTTTCCCACCCTGGCACTTCCCATGGAGGAGTGAGTGAGGGTAAAACATTTTTGTGCCCGTTTTTGAATTTTTTAGCACATGTTTGCCATGTTTTGGTGCAATTTCACCACAATTTTGGAACTTTCAGTGGTGGGGCAGCTCTGGTGGTGGCAGCAGTCCAGCCTGCAGGCCATAGTTTGGGCACCCCTGGTCTATTCTAATGCCATAGCAGAATAACCTAACCAGTCTTAATTTTGCTGTTTCAGGGATCCAAATAATAAAAAAGGCACAAATAAGGTGGGCTTTGTCCCTTGTTTTCATGACTGTTGAGAAGAATATTTTTAAAAATAAGCAGGGAGGGAGACCACACACACCCTGGAGAAATATGGAGCCAAGCCACTCCAGTTTGCCTACCTCAGTCTAAAATGTAGATTTCGATGTCATGAAGTCTAACATGCTATTAGTCACACTGGGCAGGTCGGAGACATCAGGGCAGATAAAGCTTCCTCATTCTTGCTTTACATCAAATGTGTGTACAGCATTTGTTCAATGTTTCCAGGTCCCTGGGTGTTCTGTGCCACTCCAGCTGCTGACACAGCCCACATCAGAGATTTGCCCTCAGCACAATGTCAGATAAATGCAATTTGTGCAATAATAAGCCATTAAGGAGAAGACAGGACAGCCCATCATTTCTGCAGCAATAAACGCTTCCAGTTCAGTAAGCTAGCATGCCCATAACATGCTGAATTTTCTTCATTTAATTTTCACAGCAGAACCTAAACTGGAATTTTCTAACTAATGTCGAAAAGGAAATTCCTCTCAACAGACTAGGCTTGTGAGAAGACTGATATACAGAAAGCTAATTATCCACATAGCAAGTCAATCTACAAAAAGGTAGTTACCTTGTGGTATATCATAAGCCAGGATGGAGCACTCTTGACTGTTGAGGACTAAGGATGTGGCTACACTAACAGCACGGAGTGAGCTACTGTTGGTCATTTTGGAATGGTCAGGGTTGATTACAACAATCTAATCAAGCCCTCCTGTTCACGTAGAAACCGCTCCTAGAGTCTTTGTTTCCTTGTAAAGGGATGGTTGAGAAAGTGCATGCAGCTGAAGATACCACCATGGTTAGTCCTGCTAAGATGAGACATCTGTGAATAGGTAGGAGATGTGCTTTTTTATATCTGTAGATTTATTTATTTATTTATTCAATTTGTATAGCCACCCCAATCTACATGCGACTCTGGGCGGTATACATAAAATCCCCAACGTTTAAACTCTAGAAACCCTTAAAATTCCTAAAAACACTGATAAACTACCTCACACCTGCACCAATTAAAAATCTAATTAAAAGCTTTTAAAAGCACGAATGATCCTCTTCTAAATGAGCCAGGTGCATGTGTGCGGTTGCTCCCTCTCCACCTCCCTACACCTGCCCTGCCAGCCAGGTTTTCAGCTCTTTCCTAAAGGGCAGCAGCTCTGTCTGGAGATGCAGTTCAACTGCCAGGAGGTTTCATAGGGCTGGAGCGGATACCGAAAAGGCTCTTCTTCTAGTGCTAGAGAGATGAGCCTCTCTAGCAGTTGGTATTTTTAAAGAACCCCTCTGGTCCGCTCTAGTGGGATGGGCAGATGTCCTTGGGGTGATGCGGTCTCTTAAGTATCCTGGCCCACTACCATGTGGGGCTTTAAAGGTAATTACCAGCACTTTGAATTGCACCTGGAGGCACACTGGCAACCAATGCAGCTTCCGTAGCAGGGGTGAGGCATGGGTATAATGCCTGTACCCGATGTGTGCATCACTTCACTTAAATTTAAAAAGTTCTTTGTGTCTTGCTGATCAAAATCATAGCTATGGGAAGGTTCTTGATTGGCAATACATAGACAAACGTTTTTTAAAATAAATTTAAAGTGTCCATCACATCAGCAATGGTCTGCAGATTTTTTTAAAAAAATTCCGCTTCCCATTTAGACAGGAAGAGCACCCCAAATGACATATCGCTCCTCCCTGTAAGCAATGCTTTGGCAACCAATCTGGCTTGCACCAGAATGCGCAGTTTGGAAAGGCTCTGAATACTGCTGACCCAGGAATCTTCCCAGCTGAGACAGTCACTCTATTCTCCCTTAGGGTAAGACCACCCTTGCTTGTAAATGACAGCATCCCGTGTCTAATCTCCAGTCCTTTCGATGACCCTAGCTGATCATAATGGCAGGTCTTTGCTTAAAAAACAGAGTCAACACTTGTGATTAGAAACTGACTTCCTTCTTAAAAGACAGAAAGCTTGGTATGTGATGTTCAGATACTGACTGTGGCCCTGTCCCAGGGGAATGTCTTGCAGCATGTGACGAAGGCCTCCTGATCCTAGTTAGTGCCATGATCATTTCACTGCTGGAAAAGGATGCCAACTCTCATTCTAAATTTAATTTGCTCTGAGAGCTTGTTATCTTTGGCTTATTTCCCATGAAGCCTTCCTCTTCTAATTCCCAAGCAAAGGCTGTTCAGAGGCAAGGTCAAAGGAGGTTCCTCTGACACTTGAAATCTTTCCTTAGACCAGGGGTGGCCAACCTATGGTCTATGGGCCAGACATAGTCTGTGGCACCATTTCATGTGGCCTGCCACCACCCTCGCCACTACCAGAAGCAGAAGCGGATGCATTTACGACAGCTGTAAAATGCACCCACATGTGTAAATGCACCCACACCTGCCATAAATGCTGCCATAAATCCACCCACGGCGGGAGGACTGGCCCACTCAGCTGTCCGTGGGGTCTGGTCTAGCCCATGGTGTGAAAAAGTTGGGAACCCCTGCCTTCGACAAAGAAAGCACGTTAGGGGTAGAATTAATTAATTTTTTAATTTAATTTTTTAAAAACGATTTTATAATTGTTGCAAATTGCCCTGTGTCCCTTTTAGAAGGAGGGCAATAAACAAATTTAAATAAAATCAATCAATCAATAAATAAAAGTGTTTAAGTAAAATAAAACATATAAGATGAATGCTATGTCCGTTGATTACAGGTAGACTTTTAATGTTGTTTTACTAATGGAGTATAGAAGGGATTTAAAGCATATCTTTCTGATTAGCTATATCCCTTTCTTTATAAAGTTCATGAGTTAAAGAGCTAAATGGTTCCTTAAATTTAGAGTTCTCCGCTCAAAAGGGATATGCTATTTATAGAGCCAACGTGGTTTAGTTTTAATCTGTCAAATTTGCAAGTCTTAGCATCAGGTCACCCAAACTGCAAAAAAATGTGTCTTGTCATTGTTGAATGGTATCTTCTCATGAGTGATGACTAAAATCTATTGTTCAGTTTTCCGCTAACATCTTTGCATGATGTAATTTTCAGAGCAGAAACCTTGACAGAGTAAAAGAAAGCTAGATGATTGTTCACAACGGAACTTGGATAAGGTAGGATGATTTTACTGCTAATAAAATAAATGCTTGCTTGATGACTCAAGAATTTATTCACTTGTTTCTCAGAAATAATTCAAGATACAGAGGCTAGATGGGTCTAAAGTTTTTTTAAAAAAATCATCTGATTCATCTGAAACAAAAGCTTGAGAACAAAGAGAGATTTGTATTCCATTCAAGAATACAAATGCAAGAACAAAGCAATATGTTTACTGGATCACTAACAAATAAAAAAATATGAGAGCTTTCATGATTCATAATCACTTGTTCAGGCATGTAGCAATTTCTTGTGGATAATGCACAAAGTTTATCATCGTGAGTCCCAAAAGTCCATAGCAGATGTTGCACAGGCTTTGTTTCTTAAATGTGACTTGGGGAACAAATAGCATGCTGCATCATATAGCTGTTGGTTGCCTATCATCTCCCATTCCACAAAAATTGGAAATCAGGTATACACATAACGCCCTGCAACACATGACCTTCCTTTGAAACAGCAAGTTTCTGTTTGGCTGGAGAACAGGGCAACACAAAGACCCAGTCTGGCCAGGTTATTCTGCTATGGTAATAGAGTAGACCAGTGGTTCCCAATGTGGGCCCCAGGCCCCACAGGGGGACTTCAATTCCGGGAAGTCTAAGTCAGTACTTTGGCTGATCAGTGCTTTGGGGAATTGACTGAGGCTTCTGGAATTTGAAGTCCAAAACCCAAAATTTGGGAATCTGGGAAACACTGGAGTAGACTATACATACTCCCAGTGACTCAATGCCGACCATTGCTTCTATGAAGTTTTTCATGTTGTTAATTTTATTTAGTTTCCTTCCCCCCCCCCCCTTTTTTTTTGGGGGGGGGACTCTGATGGTTCTAGTCTTCAGTTTTTGAATAATTAGGAGGTGAGGGAAGAGGAATGAGAGAAGACACAGATTGAGCAAATAAGTTGTCTAGAAGCGCGTTTCCAAACTAGATCAACACAGAGACACTCAATTTGAGTGCAAAGAAGTGCAGGGAATAAATATTTTTGGGAATTTTTCATTTCTTTGTTGTACATTTCTCTGGCTCAACTTCTTTTAGCACCCTCTTCTTGGAGCCAGCCTTAGGCCTGAAACATTTGTTCCTTCAGGGACAAACCTGCTGCAAACAATTTCCTGTTTGAAAACAGGATCTGGAGTCATAAGGAGAGTAGACTGACCTGACCGTTAAATCCAACTTTCAACTCTGGTGTCAAATGCTATACTAGCAAGGGAATCAACAGCTGTTCCAGATAAACACCAAGTACTGTAGTCCATTTCTGTGAGAACAGTAAGGCTTGATTGGATCATTTTAGTCAAGCCCCACCATTCTAAAGCCAATATTGAAAAGGTGCCTAATAAGCATGCCACTTCTAGATATATGCAAATAAATCACTTCCTCTGCTTGGCAGAGGACAAGAGAAATGGTGGTGGTGGGGAATTCTGGGTAGGACTATCACTGATGTGATGGATCAATTATGAAGATTTTTTTTCTTCGCCTTACTGGGTTTCTTGACCAGCAAGGCAAGATAACACTTAAAAAAACCTTGATATTTTACATCAGCACATATTTCACCCCGCCTCTCTGCCAACCAGCCCAATGGGATTGCTTCTTCCCTCCCCCAGCACAGAGTTTGCCCTGCTCCTTTACCCAGCAGCCCAATGGGAGCAATTCCTCCCTCCCCCCAGCACAGAGTTTGCACTGCTTGGACACTCAGTCTAATGAAAAAAGGGTATACCCCAAGGCCACAACATATTTATCTGATAGATTCACTTATATGTCAATCCATTTATTCCCTCAGGCCAAAAGTCAACTTAAACAATTATGTGTTGTCAAACTGATTCAGACTTATGGTAACTCTTTCCAGGGTTTTTCAGGTATCAAATACTCAGCAGGAGTTTACCATTCTCTTCTCCTTGGAGTATTATGAGACTGTGCAATTTTCCCAAAGCTACACAGGCTGGCCCTTCTTTCAGCAGGCATACCGGGGAATTGAACTCCAAGCAGATATTTAATTCACAGATCTATCCAACCAAGCAGCCAACTTACCTATGTATATATCATCTGCAAACAATCATGTGTAGTTGTGGACTGAAATCATCACAGGAATCATAATGCTAAATTCCACCCATTGCCATAACAAACCAAAGCACAGCTAAACCATGCCTTGCAGAAGGGGAAAAAACATAGAAGGTCACTCTAAATATCACTTTACTAACCAAGACAAGGGTGATATTGTATAGAGGGTGGAGAAAATTTCTATTACGTCAGTGGCCAACAAATGTTCAATTTGGAACTGTGTGTGTGGTGTGTTCAATTACCCCTGTTAAACTGTAGTGGTGTGTGTGTGTGTGAGAGAGAGAGAGAGAGAGAGAGAGTGAGAGAGTGAGAGAGTGAGAGAGTGAGAGTGAGTGTGAGAGTGAGTGTGAGTGTGAGAGAGTGAATGAAAGTGATCCCAGTCATTTGAGCTCCTAGGCCAGAAACAGGAGACTTCCGATTTCTACCACATTTGGCTCATTATCTGGTACAGTCGCTGGTACATTCTGTCTTGCTGACAGATAATTTGTCAAACTCAGCAGCTAGGACACATACAAAAGATTGGGAAGAATGTCATATTTTCCAGGTGATCGGTTCCATTTTGCAGAGTTCATATCAGGCAAAAAGATATGTCTGCTCCTGTGGTTTTGCCATGATGACAAAACAGTGTGAGGATGAATGCCAAAACTCAGCTTTTTTGTTTTGCTTCATAACTCACAATCAAGCACATAATTTATGCCCTAAGGGCAGACTTGGGACTCAGATTCATGACTCATTTGTACCATTATGCAATATTAAAGCCTCTAAAAGACATCAGTGACAAACCTGGTGTATAGGTTACAGGCATCTGAGATGCTTAATCACAATAAAATCACTCAATCAGTGCTAAAGGAAACCAGAGGAGCAGGTTGATTGTACATACTGGTCAAAGGATAGCAGTGTGTTCTGAGGCTAAACTGAATAAAGAGCATCAAGTCATGTAACAAATTATGTACCATTTTAAAAATTATGAGGAATAATGGAAACAAGTCCCTTATGCTAAGAAAAATTTGCTGACCTTTGGTAATATTCACCAAGATCCTTCTTATATTCACGTACTGTATATGGAAGAAAGATTGATAACAGAAGAGTAAAGGTAAAGGTTGCCCTTGCTCAAAAGCTAGTCCTATCTGACTAGGGTTCAGGCCTCATCTCTGTTTACAGCCAAAGAGACGGCTCTTTCTGTGCCTGCAGACGTTTCCATGGGCATGTGGTAGGCATGACTAGACACCGGAGTTCACAGAACACCATTTACCTTCCCACTGAAGTGGTACCTATTTATCTACTTACAATTTTCTTGCTTTCAAATTGCTAGGTTGGCAGGAGCTGGGACAGAGATGGGAGCCCACTCAGTTGTGCAGTACCAGGTCTCAAACTACTGACCTGCTGACCTTCCAGTCATCAAGTTCAGCATCTTAACCTATCGAGCCACCATAGTCCTGGTAACATAAGAGTACCTCCAGTCAAACAAACAAATAGATTTGCCCTAACAGAAATCCAGCAGCATCCAGTATTCTTGCTGGTTTGCAATGTGGGCTAGTTTGCAATGATGATATATATTCAATGATGGTAATACTGTATATCATTTAAGTTGCAATTAATTCAATGAGGAATTGAACACATCGTTAAAAATGTTTCCTGATGAAACCAATGGAACTTGCATGTGCTTAACTTTGACCAAATTGTGTCCATTGTCATTGTGACTCTTAAATAATCCACCATCAAATTTTAAGGTGAACAATTACTATCCTGAGGAGAAAGCAGTAATTTATACTGAGAGATACTACACTAGAATGTATGTAATTAACTCCATGAATAGTTTGAACATATTCCTCCAGCTTGAACTTCTACTGAACTGAAGTTTCTCTCTTTTCTCCAACAATGTTTCCATTTTTATTGTATTTTTTATTTTATTTTGCTTTTTCTTATTATTTGCTACCAACTGCTGGGTAGCACAGTGGTTTAAGTATCTGTTGTAAGTTTGATTCCCCACTGCTTCTCCTTGACATGGGCTGGACTCTATCATCCGTAAGGCCCCTCCCAGCTCTGTAGCTCTAAGATTGTTATTTGTTTCTGAGCAAAAACATGATGTCTTATAAAGTGTGTCACAGAAAATTGCATATACAGTATGGCGCTTCTAGTTTGGGCAGAAGTTCTATTTAAATAAGTTGTAGTTTGTCTTGACAGAGACCAGGGCTTTCCAGGATCAAACTGCAATGTAAAAAAATCAGTGTCCTTGAAAACTATTTCACTTCTCTTCAGATGTTTGAAATTAACTGCTCAGGTTTCTACATCTACATCTACATCTACATCTACATCTACATCTACATCTACATCTACATCACTGATGTGCTAACTGGGAGCCTCAGATGTAGAAATGAACTTCTGAAAAGTTCTCAAGCACAAAACTCTAGTCCCTGGAGATAAATAAATCATGCGTTCAGTAAAAATTCTGGCACAAGGAAAATACTGGGGAATCTTGGCTATTGCCTTTTGGTTAATAGAATATGAGATCGAGAAAACAGCAGGAGAGCATTCCATAGGCTCAGACCACTGTTGAAAAGGACTAATTTCTAGTGCCAGTCTTTCCCCCTTTTTTTGGTGTAGATGTCCTGAGTCCCACCAACTAAGAATACCTTGAGAGGTACTCCAGCAGGTATCAATACTGAGGAATTTTGGATATTCCCTTCTGGTTAACAAAACCAAAGTTTAAGGCTTTATTGCAGAAGTTCTGGGTCACACTCCCTCAGACAGCTTCTGGGGCCGGACAGCCATTTTGCCCTTTCTCCACCACATGGCACTTCTGGGTGTGGTGGAGGCAGTGGGGGGCATGAAATGGGGCCGAGGGCTGTATCCAGCACATGGGTGGCAGGCTTTATTGATTAGTACCAAAATCGTCGATTGGGTACAGAACCTTACAGGTAACTGACTGAGAAGCACAAGCATTGTGGAAACATGATCAAAACTACATAACACTGCCAACAGCCTTTTGCGCCTGCTGCAGCTTCCATATCTTCTTTGAAGGCAGCCACAGTTAGAGTGTATTACAATAATCAAGCCTTGAGATTACCAATATATGAACCAGTGTGAAGAAGCACTCTAGCGGCCCTTTCACAGAACAATAAAAGTCAGAGAAAAGTGATTAGGCCAAGAAGGTGAGATCAAGGGAAACGTTGGGCTAGGATGCAGAAGACAAATAAGTCCAGACTCTCACAGACAACAATCCAACACTATTCAGAAGTGCATAAACCCAGTCAAAATGCACCCAAGGCAAAAACATGATCATACTGTACAGTACTGTACTTTGAAACAGAAGCATACATATAATCATGCATAGCAAACCATGCATCAAGCTAAAGAACAACACAACCAACACATACCACAAGCTAAACACACATGTAGACACAGATTTCCAGCCACCAATTTTGCTCAGAATTCTTCTTGTCTCCAGGAAAGCCCTGCTTTTAAAGATGTCCTTTCTGTGAGGAGCTGTTCAGTCCATGCCTGATTTAAAGATAATAGAACCATAAAGAGGAAGACAAGCTCCCAAAACAGGGTCCGCCATCATGTAGCTTCAATGACACCCCCACCCCCCAGATGCATTCTTTTAGAAATCATCAAAAACCAGTGATGCACTTATCAGCCATTTTTCCTGCTTTGGAGTGGTTATTTCCCCCTCAGATTTAAACTTAGTTGAACGTATTCACCAATTAAACATGGCTTGCTGCTTTTATTTTTTTATTTAGCAATGGTTCTGTGCCTTATTTGCCATAATTAAATAAGGAAGTCTTCTATCTCAATGTTAACTTCCTAAAATACAATTTCCTTTTATGTTAATTGGTAGCCGGTGGTTGAGAGACAGCTGAGGGATCAAAGAATCATAGCTCAGCTGTGCTTCTGATGTTCAGTGAATGTCTTCTCCACACCAACTTTTGGCAAGATGCAGCCCTTGAGCTGCTGGGAAAACATGAAATTAACCAACAACTTCTTCTAGAACCATGATGGCGAGTCTTGGCACTCCAGGCGTTCGTGAACTTCAATTCCCAGAAGCCCAAGTCTCTGTGAATCCACAGGAATGGAATCCATGTGAATGGGTTTACTGTGCATACAGCATACATGCAGTGAAACCATTCGTGTGGATTCACAGAGACGTGAGTTTCTGTGAATTGAAGTCCAAGAACACCTGGAGTGCCAAAGTTTGCCCTCATAGCCCTAGAAGTATCTGCTCAGCAACAGGCAGCCATGCCATCCATTTATAGTCTGTTTGACGATTTGTGTTTAAAATATCCACATCATTTCTAGTTTGTGACCTGCACGTATAAATTAGCATTTAATACAAATCAGCCCTCTCTTTTATCCTTTGGTGATAAATGTCTTCCTTTTGGTGATAGCTAACATGGCAAGGTAGCATGATGCCTCAGGTTCCTCTCCCCATATACATACTAGGACTAAAGGATATTTCCTTCCCCACATGGAACAATATCATCAGGAAGTTGACAAACTATAAATAGGAGCTCAACCATCCACACTGTGTAAATCAGCTTTGGCCCTGAGCATCTCTGCAGCAGAGTATACTGCTCCAGTATGGAGCACATCCACACATGCAAAAGAAGTTGACACTGCTGTTAATGAAACAATCTGCATAGTGACAGGTTGCCTCAAACCTACACCAGTTGAGAAGATATAGCCTCTTGTTGGTATTGTTCTACCTAAGATAAGGAGAGAAGTAGCAGCGGACACTGAGAGAACGAAGCAAGAGAATGACCATTGACATCCTTTGACGGAATGTGTGCCTCAAGCCTGCAGGATCAGATCCAGAAAGAACTTTATGGCAAGAACAAACATTTTTAGGGTATACAAGAGCAAAATCAAATTAGAAGATATAGGAAGGAGTTCATTGGAGAAGGAATAACATTAAAGGATGATATGGCTGAGGAATTCAACCTCCCCTCCATTACTTGGAGGACCTTGAATAGGCTGAGGGCCAGAATCCCTAAATGCGTGGGTGGCCAAGGATACCTTAGTCCTATTATTCGAACTTTGTATTCTCCCCATCCGTCGCACCCTCCCGGCCCCCGTCACCGGCCGGGAGGAGGATTAAAGGAGCCTCCCTGGGCCAGGGGAGGCCCGAAAACGACGACGACGACGCGAGACGCCGCCGCCGTCGCACCCTCCCGGCCCCCGTCACCGGCCGGGAGGAGGATTAAAGGAGCCTCCCTGGGCCAGGGGAGGCTCGAAAATGCCGCCGCCGCCGCGAGACGCCGTCGCACCCTCCCGGCCCCCGTCACCGGCCGGGAGGAGGATTAAAGGAGCCTCCCTGGGCCAGGGGAGGCTCGAAAACGCCGACGCCGACGCGAGACGCCGCCGACGCCGCTCCCTCCCGGCCCCCATCACCGGCCGGGAGGAGGATTAAAGGAGCCTCCCTGGGCCAGGGGAGGCCCGAAAACGCCGCCGCCGCCGCGAGACGCCGCTGCCGTCGCACCCTCCCGGCCCCCGTCACCGGCCGGGAGGAGGATTAAAGGAGCCTCCCTGGGCCAGGGGAGGCCCGAAAACGCCAACGCCGCCGCGAGACGCCGTCGCACCCTCCCGGCCCCCGTCACCGGCCGGGAGGAGGATTAAAGGAGCCTCCCTGGGCCAGGGGAGGCTCGAAAACGCCGACGCCGTCGCGCAAGACGCCGCCAATGTCTTGTTGGACTTTGTTGGACTCTCCCTCGGCCAGCCAGCCTCGAAGGGAGAGAACCTGGGGGTCTTGGGTGGCGATAGAGGGCTCTGGGGGGGGGGTCTTTGGTGGGATATTGTTTATTGTTCTTTTGTTATATTGTTCTTTTGTTTACTATGGAAGCCGCCTAGAGTCAGGTTCGCCTGAGCGAGGCGGGGTATAAATTTAAAGAATAAATAAATAAATAAATGTAAGATCAACATGCTCAAGTGGGGGCTGCTGGTGGATAACAATGTGCTGTGAATGTAAAGAGATATAGAATCTGGCTCATTTGCTAGCCTGCCGATTACTGCCAGAAACATGCGCTGATGAGAACTTAAGTTTGGCCAGTGACAAAGCCAAGAAAGTGGCTTCATTTTGGCAGTCTAGGGTTTGATCAGGACACGAAAGAAGATGTAACTGCTTCTTTGCAGGCTCACTGTGCATGCTTCAAAATGAAGCACAGACTACAGCTGCCCAGTGTTTCTATTTTCTAAGGATGGCTCTGAGCCATCACATTAGGCACCCCAGGGAATCATACAGGAAGGTTCAGAGATGGAGCAAACCTCTGGTCGAGAGAGAGCCCATGCATGTCATTCTCCCGTAGCAGTTGCCACAAGGGACATGAGTACAGATCACCATTGCCTCTTACCATCTCCCTTTCAAGAAAGGAAAGTGACTAAAGGATGCACAGACCTCGGGGTATTTTTAGGTCCATTGTTGCTGGAGGCTTTTGACTTTGAGGCCAGCTATAATTGACTAAAACTTAACATAAGATGCTTTTCAACATAAATACTATGTTAAATAATTATCTTCCTCTAAGTAAAGCAAGTCTTGCTCACAGCATAGATGAGTAATTGGGAGGAGACATCCAACCAACAGCCACCAAAAAATACAGGCTGCCCATTTCCCAAGTCACAAGCATGCCTGGTATAAACACCTGTCAAGACTTTTGGTCTCTCATTTATATAGTACTGTATTAGCTATTCTTCAAGAACTAATGAACATCTATTGAGCCTGTTCCGTTAACTTGGAGAAGAGAGAGGAGAAGGAGCAACAGCCCCATCCTGTGTTTAATGACTGCAGGGGTGCTGAATTATTTCCTTTTTATTGCCAAGGGTACTACAACATGTAATAGCAGCATGGATTATGTATGGAGATGCCTACATGCAAAGCTGAAATTTCTTATACTGTGCAAGCGAACATTCCTATCAAGATACAGGCCCATCTCAGACAGACATTATTTCAGCTCTATAACTGTTGGTCTCTGACGACTTTTCTCCCAGTATTTTGTCTACTGCAGTTTCTGCTAGGACCTCACATTTGGTTAGATCAAGGATTCTCAACCTGTGGCCCGTGGGTCAAATGTGGCCCATGGCACAATTTAATGTCCCCCCCCCCAACTGCCTCCACCACACCAGGAAGTACCATGTGGTGGAGGAAGGGCAAAATGGCTATCCGGCCCCTGAAGCTGTCTGAGGGAGCATGATCTGCCCTCCGGCTTTAAAAGGTTGAGAAATCCTGGGTTAGATTCAGCGATGGGATGTTCCTGGTTCGCACTGGTTCACCCAAACCGGTAGCAACATTCCCAGGTGGTTCACCGTACTGGTAGCAACCACCTGGGATTGTTTTTTGTTTTTTGAGGCATCCGGTTCAGACGCCTCACTGGGGGGGTGGGGTTAAATTTAGAGCCAAAATGGCTCCCGGGTGCTGCGTGTGCATCAGACCTTCATTTGACGCATGCACAGTTCTATTTTTTTCTGCGCATGCGTCAAATGAAAGTTTGATGCATGCACAGTTTCTGGCAGCCATTTTGGCTGCCGGGAAAGGAAGGGTGCAGGGAGCGCCTGAAGAAGTGGCGGCAGCCTGCTGCCCTGGCAGGATGCTGCACCGTTGCCGCGCCACCTCCTCTGCTGCTTACAAGAAGGGTAAGTGTGGGGTTTGTGTTTGGGGTGGGTGGGTGTATTTTTATTTAATTTTAATTTAATTTACTTTCTTTATTTTATTTATTTATTTATTTATTTATTTAAGGGTTTGTGTTGTGGTTGTTTGGGTGTGTGTGTGTGTATTTAATTTAATTTAATTTAATTTAATTTAATTTATTTAATATATATATATTATTTTTTGGCCCGGCCCACAATGTCATGACATCATGATGTTGGGTCCGCCCACAATGTCATGACATCATGATGTTGGGTCCGTCCACAATGTCATGACATCATGACATTGGCCACACCCACAATGTCTGTGATGTCACGGTGTGGTAGGAAAAATTTTGACATTCCATCACTGGTTAGATTCTCTTGTCTAGCAATTTACTGAGGAGAAGACTCCATGGCCTGGCAGGCAGCTGAGGACCTTGCCCACTCCTCTGGGCCCACAATAACGGCCTGAGGGGAGTTAGTATGTGTTCTGGTTTGGTTGTATTTTGTATTTTGTGAGGTTATATTTTATAATTTTTATTGTACTGTTGCTGTTTTGACTGTAAGCCGCCCTGAGTCGCCTCAGCGACTGGGCAGCAATAGTAATATGAATAAATAAATAAATAAATAAAATAATCTTCATAGTTTGGAGGTTTTCTCTCTTTTGAATGCAACTCTTACAGTTCTTGGACCAGCTGGCTAGGAGACCCTAACTCTTCTAAGCCATGCACCCCAATATTGTTTGTGGGGGAATAGTGCTTCCTCCCTGTCACTGGTGGTACTTATAGACTCTGGTGCAAAGACCTGATGTTATGGATGCTCCAAGTCTTCCCTAGAAGCTTAGAATGCAGGTTTATTTTCTGAAATGTAAAAATTATCTATCCATTATGCAGGTCATTTTGGGTCCCTTGCAACAATTAATTGCATGCACATAATGCCTTGGCTGTCCCCAGAAAAGTCATTGTTGTCATCATCGTGATCATAATCTCCATTACTACTATCATATTTTACTTAACCATTACATATAACCCTAAGCCTGGTGAAAATAAAATTCAACATTATAAAATTAATTTTACCACTCAGCTTAGTGGTTGAGAAGCTGAACTGAAAGGCCAGCAGGTCAGTAGTTCAAGACCCAAGTGCTGCATGACAGAGTGAGCTCCTGTGTTTGTCCCAGCTTCTGCCAACTTAGCAGTTCAAAAGCAAGAAATTGCAAGTAGATAAATAGGTACCACAGTGGTACCTCGCTTAAAGAGCATAATGTGTTCCACAGGATTGCTCTTTAAGCGAGTTTGCTCTTTAAGAGAAACACCATTGTAAGTGACCAATTGTGACTTCTGGTGGGGGGGGGGGATTGTGAACCCCGATTTATTTGTTAAGCGAGTTTTTGGTCAGTTTTAGTTGTTAAGTGAAGCAAACATTCAGAGAAAATTCTGCTCTTTAAGCGAGTTACTCTTTAAGCAAGGCACTCTTTATGCGAGGTTTGACTACATTTCTGTGGGAAGGTAAACAGTATTCTGTGGGTTTTGGTGTCTAGTCATGCCAGCCACATGTCCACAGAAATGTCTGCAGATACAGACAGCGCTGGCTCTGGCTATAAATGGAGTTGAGCACTGAGCCCTAGAGTGAAATGGCTATCTAAGTACTGTATAGAAAATAGTCCATAGAAGACTTCAACTCTAAAATATGCCATGATTTTGTAAATTAATAATCTGTATCTCTATCAAGCCAGTTCAAATCCTTTTTTTATTTATGCATTGTGCATCTTAATTCTACCTCAGTTACAGCATCCAAGCCACCTTCAAATCCATTGCTGAGTAACAGGTGGGACATAAAATCCATAGATGACAATATCTGTATTGCACTTACATTACCTCATCATCATTATCGACTGCAACTCATATTATGAGTTGCACTATGATATTGCAACTCACTATGATATTGGAGCCATCTCCTGCAGCACATATGAGACACGACATGCAGAATTTAACACCAGGACTGCCATGGACTGCTGCAGCCTTGAGGATATTATCAAGGTGTGCCTTCACAGCCAGTCCATCTGACATGGCCTCTTCCGCCTCCATGACTGTTGGGAATCAGAGTTCCTCTTCTGCTCATTTTGCCATTGAACCCAATATGATGGTTTCCAGTGGGATTTCCTCCACTGAGGGGGACCATCACCCCACCTAATGGGGCTTATCTGCCAGTAGCCATTGGCCCCTTTAGGGTGTCACTACAAACTCCTAATAATGACAAGCCTTTAGAAATACTTAATTCAGGAATAAGACTTCAGTCAGAGTGTTGTTTGTAGAAGAAATAAGAAACCAATTTATTGGTATCTTGCATGCAAAATGGTGCCTTCTCTGCTGTTACAAACAACATACGCAATTGCTGCTCCCATTATTATATTCCCAAAAATATGATAAACATTGAACACACCAAACATATGAACTTCTTAAGAAGAAATACTAGGATATTAAACTTATTAACTAAAAACGCATGTCCCACTCTCAAACAGATAAATACGTGAACCAATCAAATGAAGCAATGTGTTTAAACAAGTTTCATCTTATCTATTTCATGTCAGGTTTGCTCCTAGCCCTTCCAAAAGGAATTAACTTGTAAACAAGTGGTCAAGCCTCTGTTTCCTTCTGCTGTTAGAACATCTGTTAGAATCTAGATAAGAAAGGGTGTGGGGTCTTCAGCTAGCTTACTTGGAAAAACAACTTTTGTACGTTAGAAATTAATTTCTTCATTTCAAAATGGTTCTGGTACTGCTAGAGGTCAGGGAGTCAGGTTGGTTAACTGCCACCTTACATTACCTACTACTGCATAAAGTGTATCTTATGTGCACTTTATAGCAGCAAAAAGAAGAGCAGGCAGAATGATTGGTTGGTATGAGAAAAGAAGTAAAGCAGGACTGCCCTTCTTCACCTGGGAGAATATAATACAGTATTGTTCTCTGCAGAGCAGCAATGCTATTAAATGAAGGGGAATAATAGTGACAAATGCCTTTTAAAATGCTATTCACACTATGGTGTACAGCCTTCTATCATGGGGATAGTATTAATAGGCAGGGCCTGGCACTTTGTTCCTGGACCTGGGGAAAGAGTCACTTGAGGCAATGATTATGTGCTGGCAGGTATTGGAACAGATGACATCACCTTCCTCAAAAAATTCTGGGCGCAGGCCAAACCTGCATATCTGGTAAACTGCCATTCCGGTTTCCAACAGAGGAGATCAGCATACTCCTTGGGTGTTTACAGAGAGCTAAGGAGTCATTCATAAAAATTCTTAAGAGTAAAAATAAATCAGTCTATGTTGTTGGCGGAACTCTTAAGGACTTTTACAACTGCAAGGATTAACAGAAGATTGCTAGAACAATGGAAGTGATCATTTAATTGCTTGGACAATCATGATGCCCTTGTAGAGCTTGCAAAATTTATTTGGGGCTTCCAGAGTCTAGTAGTTTAAAAAAGGAGGGATTTTTCTCAAGCGATGCCATTTGGTACTACTGTACTGTACATTGAACTCCAGATGACTTGCCTGTTCTATGAAATTGAGGGGACTAAATCACTGCTAGCTGGCATTTTTAATTAACATCTATATGGAGGCTTAACCTGTCTGGCCAGGTTTTCCTGCTATGGTAATAGGTAGACTATACTGCCAGCTCCTCAATGCCAAGTGTCAGGCAGCATCTAACTAACCTGACAACCCTGAGAACTAACAAATGTGGGTGGCAAAGTACACAGGGAAGAGTGATGGTCCCCAAATGGATTAAATCCCACTTAAATCCAACTTGCTGGAGGGCAGAAAGTGATTTACGGAACTGGACCAGTGGTACGGGGGTCATGCTGTGATGTGAATTGCAGATGAAAGGCCACTGCATTATATTCTCAGTACAGTCTTCATGGCTGATCACCATGATGATCGCCAATATTCAGATTTGGATATGGCAGGAGGAGGAGGAGAAGGAGGCTTACCTTCAAGTCCCTGTTCATAAGTCCTCTGCATCAGCCATTTTTGTTTTTCATTCCTTTCAACCTACAATTGAAATTCCATTCTACTGAACATGCTACATCCTCATTAGGTTGGTTTGTCTGTTGAGAGGACACATAATGGCATTTGCAAACCTTGAGATATCCTTCCTCTCTCCCGAGTCTGGTGATAACACTCTCTTGAACATGCACAAAGAGATCTGAGATTACTGTTGCAAAAATGTTATCAATGAAATGGGAATAAAGGCTGCTTCAAAGATTACAATTTTCTTGTACAGAAAGCCCACTATGCTGAAGTAAGCCATCTTTCAGCTTACCAGATGGAGGTATTGTTCATATATATATTCCTCCTGTGTTTGGACACTAGCTATGGCTTCCCTCACACATAACGTAAAGAAATTGAGCTACCGGTATTAGTAACAAAAACTCTTTGAGTACTGTATGTCCTAACTGTGAATAAAGTTTGTTTCTTTCTGCTAAGGAAGTGCTTTTACTCAACACTCTATGTCACATCTTTGGATTTTGTAATGTACTACACAGAGACACACAAATCTTGATCTTGCAATATTGGTAAAACAGGAAGGAAAACCAACCAACCAGTCTTATGGCCCCTGTACAAAATGCAAAAACAAGACTAAGTAAGATTTTGCTATAGTCTACAAAACAAACTGATCTTGCAAAATTCTCATTGTGTTTTCAAATGAATAGTGTTGGTAACAATACTGCACATAACTTGCCATTCCTGTGCTAACAATGATGGAAGTTGTGTTTCAAAAACAGCTGGATGACATGTGAAAAGCTCTTTAAAGCTCAAGATTTTCAATCCTTTGACCTTTCTTCCGACTTATAAAAAAAATCACCCATGAAAGTTTACATTGTTTTCAGAAATGGATATAGATTTTATTGTATACTGTAGTGCTTTGGGTCAAAATTGAAAGGAGGGGAACAAAATAACAGTACAGTACATAACTAATAATCTAACAATTATCTCTAGGTAAATAGTTTTAACAAGATAACCCTGGAAAATATTTAACAGACTTGGGATAAATCCTGATCCCTTTTTCTTAATCTCTAACAGGCCTCCACTACCCAACAGAAAGCCATGATTATGGGGCTTCCACAAAACAGAGACATGTCGGGTTTGGATTTAATCAGCATACAAATACGTACAGTAAATGCTGTTGCACCATGTTCTAATCTCTCTGTGTGTGTCTTTTACAGATTAGCAAAATGGAGCTTGTACTTGGGCAGCTGCACAATTAACTTACTGTAAACATGTGCTTTGTACTTGGCTTGGGTAACTGAAGAAAATTGATTGTCTCTTGAAAGCTCTGAGCCACATGTCATTGATATTAGTGAGAATCTTTCATATTATTGGCTGTGGTGAGTTTGAACATGCACATCGGATGAATCTGGCAGCGACCTTCTAATTATGGATTGATTGGTCAATGTAGTCATATACAGGCAGGCTTTTCAGTACCTCAGTTTACTCTTTATTTTTACACCTAAAGGTGTAGCTTGCAAAGGAGCAAAGTGCATTAAAAGTGCAAAAGGCACATTTAATACTATTCATGTCTTAAGTCCCCTTTCCCTCCTCTTTTCTTCACTTTGCCACACCATTCTACACTTGCCACACCATTCTACACCAACCATTTCCTTCTCAAGGGCACTTTGTGACCAAAGATGTGGAATGGGGACAGAAAAATACAAATCGTAAAACAGTGGAACCTCATAAAACAATTGCTCCATATAGCAACAAAATTTCATAACAATTAGGTTTTCATATAGCAATTGTTTCATACAACAACGAGCCCTGTGGTATGGATTAAAATCGTTGTATGAGGTACCACTGTACAGTATTAAGATTCTTTGATACTGTGAATTAAGGACTTTGGGGGGGGGATCCAGAGCTAATCTCAAACAAAATAAGCCAAAGAGCCTTAATTTCAGGCCAGTTCATAGTAATAAATACTAACATCCAAAGGGGTTCTTTCTGTAAAACATAAACTTCAGAGTTTATGTTTTACAGAATTGCCTAATTGCACCACCAGGTAGAAGGGGAGGGGCGCCTTGACAAATATTTAACTCCTTTCCTAACAGACTGGGATCTGGGATTGATAGAAAGAGTGGCTTGACCAAGGTCTCAAATAGTTCATGACTAGACCAGCATATGCACTTTGCTCTTTTGCAAGCTAATTTTTATTCACTGTGCAATGCTGCTTACAGTGTGTCTAGCTTTCACTGCAAAACAAAGCAGTAATTCTTTAATGACACTGTGGTAGGGAATCACTGTTTAAGAGGAACGTTGCTAGTGCGAGATTAGCCACCAAGACAAGGTTACCATTACCAGGTTACACCCAATTATGGTTCAAAAATAACATAATCTTTGAGGAGGCTCTTTCTGTGTACCCCACAGAAACCTTATTCATTCTGAAAAGGTAGTTTGACAGAAAGAAGTAGTTTGTCAAACTGCCTTTTGAGAATGAACAGGGTTTTAGACAACGATGGAGGCCCACTTGTGACCATGGGGCTTATAAGAGGTTTGCTAAAGGTCCATAGATTTTTACAGGAAAGGAAGGGAAAGAGTTCCTGTCATTTATTTAGTCCCACTCCTGCCTTCTTTCCCATATTTCAGGTGAGTACCAACATAACTGATACAGGTATTATCATATTTATGGAAGGTTGGGCAGTATTCCTAGTGTATGTTTTAGACCAGGGTGTCCAAACGATGCCTGTATAGGCATGTCTTACTTCCGCTTCCAGGAGTGATGAGGACTTTACAGGTCAGATGAATTGGTGTCAGGGGCTGGATTCAGCCCCTGGGCCATAGTGACCAGCTCCCTGAACCACGTGACAGACCCGCAGCCCAAAAAGTTTGGGCACCATATATAAAAAAACAAGATCATGGCATCCAGCCACATCACCCACTGGCAAATATAAGGGGAAGAAATTGAACCAGTGACAGACTTTACCTTCTTGGGATCTAAGATAACTGCAGATGGTGACTGCAGCCATGAAATAAAAAGACGCTTACTCCTTGGGAGGCAAGCTATGGCAAACCCAGGCAGCATAATAAAAAGGATAGATATCACCCTCCCAACAAAAGTCCACAAAGTTAAAGTGATGGTCTTCCTAGTAGTAATGTATGGCTGTGAGAGCTAGACCATAAGGAAGGCTGAGCACTGAAGAATAGAGGCCTTTGAACTGTGGTGCTGGAGAAGACTCTTGAGCAGGGGTTCCCAATCTTTTCAAGCCGGGGCCAGGGTCACACTCAGTAAGCTTCGAGAGTCAGTCGGCCATTTTGCCCTGCCTGCACGATTGGGGTGTGTCAGTGGCGTAGCGTGGGGGGGGCCGGGGGGGGCGGATGCCCCGGGCAGCGGCTTTCAGGGGGCGGCAAAATGTCCCCTCCCCACCCTTTTGCTGGCGAGCGCCCCGCGTGCGCTTCGCCGCTTGCAGGCGAGGAGGAGAAAAAGGTTTTTTTTTTAGGCGGACAATTCAAGGAGGGGGCCCGGCTAGCCGTCGGGGGCTCTCCTGGAGGGCGGCCCGCGTGCGCGCGCACGCTGCTCGCCTCCGCCCGCCCAGCCACCCACCCAACTTGCCGTGAGACGGGGCGCTCGTCTGGGGCGGGTGGCGCCGTGGCGGGGAGCCCCGGGCCTGGCGGCTGGCTGGGCAGGAGGAGGCGAGCAGCGCGCGCGCGCACGCGGGGCGCCCTCCAGGAGAGCCCCCGACGGCCAGCCGGGCGGGGCGGGGGCGGGCCCCTCCTTGAATTGTCTGTCTTTAAAAAAACCCCTTTTTCTCCTCCTCGCCTGCAAGCGGCGAAGCGCACACAGGATGCTCGCCAGCAAAAGGGTGGGGAGGGGACATTATTTGCCGCCCCCTGAAAGCCGCTGCCAGCGGCAGGCGGCGCGCGGACTCGAGGCCGAGTGAATGTCGTCGTCCTGCCCCCAAAACTAAAGTCATGAGAATAATTGCCACCGCCAAGTCAGTTCCGAGTGACGGCGGTTCTTCCTCGGCCTGATGAAAGAGGCAAAAGCGGCTTCTCCGGGCAGCCCTTCTTCCCTTGCGCTTCAATCTCCCCCCCCCTTCCCACCGGGATCTCTGAAATGCTCAGTTGATCCTGAGTAATACAATCCCCCCTCGAAACGCTTGCCGAGTTGTGGGGATGCTTGGTTTGTGCCAAACGCCCCCCACGGCCACCCTGCCTAAGCGGTGCTTTCCTCGCCGTAGGGTGAAAGGCTTCCGAGGCTGGCGCTTCCCCACGTGGCAGGCGAGGCCGACCTTCCGTCTCCCTTGTTGCTAAACTATGAAGGCGTGGCAGTAACTGTTTCGCAACTCTCTCTCTCTCCAATCGTTCCCGGCGCAGAGTTGCCTTCGCTCGAGTTGGCGCCTTCGGGATCAAAGTAACACGTGGTGACACTTTCCCAACATTCGGGAAAGTTACTTTTCTAGGACTACTCTCTGGGAGGTTCACAAGATAATTAGCAATTTGCCTCCAACGTGAGGGGTACTCATGAGGAAAGATGGAAGGCTGAATCAACCTTGGAACCTCGTCAGAACTGAACTCACAACCTTTTGGTTGCAGTACAGCAGCCTAACCACTGTGCCACCAGGGAACTTCCCCCCATTGTCCGATCCTCTGCCTTTCATCCGCGGAGAGCCCCCGACGGCCAGCCGGGCGAGCGATCTGCCGGAGGTGCGCTCGTCGGGGGTGGGTGGTGGCGGACGGCCCCTGGCGGGCGAGCGGACGGAGGTGTGTGTGGCGCGCGCACAATTGTGCGCGCGCCGCTAGTCAGCAGGGGGTGCCTTCTTCCTTTGGAGGGGGGAGGGGGGCGGCAGCGGCGAGCTGGGGGGGGCGAGTTTGCTTTTCGCCCCAGGCGGCTGAAGACTGCGCGACGCCACTGGGGTGTGTGTGTGGCCATTTTGTCCCAATAGCTTTAAAGGGGTGGCCATTTTATTTCTCAAATGTCCTTGGAGGGGTGGGGGCTCACATGAAATGGTGCTGCAGGCCAGATCCGGTCCACAGGTCTTAGATTGGGAACCCCTGCTCTCAAGAGTCCCCTGGATTGCAATGAGAACAAATCAGACCATCCTAAAGGAAATCAACCTGACTCCTCCTTGGAAGAACAAATACTGAAGCTGAAGCTCAAGTACTTTGGCCACCAAATGAGAAGAGAGGACTCACTGGAGAAGGTCCTGATGCTGGGAAAGATCAAGGGCAAAAGGAGAAGGGGGTGGCAGAGGATGTGATGGCTAGATGGCATCGTTGACATGGTGGGCATAGATTTGGGTGGATTACAGAAGATGGCAGATGACAGAGGAGCCTGGCGTGCTGTGGTCCAAGGAGTTGCAAAGAGATGGACTCGATTGTGCGACTGAACAGCAGCATCCCCTTAAGTTTCCCAATTTCAAAGCTATCCTCAATATGTTGTGCTAAATGTACAATTTGTGCTGTACAGTTCTTCTCAAGTATAACTTTAACGTTTTGTGGGATGAGGAATGGTTCCTCCCCCACACAATCTCAGTATGAACCCCAGGGCTTCCTTTTCTGGACTGCAAAGGCCAAACTTCTGGCATTTGTCAGCATTTCTTGCTAAGCTTCTCTCATGACATACAGTTGTACCTCGCTTAAAGAGCATAATGCATTCCACAGGATTGCTCTTTAAGCGAGTTTGCTCCTTAAGCGAAACACCATTGTGAGGGGGATTGTGATCCCCGATTTATTTGTTAAGCAAGTTTTTGGTTGGTTTTATTTGTTAAATGAAGCGAACATTCAGAAAAAAATCTGCTCTTTAAGCGAGTTACTCTTTAAGCGAAGCGCTCTTTATGCGAGGTTTGACTGTACTTTCTTTTGAACCTTAAGTAGAGTCACAGCTGTAGAGCTCAGGAACCACTGTCTATTCTGCCCATTCTTTAGATTACTCCTGCATATTCTGTGACCCATGAAGCCGACCATAACCAAACAGCTACATAGTGTGGTCTACCTTGTACCTGACAACTTTCACATGGCTTTGCATGTCAGATAAGTAGCAAAAGCAAAACATTTCTCAAAACTGTCATGGTCTATACTTCATTTGGTGGATCAATTTAAGTTTGATTTATATTTCAATATACTGTTTCTGTAATCAGTTCTTCTGCTCTTCATTGCCCTTCTTCAAAATGTAACAGTCCATCGTATATGCAGCGTGTCTTCCTCCTTTGCATTGTAACTCCAGCAGGATTCATTGTTGCTTTAAGTGTCATAAGTGATTGGTCCATTATTAAAATTAATTGCTCCACTCTACGTTTTGGCAAGAATTATGTGCTAATAAAAACTTTAATGTCATGTCTGTTTTAATGCATCTCTAACCAACCATCTTGCTGATATAGCCTTCATCAGTCTGCAGTAAAAACAGCATAACAAAGTGTGTAATTCTTAGTTTTAATGAGAAATTTAATATCCATTTCTCCCAAATAATTCAGTGACCACTACAAGTATACATAAAAAACTGACAAAGGACACAATGGGTTGATTCTAAAAATGATGGGTGGCTGCTATATCTACTATTGTTACTGCTGTTCCAAAATGTGAAGTAGAAGAAAAGAGTTGAAGAATATTTTATATGGTACAAAAGGGCCTGCTGTTTACTACTACTAGAACAGCACTGATCCTGAAGCTGTGAATATAAACCAACAAATGCGTTTTTCTAATCTGCACACAAATAGGTCTCCTAAAGTGTCTTTATTTACAATGGTGCTTTGACATCAACCTGCACAGATAATTTTAAATAAGACATTAAGCGAATCCATAAGACTATAAATGGGTACTAGTCCTAGATGTCACCTTCAAAATAACTCCATATACTATTTCCTAGAGAACTACAGTAGGGGTATGACTACATAGGAAAGCTGAAACAGAAGTGATTTGCCTCTGCTGCAGTTTGATTTGCAGCCTCAGCTATGACTGAAATTGTAATAAGTGCTAACATTGGGCATTAGGATTGAATTGTAAGTTCAGTGTCCACACTGGTGATGCAACTGACATTCCAATTGAACCCACAGCCCCTTCTTCCCTTTCATTCTGCAATTCTGCCTCTGCCCATCGTCCTTCAAGTGATCCCGGTTCCTTTGTTTTTAAAAACTAAATAGATGAGAATAGTACTACACCACCTTATCACTTTATCACAGGGTTTTTTATTCTTATAATTATTTAATTTCTGTAAAAGCTATTGAGATGAAATGAAATGTGCTGCTCCTTTGTTTTGAAAAGGTTACAGTGTGCTCTACAAAAGGTGGCGGCATTAGAAAAACATTGCAGGAATGTGTCTTATTTCATAAGAATAAAGACGATCATAGTGATAGGGTGATCTAACACTATTCTCATATTTTTAATAAAAAGAAAGAGGCCGATTAGTAAGACAGAGGAAACAATGCGGGGGCATTTTACCATGGCCCTGAACATCACATCCAGCTTTTTACATCACTGAAATACCACCTAGAGACATATTTCTCATCTTTATATGCAACTGCACACAAATAAGAATCTTTTTAATTGCTCCAATATGAAAAAAGTAGGTGCTTTCCAGAAGCACACAAAAATACTGATTTGAGAGGGGGGGGGGAACAGAGATGGATTTCATTCAGCCTTTGCATCATGCAAAATCAAATTCACCTGTTTTGGAAGTGGAGCAGTTCTAAATACACTTGATGATGAAGTCACCTGCAAGTAAGAGAGCTACATCCTTTATGTTACTTCTGGACTTTCTATGGACAACTCATTGACCACTAAGGGAAACTGAATTATGGGCTAGGTAGATTTTAGTCTGATTCCAATAGACTAGAGTTCCTCAACCTTAGGTCCCCAAATGTTCTTGGCCTTCAATTCCCAGAAGTCCTAATCAGCAGGTGTACTGACTTGGGCTCCTGGAAAATAAAGTCCAATAACACCTAGGGACCCAAGGCTGAGAAAAACTGCAGTAGACTCTTTGTTATAACACTCTTATCCACTATCCTACACTGACTATACTATACATCTTAAAGCAAGGGAGTAGTATTTAGAGCATTGCTCCATATTCTCTTTACATATAATTTGCTGAATGAATAACTCTAGAGAAGGTAAATAGACTAGTCACAGATAACATGATACAAAGAAGAAAGCAGATTAGAAATATCACAAAAATTCCAAAAGTACAGGGGGAAAAGTAGGAAGACTTTAATGGGGCCTTAAAGCAACTCAATTAAAATAAGAATGGCTAGTGTCCCATTAATATTGACAGTTGCAGTTTGTTTGCATTTATACCCCACCCTTCTGGTGCAAAGACCACTCGGGGTAGGTTACAATCATATAAAACATCTAATACAAAAACAATAGATGACAACAACAAAGCGATATCATAAAATATACATAACAAAAGTTCCACTGTATCTAAGAAATCATGTGTATGTGTCTTTGGTTAAAGGTTTTAGATATTCTCCTAGATTATGAATATTTGCTAATTATAGGGGAATATGTGACCAAAATCCTGTTGATTATGTCTGTGTGCTAAAATTAAATTGTGTACCTCGCAGTGGGAGAATGCCATTTTAAAAAAAGGTGCCTGTCATTTGATGCGACATATATCCAATTCCAAAACAAATGGCCATCCAGTAATGCGACTGGCACCACACTAGTTAGTGACAGTTTGCTGGTGTGAGTTATGCAATATAACTTCAGGAGACATTACTAAGAGGATACTTGTCTAGATGTTTTGTTCTTAAGTAATATGATGCTGCACTCCGGAGTCTAGTTATGCCTGCCACATGACCACGGAAATGTCTGCAGATGCAGAGAACTACGGCTCTTTGGCTATAAACAGAGATGAGCAGTGAACCCTAGAATCGGATATGACTAGCATAGTGTAGCATAGTGGATAGTCTTTGGACCAGGACTTGCAAGACCTGCGTCCAAATCTCTTTTAGGCCATAGAAAACCACTGGGAAGTGGCATTGATAAAATCACTAGTTAAATATTTCCCATGTCTTGGAATCCCTACTGGAGTCAGAACTGACTTGCTTGCAAATAACACATTAAGATCTTCTGGTCTCAAATATTTATAAGTATTCTAAGTTTACAGAGATGAATATGCAGTGTCATGCAAACCTTTGGTAAGATGAGATGTTTTTAACTGCATGCTGTTTTGTCTGCCAACGCCAAGAATAATTATAGGAGTACCTCTACTGAATTTATTCTTAATTAATACTTTCACTCTGTAGCAAAGATGTTGGCTTTTCTTACTTTTAAAACAAAGATCTAAAAATTAAATAGAAGAAATTACATTTCCAATCCTATACATTATTTGTCAAGAGTAAGGCCCACTAATCGAGCTGTATAGAAATCATTCTAAATTACACTTTGTGATTAATTTCCTTGCTAGGTACCACAGTAATATCAAGGTATGGAGTCCAAGGGTTAGAAAGCATGGAATCCAGCCATTATGAGACAGAAGACTGATTAAGAGAAAAATAATTTAACATAATATTGAAGAAATAAAAGTTAAATATGAATCAGTCGTTCACTTAGACAAGTACAGGTTAAAAGCTAATGTTTATACAGGATAAAAGATAATGTTAGTTTGTGCTGACCAAATCTAGGCAGTTAGTTCCTTAATTAAGGGTGCAAAAATGCTTAAATAATAAGTTCTACTGAGCAAAGTAAAAAAAAAATTCTGAAGAAACTAATAGCTCCTCTGGTGGCATAGTGGTTAAGGCATTATGCTTGAAGACTGGTTCGATTTCTGAGAACTGCAACAAGTAACTTCAAATTAAACAAGCAATTTTACAATGCCAGCAAACTGAGCACTGCAGGAGAATAGGTGAAAAGAAATTATTTTACTCTGCTAGATCAACTCTGTTGCACTGAATCACTGATTTTTTTCCTTTGCTCTTCTATGAAGTGCAGGCAGATTCTCAATCAGGACCACACACAAGGCAATGGAAAAGCAGGGCCATAGCCAGGAGGTGGCTAGGGTGGGCTTTGCCTACTCTGAGTTAGCAGTTTGCCCACCCTCAAACTCCCGGCTGTTTATATATATGACATTGTTGCCTATCCTGATAAAATATATGCCTGCCCACATCTAGAATCCTGGCTATGGCCCTGGGGAAAAGTTATTTGAGTGATTTAGTACATCAGCAACGGTCTAGCATAGGTCAAAATAATAATTTCACTTACCCTGCCCCTCTAAAGAGGAACATGAGAAATGCTTAGTTGACAGTAGAAGGGGATGGAAGGTTGCTTGAAGTTGATATGCCATTTGGATGAGAGGATTGTGTCAAAAGACATTATCGGCTCTCCTTCATACCTCAAGTGGATCCCATTTAGGCCACACCACTCCTCATCAAACAAGCCAGTGTAGTTGCATCCTAAAAAGGCTAAACTGAGGCTATTGCTCTTTGGAAATACAGTACCGTATCATGAAAAGTCATGACTCACTAGCAAAAACAATAATGCTAGGAAAAGAGCGGAACCTAATTTGATCAATTAACAATCACATAGCCTTCAGTATGAGACATGAGGAGAGCTATTAATGATAAGGCTTTTTGAAAGTTATATGGTTACCGTAAGTTGGAAAAGACTTGATAGCATATAACAATACATCTTCCCTTCAGTACTCTTTTGTTGTTCAGTCACTCAGTACTCTATGCCTTCTAAAATGTTCAGTCACACCCCAATGGAACTATTTTGCCTCCCATTCTTTAGGTTTGTGGTTTTTCCAAATAGTGTCTTTCTTCTTGTGTTTAGATGTTATGTCAACCAAAAGATAATTTTTCTAATGAATTGCTCATTGTTATAAGTATTATGTTATATTGTTGTTGTAACATGGTTTTACCAATGCCATCAAGCCAGAATTTACAGTAATCCTAAAAAGTATGTGTGGTATTTTAGGAGTGACTGAACATATATGTGTGGTATAGTGCTTCAGTAGTGGAAAATTCAGTTGTTCAGGTTTCCCTCAACATCATAGTCTTTGGGGAGGCACCTTCTATGTAATCCTGGAGGGCCATTAATCAAACCACTAACAACCCAAAATTCCTGGGAATTAAACTGGACCATGTTTTAACTTATATAAACATAATTGTTAGGATATTAAGCAGAAGGTATGCGCCAGGAGCAATCTCATCCGTAAACTTACAAATACCACATGGGGAGTGCAGCCTATTGCTCTTTATATATTTGGCCTTGCCTGGGGTTTTCTGCTGCAGAGTATGCTGCCCCAGTCTGGAGAAACTGTGCCCACGCGTCAGGTTAAGGTGGCTCTTTATGAAACAGGCTATATACAGTAGTTACAGGATATTTTCAACCAATGTCTGTTAATAAAATATTCTCATTCATGGGTATAACACCTCCAGACAAGTAGCACCAGAAGTTGAGAAGTAAGACGCAGACCCAAAGCATCCAATGTTTGGACTTCAGGGCTGCAGTGGCTCAGTGGTTAAGGTGCTCATATTGTTAGCTGGAAGGCCAGCAAGTTGGCAGTTTGTGACCCAGGTACTTTATGATTGAGTCCCCGACTGTCCCAGCTCCTGCCAACCTAGCAGATCGAAAGCAGGAAATTGCAAGTACAGTAGATAAATAGGGACCACTTTGGTGGGAAAAGATGTTGGGAGACATGAAAGGAGCCTCATTCGGGCATCCCTTGAGCTGAGTTTCTCTAGGTAAAAATCCTTTCAACCCAGAATAATTTCTGACACGAAATTATTATTAGGGCTGAAGTCAAGGAAGAGCTTCCTAAAAACAATGGCACAAATTCCATCTACAGCTGTTCCTCAAAATGAACTATGAAAAAGAATTTTACCTGGAGAATTATGGGCAATGAAGAAGCCTGCAGGTTACCATCTCCAATATGGGATATGGAAGAGGCTGAACAGGCAGAAAACTGAGGTGAGATCATGTAAAACAAACCTAAAGAGCGGGGTCCACATTGACAATGGTGAACAATGTGAATGTGGTGAGAGACAAGACTTTGAACATCTACTAATCTGTGGTAACTTGTCCGAATTATGTGATACCAAATATTTGTTTGAAGTAAACCACAGGTCTATTTGAACTGATTACTGGAAAAGTAAGAGTGTGAATATGTAACCATGTTGTTTATGTATGCATACATTTTTAAATAACAAGTGTTTTTAATTATGGTTTCGGACTTGTTAAATGAATGAATGAATGAATGGTGGTTTTACCACTTTCATATTCCCAATTAGTTTACTTGACAGAGAAGCAAAACCAAACCCAGGATTCCTGATTCCAAGTCTATTATTTTTTCCACTACACCACACTGGATACCCTACTATACTAGTTAGTATATATTACTATATTCAATGATTTCATAACCTACTCCGATTTCTGAAGTTTCAGGCAAGGCAGCCCATGATTTAGTGGGGAAGGCTCACTCTGAAATGATGAGAGGAGGCAACTCTCACATTATATGGTTTGTCAGCCCAGAGGCACAGAGCAAGAAAATAGTCCTGGGAGATCATACACCTACCATGGACATACATACACTAGCAATATGATAATCAGTTCAGATGCATTACTCAACTTGACATAAGCTTTTGTGGCTTTAATATGACAATCAGACCCATTGTATTTTCTGGGGATCCCGAAGTGTCTTTTTTAAATTACTCCTCTTAAACCAGGGGAGGCCAATCTTTTTGTGTCTCAAGCCTGACCATGCCCCCAGTCAGCTTAGTGAGCAGACCATGCCCCTGGAAGCAGGCATATTTACGACAGCAAAAGGTGCATTTGCACATGCGTGGGCACACGCCTGTGCATGCATAAATGTGCGCTTCCACTTCTGGGTGTGGGGGAGAAGGCGACAAACCTGATGGAATAGTGTCGTGGCCGGGGCCAGCCTGTGGGCCATAGGTTGGGAACCTGTCTTAAGCGGTCCCCCCTCAAACGCCCACCCCATTTGACCTACTAAAGGTAACAGTCACCCTTGCTCAAGAGCCAGTCATATCCAACTCTAGGAGTAAGTGCTCATCTCCATTTAAAGCCAAAGAGCCAGTGCTGTCTGTGCCTGGAGGTGTTTTGTGGTCATGTGGCAGGCATGACTAGACTGTGAAGTGCATGGAATACTGCTAACTCTCCCCCTGAAGCATTACCTATATATCTACTTGCAATTTCTTGATTTCAAGCTGCCAGGTTGGCAGAAGCTGGGACAGAAGACAGGTGTTTACTCCATCATGCAGCACTTAGCTCTTGACCATCAAGTTCAGCATCTTAACCACTAAACCACCATGGTTACCATTTGGCTTACTGCTTTCCCTCCGAGGTCTAGTTCTACTCGTCTCCTAACTTGGACGTTTTTCTTTAGACCAGGGATTCTCAACCTGAGGCCCACAGTGCCATTTCATGTGGCCCCACACTGCCTCTACCCTTGGAAGTGTCATATGGTGAAGGGCAAAATGGCTGTTCAGCCCCCGAAATTGTCTGAGGACACATAACCTGGCCCCAGCCTTAAAAGGTTGAGAACTCCTGCTTTAGACCAGGGGTTGAGAACTCCTGCTTTAGACCAGGCACATTTATGCATGCACAGGTGTGTGCCCATGCATGTGCAAATGCACCTGTTGCTGTCGTAAATATGCCTGCTTCCGGGGGCATGATCAGTTTGGACTGGAGGCCAATCACTACAGCCCATGGGCCGGATCCAGCCCCCAGTGCCAATTCATCCGGCCCACGAAGCCCTCATCACTCCCAGAAGTAGAAGTAAAATGTGCCCATCTGGGTGCGTTTTACTTCCGCTTCCAGGAGCGATGAGGACTTTGTGGGCCAGATGAATTGAAACTGGGGGCTGGATCCTGCCTATGATGGGCCATAGTTTGGGCACCCCTACTTTAGACCCATGTCCTGGGTCTCTGTTTCTCACTTTCTCATATACGTCAATCTTTTTTAACGGCCTAACAACACACCCCTCAGCCTCTTCCCCCTCCTCACTCACTCGAGGGGGCACAACGGGTTGCCATTTGCAGGCCGCGGGTTTGCTTTTTGGTTTCATGTTCCCCTCAGGCTCCTGCTGCCTCCCGTCCCCCAAACTCGCCCCTATTCCCCTTCCCGAGGGACTTTTAGGAGAAAGGAGGGCGAGTCCTTTTCGAGCGCCCTGAAGCGCTGTTTCGTGCAAATGGCGCCTTCCCCACATCCCCAGCCAGGAGGCGCCTATTTATTTCGCTTTCTGTTTTGTCTATTATTACTTCGAGGAGGATGCAAGCAGCAAACCTCCCTCCCCATTTTTAACGCCCACGGTTCCTCCTATTACAACTTCCTGATTTTGCATTCATCGCATTTAAATCTATTGCATATATCCTCCGACACCGGGGCCATTCGCAACCGGCGCTCCGGAGGAAAAGGCGGCTCAAGCCTTCCCCGCTCTTTCCGGGAAGGAGGCGGCGGCCTGGTGAGGCCCTGCCCGCCGGGGGCTTGGCTGACTGGCGGGGCTGAGTGACGGACGACGCCTGCCTGGGCTCGTTAGAGGGAGCTGTGGGCCGGGTGGGAGCGGCGCTTGCTGCAGCAGCACCAGCGCCCCCCCCCCCCGCGCCGCCCCTCCTGGAGAGCCGGCGGGCCGCAGCCGGAGAAACGGCGGCGAGCAAAAGCGGCCCCGGCGCAGCCTCTTCCCGTCACTGGGAGTGGTGGGCGAACGAAGGCACACACGCAGGGCCCGCCTGGGAGGGAGCCACGCTCGCCCCTGCCTCCGCCGCCATGAATCCGAGCAGCGTCTTCTTAGGACCGGCTCGAGAAAGCCAGCCGGGCGCCCGGAGGTACGGAATGACATTCTTCTTCTTCTTCTTGTGCCGTATCCGATTCCGAATACTGGCGATCCTCGTGGCGATCAGCCATGAAGACTGTCCTGCCAATATAATGCAGTCGCTTCATCTGCCTTCCACATTGCAGCATGACACCCATACCGCTGTTCTAGTTCCACTAGTCACTTTCTGGTCCTGAGCCCTTTTTGGCACACAAAGTCTTCACCAGCCCCAGGCCGGTATTGATGAAGCTGCTGCCTTCCATCAAGATGGATTCAAGTGGGGATTTAATTAATCCACTTGGGGACCATCACCTCTTCCCTGTGGACTTCGGCACCCAAGGCCGCTAGTCCTCAGGGTGGTCAGGTTAATGAACCGCCGCCTGACGATCGGCGTTGAGTCACTGGCACAGTATATGGTCTACTCTATTACCATAACCTGGCCAGACGTCGCCCTGCCCGCCCCTTCACTGGCGTGCCTGCACGGGAGTAAAGGGCGCGAAGGGGACTCGGGGAGGGAGGGAGGAAGCGAGAGGCGCCTTTGGACTGCAGGAAGAGAGAGAGAGACGCCGTCGCTGCTCTCTCCGGCTGCGGGAAAGGCCGAGGGCAAGAAGAGGACAGGCTCGGGTTCCCTTTGCAGCCCTGGAGAGGAGGATCCCCCAGGCAGGCAGGCAGGCAGGCAGGCGGTGAGGAGGTCGGAAAGGGTGCCCCCCCCCCAATCTCCCATTGGTGCTGCCTTGAGTTCCTCCTCTGATGCTGGGGGTGATGATGATGATGATGGAGGACGAGGAGAAACGTGACTAGGGTCTCCCCTGTTGCCCTTGAGAAGGTTTCTCGTCCACCCAGAGGCAGAAAGGGAAAGGGTCATCCCTGGCTGCTTTCTTATTCTCCCAGTGTAGCAATTACACTTATATATCTCCCCCCCCCCCCAATAGTCTTTGTGCATTCTCTGGGTGCTTTACAGGTAACTAGTATTCTGCCCCCCCCCCCATGTTGGATACTCCTTTTTACCGACCTCCGAAGGATGGAATGCTGAATCAACCATGGACCATTAGGATTGAACTCACAATGTTTGGGTTGCAGTACGGCAGTTTAACCAGCAGTTTGGTTTAAAAGCTAGTGTGTGGGTGGGTGTCATTAATTCCTTCCCCCACCCAGAGTGGAGAGAAGCACCTGTCTTTCTAAAGGGTTTTACTCCAAATTGAATTGGGAGTGGAGGGACAGAGTCACCCCATTAGTGCCCTTGAGAATCCTGCCCTTGTAGGTGCTGGTTACTGTTTTTTAAAAAAGGCCCCCTCCTGCCATTTCGGGCTTCAGAAGTACCCCTGTTGCTGCCCTTGAGAGATGCCTCAAAATAGAAAAGGAGTTAGAAGGAGGGATGTGGGTTATGGTCCTGAGAGTTTTATTTGTCGTTCTAATTTAAAGGATCAAAGATGAATGGGATTCCGGATCCATTGTAAGTCAAGAATGGCAGAATCTCTCATTGTGCCCTTGAATGCATCCTCATTTCACATACGATTGGAGGTGACTAGTGCCTCGTCCCAACCACAGGTGAAAAGTGGACTTAAGAGTCACTGTTGATGTCGATCCTGACGGGGATCAAGGTTTACAGCCTCCATCCTTCCAAAAGTTGGTAAAATGATTACCCAGCACATTGGGGACAAAATCCGAATTACTCTATAAATTGCCTAGAGTGTGCACAACATGGTTATAAGTGTGATTGCTATTAATGCTGTGATACTTCTTTAGTGGGGGTCCCTCCCTCATTTCCTGTCTTTGCCCCTTTTTCTAACCTGTCCTGTGGAAGGGAATTCATCCCTTCCCCTTCTTAAACATAACCTGTAGCTTGGCTGTTCCTCCCTTGAACTCTAACAACATCCCAAGAGTGCATCTCTTTCCCCCTCCAATCACCTCTGGTAGGGAAGATGCTGGAGAGCCCCAAAAAGGGGGAATCCTTGAAGTGTGGGGTTTCTCTTGGAGTGTGGGAGATGTCAGGAGGTCCCACCTTTTTCTGCTCTCCCCCACCCCACCCCCTGCAAACCTTCCCTGTCCTTTTTTCTCCAGGGAGGTAGACCTGACTGTGTGTGGAGAAAGAGAACCATCACCACCATCATCATCATCTTCCCTCCTTCCCCTTCTATCATCATCATCTCCTTTTCCCTCCTTCCTCTTCTCTCCCCTCCTTTTTCTTTTCCTCCTCCTCCACTTCTCCTTCTTCATCGCTCTGTTTCCAAAATAGGCAGCCGGGCAGGAGGAGGAGGGGGAGGCCGGCATGGCTGTAGAGACGAGCTCAGGCGACTCTCAGCTTCCCCTCCCGCCGCCGCCGCCTCCTTCTGTTGTAGCCCCAACAGGTGCGGGACTGGGGCGCTCTGGCCTGTCTGCCTCGGGGCGGCCCGGCCTCCCTCCCTCCTTCCCCGCCGCCCCACCATAATGGAAGGGCGTGAGGGAGGGGGAAAAGGAGCGCAACCTTCGCCGGGACGGGAGGCGGCCGCCGCCGCCGAGCTCGTCCCCTTCCTCCCGGCTTGGTAGGCCCTGACACGCCGTCCCTGGCGGCGGGGATCGATTTGGAGGGAAACCCTCCAGCCCGGAGGTTGGCGCGGCGGCGGCGGCTTCTCCTCCCTCGCCCCGACGCTCATGGAGCTGGTCTTTCTTTCCCTCAGGGAGCGGCGCAGGGAATAGGGAGCGGCCAGCCCGTTATTTTGGGGCCGGGCCAGCCACCTCTCTGTGTCCATGAGCCCGCCGTCTTCCCGTAAGAGCCGCCGCCATCGCCTTCCCCGGGAGCCGCCCGCCGGGCCCAGGCAGGCAGGGCCCTCGTCCCTGCTGCGTCCTTTCCTCGGCTGCGCAGCAGAAGGTGAGTGAGTGATTCATTCCCTCGAGGGTCGCCTTCGGGAATTGCCCAGGGAATTGCCTCTGCTTTCTCCTTCCTTTCTGTAGGCTTCCCATACGTGGCCTCCCTTCCATTCCCTTCTCTCCCAGGGTCAGCCAGACACATGCAAATAGACTACAGTATGTATGTGTGTAAAGCCACACTGTTTGTTTTGCATCCGTTTACTAACCAGTTCCCAAATTAGTGGTTAAGATGCTGAACTGGTCAAGTCAGTAGCAGAGTGCTGCATGACGGAGTGAACTCCCCTGTCTCTGTCCCCAGCTCCTGCCAAGCTAGCAGTGTGAAAGCAAGACATTGTAAGTAGATAAAGAGGTACCACTTGGGTGAGAAGGTAAACAGCGTTCTGTGCACGCCAGTGTCTCGTTATGCTTGCCACATGACCATGGAAATTTCTGCAGATGCAGACAAGTGCTGGCTCTTAGGCTGTAAACAGATGAGCACTGAACCCTAGAGTTGGATACGACTGGCTTTCAAGCAAGGGTGACCTTTACCTTACTATCTAGTATCCTTTATTAACCGATCAATCATCTGACCATATCAGGTTAAAATGTGATAAAATACATAAAATAAGATATAATTACAAAACCAGAATAAAAACAGATTAAAAGTAGAATGATACAACCACAATAAAATGAGATAAAATGTACTCAATAAAATTCATCACCTTTGCATGCAGCCCCTATCTGATCAATAAAACATCTTCTATTTTGAATGGCCCTCTTATGAATTTATCTACTAACCATCAGGGCCCATGGTGAAGTAGTGGTTAAGATGTCGATCTTGATTACCAGAAGGTCAGCAGTTCAAGACCCAAACGTTGCATAATGGAGTGAGCTCCCATCGTCTGTCCCAGCTCCTGCCAACTTTCGAAAGCAAGAAATAGCAAGTAGATACATAGGTACAGTTTTGGTAGGAAAGGTAACAGTGTTCCATGTGTCTAGTCATGCCTGCCACATGTCCATAGAAACATTGCAGTCTCTTGGGTGGCAAATGGAGATAAGCACTGCCCTAGAGTTGGACACAACTGACTTACCAGGAAGGGAAACCTTTTCCTTTACTAATCATTTGGAACTCAGCAGGGCCAAACATCACAGAAAATCTGAATACCAATCAGAGATCTTCTTTTATTACCTGTTGTAAAAAGCTACACTGATTTGTATACTTATATGTTATGCTAGCCAACCATTGTGTGCCTCTGTACCTGATGTGTATAAATTGGTACCATAAAGTCTCACTTTTATGTCTGACCGAGTGGACTTGAACCTCAAAAGCTAACATTAAAATGCAGCACTTAGTCTTTAAGGTGCCACAATGTTTTTTGTCTTTATGTTTTGTTTACTCTCTGATAGACTATATCTTTACTGAAAAATCCATCTCACTGAGTTTACTGTGATTTCCTCCCAACAACATGTGGCTCTCCAGCCTCTCTCATTCTCTTTCTGTTTACATTTGCTGCTAGGAAATAGTTTTACCACACTTCCCCCCTTCTTCCTTTACTTCTATTCTCGGCCTCTCAGTTATTGCTTAATATTTTATTTCATTCTTTACTCTTTATATGTTGAAGGTTGGACAGTCAGTTTCACTTATTGTGATGTCTGTTTTTGAGGTTTGCATGGTGTTTTATTGTAGGTAAAGTTCTGTCAGTACAGCTATCTCCCATTGGTGGTTGAGGAAAAGTTAGACGTTCACTGTATTTAGTGTGTAATCTACGATAAACTGCCAGTCTGTTTGTGGGAGAAAGTACTGTACAGAAGTTTCTTCTACAAACATTTTTGTTTGTGCTGTAATTACATTCAGTTGCCATCTTATGAAACAGAATGTTATTTCCTTTGCATGCCTGCGGTGCAAGACTAAGTGATGACTTATACAACATACAGCAGTCTAAATATATATGTTTTCTGTAAAAAAAAAACTTGAGTTCATGAGGTAGGATCTTGTGATTTTCTAACCTTCATAAATACATACTATCAGTTAATTGTTAATATCTGTGTTATAACTATGTACAATTTTTTTAAAAAAATAAGATTAATTCTTACACACAATCTGTGTAGCCCAGGAGTTCTCAACCTTTTAAAGCTGGGGGACAGGCGACGCTCCCTCAGATAACTTCAGGGGCCAGAGGGCCATTTTGCCCTTCCTCCACTACATGGCATTTTCTGGTGTGGTGGAGGCAGTGTGTGTGGGGCACATGAAATGGTGCCGCAGACTGCAGGTTGAGATTCCCTGGTGTAGCCCATCTAGACCTTTGGCAACTCATTTATGTTGTTTCTGAATGGAAAAAGCAGATATGATTCCATGGAGAATATTTATGAAAGCATGCCATATACTCTAAAGCAGGGATTCTCCACCTGCAGCCACAGGCTAGATGTGGCCCATGGCATCATTTCATGTGGGCCCCCACTGCCTTCACCACACCAGGAAGTGCCATGTGGTGGAGAAAGGGCAAAATGGCCATCCAGCCCCTGAAGCTGTCTGAGGAAGTGTGATCTGGCCCCCAGCTTAAAAAGGTTGAGAACTCCTGCACTAAAGTGATTCCTCAGTTGCAAAGTATGCAATGTTTTGTTTGAGGTGAAACTTTTTGGCCTTTGCTAAAGTAAGACATGGTGGGTTTTGTGTTGAACAATATTTCTCTTTCTTATTTTGTAGGAAAAGACAACAGACTGCTGTGTGAAGAAGAGAATGGCTGTAACCATAGAACAGGCCCAAAGGGCGGGCTATATATTTCTGAAAGCACTGTTAAGATTTGGATTCATGGTTTCTAATAACCTTGTTGCTATTCCGTCCTACGTTCTGTATTTAATAATACTGCAACCCCTCCGATTGTTGGACAGTAAACGATTCTGGTATATTGAAGGAGTACTATTTAAATGGCTACTGGCAATGGTTGCATCCTGGGGCTGGTGGGCAGGATATACAGGTAAGAACAATTTACTGTTTTTAATTAAACAAACATGAATGAAAGAATAAAGCTTTATGTTGAAATTCGCACTTCGGCGATACCATTATAATTCCACAAAGTTTTCATGCTTTTCAGTTTTCTGGAACAGTTGTTTGAAAGTGTATGATAGGAGTGGTGTCATTTTTGTTGGTAGCATAACACAACTAAGGCTTCATGTCTGCATATGTATTGTTTAAAACAACATGGGGAAAATTCAAGGCAGCCAACAAAAGCAGTTCTGAAGAACAAACTCTCAGAATAAGGAGAAATCTGTGAAAGAATAAATTTGAAATGTGAAGGCCAGTGTCTAGCTCTGTATTTGCTTTCAAACTGCAGAAGCTGCCACATCAGTCTTGACAGGGTGACAGTCATATGTTAACAGGCACACAACTGGGACCTCTTTAGTTCTTTGTGTCAGCTTCTGTCATTGAAATTATTACCCATAAATATTGAACAGGATGGTGGCCAACAGGGTGATTATCATAATATAGCAAGATACAGAAATAAAAAAACACGAAGTAAACTCCTAGAGTGATTTATACCTCTTGAAGATATGGTTAGACAAAACTGGTTTTTTGTTTGATGTCTGAAGGAACACAGATGGCCTCTTCTCAGAAGAGAGGAAGATTTGTTGAAATCAGTAGGATTCATTATGTTTTGTTCTCATGTCTATACTGTCCCTAAATTCAGGGGCAGCATATTTTTATTTGTGGTATCATATTATTCAGTATTCCATACACTGAAAAAAGGGATGTGTTTGCTCTTTGATCCTTTTATCCTCTATAGGAGAACTAAGATCTTTTTCAGATCAAATCAGCTGCACCACAGTTTTGATGCAAGCAGTTTGACATTTACAGACTGTAAATGTGAAGAGATATCTAGGACCTGATTGAGCAAATGGAACCTGGCTGTTCAGAATGGGAATCACTGCTTGTGCAAGGGCATGTCTCATGCAACCAGGAGATCCTACATTATTGGCTGGTTTTATGTTGTTCTGGCACCAAAGAGGATTCTAGTCTAGCATATATTCTGGGGTGCAGCGGACTGATGCTTTTTGCTTGTTTGTTATGGTTTGGTGGAATATTGGGAGCTGGGTTTTGTGTTTGCAGTATAGTAAATGTCCAAAATCTGATAAAAGTTGATATTCAGTTATTTATTTATTTATTTATTAGTTCAAATTTATATTGCCACCCACTTGCCGTGGCGACTCAGGGCGGCTTACAGACAATACATTACATTACAATACAATATGTTGGGGTGGGCACAGGGAGAGGGGCAGCAAGGTCCTCAACCTGCCCTGGCTTCTTCCTCCCCTGGCAGTTGGTGTAGGCACAGGGAGAGGGGCAGCAAGGTCCTCAACCTGCCCTGGCTTCTTCCTCCCCTGGCAGTTGGTGTAGGCACAGGGAGAGGGGCGGCAAGGTCCTCAACCTGCCCTGGCTTCTTCCTCCCCTGGCAGTTGGTGTAGACACAGGGGGAGGGGCGGCAAGGTCCTCAATCTGCCCTGGCTTCTTCCTCCCCTGATTTAACTCAATCATGAGTTAAATGCATATACAGTTCTAGTACTGTATATTGATTTCTTCAGATGTTCCATTTCCAAATTTCAGTCATTGGTTAAAAATGTCTTCAGACAGTAGCTGAAATTCTGTGCCCACAGAAATATGGTGATGTTACTGGTATTTCAGTGATGGAAGAGCTCCTCTCCTCTCTCATTGTCTTTGTGAGTACACTAGCACCTTGGATAACAATGAGACTTGGTTCCACAAGTCTCGTCGTTATCCGGTTTTTGACGTTGTTCGATGCATTGATCACACAATGATAAAAAAAGCCCTGTTCCCTTTCTGAAGAGGAAAGGGAAGAGGGGGGTGATCAGCCTGCCTTGTTGGAAAGGGCAGTGGGGATTCCATGAGTGGAATCCCCCCTCCCCTTTCCAAGGGGGTCAGAGAACCCGAAAAGGGCAAAAAAAACCCCATCCATTTTTTAACCCATTTTGGGCTCCCTGACCCCCCTGCCGGCTCCAGGGAGGTCGGGGGACCTGATCCGTGCTCTTTCTGAAGTTTCCCCACCTCTCTGGCTGCTGCAACAAGCCAAAACGTTGGGATTCGAATCCCAACATTTTGGCTTGCTAGAGCCTCCAGACTTCGGAAATAGCGCGGATCGGGTCCCCTGACTTCCCTAGAGTTGGCAGGGAGCTGAGGGAGCCCAAAATGGGCAGAAAAAATGGACATTTTTTTCACCTATTTCGGGCTCCCTGACCCCCCTGTCGGCTCCGGGGTGTGTGTGTTGGTGTACCTGATCCACAGCTGCGGGGTGGCTGTGGAAGCCGATGAGGACTTCTGGTCGGGTTCCTTAGCCACCCGCCCCTGCCTCTGCAGCTGCAGGGTGTCTGGAAAGCTTTCCAGCCATCCTGCTGCTACGAACGACTGCATCGGATAACGCTAACAGATCATTATTCGATTTTAGTGTTATACAATGCAGTCGTTATCTGAGGTATTACTGTAATTTGTTTCATTACCTAGAAGTAGTGGGAATCATAGGGACAGAAGAAGGAAGTCTTCACTTACTAAAAATCTGTTCCTTGTAATATCGGTTTGTGATAATTGTCAGTAATTGGAGACTTTCTTTTTCCATGCTGGATAAAAAAATTAAGATACTGTATACTAATGAATTCTTGCAGTCTGTAACATTCATATAGTGTATGTCTGTAAAATGGAGTAATATTTTCTCAACATACATAGTTAAGTTCATAAGTGTATCAGTTGCATTGTTGATAGCTGAATTGAAACCACTGCATTTGTATCTAGTAAATATTGTTAAAGTATTCTTTAAAGTTCCTGGTAACCTCATTTGTTCTTTGGGGGAAAACATTTTAGACTCTAAACTATGCCCAATGTGTGGCCTGTGGACCAGATACAGCCCCTGAAGCTATTCCATTAGGCCCACGACCCCCTCACCAAACCAGGAAGTGAATACGGACGCTTCTGCGCATGCTTGAAAGTGGCCATATTTACTTCTTGGTTCAGCATGGACGTCCTCGCACATGTGCAGAAGATTCTGTATTTACTTCCTGGTTTGGTGCGGATGTGCTCACGCATGTGCAGAAGCATCTGTATTTACTTCCTGGTTTGTTGTGGACGTGCTCACGCATGTGCAGAAGCATCCACACTAAACCAGGAAGTAAATATGGCCACTGTCGTGCATACACAGAAGTGAAAGCACCAAACCAGGAAGTAAATATGGACACGCATGTGCAAACATGCCATGTTCCGGGGATGTGGTCTGGCCTGCTCAGCTGTTCCAAGGGCGTGGTCAAGCCCCCAGTCCAAAAACTTTGGGCACCCCTGTTTTAGAGGCATATGGTACAGAGCAAAAAACCTTGTGTCCCCTCAGTTATGCATCTCCTTTATATAGTGAAATATCTCCTGGTTTTATGGTAAAAACCTGTTCTTCTTAGTCTCATTTTATTTTTAATAGTAGGCCATTTATTTCACTGTTCATCTTCTAAGTCTACTCCAAGCCATACATTTGTATGGATGATGTAATTCTTAGCTTAGTGTTGTTGGGTTTTTTTTTTTTGATGTGTGATGGGGAGGGGGGTAGTGCCGCATTTATGTCTGGAAATTATACTTTTTAGAAGTACTGTATCCTGCATCAAAACGTGTTTATCTACTACAATTTTGCAAGTTTATCTATAGATCTTAGGAATGTTAATATAGTCATATAATGTAACTAAAAATAAAGGAAGAGCAATGCTGGTCCTTGAGGAGGAGGAAAATGTCATCTCAGGATTCCTTCCTTCTTTCTCTGCCTTTCTGGTGCATGCACTACTCAGGGAAGCTTACAAACATCAAAATAACAACAAATAAAGCAATTAAATAAAACACAGCTAATAACATGAAAGTGTAATACCAAAAAACATGAAAACATTAAAGAAAAACATGGGGATCTGTATATCAGTATATAAAAATATCATTTGAATATAATTCCCATCCAATCAGCACAACAAAAACATCAATAGAGGAAGCGATAGCAGCAGATAGCCTAGCTTGAGGGCAAATCACATTGTAGCCCCAAATATATTAATAGTTGGGGGAAATCTGCTGAAATAAGTTCTGTAAGCCTTCAGAGATTTATGGAACACTAGCAGCAATGAGGCTGATCTCCACTGGCAATTTATTCCAAAGGGTGGGGGCTATGGTGGAGAAAGCTTTCAATTGAGTCACTGCTTTCTTCATCTCTCTAAGTGTGACCGCTCAGAGTTCAAACATCTGAGTGCTCCAGGTAGCTCTCTTAGATAACATGGTTCTAGACCAGGGGTGCCCAAACTTTTTGGGCCGCGGGCCGATCATGTGGTTCAGGGAGCCAGTCACTAAGGCCCTGGAAGTGGAAGTAAAACGCGCCTGTACAAAAGACTCTGCCGCCGCTGCTGTCATGAGACCATCCCCGGACGCTCTCCCTGGTCAGTTATGTAGCTGACTAACTGAGGATGATGAAAGATGTATAAGAGACAAAGACTTTCTAGATTGTTTTGTACTGTATTTTCTTGACTGTAGTGTATTCTTTTTTTACCGTAGCACATTTTTTATTGTATTGCATTTTTCTGATTGTATTATATTCTTATTTTTTGTGAAAGATTTGTTGACTATTGACTGTATCATATTTGTTGAATAGTATTTATATTATATTGTTTTTTAATATTTGATATTGTAACATTGTAAGCCGCTCTGAGTTGCTTCGGCAAGAAGGTAAAGGTAAAGGTTTCCCTTGCTCGAAAGCCAGTCGTATCCGACTCTAGGGGTCAGTGCTCATCTCTGTTTCTAAGCCGAAGAGCCAGCGCTGCCTGCTTCTGCAGACGTTTCCATGGTCATGTGGCAGGCATGACTAGACAGCGGAGCGCATGGAACGCTGTTACCTTCCCACCAAAGTGGTCCCTATTTATCTACTTGCAATTTCTTGCTTTCAAACTGCTAGGTTGGCAGGAGTCGGCAAGAAGAGCGGCATATAAATCGAATCTAACAACAACAACAACAACAACAACAACAACAACAACAACAACAACAACAACAACAACAATAATAATAATAATAATAATAATAATAATAATAATAATAATAATAATAATAATAATAATAATAATAATAATAATAATAATTACCGGCGGAGATCCCAGCCTCAATCCCACTGGGCTGTTCTGTGCCTGTTGAGGCTGGGATCTCCGCTGGTAACGTAACTTTTGCAATCGTGCACTAGGACTACGGGGGTGTTTGGAGAGAGATCAGATCTACCCCTTGTTCCCTTTCCTCTTTGGAAAGGAAACAGGCCTTTTTTTTAACATTGTGCAATCAATGCATCACACAGCGTTAAAAACCGGATAATGCTAAGACTTGTGGAACCAAATTTTAGCATTATCCGAGGTACTAGTGTAATTAGTTTTCAGTGTATTCCTATGGGAAACTGCATTTCGGTTAATCTATTCTGGTTTTCAGTGCATTCCTATGGGAAATTCAGTTAAAGTAATTTTCACTATAAGAAACGTCCCAGAGAATGCATTAATTACGTTAATCAAGGTTCCACTGTACTAGCCTGATATGGTCAAATCAGCGAATACCAACCACCAGCCTGGTAGCTACATTTTGTACTCACTATACCAGCCTCAAGGGTAATTGATCCTGAAGATTACCAGTCTGTAGGCTGATACTATCAGAGATCTCATGTCGAGGAATGAGTCGAGCTGGACTATGCGCCGTAGGTAGAAAAATGTGGATTTGACTACTGAGGACACCTAATTGCTCTTGGTGATTTATTTTTTCTAAGTGCTTTGAGAACAGCACTCATTTCACTTTCTAAAATTGCAGATTGTTTGTCAAAGGATTCTTCTTTGAGACAACCTGTAATCATTGTCTCTTCTGTATAGTTTTCTGGTATATTGTTTTAATGTTCAGATAATACATTTCTTTGTTTATATTTATTTATTTATTAGTCACATTTCACGGCCTACTCAACAAGCGACTCTGGGCAGCGTGCAATTACATTATGAACTACATAAATCCCACTAGAGATCTATAAAAAAACTTGAAACCAGTAAAACCCTCAATTAAAAATGTTGATCTTTCAGCATCCTTAATCTAGATTTAAATTTCCATTTTATTTATTGGATATTATGGAATAAACGACTTGCTTTTCTTTTTTTGTTGCTCTCTTCTGTTTTGCAACAATTATTTTCATAATTGTTCTTATTTACAAGTTGCTGAAAACTGCATTTAAGATTTTGACCCTATTTCTTTCACTTTTTAATGTTACTTCTTGTTTACAGTTTTAAGAGTTCCTTTCATTATTTAGCCAGACTTTTCTTTTTTGTATTGTTCCCTGATATTAGGTAAACGTAAAGGTCACCCTTGCTCGAAAGCCAATTGTATCCGACTCTAGGGTTCAGTGCTCTTCTTTGTTTATAGCCAAAGAGCCAGTGCTGTCTGTGTCTGCAGACGTTTCTGTGGACATGTGGCAGGCATGACTAGACACTGAAGTGCATGGAACACTCTTACCTTTGGTTTAATTTCATAGTTACATTGTTTACAGTCAGTTGTTTAGTAATGTGAATCTGTTTTACATGTACTGTACTTTGAATTCTTTGAGAATGTTATTTAAGTTATAAGTTTCTTGAGTATTATTTTTTCAATTTTATTCTGTTTTTAAAATATTAACAGTTCATCATCTATACCACAATCTGCTATCTTCTGGACTTGCTTTTGGTATCCTCTGCTGTTAAGTATATTTTTATATTCTGTTTCTTTATTGGCCATCTGGCAGCATTCATGTGCATAATTATCTGTTCAGTTGCCTGAAGCATGTGTTTGCAATAAACATATAATTAGCTTCATAGAACTCTATGAGCCACTTTTTTGCGTCATTACTAGTTCTTAGACCAGATTTTCCAAAGATGTTGACTTCTGCTTCATTTCATACTTTTGCATTTCAGTTACATATGATTACCAACACATCTTGTATGGTGAATGTCTTCTTGGACTTCTGCATAAAAGCTTGAGTTTTTCAGCTTCTGTAGTTGGACTTTTTTTAAACTTTTATTTATATTTTTCAACATACAAATAATAATACAATCATACAAGAAAGAAAAAGAAAACATAAAAATTTGGCTTACATATCAATTTGGTATACATACTTAAAAGAAAGAAAAAATACTTTAACTAAAGAAATACACATAAGACAACAAAAAAATATATGCTTAAATCTTACTACTAAATCTAACTTGTTTTTAAAATTACTACAAAGTAATTTCTACTCTTTCATTCTTATTTAACTCTAAACATACTCCACCCTTTTGTTATATACATTGTCCAGAAGGTACAGCAATTCATTTCCCCCAAAAATTGACATGCTCAGGTACAGGCTTAATACCCTTATTTTTTACCATTACATGTTCTACAAATATTTTCCAGATTCTCCAGAATTTGTTTTCCTGAACTATGCCTTTTTTAAGATTCAGCTCCCATGTTAATTTGTCATTAAGTGCTAATTGCCACATTTCCTTATACCAATCCTCTATTTTTATTATCAACTCATTTTTCCCGATACATTGTCTAGCTGCTGACATCATAATAATCAATAATTCATTATCATCATTACACATTTTAAATTTGTCCAAATTTGTTAATAATACTAGTTCCGGCCCCAGTTCAAGTCTCCGTCCAAACATATTCTTTATTTCCATTTCCATTTCTCCCCAGAATTCTTTCAATTTATTACAGTTCCACCACATATGTGTATATGTCCCCATTGACTGTTTACATCTCCAGCAGACGTTGCTTATCTTATTATCTATTTGGTGCAGCTTGACTGGGGCCAGATACCAGCGCCATAACAACTTGAAATTATGCTCTTTGACTCGTACTGACATAGTTCTCATAATTCTTCTTTTCAATTTTTTCTTGCCATTTTTTTTCTGTAATTGTTATATTCAATTCCTGCTCCCAAGTATTTTTTAGTACCTCCTGTATCTGTAGTTGGATTTGAATAATGGTTATGTTGATAAGCTTCCCATACGTCTGATATTTGTTTACTTAATTTATATATTGCCCATTTAACCATACTCTTCAGTTGTAGCTTGCATTGTAGCACTATTGCTTGAGACATATATAACGTCACTGCTAGAGCCACACCATTTTCCCTGAGTTTGTTTCCAGAGTAAAATACTGATTGCAGTTGGTTCAGTAGCAACTGCTATTTGTACCTTGCTCTTTCCCCTTAACAGAAGGCCTTCAGCTTCCAGCACTTCTTTTGTCTTAGATTGTCTCATCATAGAGTTTTTGAGGTACAAATCTAGAGCAGGGGTGCCCAAACTAAGGCCCAGGAGCCGGATGCGGCCCCCGATGCCAATTCATCTGGCCCATGAAGCCCAGAGGGCACGCATCCGGCCCCTGGGACTTAGTGACCGGCTCTCTGAACCACATGATCGGCCCATGGCCTGAAAAGTTTGGGCACGCCTGATCTAGAGGCTTGCTATTTTGATCTTTCGAACTTTAGCTCCCAGAATTATCATGGGAGTTCCACCTGACAGACCCACACCTTCAGACACCTGTACAGTATGTGTCTCACCTGGAGGAAGTCCTAACTGAAAGTCTTCAGGGCATAGATTCTTGTTCAGATATAAACTTATCTGGGCCTTGTGGGAGTTTCTCATCAAAGCACCAGGGAGGTTTCTTTTTTGAACAAGAAGTTAGACCATGGGTGGCCTGTAAATGTGCCCATGGCTGTTGTAAATGCATTTAGAACAGCCGTGGATGCATTTTACGGAAGTCTTTATGGCAAGAGGAAACACATGACACACAAAAAGTTTGGGAACCTCTGAGCTAGACCATGATGACTTTCAGTTTCATATTCAGCTTTGACTATTCTGCCTAAGATAATACTGGTAGGAGGTGAGACTAATCACCTGACAGTATTGATGTTGGCTTCCTTATCACAATTCAACCTATCATGATATTAAGGTGTGGATCCAAGAGAATATCATTTATCATTGACAGTTAATATGTTCTTCTTTTATACTTCTGCCTTAACTGATTCTAAATACTGTATGCACTTTTGAAAAATACCTCTATGAAAATATATGCGTCATTATCAAAAGATTTGATTTGATTTGATTTGCTCATTTTTTACATTTACTTACTTTATTCCAAACACAACCTTCTTTCCTTATCATTCAATTGCTATATGTGTTTTTCTTCCAGCATTCATAGTTACTTCTGATGGTGGATCTGGGTATGGGAAAATGGAGTATGGGCAACAAACTACAGAAAGATAAGGAAGTAATAAGCTCATGTGCTGGGAATGAATGCAGGGAGTTGGCTTAGCTATCTTGTGTGTATCTGTTACCTTCCGTGGGAAAACACATTTCTTTATGTTGAAATTTGACTCTTATATTTATGTTGAAATATTTCATTATCTGGATGGTATCATTTAACTTACTTGCATGGGAGTGGGAAAAGATTTTAATCTGGAATCCTTGTCTCCCTTTCTCTTCTTGGATTGTTGGTGTTTTTTAACCTATAATTTATGTGTGTGTGTGTGTGTGTTTGTTTATACACACACAAATTATATGTTTATGCATATGTTTATGCACGGGACTGCAGTGGTTAAGCGGTTAAGATACTGAACTTGACAACTGGAAGGTCAGCATGTTAACAGTTTGAAACCCAAGTGCTGCATGACGTTATGAGCTCCTGTCATCTGTCCCAGCTCCTGCCAACCTAGCAGTTCGAAAATAAGAAATTGCAAGTAGATAAATAGGTACTGCTTTGGTGGAAAGGTAACAGCATTCTGTGGACTCCAGTGTCTGGTCATGCCTGGCACATGACCATGGAAACATCTGCAGACACAGACAGCGTTGGCTTTGGCTATAAATAGAAATGAGCACTGAACCCTAGGGTCGTATACACCTGGCTTTTGACCAAGGGCAATCTTTACCTTATACTGTAGGTATATGCATACTCCTTTCTGAGTCTTGTTATATAATAAATACTAGTAGTGATTTCAAGGGAGTCATTAGTACACTTAGCAGAAGATTAAGAATACAGAAAACCTTCACATGAAACCAAATGTAACTCTAATTGGGCATCTCTCAGTAGTCTAGGAATATGCTTGCTGAGTGGGCACCAAATGGTTACTGTTTGACCTGTTACCTGGTTGTCCTGCATCCTGGCATTTTTGTTATCTGCAAGAGGCCCACACACTTCCCCTCCTCTCTCGTTTGATGTGTTCAGCTCACTCCCACTGTAAAAATCCTTTCAACCCAGAATGTTATTACTCCCACTGTGGCGTGTCTCCTTTTTTTGTTGGATAGAAGGACCTTGCTTCCTTTTGGTTCTGGCTGCCTGTCACAGAATGCACATTCACATCAACTCAACAGTTGATGACCAGAAATGGGGGTTTTTAAGCCCCAATTTCACCAAACTGCTTTTGGTCAGTCAAGGTGAACCCTCAGTCAATCTCCTTTCCATGACTCAGCCTGAAAATCCCTCTTGAGGGTTTGTCTGTGGCTCTCTAAGCTTTCCTCAGACCACTTGCTTTGGTCTTAATGCAAAGTCACCTATCTAGATTTGGAATCAGGCTTTCTTATCAGTGTGTTTTTAAATACAGTACATATTGGCAGTTGCTTTTACTCTAAGATCATCCTCTGCCTGATTTTGTTGCTCCAGAGAATAGAAACACAAAGTGGAATCAAATGTTTGTAGGAAACACTACTGCATGTATTTTGGGATTCTTGATGGGGTCTTCCACAAATCAAGTTTATGCAAAGTGGGTGGCAAGACAAATGAAATGAACAGGTGCTCTTTGGTATCAGATAGTAATGAGCAACATGGATCTAAGTGTAGTGTAGTAGGGAGTTGTAGTTATATTTTTTGCCGTTTTAATTGTGAAGCACCATTGACGGGGTCACTAAAGGGCCTCAGAGTGGATGGACTTGTGATAAATTTTGAAATGTATAAAAAGGAATACAGCCTGAGAAACAATGTATTCAGATTTCTTTTTTCGTTTCTGAACCCTCTGTGTATTTTTAGACCAAAACTGTTGATTTGGAGTGAAAAGAACATTCTTTTTGATTAATAAAATTATCAGATCACCATGATTCTTAAAATAACCTGTGCAGCATAGTTTGCAGAAGGGTCTAGGGAAGAACATACTGATTGCCTCCACTACTTAAAAACCTTCAAAAAGTACTTTCCATTATTGATAGCATGGATAGCAGGTGAGCCCCAAGAACTAATGGGAAATGGTGCAGTTGTATATCCATGACACTCTGTCTTTCATTCTAAAGTATAAATTGTATGTGGCTTTCTTCGAACAATTCATACAAGAAAAAGACATTGGGATAGTTATGGTCTATTCAAAATATATCATGATAAGCTGGGCATTTTCTCAGAAATTTATCTATAGTTAACATCCTACACACTACATAGTAAAGTACTGTATATAATAGGGTAATTGGAAAGGAAAATAACAGGGAGAGAAATGCAAAAATGTATATATGATTTATTTACTGCAGTGCTGGTTGCAAAACTACTACAGTTGCAACTCGCTTAAAGAGCATAATGCGTTCCACAGGATTGCTCTTTAAGCGAGTTTGCTCTTTAAGCGAAACACCATTGTAACTGACCAATTGTGTGTGGGGGATTGCGAACCCCCATTTATTTGTTAAGCGAGTTTTTGGTTGGTTTTATTTGTTAAGCGAAGCAAATATTCAGAGAAAATTCTGCTCTTTAAGCGAGTTACTCTTTAAGCGAGACACTCTTTATGCGAGGTTTGACTGTATCTAGAAATGGTAGTCTGCTATTTTCAGATTATCAATTTTATGAAGACACACTTATTTCTTTTACTAAAATGGCATAGTAATAATATAGCTGGTGTGGTATCGTGGATTGAGTGCTGGACGAGGATTCAGGAGACCTAAGGATTTTTCTTCTGTGCTGTAATTATCATCGGCTGAAATGGCGTTCATGTATTCTAGGTAATATAGCTGTTATAATTGTCATTGTCAAAATCACTATTATAATTAATGGATTGCTTCTGGTTTGGGAATAAAATGACCCTGTGAGCCTAAATGAGGTCCAAGTGTGCCAATCATGTTGGCTAGAAGGCACTGTTGGTTATTTTAGATCAAAAGGTTTTTTTTAAAAAATCCAATGCGTTGGTTGAGTATTGTCTTCAACCTGGCACTTACAATGGAATATTGGTAGCTGCTGTGATCCATTCTGCCTTAATCTATTTTAGGCTTATCTTGTGCCTGTACCTAGATAGGAGGTCACTTAGAACTTTGGTTCATTTGTAGTCTCAAATATCAACTATTGTAGTGCATTTTACATGGGGTTTCCCTTGAAACTGATAATAGAAGCTTCAGCAGGCACAGAATGCAGTGGCCAGGTTGATTACCAGAATAGGTAAATTTTATCCTTATCACTCCAATCTTGGCTTGCCTGCACTGGCTTCCTATCCACTTCCATGAAGATCCAAGGTGTTGATAATAACATACAAAGCCCTGAACAGTTTGGGACTTTGTTACTTCTCGCAGCATGTCTTCTGAAGTTCTTGTCGGCCATGCATCTCCTGGTGATAACACCCTAGGAGGCCAAAAAGATAACTAGGAATAGGGTTTTCTCTTCTGTGGTCCCATCATGGTGGAACAATCTTCCACAGATGATGCACATTGTTCCCTCCCTCCAGACTTTCAAGAAGCTCTTATGTAGTGGAGAATTTGTGGGTCACAGTTTACTCATGTCTGAGCTGGATGGAGGGGGGGGGATGAGCATGCTGTGGTTCAGTGGCATAAAGAACAACCCATGGCTTGTGGTTATTCCATATGTGATTAGAAATACCTGTATATCTGCAAACTTATCAGAAAACAAAACAAACAAAATAAAAATAAAATAAAAAACACTTTAAAGATTAACTGCTATATTTTTATTGTTAGTTTTTGTGGATCAAGTCCACTTCTTCAGACAAAGTGTGAAACTTACAGGCATGTTTTTTATACACCAAATTCAGGGGGTCAAAAGGAGAAGGGGTGTGGTCAAGCAAGATGACAAGCAAGCATAACAATACAGCTTCTACAAACTATAACTGCAAATTTTTCATAATCACATTAGCACAGTGGTTAAATTGCAGTACTGCAACCAAAAGGTTGTGAGTTCGATCCTGACCAGGATTCAAGGTTGACTCAGCCTTCCATCTTTCCGAGGTCATTAAAATAAGTACCCGGCCTGTTGGGGTCAAAATGCTAATTAATTTGTGAACTGCCCAGAGAGTGCACTAATCGCTATGGGTCGATATATACGTGTAAGTGTGATTGCTTTAATTCCAGAAGTTATATACTGTAACTTTGAAAGTGGGCTGTGGTAGTATGAATGTGTGCAAACTGAATTTTTGTAGTTAGCGTCTTTTTCTTTAATAATGCTTAAGATAATTGCATGTGACACCTGTTGCTCAGCTCTGCCTGCAAGTAGGAATGATGTCATTAGTGGCAGCCGATTGCTGTTGATTAAAGACTCCCCCCCCCCCCCGAATTTATGGTGTACATAGCTCAAAAACAATGTGAGGAAGTTGCAGGCACCCTGAAATCACAAAAAGGAAATCTTTAATCGGTAGTAAAGTACTGTAATCTGCTGCTGTCAATGACATAATTCGCATTGGGAGAGTGGAGACTGATTTGGCCACTATAATAAACCATCTAGTTATTGATATTTTGGAAATAACTGTTCAAATCATCATTTTTCTTCTTAGAAGTAATCTTGTCTCTGTGGAATAGAGTAGTCTCGCAACTCACTATTTCTTGTGTGAACCTCTTTGTGCAGAAGTTATTTTCCCAAAAAATCCGACATTTTAATTACATATCCTAGACTATTTTGTTACATTAATTAAGGAGTAAAAATACTGTTTGGCAAGAAAAAAGAACATCAGAAGTCGTACATTGATTTTGGATGTGCATGTCATTAAATTATTCATTTAAGCTAGCAGTTGGCTGTCAACAATTGTTGTTCTTCTAAATTTGTTGTAAAATTCGATACAAGTAGGGGCATGAAAGTGGGTCAGATTTTAATTGAAACCGGCTGTCTTGGCATTGTGAGGCAGTCTGTCTGGGAATCAACACCATCTGCCCAGATATCCCAGAAAGACTGCAAAATCCATACCCCAAGTACACTGCTGGTTTTTTAAGAACCCAATCCAACATGAGCCTTCAGGTCTGTGGCTAGAAAGAGGCAGAGGACTGCAGTGCTAATTCTTTGGTAACCTTGGTTTAGGGAAGGTATGAGTGCATCTGGAAGGAAGGACGGATGGACTTGTAAGATTAGGTGCAACACTATACTCATTGTAGAGAGCAGGAGCAGGGTGATTTCCTCTTTTGAGTTGAGGACACCAACTCAAAGATAGAGGGAGTAGTAGAGGAAATGAAGTAGAGGAAAATGTCACCTGACTGAAATTGTGAAGGGAAGAAGTAGAGAGCAAGGTGCAGCTACTAAACTGGAATCTTTTAGGCAATCTTAATAAAGTTTTGAAAATGGCAAAAATTCTTTTCTTTGCAAATAATCGCTTACCTAATTGCTTAACTAAATCAAATACCTTATATTCAAGGGAAATGAGTAGTTTTGTTTTCATGCAAGACTGAATCAGGTCAGGATTTACACTCCTGTTGTTAAGTTATTTCAGGTTGCCTCTGACTGACGGCAACTCATGAATGAGTGACTGCCAAAATGTCCTCCTATCTCCAGTAGCTCTGCTTAGCTCTTGTAAACTCAAGCCTATGGCTTCCATTTATAAAGTCAATCCATATCAATTTGTTCTTCCTTATTTCCTGCTGTCTTCTACCGTTCCAGCAAATCTAATCTTCTTATGATGTGCCCAAAGGAGGGCCTTTGCACAATTGCGTGTAATTCGCCAGTTGCGCCCGCTCCTTGACAGGGACTCCTTGCTCATGATCACCCATGCCTTGGTCACCTCCACATTAGATTATTGCAATGCACTCTACATGGGGCTGCCCTTGATGACCATCTGGAGGCTGCAGCTGGTCCAGAATGCGGCAGCCCGTGTGGTGTTGGGTTGTGGGCGTTACTCTCATGCATCCCCACTGCTTTGGGAGCTGCACTGGTTGCCAGTTTGCCTCTGGGTGCAATTCAAGGTGCTGGTCATGACCTTTAGAGCCCTATATGATAGTGGGCCAGGTTACTTGAAAGACCGTATATCCCCAAGGGTATCTGTCCGTCCCACCAAAGCAGACCGGAGAGGTGCCTTAGTGGTTCCATCAGCCAGAGAGGCTCGTCTCTCTGGCACAAGAAAGAGAGCCTTCTCCCTGTTCGCTCCGATTCTATGGAACCACCTGCCTCTGGAGCTGCGCCTTCAGATGGGGTTATTGGCTTTTAGAAAGGGCCTGAAAACCTGGCTGGCAGGAATGGTGTGGGGTAATGAGGGTTTACTGACAAACACCCCCCCCCTGGGCTGGCTTATTTAACATCCTGTATCTTCCCCCCCCCCATTCCTACCCTAATTCCAATATTCGGTGGGTTAGTGTAGGGAATGAGAAGTTGTTTTTAAATGGGTTTTAATTTTACTTTGTTCTTTTTGTGTTTTTAGGGGTTTCTTTTATTTCTGTTGTGCTCCGCCCTGAGTCGCTTGTGTGAGTAGGGCGGAATATAAATCTAACTAATAAATAAATAAATAAATAAATAACAGTCTCAGTTTCATCATACTTGTCTCCAGAGATCATTCAGGCTTGATTTGCTCTAGGACTCACTTTTATTCATCTTCCTAGTAGTCAAAGGTATCCATAAAGTTCTCTTCTCTTGCAGCACCATATTTCAAAGAATCATTTTTTTAAAACTCAGCTTTCTTTACTGTCTAGCTTTCATACCCATACATGGCGATTGAAAATACAAGAATGTGGATTATCTTAATCTTGGTCTCCACTAACCCATCCTTAATGCTAGATCAGTGGTTTCCAACCTTTTTTTTGGCCATGCCCTATCTTGGCATCTTTAAAATCCTGATGCCCCCCATGACATATAATTCTTATTATTTAAAAAGTGAATTCCTGTGCATATGGAGGAAACCTAAAAGGCCATTAACTTGGACTAAACAAGCTTGCAAAAAAAAATCACTAATAACTCATTCTTGAATTACCCCCCATAAAGATTAAATTGCCCCCCTGTGGATTCATGTGCCCCACGTTGGGAACCATGGCTCTTGATGATCTCTAATTTCTTCATTGCTGCACTTCCGTGTCTCAGTCTTCTTTTGATTACATAGCTGCAGTCTCCATTTGAATTAATGTTTGAACCAAGTTATACAAAATTATTAACGATTTCACTGTCTTCATTATCCACATTAAAGTTGTAGAGTTCTTTTGTAGTTATAATTTTTGTCCTTTTAATGTCCAACATACTCTCTTAATGTATTATATTCACCATCCATGTGCCCTTACAGGGTTCATTTATAGTTCTTTATGTTCAACCTTGAATCTTGCACTCTAGGATTCTCAAAGGAAAACAGGAATCACATTCTCTGTAGTTCAGCATTCATTTCCCAGAGTTACTTACTAGATATTTATGGAAAACCACAAGCTGAATAAGAACATAATAGCACCCACCTACTTCTCTTCCTCAGCAATTAATATTAAAAGACATAAGGCAGGCATTCTCAACCTATGGCCTGTGGGCCGGCCCTGGCCCCAATTCATCTGGCCCGTGCTGCCCATGCCACTCCCAGAAGGAGAAGTAAAACATGCCCACGCATGAGCAAAACACATTTATGGCAGCATTCTGTGCATGTGCTGGCACATTTTTACTTCTGCTTCTGGTGGGAGGAACCATATTACCAGCTTGATCGGCTGTCCGGGGGCCATGGTCAGGCCCATGACATGAAAACATTGAGAACCCCTAGTGTAAGGCCTTTAATACTGGAGATGATATACAGGCAATCAAAGTTAGTATCCTTTGATGGCCTTCTTCAAGTGCCATATCCATTTCAAATATTGGCTATCTTCATGGCAAAAGTTTTCCTATTCTTAACTCCTTATTCAGTTTCATTGGATTGTACCTTTCTAATATTATGAGGAGGAAAAAAACTTGTTGTTATCTTCTTTCTCTACACAATGTATACAACTTTTTCATGCCCTCCTTATTGTGTTCTCTCTAAGTGAACATTGTAACTGCTGTCCACAATTGAATGCCAATATCTGTTTAATCACTCAGAGGTTAGTGAATTATGGTTATAGTCTATATATCTTAGGTAAGATATTTAGATATAAACAATCCATATTTACATTTGTGAGGCAGTTCTCTGTTTTGAAAGGGCCTTGCAGTGTAAACACATGTGCTGCACCCTTTCCTCAAATTAATACTAATCACCTTGAATTCTATATTTGCAGTCATTACCAGTTTTGTGCTGTGTGCGCATTTGAGCAATATAACATTTCCATTCTGCTGATAAGGAATTACATTGGAAGACAATTTTCTTTCAATTTGGTAGATATCTACTCTTTTATCTTTATTAGTTTCCCCATCAGCATTGCATTTTGAACTGGTTGCTATTGAAGCTTAAACATTTTTTTAATGTTATAGAACTCTGAAATAGCTGCTCCATTCCTTCAGTTTTTCCTTATGTGGCTTGGTTTCTAGTCCTCTGATCATCCTTGCTGCTCTTCTCTTTTCCTGCTCTAGTTTGTTTGCATCTTTCTTAAAGTACAGTGCCCAGAATTGGACCCAGTACTCCAGATGTGGTCTAACTAGTGCTGAATAGAGGGGGACTAGTACTTGCATTAATGTTTATTTACTTATTACACTTATATACTGCCCATGTGGGTGATATTCCCACTTTTGGCAGTGTACAAACTCCAGTCTTATGACACTCTGAGATTTTACTCCAAGGAGTTTAGGTAAATATTGGAATGATGATAATTCTGTGGGCTCTGAGAACATACTCTTTGATCACCTGGCTGAGAAAGCAAATTAAAGGAGGGAAATCTTTTAAAATTGTGAGAAAAAGATCCAAAAGGCAGCATGGAAACTATTATGTAACAATTTTCCAGCAGATAATGGCATGATCATTAGGTGGTAAATCAGGTGGTCTTCTTTAAAATAAGCACTTCCTAATTACTGTATTTTAAAACAGTTTTACCACTGCATTTATTGTTGCCTTAGTGCTGAATTTTAAAGGTGTAGCAATAAGTATGTGGCACTTGACAGTTTCCATTAATGTACTAACAATGGCTGTTTCTCTCCTGTATCTCATTCTGAAAATGAGTGTAGTCTTAAGTAAGATCAAACAGAAATAGAATGCCAGCATTTATTTGAAACTTCCACTCCTGTCAGTAATGATCTTTAGTTAGTCAAACACAGCTTCCTTGACATCTACTGCAGATCTTTTGTAGTCAGGTGTCTATCATGTGCAATCAAAATACTGTAGTTTGAAATACTGTACTGGATGTCTTCGTTCTTTTTGTGAGGCAGGACTTCTTTTTTTTATTGAATTTTTAAAATAAACATATAATTTCAACTTTACAGAAATATTTTCATTTTTCTTCTCATTTGTGTAAAACATACAAAGTAACACAACCAACTTAACCAAATAAAAATCACCTACAATACAATATTAATAACATATTAGACCTAACAAAATACAAAATAAAAAAGAAAATTATAAAACCCCATGTGATATTTACACTGCCCTGGAGATTAGAGGTAAACCACTTATATCTCTTTTATTTCCAAAAGCTCATTTGTTCAGGTGCTGGCTTCAATCCTCTAGTACCACTCAGTGAGGCCTCTACAAATATATTCCAAATTTTTGGAAATCTATTTTCTTGAACTATACCCTTTAATACATTCAATTCCCATGTCAACTTATCATTCAAAGCAAGCCCCCACATCTCTTTATACCAATCTTCAATCTTTAGGATCACATCTTTTTTCCAATTTCTTGCAATACATTGCCTTGCCGATATTAACATAGATATCAATTCCTTTTTATCATCATCCACATTTATACTGTCAACATCCGTTAATAGGGCCATACCCAACTCCAGTTTAAGCTCCATCTTCATTATGAGGCAGCACTTTTATACACTTGCAATGAACTCAGTTATCACTTCCCTAAGCTACAATCCATACAAAAAAAAACCCCAACAGAAAAGCTTTCCAGCAAATTTAAGTTGCTGGTTCCTGCTAGTACAAAAACAAAATCAATAGTTTAAATTCTGATGTTCTTTCCAAGTGTCAACTTGTTGCAAACGAGTTATCTAATTTTTCAGTTAGGAAGAAATCTTTTTTTTAAACAAACTTATCTAGAAAAAGCAGCATGTCACAGGGTGTAGCACTGTGATGTGGAAGGCAAATGGGAGGCCTCTGCATTATATTGTTCTCAGGACAGTCTTCATGGCTGGTTGCCATGAAGATAGCCAATACTGTATTTGGAATCAGATATGGTACTTAAAGAAGAAGAGGATAAATTTTTATGAAAGTGAAAGGAGAATGTACCAATACAGAGCTGCAGCTAAACATTAAGACAAAAATCATGACTACAGAAGAATCTAACAACTTCAAGGTTGACAACTAAGAAATAGCAATAGTGAAAGATTTTGTTATACCTTGGCTCAAAAATCAACCTAAATGAGGACTGCAGCCAAGATATCAGGAGAAGACTGAGACTTGAAAGCGCAGCAATGAAAGGAATAAAGAGACCATCAAGTATAAGGACATATCACAGGAGACCAAGACCAAAACCGTCCACACGATTGTATTCCCAATTGCTATGTACGGGCATGAAACCTGGACAGTAAAGAAAGCTGACAGAAAAAAATGATTCTCTGAAATATGGTGCTGCAGGAGAGTTTTACAAATACTGTAACATTTAACCCTTTTTAGTACGATAAGTCTTGTCTTCTCACAATATGTTCAAAATATCACAACCTCAGTTTAGTCATTTTAGTTTCCAAAGAGAAATCAGGCTAACATTGGTTTAGAACCCACTTACTCATTTTTGTCATGGTCCATGGTGTTAGTAGAATATATATTTTTCCAGTGGCATCCATTACACCAGGAGTTCTCAACCTTTTAAAGCCAGGGGCTGGACAGTGTCCCTTCAGACTGTTATTGGGCCAGCAGCAGTGGGGGACAGTGGGGTGATCAGGGTGGTGGCAGTTGCAGTGTGACCACCCCGACCACCCACCACTCCCCCCTATGCTGCTTCTCTGCTTACCAACTTGGAGGAGCTGAATGGAGGAGACCAGGCTGTCCTTCTCATCTGTACTCAGCCTGAGTGGCCCTCTGGAGAGATGCGGGCGGCTGCGGGCATCCTCTGCTTCTGCTGCCACTGCCTCAGTCCTTGTCTCCTTCACTTGGCTTGGTATGTCCCTAAAGGCAATCCGTAGCAGGGCAGATGTTCTAAGTCTGCGTATAAATTGAACAGATCTCTAAGGCTTACTTACAATCAGAAAAAGGTTAGGGTCTCAGCTTACTGACATAATTGTTATACTGTAGATTTTTGAGAGTCCCATGGACAGCGAGGAGAACAAATAGGTCAATCTTAGAAGAAATCATCCCTGACTGTTCCTTAGAAGGTCAAATAATAAAGATGAGGCTAAAGTACTTTGGACATCAAATGAGAAGAGAGGATTCACTTGAGAAAGCTTTGATGCTTGGAAGGGTCGAGGGCAAAAGAAGATGAGATGGCTAGATGGTATCGTGGAGACAATGGGCACAGAGCTGAGCGAGTTGAGGGGGATGGTGGAGGACAGGAGTGCCTGGCGGTCAGTGGTCCATGGGGTCGCAGAGGGTCGGAATCGACTGTGCGACTGAACAACAACAAAAAAGATTTTTAAAATCTCTGTTCAATATTTCTGTATAATTTGACAAGTTCATCATAGGAGACTGACAGGGAATTCTTGTCCAATTGTTTTATCTGAAAGAGGCATTTTGTACCATTAATGTGATCTTTATTTGGATCATCTTATAACTATTATAAAGAAACAGAAAACAGTTTTATGCAAAGGTAGCAGATTGGCATATTTCTCCTTGATACGGGATTCACATGGAATGTGTAGTATATATTGTAGTTGTTCACAACAATTCAGATAAGAAAGCTACAAATTAAGGAATAGAAATGGGAGGAAAAACTCCCAGCTCCAGGTTTCTCATTTCCAAGGTTTCTGATACCAGAGGTGTAAGAGTTCTCCATTACTCTTCACCTAATTTGAGGCATGCTTCATTTTCAGGGTATGTGTAGATCAGAGGTCAGAAACTTACTCCACCAAATGTTGCTTAGGAAGATTTCCCATCAGCTTCAGCCAAACCACACTTTACATTTTTGTAAAACCACATTTACAAACCACACTTTTCATTTTTTTCCCCTTAAGTGTTATGTTCAGGGAAAACCTTATTCTGAAAGAGTTGTGTACAGTAGTCTGCTGAACCTTGTTATCTTGACGGAGTCATTGCTCCCTGTTTTGTCATCTTCATTTTCAGAAATGGTTAAAAAGAAAAAAAGAGCTGAATGAACAGTCAAACAAGCTTAGGTAGTGTCTTGGGAACAAGAAAGAATTAAAAGGGAAATATGTTGGGAAGGAACAAAAGAGAATGTTAAAGAGAATGTTTGCCATACCCTGTTAGTGGCAAGTAGGTGCATTAGTTGAAGGATGAAAGATATTGGTGGGGAGAGAGTTTGTCATACCCTGTTTTAGGTACATATATATCCATTATGGCAAACCTTGGCAATCCAGCTGTTCTTGGACTTCAATTTCCAGAAGCCCAAGTCCTTGAGAACCCACACAAATGGGTTTACTGTGCAAATGTGTGTCTATTCTGGGATCTCTTCCAGAAAAATGGTAATTACCTCAGACATCTACATGTGTAGTATCTGCCAGACTATAAAATCTGTCTCTCTGCTGCTGAAACCTGTGCAATTCAAGGGAAAAGTGTATATGCTCAAATATTGACATTGACCTCAATAGACTTGACGAGTTCAGTTTTGATTTTCGTTAAATACATATATCATCCATTCTTTTTCTCTGACTTGCTCTTGTAGCATGTGATATGAATCCATTTTTTGAGTCATCTGGGTATCTGCTGCTAATTTTACATATGTCTGTAGGCATTGTTAGCTTCATCCCAGTTTCTTTCATATACTGACATCTCATTTTATAAACCAAGTTCCTAAAGGCAAAATATTACTTGAGTGAAGGAGATTGAAGAAAATAATTTCCTCCAGTATTTTTCCCTGTGATAGAATAGTCTATATCTTGAGAAAATGATAAAAGACCTATGCACTATATTTTAAGTATGTTAATACCATATTTCCAAGCAACTGTCCCAAAAGGCAAAGTCGCCTTCTTGATTGTTGTTAGTGATTTTTGTAACATTTTCACTATATTCTGGTCAGTGTTTTCTCACATGTGAGTCTATATTGCATACTATGTTTGTATAATAAGTAGCATGTGGATTGTGATTTTACAGAAATGTACAATATTAAATCCTTTAAAAATAAATGGGATGAGATGTAACCAGTGGTGGGGATCAGCAGATTCACACCAGTTTGCCAGAACCGGTAGCAGAAATTCTGAGTGACCCCGTCTGTCCAAGTTTTGAAATAAAATAGTCCTAATTCAGGTGCAACACAGGGCTTTCCCCCTGGCCACGCCCACCATACCACACCCACAGTGTGGAAGTAATTTTTTTTGGAGTCCACTACTGGATGTAACAATGTACAAAATGCACAATATGTTTATTAATCTTGATGTTTCAGCTTGATTCTTAATTGCTTCTGAAGAGCTGTATCCTAAGATCTGGAACAAAGACTATTTGGCTTTTAAGATGTTGTTGGGCTGCATCACCAATTAGCCCAAAACTATTGTGAAGCATGATAGGATAGCTGATCTATCATCATCTGGAGGACCACATGTCCACCATCCCTGTCTTTGATTTCATTGTTACTAGTAGAATTGGCTTTTAAATGTACTATGACCTGTTAAATGTTGCCCATTTCTCACCCAACCACCTGCCCCAGTTTCAGAGATCCCTAGTAATATTTTTCATCATAGGGAAGACTTTTCATCATAGGCAAGAAACTTTAATGGAGGAACATTTTCTCCTGCTGGCAGTAGGTAGGATTGCAAAAGTTTAATTTCTGTGAGAAACCCAAGGATGTGTAAAGGCAAAGGTTTCCCTTGCTCAAAAGCCAGTCACATCCGACTCTAAGGTTCAGTGCTCATCTCTGTTTCAAAGCCGAAGAGCCAGCGCTGTCTGCTTCTGCAGACGTTTCCATGGTCATGTGGCAGGCATGACTAGATACCCGTGCACATGGGACACTGTTTACCTTCCCACTGAAGTGGTCCCTGTTTATATACTTGCAATTTCTTGCTTTCAAACTGCTAGGTTGGCAGGGGCTGGGACAAAGACAGGAGCTTTCTTTTCTGCAGTACTTGGGAATCAAACTGTTGACCTCCCTTCCAGTCAGTGTCTTATGTTATGCAGGTTGAATGGCATAACATTGTCCAGCAGGGTTCCTGCCTCTATGTGTGAACTATAGTTTTATATGGAGTATTGTTGGCAGGTTAAACTGCTAGACAAGTTCAGTTTCCTCCGCATGTAACTCTCCTTATTGGTAACAAAGCAAGCGAAATTTAAATAAAAGAATAAAAGCTCTATTTACAGTACTTATGAAAACAAACATGATTAAGTGATGTTCCCTTGAGAGTTAACTTCTCTTGATACAAAGAGGATCAAACTCAAGAATTAAGGATTGTAAAAGGTGATTATTTTGTTTTTAAATTTCTTATGTAGAATTGAGAAGAGCAGTCTGGCCAGATTATCCTGCTTTGGTAATCAGGTACTCAGTAGGCAGTGGTTCCCAAACTTTTTGTGCCACAGACCAGTCACATGGTTGAGCAGGTTGGTCATGTGGTTCCTCCCACCGTAAACCCTCCCATAAAACACAACACGCCTGTGGCTGTCCTAAACACGTTTACGACAGCCATGGTGCATTTATGGCAGCATTTATTGCAGGCTCCAGACGTGTTTATGCATGTGCCAGCGAGTTTTATGGCTGTCACAAATGTGTCTGCTTCTGGTAGCGGCAAGGGTGGCAGCGGGCCACATGAAATGGTGCTGTGGGCCGGGTCTGGCCCATGGCTTATAGTTTGACCACCCCTGCAGTAGAACAAACTGCCAGTGGTTCAATGCCAGTTGTCCAGCAGCGGTTAAGTAACCAGACAACCCTGAGGAGCAATGGTCTTGAGTTCCAAAGTCCACAGGGAAGGATGATGGTCCCCAAGTGATAAAATCCACCTTGATTCCATCTTGATGGAGGACAGGAGCTTCATCAATACTGGCCTGGAGCTGATGAGAACTTTGTGTGCCCTTTTGGCACACAAAGTCCAGAAATGACTTACAGAACTGGATCAGTGGTATAGGTGTCATACTGCGATGTGGAAGGCAAATGCATTATATTGTTCCCAGGACAATGCATTATATTGTTCCCAGGATAATCTTCATGGCTGATCACCATGGTAGCCAATATTCGGAATCAGATATGGCAGTTGAAGAAAAAGACCTGAGAAGAGATTATACATATAATTTCCCAACAACTAACATTCAGAGAAATTGCTCTGAAATCCTCTGCCTATGTTTGTAATAAAATGTTGAACTTTAGTCATGGAATTGAAACATGGAAGGAAGGATGAAAGTCCAGGTAGACAGAAATAGCATAAAATTGCCCAAGGCAGAATGATTAACATTTATTACATGATGTAGTAAACTAGGTTTCCATTGCAATTGAGATTAATAAATACTGGAGTCTGTCCTGCTAATGAGTTGAGGAAATAATTTTCAACTCTGGCAACTTTAAAAGATTCAGGGCTGAGTTGAGTGGCATTGGGAAATCATGTTGTCACACTGAGATATCCTGTGAGATTTATTTATTTAATCACACTTTTATGCCGCCCTCCTCAAAAAGACCCAGGGAGGCTAACAAACTCTCCAAAACACGTAGAACAGAATAAAAACACAATATAAAAATGTAGTGGCTAGAGTAGTGGTTTCAAACCTTAGAGCCCTAGACGTTCTTGGACTAAAATTCCTAGATACTTTCACCATTGGCTATGCTGGCCAGGATTTCTAGGAGCTATAGTCAAAGAACATCTGAAGCCCCAAAGTTGGGTATCACTGGGACAGATTAATTGACTACGAATCAGGAGAGCTATGTGTGAAAACTTTGCTGGAACACTAAAACTTTAGAAGGGAGGAAATAGAACTGAGAAAAAATAATAATATGCCATTAATAAATTCTGATGTATTACAACCCTCCATGATTTTCTAAAAGGCAAATACATAAAAGTGGTTTACCATTCCTTTCTGCTGGGAGCACCCTGGAAGTGTTTAACTTGCCAGTGGCTACACAGGCAGGCACTTCTTTCAGGAGGCACAAATATCTTGCATATATTGAAAACCCTATTAGGATTATTATAGGTTAATTCTGGCTTGATGGCATACAATAACAAGAACAACATACTGGGAGATGGGATTAATCACTTCCCCTTTTCTCCTTATATTCTTCCACGCAAATGCTTTTTGAAGAGTGCTAAAATTCATAAATACATTCAGAGACAATGCATTAAAAACCATAGTGGTACAGCCCCTCCTCAACACAGAAAACTTAAAAAAAAAAAAAGCAAACCCATTGGAAGATCTAAATCTCATCAAGTTCAGCTCTCAGTTTTGAGGTCAGAATGCAACTTGCATATTGCTAGCAGAAAGAATGGTTAAAGGTGCATTATTAGGTTTGGTGGGAGGCTGTGTTGGGTCTGTTTTACTTGCTTGATAGTTTGTATAATTAATAATTTAGTATACACTAGTACCCCGAATAACGTTATGACTTGGTTCCACAAGTCCCGTCGTTATCCGGTTTTTAACGTTGTGCGATACATTGAACACACAATGTTAAAAAAACCCCTGTTTCCCTGGAGGCTGCAGGAAGCCAGAACGTCGGGATTTGAATCCTGACATTTTGGCTTGCTGCTGCCTCCAGGGAGGTGGGGGAACTTTGGAAACAGCTTGGAGCGGGTTTCCCCACCTCCCTGGACCCGGCGGGGGGGGTCAGAGACCCCAAAATTGGTAAAAAAAAGTCCGTTTTTTTTTAACCAATTTTGGGGTTTCTGACCCCCCCGCCGGGTCCAGGGAGGTGGGCAGACCTGATCCAAGGTGTTTCTGGGCTTCCCCGACGTCCTGAGCCAGTGCAGCAAGCCAGAATGTCAGAGTTCGAATCCCGACATTCTGGCTCGCTGCACTGGCTCAGGACGTCGGGGAAACCCAGAAACACCTTGGATCGGGTCCCCACACCTCCCTGGACCCAGCGGGGGGGTCAGACACCCCAAAATTGGTAAAAAAAAACGGACTTTTTTTTTACCAATTTTGGGGTCTCTGACCCCCCCGCCGGGTCCAGGGAGGTGTGGGGACCCGATCCAAGGTGTTTCCAAAGTTCTCCCACCTCCCTGGAAGCTGCAGCAAGGCAAAATGTCAGGATTCGAATCCCGACATTCTCGCTTCCTGCAGCATAAAAGAGGGTGGGGGAAGTTCAAAATTAGCGCGCATCAGCTCTAGGGAGGTCGGGAGACCCGATGCGCGCTAATTTTGAACTTCCCCCACCCTCTTTTATGCTGCAGGAAGCCAGAATGTCGGGATTCAAATCCTGACATTTTGCCTTGCTGCAGCCTCCAGGGAGGTGGGAGAACTTTGGAAACACCTTGGATCGTGTCTGCCCACCTCCCTGGACCCGGCGGGGGGGGGGTCAGAGCCCCCAAAATTGGTAAAAAAAAGTCCGTTTTTTTTTACCAATTTTGGGGTGTCTGACCCCCCCGCTGGGTCCAGGGAGGTGTGGGGACCCGATCCAAGGTGTTTCTGGGCTTCCCCGACATCCTGAGCCAGTGCAGCGAGCCAGAATGTCGGGATTCGAACTCTGACATTCTGGCTTGCTACACTGGCTCAGGACGTCGGGGAAGCTCAGAAAAAGCTTGGATCGTGTCTGCCCACCTCCCTGGACCCGGCGGGGGGGTCAGAGCCCCCAAAATTGGTAAAAAAACGTCCGTTTTTTTTACCAATTTTGGGGGGTCTGACCCCCCCGCTGGGTCCAGGGAGGTGTGGGGACCCGATCCAAGGTGTTTCTGGGCTTCCCCAACGTCCTGAGCCAGTGCAGCGAGCCAGAATGTCGGGATTCGAACTCTGACATTCTGGCTTGCTACACTGGCTCAGGACGTCGGGGAAGCCCAGAAACACCTTGGATCGTGTCCCCTGCCTGCTCCAGAGAGATCAGAGGACCCGATCTACAGCTGCAGGGTGGCTGGGGAAGCTGATGGGGACTCCCTGTCGGCTTCCCTAGCCACCCGCCCATGCCTCCGCAGCTGTGGGGTGGCTGGGGACGCCGACGGGGGAGCCCCCCATCAGCTTTCCAGCCTCCCCACCCCTGCCTCCGTAGCTGCAGGGTGGCTGGGAAGCTGAACGGAGAAACCCGTTCAGCTTTCCACCCACCCAGCTGCTAAGAACGACTGTATCGTATAACGTTAAAATCGTGTTATTCGATACAAGATTTTTCCGAAAATCTTGTCACGTTATATGGTTTTCACGCTATTCAGTACTCGCGTTATACGGGGTATTACTGTACTCTCCCGCCCCTTTGTGTGTGTGGTAGATCTACTCTGTTGTAAACCCTATAGGATGCATAAAACTATTGACTTCCATTGATGATATTTGTTGTCTGACTTAAGCTCTGGAGATGAAACTTTTTTTTTAAAAAAAAAGTTGAAATTCAGAGGTGGGCTGTACTTCGTACACAGAGCATATGTGATCATCACCTGATTTGGAACTCACTGAGCCTGTCCTCCTCTTATATAAAAAAAAGCTTTTTGTTTGGTTTGTTAAAACTTCTTGAGAGAAGCTCGGTTCTTCCTTGTTTTTTGACAAGGCGAAAAGGGTGAAGTCACACTGAATTAAACTTCTGGCCACTTCCTGTTTCATCAGGAATGATGGCCCAACCACAGTGGGTCAGGTGAAGAGTTGGCTTCTATGCGCACTAAAGTTGCTCAGTCCTGCATGAATTGTATATCCAATTAGAATATGGAGTGGCCATAGGTAAGGCTATTAGTGGTCCAGTCCTGTTGTTCAATTTTTGGATAGTGTAATGTAGTGCCATGAAGGACTGTGGTAGCTTAGTGGTTAAGACACTGAGCTTGATGACTGGAAGGTTGGCAGGTCAGCAGTTCAAGACCGGAGTGGTGCATGACAGAGTGAGCTTCTGTCTCTGTTCCAGCTCCTGCCAACCTAGCAGTTTGAAAGCAAGAAATTGCAAGTAGAAAAATAGGTACCACTTTGTTGGGAAGGTAAACAATGTTCCGTGCACTCTGGTATCTAGTTATGCCTGCCACATGTCCATGGAAATGTTTGCAGATGCAGACAGTGTCAGCTCTTTGGCTATAAACAGAGATGAGCACTGAAACCTAGAATCAGATACAATTGGCTTTCAAGCAAGGGCAACCTTTACTTTAATCTTAATGAGATGAGACATGCTGTAGACTAGGAGTTCTCAACCTTTTAAAGCTGGGAGGCCGGGTGATGCTCCCTCAGATAGCTTCTGGGGCCGGATGGTCTTTTTGCCCATCCTCCACCACATGGCACTTCCTGGTGTGGTGGAGGTAGTGGGGGGGGGACAGGAAATGGTGTTGCAGGCCACATCTGACCCATGGGCCGCAGGCTGAGAATCCCTGCTGCAGATCATAAATGGCAATGAGAGCAGTCCAGTTAGTAGGACACAAAATTAGAGGAATGTCCACCAAGTCACATCACTACTGACATTGTGGGTGGCACTGACCCCGCACAAGGTTAGATAGAATATCAAGTGAAAGGATTCAAAACAAGATTTTCTGAAGTGACTTGATGTGTAATGAATTATCCTTGCTGCTTGAATTGCACTAAGAAAAATGACAGTCAAGCTACAGATAGTTTGGGTACCATGATGGGTGGGCACATACATTTGAATAATGATCAAAGGCAAGTCATAGCACATGTGGAAAAGACATATAGTTTTCATATGAAGTTCCTCAAAGTTAACTTTTTTTGGTAGATTTTCTTTATTCAATTCTTGTTGCAGTCATTCAAGGTAAATTGTAATGATTTGGTTCTTGTTTTGTAACTCCCCAATTGTTTGCTGCAGAAACTCCACTGCAGCTTCTTTTGAAACATTTTAGTGTCTTCTTGTTTGGCTGCTCTGCTCATGTTTACTGATATTTTTTAAAAAAATACCTTTAGGCATGGAAAGGAACACAAAACATCTCCTAAACTACATTTGTTTTTCTTGCTCTGAGAGTCTGAAGGGTCAAAAGGTTACTTTTGAACATGAGATTTTGAAAAGATATAGACCATGGAGACACTGTGAACTTGGAATAAAATTAATATAGTTCATGTGTTTCCATTAAGCGTGCTTATTATTGCTGATGAAGATATTTAGTAGATGTAATCAACATACAGTAATACCTTGGATAACGTTTGCATCAGATAACGCTAAAACCGCATAATGTTAAGCAATCTGGAAAAAAATTGCACCGCTTAACGTTAAATCCTATGGGATGCATCAGATAACATTAGCTAAAGCCTGTGCCGGTTACAATGTATCTCTATGTAGTTTTAATGTTTAACTCTTATCTAGTTTTAACGTTATCCGATGCATCCCATAGGATTTTAACGTTATCCAATGCATGCATCGGATAACATTAAAAATCGGATAACACTAAGACTTGTGGAACCAAGTTTTAGTGTTATCCGAGGTTTTACTGTATCTCATGTCACAAATGTTTATTCTGCAAATACCTGAATCTTAAAGGCACCATATAATTTTGTTGTTTTTGTTGCAACAGACAAATATGGCTGTTGCAACAACCACCGCATTTATTTTATGGTGGATTTTGTCTGTATGAATATAAGTATGTAAGCATATATATCACCTGTATATGTGGGAACATTTTAACTGAATATAATGATGCCTTAAAATCAAATAGTTTTATTAAGGGAAAAGGTTTTTGTACTGTATATAGTATAGTTCATTGCAGTCCTCAAAAACTTAAGCCGATTAATGTTTGTTTATTTGCAATATTTATGTACCATCTATCTAGTGAAGACTACTACTCCAGCTGGTATACAAACAGAACATAACCATAAAAAATCTTAACAGCAGAACTACAAACAGTACAGTTTATAAAATAATAACATCAAATCCCTATTATTTTGGTGACAGCATAACTTATACCAGTAGATTCAATGAAGAATAAACCCATACTATAAACCAAAATTCCTCTCATCAATGAAAATTACCATTGAAAGCCTCCCTAAACAGGTAGGTCTTCAACTGTTTTTAAAAGTTGCTAAGTGAATCTGCCTGACAGATTTCTGCTTGTAGCTGAAAGGGCCACCACCAAAAAGGCCTTCTACATGTGCCCAATATTCTTCCTTCCTTTGGGGATGGTCACCTTCAACAACCTAGCCCAGTTGTGGTGAACCTATGACATGTGTGCCAGAGGTGGCACATAGAGGTCTCTGTGTGGCACACACACTATTGAGGGGGAGCCCCGCCCATCCAAATGGCAGCACTGCGTCCCTACCACCTTTCTCCCTCTGCCAGTGGGGAGGCAAAAGGGGAGGCTGGAATGCTGCCCAGAAGGCAGGGCAAGGTGAAACAACCAGACACCACCCACCCACCCCTCCTAGGAGTCAGATGCACCCGTGGGGGATCAGATACACCCGTGGGAGGGGCGGTTGGGAGCACCCACATGACTGGTGGAGGCACACTGGTGATGTCACATGGCTGCATGAGCCATATGTGGTGCCTGCCTGTGTGCCTCCTCCTCCTTGGGCACTTGGTTTCTAAAAGGTTCACCATCACTGACCTAGCCTGTGAAGATCTCAGAATCTGGAAGGTATTTCTTTGGAAGAGTCGCTTTACCAGGTACCAATGTCCCAAATTGTATAGGGTTTTTTATGCTAGTATACTAGCACCTTAAATCTGGCACAGAATACAATGGGCGGTCAATTCCTGCCAGAACCAGGGAAATATGATCAAATCCATGCACACCTGAGATCAGTCTAGCAGCTGCATAGTGCACCTGCTGAAAACTTGTTGGTCTTTAAAGTAGTTCTAGATTTGTTGTTTGTTTTGCTGCAGCAGACAACAGATTAACATGGCTGTCCTCTAGAAATGTGTGAAGAACATGATCTGTGCTATTGTCAGGAAGACTTAATGGACCAAAAAGTGAAGATATTAGCTGTTACTGAAGCAAGTGCCACAACATTAAGTCTGTAACATCATAGAGTAAAATGCTGGAATTCTACCCATTCTTCCTGCTAAATTTCTCTTTTGATTTTGTGTGCAGTTTTATATAGAGATGGCAAGAATGTAAATGTTTCCCATAGAACCTTTTTTGTTAGATGGGTTAAAATAACAATAATAAATATAATAAGATCATCAGCTCTACCGTCATCTGTTATTTTTAAGTTCTTCATGATTTGTTCTTAAAACCAACCAGGAAGCCCTTATTGTAATGCCTTGTACATTACTATGAGCTAAATGAAGCACTTTAACCACACTTGCTTATATTCATCTGTTTTCTACTCTTGTCACTTTCTCATCTCCAGTGGAGTTGAGATTTCAGTTCCATCAGATCACCATATCTCTATACAAGTTATTAGTCATAAAAATTTTAATATGTTCAGGTTAAGTATCAGCTCAATAGCTCAATATTTTTGTGTGTACTGTATTATTGGTTATGCGATTTTTATGTTAACCGAGCTGTTTATTGACCGAGGTTCCACTGTACTCTCAAGAGTCTCCTCTAGCACCACAGTTCAGAGGCCTCTATCCTTCTGTGCTCAGCCTTCCTTATGGTCCAGCTTTCACAGCCATACATTACTACTGGGAAGACCATTGCTTTGGCTATGTGGACTTTTGTTGGCAGGGTGATGTTTCTACTTTTTATTATGCTGCCTAGGTTTGCCATAGCTTGCCTCTCAAGGAGTGAGAGTGTTGCAATTTAATGTCAGTCCTAGCTGGTGCTAGCTCTTCTAAATGCTCTTCTAAATGGTCAATCTTTGGAATGAGAGGGTGGCGGCGGCCTTAGACGTGATTGCACCACTACAGCCTCTCCGTGCCCGTGGACAACGACCTGCCCCTTGGTTCACAGAAGAACTAAGGGAGCTTAAATGGGCTAAGAGACGCCGAGAGTGCTGCTGGGTGAGGACTCGGAGTGAGTCCGATCTATCACTGGTTAGAGCTGCTATTAAAGCCTACCTAGTGACGATGAGGGAGGTGAAACATTGATATTTTACCTCCCTTATTGCCTTTGTGGATAATTGCTCAGCTACCTTGTTTCGTGTGACCAGGTCCCTCCTTGGGTGGGAGGGAGCTGGTCCTGGCTGTCAGGGGTCTGCTGAGGTTTTTGCGGATTATCTGATGGAGAAAATCGCTCGGATTCACTTGGGGCTCGATCCTGGCATGGGCAATGACAGACTGGGGTTGCCCAGGGTGCAGTCTAGCCTTTTTATCTAGGATTGGTTTGACCCTGTTGGCCCTGAGGAAGTGGACAGGCTCTTGGGATCTGTTCGTGCCACTGCCTGCCCTTTAGATCCATGTCCCGCCTGACTAACAAAAACTGACAGAATGATCACCAATGGTTGGGTCGGAGCAATTATAAATGTTTCACTTCAGGAGGGGTTTTTTCCGGCCTCTTTAAAACATGCTTTGGTCCGGCCTCTCCTGAAAAAGCCATCGCTCGACCCAACAGTGGTATCTAATTATCGCCCAGTATCCAACCTTCCATTCTTGGGTAAGGTGCTGGAGAAGGTGGTGGTGTGATAGTTACAGGAGACCCTGGTGGATGATCTCTGGTGTGAGCGGGACGGGGGCCATCCTACTGTCCTGGTTCAATCTCTCGGCGGCTTTCAATATCATCGACCATGGTATCCTTCTGGGATGGCTTTGAGGATTGGGGATCCAGGGCACAGTGTTGGCCTGGTTCGCCTCTTTTCTGACGTGCAGAACCCAGTCGGTGTGGTTGGAGAGTGAGAGGTCCAACCCTAGGCCACTCCCTTATGGGGTGCCTCAGGGCTCGGTTCTCTCACCTCTCCTATTTAACATCTACACGAAGTCCCTGGGCGAGATCATCCATTCCACGGGGTAAAATACCATCAGTATGCAGATGATACACAGTTGTACATCTCGGCTCGTGGGGATCCTGGTGATGCAGTCAAAGTCCTATCCAGGTGCTTGGAGGCTGTGAGGGTCTGGATGGGAGACAAGGGGTTACTGCTGAACCCTGGCAAGACTGAGTAGTTTTGGGTTGGGGGTCCCAGGTCAACACAGGAGTTACCATCTTTGGTTCTGGATGGGGCTAGTTTGCCTCAAACAGACCCGGTGCGCAATCTGGGGGTCCTCCTGGACTCACAACTCCTGTCAATGAGCAGGTGGCAGCCGTGGCCAGGAGGGCTTTTGCACATTTGCATGTAATTCACCAGTTGTGCTCACTCCTGGACAGGGACTCCTTGTTCATGATCACCCAATGCCCTGGCCACCTCCAGATTAGATTATTGCAATGCTCTCTACATGGGGTTGCCCTTGATGACCATCCGGAGGCTGCAGCTGATCCAGAATGCGACAGCCCGGGTGGTGTTGGGATGTGGGCGTTATTCTCATGCATCCCCACTGCTTCGGGAGCTGCACTGGTTACCAGTTTGCCTCCGGGTGCAATTCAAGGTGCTGGTCATTACCTTTAAAGCCCTATATGGTAGTGGGCCAGGTTACTTGAGAGACCGCATCTCCCCAAGGGTATCTGTCCGTCCCACTAGAGCGGACCGGAGAGGTGCCTTAGTTGTACCATCTGCCTGAGAGGCTCAACTCTTTGGCATGAGAAAGAGGGCCTTCTCCTTGTTTGCCCCGGCCTTGTGGAACCGCCTGCCTCTGGAGTTGCGCGTCCAGACGGGGTTACTGGCTTTTAGAAAGGGCCTGAAAACCTAGCTGGCAGGAATGGTGTGGGGTAGTGATGGTTTATTGACCGCCCCCGCTGGCTTATTTAACTTCCTTCATCTACCTTCCTATTCCTACCACCATTCATTTTATTCGGTTTTCTTCAGTCTAGGGAATGAGAGGTTGTTTTTTTATTGGTTTTAATTTTAATTTTGTTCTTTTAGTGTTTTTAGTGGTGTATTACATGCCGGTTGTGCTCCGCCCTGAGTCTCCTGTGCCAGTAGGGCGGAATATAAATTTGATTAATAAATAAAATAAATAAATGTAGACTGCAAACTTGTCATATGGAGATTTTGTTGTTGTTCAGTCGCACAGTCGATTCCAACCCTCTGCGACCCCATGGACCACTGTCCGCCAGGCACTCCTGTCCTCCACCATCCCCCTCAACTCGCTCAGCTCTCTGCCCATTGTCTCTACAATACCATCTAGTCATCTCATCTTGGGCCATCCCCTTCTTCTTTTGCCCTCGACCTTTCCAAGCATCAAGGCTTTCTCAAGTGAATCCTCTCTTCTCATTTGATGTCCAAAGTACTTTAGCTTCATCTTTATCATTTGACCTTCTAAGGAGCAGTCAGGGTTGATTTCTTCTAAGATTGACCTATTTGTTCTCCTCGCTGTCCGGGGGACTCTCAAAACTCTCCTCCAACACCACATCTCAAAGGCGTCTATTCTTCTGCGCTCAGCTTTCCTAATGGCCCAGCTCTCACAACCATACATTGCCACAGGGAATACCATTGCTTTGACTATGCGAATTTTTGTTTGCAATGTGATGTCCAGATATATGAGTGATATTGTTTAAAAATAAGACTTTCCATTGTGTTTAAGGAAATAACTTTGCTTAAGTGATTTTTTTTCTCTTTTTAAAATAGTCATGGAATGGGGAGATGATGTTACAACAATCTCAGAAGATGAAGCTGTGATGCTGGTGAACCATCAATCAACAGGGGATGTTTGCACTCTAATGATGTGCCTTCAGGACAAAGGCACGGTATGCTGTATTTTTTATAGTATTGTTTATACCATTGCTTAAGTTAAAAATTGCATACCAAATAATAGGAATAGAGTAACATTCATTAGTCATTCAAGTACAGCAAATCTCTGACTTTTCTTTTTATGTACTGGAGAATAATAGCTGTCAAATCAAACACATTTCGTTGTCCTACATTCATAAGCATAGTTGACAAAAAGGCATTTATGCACTTCCCATTATCTTCAATTTTGATAATGAGGTCTGGTCAGCAGACAATATTTCTCATAGTCTTTACTTCTGAGGAAGTTTCTAGCTGAAGATTGATTAGACCTTAAAACCTTGGAATACTAAATGTAGTCTTTAATTTTAGTTTAACTTAGTGGAAGACCATAATATTGCATATTTATTTTAAAAGAAGTCTGGCCTTATTTAAAAATAAAATGCACATAGGAAGAAATAAATTGTTCTGAAAAACAGTATTGAAATGGAAATATTATACACTATACAATATATGGGTTAAATAGTTTAATAGGTTTCTTGAATAATAATTAAAAGCTGGCTCCTCTGTCAGTAAATGAAACCAATAGACACAATTGGGACTGTCTTCGTACATTGTCATACTTTTTTACCATCTAGTCTGCAGATGGAACTTCAGGCCAAAAGTCAAATTCTACCCACTTGACCCAGGTAAATATCTCCTTTGCTTGAAAGCCAGTCGTATCCAACTCTATGGTGCGGTGCTCATCTCTGTTTACAGCCAAAGAGCCGGCACTGTCTGCGTCTGCAGACTTTTCTGTGGTCATGTGGCAGGCATGACTACATGCCAGAGCGCCAGAGCAGTACCTATTTATCTATCGGTACTTGCAATTTCTTGCCTTCAAACTGCTAGGTTGGCAGGAGCTCGGACAGACGATGGGAGCTCACTCCATCACATAGCGCTCGGATCTCAAACTGATGACCTTCCAGTTATAAAGTTCAGCATCTTAACCATTAAGCTATCGCAGTCCTAGGCGACCTGAGCTACAAGACAAGATTATTCTGTCCCTATAGCTTCTGTCCACTGCAAAAGATGTGAGATGATGATAAGAAAACTTTTCTCATTTTCTGTAAATAAAAAAGTGAGGTGTATCTCAAAATGCTGTTGGATTCAGCTTCTCTCCTCTGTCTTTTCCACATGGTGAATGTAAAGGAAGAAGATAGCTAGCTGTGTATTGAGCCTTGGATTTGAAGAGCTAATTGGGTCCAAAGTTCAGAACTAGGCCAGCATCTGGAAGCACCTGATGAGTCTTCTTTACTCTTCTCCTGTCAACATGGCATGGTGGGGAAATACATGAAGAGTAAAATGAAATGTCAACTGAGTGAAGGTGCCCCATATAAGATGCTAGGTAGAGGAGCATTCAGTTCTCCTTTGTGTATTCTGTGAATCCCCACTTTTGGGTTCTGCGCCTGCGTTGAGCTGTAATCAGAGCTTTCAAGCTGATTTGATAAAAGTTTGAATGTTAGGGCTGCCCACCCTTTGGCGCCATTTCGCACTCTTTTCTCAGTTCTCTTCTTTCTGCCTCAGCAGCAGGAGACCATTGAGAGCTCTCTTTAGTTTTTCTGTCGATTCTTCGGAAAAGACTTGCTTCATTCTCAATTTTTTTGCTTGGTGATCTTGTCCTTGGGGCAGGATCACCTACCTCAGAGCTGTTCCTCCTTGCGGGGGAGCAGTTCCTGGCATTTTCTTAAATTTTTACCTGAGAGTTACTTCTTCCTTGTGGGGGAAGCAGCTATTTTGGGAGCTTCTTCCTTGCGGGGAAGCAGCCATTTCGGGAACAGCCAACTTTTGGCTGCCACACTCAAGCTCGGCAATCTGGTCCTGTGAGTACTGTTCCTCTTCCTCCTTTACAGGGCTCTGAAGGGACTGTTGCTCCGGCCGAAGGAATGGACATTGCTATGCCACCTTCTAGGGCATCGAGCACCCGCTCCATCAAACAGCCCAGGCTCTGCTGGTGTGGTTCTGATGTAGAAGTGAGGATCCCTCCACCCTCTATGGACAAGTCTGAGTCCTCTTCGGAGGATGATGATGTGGACATTGCTCCACCACCTTCTGGGATGTCGAGCACCCGCTCCGTCAAACAGCCCAGGCTGTACTGGTGCAGTTGCGACGTGAAAGCAAGGATCCCACCACCATCTATGGACAAGTCCTCTTCGGAGGAGGAGGATGTGGACATTGCTCTGCCACTTTTGGGGGCATTGAGCACCCACTCTGTCGAACAGCCTAGGCCTTACTGGTACAGTTCCAACATGGAAGCGAGGATCCCTCCACCATCTACGGACAAATCCGAGTCCTGTTCGGAGGAGGAGGATGTGGACATTGCTCCGCCACCTTCTGGATCATCAAGCACCCGCTCCGTCATACAGCCCAGGCCTTACTGGTGCGGTTTGGACATGGAAGTGAGGATCGCTCCACCATCTATGGATGAGTCCAAGCCCTCTTTGGAGGAGGAAAATGTAGAGGTTGAGGCAGACAAGACACCCAATCATATTATTGGAGCTGCTGATCCGCCCTGTGGTGAGGACCAGAAGTCCTTTATGGTCATGCTGACTCGTCTTCGGATTGCCTTAAACCTTCAAGCCAACCTCCCCCCCCCCCCCCCCCGCCGTCAGCAGACCAAATCACGGCAAAACTGGACAAGAAGGCGATTCATCTCATCCAAATCGCCATGTTGCCATTTCTTCTCAGCTCCGCTACGGCCATGTGGAAGAAGCCCATTTCATCCCACATGGTTTCAACGAGAGTCTACAGTTTGTACAGACTCCTGCTGAATTCAGTGGTTGTCCAGGCTTCACAGAGTAAGATGGCAGTCAGCGGTTTCCCCATGCCGTCTTCATAAGAGGGCAAGAAGCTTGACGCATTGGGGTGGAAGCTCTATGCCACCACGTCATTGTCACTCTATGCAGTGTCACTGTTCTACAGCGATGGGGCTCTACAATTCCCATCTCTGGGAGTGGATGAAGTCCTCCGTGGTCAAGTTGCCTGCTGACCTGCACAGAGTTTAACTCCCTCTGTGATGAGGGTGATTACCTCTCTGAGCAACAAATGAGGACGGCCCGTCCCATGAATGACACAGCGGCAAAGGACATGTCCACGTCCATTCTGTTGTGTGGGTGTGCCTGGCTTCACTCCACCGAGCTTGAGGAGCCTACTAAGAAGCTAATCGAAGATCTGCCTTCCAACAGCCAAGGTCTGTTTGCCCAAGACAGGGACAAGGAAGGCCCTGAACAAACTGCGGCAAACCAAGACCACAGCGAAGTTCTTCGGTTTGGCCTCACCTGGATAGTCCACCTCCAGACCCATGGTATCAGCCCTTCTCAACCCGCTGCCAGGGGCAGTCTTATCAACTGCCCCCCCCCCAGGCAGCAGTCTGATAACCAACAGGCAAATTTCTACCGCCCGCACCGATAGCACAGCCGTCAGCAGTACCATCCTTACCAACATCAGGGCAAGTGTTCCGAGCGGAAGTCAAAGCAACATGTTTGACTTCCCTCTGACCGACACTCTCTCCCTCCATCTTCAGTATATCCACCTCCAGAATTTTCTTCAAGCATGGATAGGCGTCACAAGTGACAAATGACAAATGGTCTTGAAGATCTTATCCTCTGGTTGCACCATCGAGTTCGATGGGTTCCTTGAGTCAGCAAGCTCCGTTGCATGCCTCCATCCTCTCACCTGCAGGAGGAAGTAGCAATGCTACTGTCGAAAGGGGCCATAGAAACCGTACAACCATCAAAATGGAGCAATGGTTTCTACTCAAGGTACTTTGTGGTAGAAAAGAAGGCCATTCAGGACATCACTTACATGGTACGACTCATGGAGACTCTTGGTCTATGGATCAACCTCAACAAGTCAAAACTGGATCCATCTCAGCGCATTGAGTACATTGGAGCGATACTCGACTCACTCATTGTCAGAGCCTATGCCTCTCCAAAGTGTCTACAGGACATCACCAAGATGATAGAAATCTTTCAGCGCAGGACTGCCTTTCTGGTGGCCATCACATCCGCCAGAAGAGCATGTGAACTTACCGCACTTCGTGCGGATTTACTGTTCAACAAATTCTTTAACGACCGGGTGGTTCTCCATCCATACATCACCTTTCTCCCTAAGGCTGTCTCTGAGTTCAATTTGGGACAGTCTAGTTCCTTGCCAACTTTTTTTCCAAACCCAACCTCGGACCAAGAAAGGACATGGCACATACTTGATGTAAAAAAAAAAAAGTGGCAGATAGAGTCTAAGGACACTACCGTCAAAGATTTAGTTCATGAATTTGATGTGTTGAATTATGCTCATTAGTTCATTTATTTATTTTATTTCTTTCATTAGCTAAGGGTGATGTTTCAAATGGGGGAGGAGACATTATGTTCATAAAATTCATTTATTGATTATCACATAACAATAGGCGGTGAATAATAAGTCTGTGGTAGCTGAAGTACGAGATATAAACCATTAAATTTGGGTTCAGATGCCTTGCAAAGGTAAGCTCTATGGTGGTGTTTCCAATGGTCGTTGGCAAAACGGGATAATGCTGCAGTTCGTATTTTTCTTTCACCGTTGGATTCATGTTAAAGTCACTGGTCAAGAATATTGGAGTGTCCATATCAACGGTAAATTCCTTGATTACTTTACTAATTGATTCACCAAATGGACACATGCAAAAGAGAAGTAGCTTGATGTATTTTATTTCGGCTGATGGATGTAAGTAAATGTTATCGTTCATGAATTTTAAAGAACCAAGCATGACTTCAGCAAGTACCTTATCACCCATTGGATACATTGATCTATACATGTGGTAATGATTGTCGGTATGATGTAGAGTTGATGATGTAGAGTTGCATTCAAACCAATGAGGAATACAGTAGTTTTGGCACTGTGTCGTTGTTTGGACAATTGCATAAACTTCTCAATAGTTTTGGTGATGGCTCTCGAGTCGTAATGGTTTGGTCGCTGGCTCTCCGTCAACCAAACGCTGTCAGTGAAGCTGTCACTTTTGAGATCCAGCTTCCGAGTGCAGTGACGTAATTGCCTTCTATTTCCGGCCATTGGGTCTTTCAGTCAGCGTTAGGTTGTCGGTGAGCCAGCTGCCGGCGAAAAAGTCACTTTTTTAGGCACGTTTTTCTCAATATCTTTGTGGTTGATAACGGCTCCAGCGTCTTTCTTCTTCACATGATGCAGGCAAACTCTGTCAACCTTGGGAAGTGGGCATGGTAAGTTTCAAACAGATTTTTCTCTTTTGTTTTTGCGTTTTTGTGCTGTTATTTGTGGGGTTTTTAAAAAAATGCTTCATAGAACATTTTCGCGAAGTCCGATCCAAATTCTAATAGTATCACTGAAAAGGTTATTTTATTCTTTATCCAACGCACTTTGGATCACTTTGATCGGTTGAGTGGTTTGGTCGCTGGCTCACTGACAACCACCACTACCCCACAGAAATGTTACTTTTCCGAGGCAACTTTCGAAAGCTATGATGTCATCGCTTTGCATTTTTGGCTTTTGGGTCTTAGCATTCCTTAAAGTCGCCGAGATGATCTTTCATACAACATAAGCATTAGTTTTGTCAGTGCTTTAGTTTTGGTGTGGCAACTCGTCGAAAGTACATAATTTTCATTACATGGCAAACGCTGTCATATCACCCTACCGTTTCGTAAGACGTTCATCGAATTCACGTTAAAAAAAAAGTACTGTATTGTTTTATATCAGTAGAACAAGGGAATTCAGAAAGACACAACACCTTTTTGTGGTGTATGGAGGAAAGTCCAAGGGAGAACCCATCACATCATAGAGGTTCTCCAAATGGGTCTCATCTGTCATCCATCTAGCTTACAGGATTGCTTCTCTGCCTCCCCCTCCTCTTCACATAAGAGAACATTCTTCCAGGGCTGTTGCCACCTCCACTGCCTTTCTGGAGGGCACGCCAATTGAAGACATTTGTAAGGCTGCCACCCAGTCCAGACCTTCTATATTTGTCAAACATTCCCGGATGGACACCAGAGCCACTGCAGACGCCAGACTTGGTCGTGTCATCATTGCCAGAGGGATCCAGGCTCCACGCCCATGAGGGCCCATCCTGCCTACTTGGCATGACCATGTGTGTGAGACTGGATTCATCTCATCTGGCTGCCCACCTACCATTTAAGTGTGAGTTTGCTAATCTCCCAAAAGTGGGGATTCACAGAATACACGAAGGAGAAAGTTAAGTTGTACTTACCAGTAATAACTTTTCTTCTTCGAGTATGTATTCTGTGAATTCACACTTTCCCACCCTTCCTCCCTGCTTGAGCTGCATGGATGAGATAACTTATTTTTATCCTGTGCTTGGCTTGAGTATTAACTGAGGAAAGCGCGTGAAATAGCGCCAAAGGGTGGGCAGTATGGTGGGTGGCCCTAACATTCAAATTTTTATCCAATCAGCTTGAAAGCTCTGATAACGGCTCCGCGTAGGTGCAGAACCCAAAAGTTAGAATACATACTCGAAGAATGAAAGTTATTACTGGTAAATACAACTTAACTTTGTTTGGCACCTACATCAAGGAGCTGGGTTCTTCATATATAGAATGAAACCAGCACTTGGCCTGTGGGAAAGGTCCAGGGGTTGTCCTGCCCCTCAGATATTCCTCACAGTTAATTTAGCCCCAAAGTCTCTGCTTTGACTGGCAGCTTTCCAGGATTTTGTGCATCTTTTAGCCAAAGAATGCTGACTGAGGAACCTGGAAGTCTGCAGGCTAAGTAATGTGTGCTCCCACTCAGCTGTAGGATTAGGCTGTTAAACATCAAGCCTACACATACTTGGTTGTTCTAAAACGACAGGAATTATGTTGGTCCCCAAAGTAAATTGGGTACAGTGTTATGTAATCTCCCGAATTTTACTTTGTAGATCATTTTATGGTATTTTGCAATAAGGAGTGACTTTTTCTAAGTAGACACAAAACAACACATTCAAAATTACTTTAATAACTGGAATAGTTTAACCCTATATGTCAGTTTTAATGTTGCATTTTGATGTATTTTCTCATTTAATCAGGGTATCAATTATACCATGCAACCTATATACCTGTATGTACATGCTTTCACAAATATACATACTGTACATATGTTTCTGTATTTTATATAATTAATACATAATTATTGGGAAAGCCAATAGTAGAAAAAATAAAAGATCTGTTAACTTTAGAAAATTATTTTGAAAATTAACAGTTGCATGTTGGTTGGTTTACTAGGTTAAGGAGAACCCTGAAATTTTATCTAAAAGAGTTTTAGTTTTCTTCTTTCCTTCCTCTTTTACACGATCTCATGTTGAGGGAAGTTTCAGTTTGAGAGTCTATTTAAATAGTATGAGTTCCCTACATAAAAGCAACTTACATATAAAAAGTATTTTTATGTAGGCAAAATTGTAAATATACTTGTCTGTATTTGTTCATATGTATATTCATTCATGGGAGCTGATATTAGCTGTTGTTTCTCAGCACAAGTATTCACATTAAAATAGTTGAGTGTCTCATTGAAAAATACAACATTATATTGTTAACTTTATGCTTTTTATTCTCTGGCAGTGCTTTTAGAGGGGAAATTAGTAGCCAAAATCCTATGGGTCTTTTAATTGGGCCTAACCCAAATTGTGTCACTTCTAGAGGTCCATTGCCTCAAGATAAAAAATATTTTCTAGACATAAAGATACACTTAATACATATAATGGGAGAAACATATAATGGGAGAAAAAGGGGGAGAATGGGTGTTTAGCTTTTATTTTATATTTTTTTCAGAATTTTAATACTTCAGAACTCTTTGTCAACATGGTACATCCACACTAGTTCTTTTAAATTAAATCTTAAGTTGGACGCCTACGCCTTTTAAAGCAGCACAATTTAATAATACAGTTATCAGTAATACATAATTGTTTGAGCATGAAATAAAAAAAATCCAATGGAAAAAATGATTCTCTAACACTCTGGCCAGCATCATGTTCATTTATATGGTTGGGAAAAGACAGTTTGTTTCTGTCACCCTTCATCAGCCCCCTCCTCACACATCTAGTCTCACACTGATTGAAAAAGCAAGTGTGCTACTGTTTGCACAACCAGTCATGTGATGATAGGGCCTGCTAGTTGGGAAGAATTTCTGCATGATAGCAGTTTATATTCTGTGATTATTTTTTTTAGTAAAGGAAATGGATTTCTGCCCACTTTTTGTTTGTTGGGAAACAAACATCCTTATATGCAAATTATAATGTTAAATACAGTGACCTGTTTCGGAAATGATTTTTCTTTGTACGCAGAGTTAACTAACAAGTTTTTATCTGAACTTTTCCAGGTTGTTCGACAGATGATGTGGCTGATGGATCATATATTTAAATACACAAACTTTGGAATTGTGTCTTTAATTCATGGAGACTTCTTTATAAGACAGGTAATAGTTGAAATATATTAGTTTTTCATATTTGACTTTGTGATTTGCTAGGATTAATATATAATTTTTCTTTCTCCATTGGATTTTAGCACTGAAAAAATGGTTACTCACTCAAAAGGTTGTTTGAAAACAATAGAATGTGAAAAGGACAAATTGGGGAGAGGGACACATGGAAAGCAGGACAACAGCTATGGTGACATCATGTTTTGGTATTAGTAGCAAAGCTGGCTGGATAACTGAATGCAGAGCCTTAGGCAAGCCACATAGTCCCAGGATGCTCCCAGAAGAAAGGAATAATACGCCACTTCTGAGTATTTTCTGTGAAGTTCTATTTAGCAGCAGCACAGTAAAACGGGGCATGTTTTTCTTTTTCTTTTTGCAAATCCTAGTTTGAATGCAAGTTCTCCCAAGCTTTCTCCCTGTTTAGCCCAGCCAAATGAATACACGTGCACTAAATGCTTAGAAAAAGGACAAAATCACTCACAATTAGGTCAGAGAAATATACATGTGTTCAAGATTCTTGGTGAGATTGTTTTAAAAAGAAGTAAAGTTAAAGTCTTTAGCAATTTTAAGTCTTTTGGGCCTGCCATGTGGCCTGCAAAATGGAGGAGTTCAGATAGACAACTCTCTTTCGAAAAGCAAAAAATGAGAGATAAGGCCAGAACATGCAAAGCCTTAATACATGCAAATAGATTAAATTACCCCTAAAGGCAGGAAAACAGGAACTTTTTCCAATTGGTTCTCCTTCGTGTCTGTGAATTCACTCTCTGGGTTCTGCGCCTGCATGGGAGCCATTTTGGAGCTTCAAAGCTAATTGGATAAAAGCTTCAAGTTAGGGACTGCCCACCATGTCCACCCGCCTCAGTTTTCCTCAGCTCTCTTTTTTCCGCTGACCCAGCAAGAGCCTTTAGAGCAGTGGTTCCCAACAAGGGGTACACAGCTCACAGGTGGACTTCAATTCCCAGAAGCCTAAGTCAGTACATTGGCTGATCAGTGCTTTGGGGAAATTACTTAGGCTTCTGGGAATTGAAGTCCATACACCAGCATTTGGGAAACACTGCTTTAGTGAGAGCTCTCAATTTTTTTAGGCCTTCTTTTTAGATAGCCAATTTCCAAACAATTTTTTCGGGGCTGGGGGGAAATCGCCTTCTCTCGGGCCGTTCACCCTATCCTTAGAGTCATCAATTTTTTGTTCGTTCAGGTTTTCTGAAACAATCCCCCCTCAGGAGTGTTCAACCCCTTCTTGGGCCTTGCCTTCTTTCTCCGCTCCGCCATTACATGGCCTCTTCTGCTGCCTTCAAGCGCTTTCATGCAACACCAAATTTCCTAGCACTTCATGCCGTTTCTCTCAGACTGTCTCAAGGAGGTCCACGCCGGCAGGGTGTCCTCCTTGAAGTTCCGACTCCACCTCAACCATTTTAGGTGAGCCTTCTCACCCCTCTATTTCAATGTTTGGCCAAACAGATTTGAGACAAAATTATGGAGCTTGTACCAGGACCTTCTCAACCTTCTAGGGAACCAGACCACGGCAAGCGCACCTTCCGTGCTTCCAGAGAACCAGCTGCCAAGAGAGCCCGCCTTGAGCCTCCACAGCAACCTTTGATGAGCCATATGCCTCAGTCCCAGTCTCCAACCTCCACTCCGGAGACCGCATCAAGGACAGCCAGGCAGTACTGGTCTGACTCGGACACAGAGGCATATGTTCTACCCTCCACTGTTTCAGAAAGGTTTGTTTGTTTGGCGGAATCCTCAGATGAGGAGGAGGACAAGGCGGTGGTCCAGGCCAAGAAAACACCTGATGAACAAATTGGTGAGAAGCAAGAAAAACAACCAGAAGACTAAAGAACCTTCACCCACTCCTTACAAGACTTGGCTCAGCCCTCAATATAAAGGCGGAACACCCACTTCTACCATTTGTAGACAAGGTTTGCGGGGTCACCAATGAACAACAGATAAGCCTGGTACACCTGGCTCTCCTGCCAACCTTTTCTCATACTGCCAAGGCGGTTTGGAGAAAGCCTGTATCTGCTCACGGACTTTACAAAATATTGAGTGATGAGGCAGACTGTCTCCAACTCCACCCCATGCCAAACTCAAGAGTTATTAAGGCCTCACAAGGAAATAGACCCAGCCAGCGGTTTTCCTATTCCTGCATCAAAAGAAGGAAAAAAGTTGGATTCCCTTGGCCGCAAAGTCTATGCCAACGCATCCCTGTCTCTAAGGGCCACTAATTACTCTCACAATGGGATCCTATACATTCAAACTCTGGACCAAGATGCAGGACTTTTCTTCCAAACTACCTTTGGAGTTGCAATCTGAATTTGATAAACTTTGTAAAAATGGGATACAAGTTGGCCAGCAGCAAATCACATCTGTGATTCAACAGCCAAGAGCATTACCTCTGCTATTCATCTCCACAGACACTCCTGGCTGAGGTCTGCTGACATGCACGATGAGGTGAAGAAGCTGGTGGAAGAGATGCTCTATGATGGTAATGGACATTTTCCTTCCAAAACTGACACAGTTTTGAACGAGCTACACCGAGATAAGACCACAGTGAACAGACTCTGACTGGGTCTCAACAATGCATACCAACAAACAATGCATACCAACAAAAGCCTAGATATCACCAAACATATCAACCAGCTAACCAGGCCTACTGGACTACTTTCCCCCAGCATCGTTATGGGAAACAACAAGACTAACAGAGACAGGGATACTACAAACCACGGCACCAACAATCCCGTTCCTCCATTCCAACAACAACAATCCGCCAAATGTTCCGAAAAGAAGCAGCATGTTTGACTCTTCAGAGACCACAGATCCTTAGATCATCCTCCCTTATTCACCACTCCGAACTTCCTTTGCAACCTGAGAGACCATCACCACTGACAGGTAGGTCTTAACGATCTTAAAATCTGGTTACACCATCGAATTCAAGAAACATCCTCCAGTCGGACGCCTCTGCACCACAACCTCCTTGCCCACCCTACAGGAGGAAGTTGCAACGCTCCTCGAGAAGGGAACCATAGAACCTGTTAACTTTACCAGCTTGTCTGACGGTTTCTACTCGAGATATTTCATAGTCAACAAGAAAGATGGAAGATTGCGAGTGATCTTCGATCTTTGTCAGCTGAACAAGTACATCCAGCAAAGAAAGTTCCTAATGGTTACCCTCCAAACCATTCTCCCACTCATCAACAAGGAAGACTGGTTTATTGTCATTGATCTGAAGGATGCTTACTTTCATATTTCTATTCACCCTTCACATTGAAAATTCCTTTGTTTCAAGATCCAGAAACAAATATATCAGTACACCTGCCTACCATTCAGACTGTCCACCGCTCTGCGGGTATTCACCAAATGCATGGCCCCAGTAGCAGCCTATCTTCTTAAACACGGGGTGAAGGTCTTTCCCTACATAGACGATTGACTGATTTGTTCTCCGTCGGAGGATCAGGCAAGAAAAGTCAAGGATCAGGCAAGAAAAGACTTAACATTTACTCTGCACCTTATGGAGGATCTCTGTCTCAGAGTCAATACAAAAAGTCCCGCCTTGTCCCATGCAGGACAATAGACTACATAGGAGCACTTCTGGATTCCGTCACCACAAGGGCATTTGCGCCAGCACAGCATCTGGAGAACATTGCAAAAATTGTTTCTCTCTTTCAGACTCGACCAATGGTCAAGGTAAAACATGCTCAAAGACTGCTCGGAGTCATGGCCTCCACGACGGCCGTTGTTCCACATGCCTGACTCAAAATGAGGTCACTCCAGTCACGGCTCAGTTCAATCCGCAATGTGATCACCAAAGCAAACGCTCAGCCCCAACTGCGGAGCTCAAGCAGCAACTCATATGGTTGACCCTTCCAGAATACGTAGAGATGGGGAGGTCTTTTTACCATCCGGTGCCATCAGTCAAGATCATCACAGATGCAAGCAACCTCAGCTGGGGTGCATGCTTAGGAAACCTGCTCATAAACAACATGTGGTCACCACGGGAAAGGAGACACCATATAAATTACCTGAAACTTTTGGTGGTTTGGAAAGCAATGAAGACATTTATTTATTTATCTATTTATCTATTTATTTAGATTTATTATCCCGCCCCAGTCAGGCGAACCCGACCCTAGGCGACCTTTCAACTTCTGATAGCAGACCGAGTGGTCTAAATCACTTCAGACAACATGACAGTGATCGCCTATCTCAACAAACAAGGAAGGACCAGATCTCAAAACCTCCTTTACCTCAGAGTTGAGATTCGGGAGCGGTGTCTACTACACCACCTCTTCCACATCACCATCCACATTGAGGGAAAGCGAAACACAAGCAAACTTTATCAGCAAAAAGACCACATCGATGCATGAATGGGAGCTGGACCTATCACTGTTCCTGGACACATGCAAGAGGTGGGGGACTCCGGACATAAACCTCTTTGCCACCCAGAGCAACTCCAAATGCGGGAAGTATTGCTTGAGAGCAGGCATGGGGAGACGGAACAAGACACGTTCATGACTCCATGGAACTACAAACTCATATATGCCTTCCCTCCATTTCCTCTGTTTCAGAAGGTACTTCTGTGGTTTCAACAGCAAAGAGCCAGGGAATCTTGATCGTCCCAGCTTGGGCAAGACCACCCTGGTTTACGATGCTCAAGGAAAGAGCAATAGATTCAATAACTCTTCCAACAAAATTGTCGCTCCTCCAGCTGGAGAAAGGACTACTTCACCACTCCGATCTGCCCAATCTTCATCTAACATTGTGATTCATAATACCAGACTGCTAGAAATCATCAACAAAAGCAGAAAGGATTCAACCATGAAATCATATGCTGAGAAGTTTGTTACGTTTCATGAGTTTGCCAGAGAGGAAGGATAGGACCTGTCGACTGCATCCTCAGAATTTCTTATGACCTACCTGCTCTACTTGGCAGACAAGGACCTTTCAATTTTGTGCATTAGAGTCCATCTCACTGCTATTGTTGCACATTCTCCACCTACATCATGCCTTGCATCCACCTTTAGAGACAGAACTATGAAACGGTTCCTCCTTGGACTGAAGAACTTGTTTCCTCGAGTCAAAGTACCTCCACCACAATGGTCATTGATCATAGTGCTCTATGCTTTGATGAAATATCCCTTTGAACCTTTAGTGACTATGGATCTTGGACTTTTGTCATGGAAAACAGTATTCCTTGTAGCAATCACTTTTGCCAGGAGGGCTAGTGATCTAACAGCTCTCCTTGCGACCCACCGTTCCTCAAGTTCTATATGGAGAGAGTAGTTCTCCATCCGGATGTTACGTTTTTGCCCAAGATTGTATTGGACTTCCATTTGGCACAATCCTTGACTCTACCTACTTTTTTTCCGACGCCAATATCGGACCAGGAAAGGGCATGACATTCTCTTAATGTCAAGAGAGCACTGCTGTTCTACATGAAACGGACAACGGAGTTCAGAAAATCAAATCATTTATTTGTATAGTGTGGAGGAAAATCCAAGGAAAATCCACTATCATCTCAGAGGTTTTCGAAATGGATTTCAAGTACCATTTACTTGGCTTATGACATTTCATCTATTAAGCCTCCCCCCCCCCCATGTGAGACAACATTCTACCAGGGCAACTGCCACTTCTATGGCTTTTTTTAGAAGGAGGATACCTGCAGGGCACCCACACAGTCCAAACCCATGACCTTTACTAAACACTATAGACTGGACACTTGAGCTATTCCTGATACTAGGATGGGCAGAGTGATTCTTACGGCTGGCCTTCATTCTTCTTCCTCCATGATGACATCTCACCCGTGATAAATTCCTTGGCTTCATCTCCTCCACGGACACCCACCATCCAAGTAAGTGAGCTTACTAATCTCCTGGAGTGTGCATTCACAGACAACACAAAGGAGAAAGACAGGTTTCACTTACCAGTAACTGTCGTTCTTTGAGAATGTTGTCTGTGAATTCACACTACCCACCCGTCCTTTACCTCTAGCCGTGTGGATGAGATTTTCTTTCTTATCCTTGTGTCAGCTTTAATATTAACTGAGGGAAAGAGCATGAAATGGCGCCGAAAGTAGGTTGACATGGTGGGCGGTCCCTAACTTGAAGCTTTTATCCAATTAGCTTTGAAACTCCGAAATGGCTCCCGCGCAGGCGCAGAAACCAGAGTGTGAATTCACAGACAACATACTCGAATAACGGCAGTTACTGGTAAGTAAAACCTGTCTTTTCTTTTGGACAAACAATATAAAACAACTTCCTTTAGTTTAGGCTAGTGTTTCTGTTTCTATGGTTACTGTGCTAACACCTACTGCATGCTGGGGTTGCACTACACTACTCAACACTTTCTACCTAGAAAAGCCTAACGAGGGTGGTCCGAATTGATTTAATGCCTTGTTGTTGTTGTTGGTGGTGGTGGTGGTGGTTGGCAGCAGCGGTGGTGGTTCAAAGTGATAAGCTGCATGCCATGTATATTTGCTGTCACAGGAATTCTAAGAATTATTTATGTGAGAGGCAGAGGTTACAGTTTCTCTTGCTTCCTTTGACAGACTTGGAGTGACTACATTGACCATTTACACTGCAATTTACATTAGATTGAGTGCTGATGAAATTAAAATGATTATATGAGGTAAAGATGAATATGGAGGAAGCCTGTTGTGGTATCATCTCATTTTAGCTGGCAGTCTGTTATTGTTCACCCGCCAGCGGTATTTTAAATTTGTTGTGATCAGTTTCACATTGCTGTACTTTTGTTAGCTTTCTGCCAATGTTATCACTTGATCTGAAGTAACCTGGCAGTCTTGGTTGTGCCAGTACTCCTCAACCATGTATCCCTTGTCTCCAACCATTAAAAAAAGATTTGATCTGTGTTTAAACAAGTTTTCTTTAGAGCACTTGCGACCAATTATTTTTTTAAAAGAGAGAATGAGAGAGATGGAATTGTCAATTAACATTTGTTAGCACTTTGTTAAGGCAGTTTCTGCTGTTGAAACTCAGTGCAAACTAAGCTTTCTTCCCTTGTTCGCTACTTATACCTGACAACCTGGCCAGTTACAGCAAATGCACTTGGGGAAATCCAGTGTCCATGGGTGTGAGTCAAAGTGTATCAATTCATATTTTCCCTGTTCTTTAGTTGCATCCTTAGCTCTGTTTCAGGTGTAGAATTCTTGCTTGAACTGGTCTTTTATAGCTATGCAGTTCCATGATGCTATGATTATGTGCAACTTTACTTAGCCATCTTTGTTTGTTATTTACATTAGGGGAAAGCTTACCGTGATCAGCAACTTGTGCTTCTCCAGAAGCATCTAGAAAAATATTACAGGAGCCGTGATCGCAAGTGGATTGTATTGTTTCCAGAAGGCGGTTTTCTTCGGAAAAGAAGAGAAACAAGTCAAGCATTTGCCAAGAAAAACAATTTGCCATTTCTCACATATGTTACATTGCCAAGACTTGGGGCCACACAAATTATACTGAAAAATCTGGTACCTCAGCAAGAAAATGGAACTCTGGCAGGTGGAGATGCAACAGAAGCAGGTATAGATAATTGCAAAAGTTAAGATTCAAAGGCTAACCAACTGGGATCGTAAAATGAGTGGCATGTGTTATTCTGTAGTATATTTCGTAGACCTTTTTTTGTGTGTGTCAGCTTATTTACAAATCAAATTTGTAGTGCTTTATAAATACAACCTTCAGAGAAATGTCATCACTGCTATGCCATACATATTTCCTTCAGGCCTTCTCCTAGTTAATAAATGCTTGTTGTTCTGTTTGTTGTTGTTGTTGATCTGAGAGAGCTGGTTCTTGGATCATCTAACACGGGATGCCTAAACCATGGCCCATGGGCTGGATTGCCACCGGGTTTGGAAATGCCCCGCCACTGCCAGAAGTGCCAATATTGTGACCAAAACATGGCAAAATGTGGTGAAGAATTTAAAAAATGGTGCAAAAATGTTCCCATCTCACTCATTCCTCCATGGGAAGTGGCAGGGGCAGGGGTGAAAGTATGAAAATGTGTGGTGCATTCACGTGTCGTCAGGAGGATGTGGTGTGACCAGCCTGCTCAGCTGTTTGAGGGGGCATGGTCAGGCCCCTAACGGGAAAGGTTTGGGAACCACTGATCTAACAGCTTCAGGTTAACTTGTGGGATCGTAGAGCACAACCTATATATATATGTGTAGTAGGAAGTATTGTGAGTGAGGATGGTTTTCCTTGGATATCTTGGAGTCGTTATTCAGCAAGGAGTCTATATATTGGTAGACATCTCAGCAATGACATTCCACACATGCAAATAGACCTGAGAAATTAAGTCGGTTTGCATGTGGCTTTTTAGCCATTTGGATATCACGTCACCCGCCAGCTAGGGGGACCGTGATGTGTGCTTTCACCTTGCCCAAGGGCTCTGATGGAGGACACTTTGGTGAGTTTTAGTTCCAGCCTAACATCATTGACAAGAGATGGGCAACATTGCTTAGTTAGACCACTCAAACCCCCGTGTCTCACCTAGCCGGGATTTAGGGTGGTGGTTTTCAGTAGACAATGTAGAAATTATTGCATCTATATCTTTGAATGTTCTCTATTGTGTATGTATTACACATTTTGTTGTCAGAAGGAGAATATTATAGCCTTTTCATCCATAATGTTAGAAAATCCCATGTTCTTTACTATTTTAAAACAGTTTTAATGGTGACATTTTCTTCTCCTGGCTCAAAGTCATGATGCCAACTATGGAGCCTGTGGGCTGTAAAATGCAAACCACTAGCTTCGTGGTGTGGAAATTAGTTCTTTTAAAATATTGGTCTCCCTTACAATCTTTAGAAGAAAGTGGTTGCTATTACTGGGTTTTCCACCATTAGTTGTCTGTAGTATATATTTAATAGCACTGTAGATATGTTTTCTGCAGCTCTGTGATGGTGCTTCATATGAACAAATTGCTTCTAAGTATAACATTTGACAAGCAAAAGAGTGTGTGGATCAGGGAAAGGTGCTCAGAAACGCTGCTCTGATGTTTTTAATAATTATAATTTTCAAGAGGAATATTTGCACAAAATAAAAAAGGGAGGAGAAAAGGAAATGCAGCTAGGCATAATAAAGTAATATGTGCTTCTATAAAAATCTGAAATGTTGGGAGCATAATGGGGGCATTGTAGAAGTAGAATATTGAGTGGCTGGGCCACAGCTTGGAGAAACAGAAATTGTGCCCTTGCCACCTCTAAATTGTCTAACTTTTTTTCCACTTTAATTAGACTGAAGTCCTCTTTTACATTCTCTGAAAGTCTAGCAGAAGGGAGAAACTAGAGCATAATGGCAGAAGAGGTGGAAGCTTTAAATTGACCCAGAACTTCTTGACATTGTCTTTATTTTTAGCACATAATGCCAGAAGGAATGCTTATTGATACAGTATACGATTTAGCTCTTTGATAGAATTCCAGAAGAGACAAACCACAGTTTTTAGCTTTTACATGCAAGCTTTTTTTTGTGTCCCTTATGTGGTCTTCTTTTGTGTCCCAATCAAACCCTGGACTGCAAAAATGAAGCCACTTTCTTCACTGTATCATTGCCCAAACCCAAGTCCTCATTGGTGGATGCCTCTGGCAGCAATTGGCAGACCAGTAAATGAGCTGGGTTCTGTATCTATCCACATTCACACCGTGTGTTGTTGTCCACCAGCAGCCACCACTTAAGCATGTTGGTCATGCATTTAGGGACTCCAACCCTCAGCCTATTCAGGGTCCTCCAAGTGATATGGGGAGATTTAGATCCTCAGTTATATCCTCCTTTAATATTACTCCTTGTTCAGTGAGCTCCTTCCTCCATCTTCTAATTTGGTTTTGCTCTTGTGTACTCTCAACTGTTTGTTCTTGCCCTAGAGCTCTTCCTGGATCTGAGCCGACAGACTTGAGACTCATATTTATTATTATTATTATTATTATTATTATTATTATTATTATTATTATTATTATTATTATTATTATTATTATTATTATTATTATTATTATTATTATTATTATTATTATTATTAATTTGATTTGTATACCACCCTACTCGGTAAAAACCGACTCAGGGCGGTTCACAGAAATCATACATGTAACACAATCAAAAGTAATATAACATAATGAAAAATAATACAATATATAATACAGCAGTGCAATAAACAAAATCACACTGCAAAACAAAGTTACAAAATTACAAAAAATACAATTCCAGTTACATATAATGTATAGTCTCAGTAATACATAATACATATCCAGTCAGAGGGTGTCGAGAGTCATCTTCTTATGTGATTATTATGTTAGATCTATTACAAACAGATTTTGAATATGCTTTTCTCTTTTTTTAGTTGCTTCCAACGATGATTGTTGCATATTTCAAGTTGGTCCTTCCGCCTCTTTTGAGCATTGTTTAGTTACTTTTCTGTATCCTGCTGAGCCAAGGTTTTTTGAATTACTGTATATATGGGGTATAGTAGCTAGTAGGATTATGTTGTAGCATTTGCAGTGTGTTTGTGTGTTTAAAGTACAAGAAGAGTGTGTCAGTTTGTTCATATTTGGGTAAAAAAGTGTTATGTTATTATGCAGATTTAAAGCAAATGAAATTATTTTCTTAAATTATAAGATGGATGAATTGAATTAAATCTGCAGAGGTATGAATGTGTGCAGAAAGAGCCTTAGTCAGTTTGCTGATAAGTGTTTTGCAATCTAGCCCTTTCTTATTGTGTTATAAGGTTTCTTGCTTGAAACCTTGATACTGATGTCTGATGGTGCCTCATTATGTGACTGAAATTACTGCAGTTGCTTGGTAAGTTTTATTGGTTCTATTATTTCTTTTAAAGCTGGGATTCTCAACCTGTGGCCCACGGCCCATAGCACCATTTCATGTGGGTCGCACACTGTCTCCATCACACCAGGAAGTGCCATGTGGTGGAGGAAGGGCAAAATTGCCGTTTAGCCCTCAAAGCTGTCTGAGGGAGCGTGACTCTGACCCCGGCTTTAAAAGGTTGAGATCTCCTGTTTTAAAGACCTTTCTTCTGTGACTGTGTTGCTTCATAATTCACTACAGACCCCTCACTGCTGTTGTTTGTGGAGAAAGTTATCCATTTTGTCAACTGGGCAACTTACCACAGAGTATCTTGATTTCTTGTGTTCAGTTCTGGTCATCAATCTGTTTCAAGGTATTGTGTCTTGTGGATGACATTCATGGTCTCTATATGTCTTGTTGGATGACATTCATGTCTATGCAGCATATGCAGTTGCATAAAACCATGTTCAGGAACCTTCCAAGCCAGGGATCCTCACCTATGGCCCACACCCTTGCTCCTACCGCCGCTGCCATCTCCTCCTCAATTTTGCCATACCTCAGAAAAGATATTATTTTGGAGCTGGAGCAATTCTCTTATCAGAGAATGTTACCGTCTTTGGGGCTGTTTAGCCTTGAAGGAAAGTTGTTGGTGGCTACTACTCGTATCTGAGTATACATTTTTCCTGGAAGTCATTTTCACAGTTGACGGATGTGTCTCTGGTGACTCAGTAAAAGTGAATAAGTAGACACATGATAAAAGTATACCATATATTCTTGAGTATAAGTTGATTTTTTTCAGCAAAAAAATTGTTCTGAAAAAAGCAGATTTGGCTTATACTCGAGTCATCTGCTCTGTTTTCCGGGCTGTGGAGGAGATCTGCACTTTTGAGACCATCTGATGCTGTGATTTATAGAGCTGATGAGCACTGGCAGAATGTGAGTATCCCTTTGAATGTTAACCACTTCCTGACCGCTGAACGTAGATAACTGTCCTGGTCAGGAAGTGGTTAGATCTGGATCATGGCTTCAGCCATGATCTTGTTTTTTTTCCTGCCAGCGATAGGCTTTCATGTAGAAGAACTGGCCTTGATAATTTCTATAGCAGGCAAAACACCCCCTGCCCCAGCGCTCACAGCACTTAACAAGGCTCTCCTGTGCCTCTCATGTTAGAAATGGGTAATCTTGGACCAAAACGAAAACACTGGTCATACGATACGAGGCTGGTTTATTTTGATTATTGAAACTCACTAGTAGCTGCTGCATTTCCCACCCTAGGCTTATACTTGAATCAATCAGTTTTCCTGGTTTCTCAGGTAAAATTAGGTACCTTGGCTTATATTTGGATTGGCTTATACTCAAGTATATACAGTACACATATGCATGATGTGGAAAAAATAAGTAGGAGAAAACTTTGCTCCCTTTCTTCATAACTGTGGAAGCTGTGTCGTTCATTGTTGGAACATTCAGAGTAGTTGGAAGGAATCATGCCTTCATACTAAGGGTACTACTTGCTATTTCAGTGTAACAATGGCTACGAACATGGATGGTTTTAAAGGGAGATTAAATATATTCATGAAGGATATGACAATCAATGGCAACTCATTATGGACATTAGTTGTTGGAGAGCATCAGAAGTGGTGCTTATATCCTGTCAATTTCCTTCCAAGGTATGGTTGGCTGTAGTGAACAGGATGATTTTGATCTTCATCAGTAGGGCACTTGTTTTCTGCTGTGGTCTGGGGGTAACATGAGCAACTTCCTTTGAGCTATGATTTTATTTCCATACTGCAGAGCAGCCTAGGGTGAGTAATCCTTTAGTTCGTAAATGTGATCCCTAAAGTTCATTAAATCAATTGTACTGAAGTCTCTTCATATAAACAGTAAGCAGGTAAACAGGTAAAGGTAAACCATGGCAAGCAAATTGAATGAAGAAAACAAGCTGAAAAGTTATCCTGATTTGTTGTTGAATCAACTGAACTCTTTGCCCTAAAAAAAGAAAATCCAAGTTCCTTTTAATTTTTTAAAAAATAAATAAAAATAGCTTGGCTGCTAGAGGTAGCTTTTGTTATAGTAGATAAGCTAGGAAAGCACAAGGAGAGGCTCTGGAACTTTTTTCTGTTCTTTATCTATATAATCTCTTTTGGCAGGGATCCCAGTGCTCTGTATTTCAGATAAAAATGCTGAGTAGGACATAATAGACTCATAGTTTGGTTAGCTTTCTTGGATCCTGTTTGTGCTGTCAGCTAAAATGAGTATTTTTAGGCAGATTATCAGACATGGAACCACATTGTTACAATCTACTTATGCCCAGAGGCATCGTGTGTTGCTTGTATTTGAACTGGAGCCAAACACAAAAAGGCAAGATCGGTTTCTCTCATAGGAGAATTTCCAAGAGTGTTTTCTTTCTAATCAGTTCATCTTTGTTTCCATTTACAGTCAAACCTCATATAACACTAAAACCTGGTTCCACAAGTCTTGATGTTATATGATTTTTAGTGTTATCCGATGCATGTTAAAATCCTATGGGAGCCATAGAGATACATTGTAACCACACAGGCTTTAGCGGTTGTTATCTGAAGCATCCCATAGGATCTTAATGTTATCCGATGCAATTCTTCCCCCCAGATTCCTTAATGTTATGCGATTTTCATGTTATTCGATACTAATGTTATATGAGGTATTACTGTATTTCCTTATTTCATGCATTTATATTCTGTCTTTCAGCCAACATCAATGTCTTTTAATTTCTATTACCCTATTACCTTTACTTGGAATAATGTTGACTATATACTTATGAGGTCTATGTCCTACCATTCCTTCAACTCCTTTCTCTAAAGCTCTTTTATGAAAATATCTTAATGTTCTTAAAAATGTAGTTTAAAATGTTTCATAGTAGAATTGACATAGCAATTGCTGTTGTTGGGGGTTAGGTCAGGATTATGGTGATTTTTTTTATCATACAGTATACGCTGTGACTGATGAGCATTGATCTGCTTTTATAATTTTTTGTCTATCTAATTTATGGCATGGAAGGACCTTGTGTGAAGAACCAGTGACAATCATCAGTCTTATTTCACTCAAGTTTTTTTTTTAAAAAAACTTGATGTTTCAAAAGCTTCTGATGTGGCTTATATTTAAAGTAATAAATTAATACAGGGGCTAAAAGCCTGTTGCATAGATATGCTGGTGGAAGGGAAATGATGTAGTTCACAGTGACAGATAACTACAGATTAATGAATACAAAAAATAAAAATGAAACCTGATCACATGGTAAACCAAGCTACTGCTGCACAATGAGGAATCCAAATGAGAACTCATTAATTAATGGCAATTTGTGGCCTCAAGTTCTACCATTTTCTTCTGCCAGTGTAACTATGCCAAAATAATACAAACAGCATTAAAAGAGCAAGGTAAATAAGGTTGCAGTAATTGGGGAAATATCAACAGACTAATGTAAGTGATTTAAACATTTAAAATTGTCTTATGTTGTCACATCTTTTGGCTCACATGCTGTTGTTTAGTGTAGTAAGTCACACTAGATGAGACTCATTGAATCAGTGGGGATTTGGTGAGTCAAGTCTTCAGTAAGTTCCATTGATTCAAATGGGCCTGCTCTAGCTGCAAGTATTAGTGGAGCTTACAGAGGAGTTTACTCACCAAATCCACATTGATTTAATGAGTTTAAAACAACTTATTTGCTAAGCAACAGGATTTTAGCCAAAGTGTTGGTGTCATACAAGCCTCATTGAGCAGAGAAGGCATGAATCTCTGAGACCTCCAGTCTCCTTCTCTTGAATGTATGGTTGGACTAGCCAAGGCAAAACTTCAGTCAGTGATATTAGTGGCGAGGCAGGTACTTGAAGGACTTAGTAGAGGTGAATTAAATCCCCATACGGGAAGTCCCTTACACAATTGGCTGGACATTTCTTAAGAGTTTTCAGATCTTCTAGAACTCATGTAGAACAAAAAGAAAAGAAAAAACAAAAAATATCATTGCATCTTAAAGACTAGAAATCCCTCCCTTCTGTGCAAACAACTCCTTTAGGGCAGATAGCAGCTATGGGGTATTTGATAGAGAGGCAACATACCAGTCTTTTAAATAAACGAACTATTAACTTATTTTCATCTAATTAATTTGAATAGCTATCAAACATCCTTCATTTTGGCTCACTTTTTTCTTTGTCTCTAGGTTGTGAGTGTATCTCTACCATCATAAAATAATGTGTCATAAAAGAGTGCAGTTGCATTTGTGAATTAATGACAATTGCATTTCGGTATGTGGTGATGTTGATTTGGGAATTTCTCTTTACCATTGAGGTCTAATTTGTCATGAAGATATTGTTGGTAGGAAAGCCACAATTATCCTGTTATTCGATGGCTGAAATCCTGTTGCTTTAAATTTAACTCTGTGTGAGTCTTATAATGTAATCAGCCATGGTAGGTTTTCACAAATTAAAAGGTTCTGATTATCACCTCTGAATGTTCCAAGGCTTCCTCTGTACATATCCCTTTTGTTTTAATTAATCTGTTAAAACCTGCTGGACAGGGGGAAGTCTTTACTTTTTGGAAATGGTTGCCAAAAGAATGATTTTAACTGTGGCAAAAATGATTGTTGAAAATTAAAGATTCCTCTCTTATCCCATGGTCACTAACAGCTTCCCCATGATGAAAGGGATAACAAAGAAGCCTTGGAACCTTTGGGGAAAGGATCAGAAAATTTTAATTTCCAAAATCTGCTGTAGCCTCACACAGCATAAGTTAAAGCAAAAGGGATTTTAGCCAACTAAATAACAGAGGATATGATAAAGAATGATTTTGAAAAGTTAAGATTGGGGTTCAAACTATAACAGATAAGGATTTCAACTTCTAATGATAAGTTAAGTGTTCCGAAGATATGAATCAGATACATCTCCCATAAATGAGCAATAACACTTGGAAATAAATCCTGTACATTAAAACCTCACATAAAGAGTGCCTCGCTTAGAGACTAACTTGCTTAAAGAGCAGAATTTTCTCAGAATGGTCACCTCGCTTAACTAAAACCAACCAAAAACTCACTTAACAACTAAATCGGGGTTCGCAACCCCCCCACCCCCCCAGAAGTCACAATTGGTCACTTACAATGGTGTTTCAGTTAAAGAGCAAAGTCACTTAAAGAGCAATCCTGTATGAGAAATATAATCTTTTGAAATGTACCGGTAATTGTAGAACAGAACTATGTTGCTTGTGACTGCAAAAGATCTAATTGCCCATTCCATTCTTTTCTTCCATAATTATCTTTCCTAGAAAGTAAACCAAAAGGTCTTCAATGGGTGATAGATACAACTATTGCCTATCCCAAAGCTGAACCCATAGACGTACAGACATGGATTCTTGGCTATAGACGACCAACAGTTACCCATGTACATTACAGGTAGGAAATAACCCTTTTTAAAAGTTCTTAAGTTACTTTAAATTAAGCCTGTAAAATGAAAATATCTCTTTAAAATATGACAGTATCAAATATGAAAATATCAAAACTATTTTTTCCTTTTTATACAAGAAATAATTTTTGTTATGGAGATTGGGGTGTGTTTGTAAAGAGTGGTTGCTAATATTTTCCTGCTCAGTGGGCCAGTGGCAAAAGTTGTGGGAAATCCAAATCAGGAATAGCCTTTCATATTCAAAGTAGTACTTCTTCTGTGCTCAAACCAATCACTTGTGGTCTGAAGGAAGTCCTCCTGCCTTGCTTAAGGACTGATAAGCGTCTTTACTCATCATTTCCCATTCAGCTAGAAGCCTCATCCATGTACAGCCCTTGGAATGTTTGATCACTGTTAAACATTTATTATTATTATTATTATTATTATTATTATTATTATTATTATTATTATTATTATTATTATTATTATTATTATTATTATTATTATTATTATTATTAATTTGAGTAATATACCGCCCTACTCGGTAAAACTGAGTTTTATTCAGTTGTGCACCAGGTGTTTCTGCAGACAGAATTTCATATTCTGAATTTAGGTTAAAATCTGGATTGTAATGCTAATTTGAAATCTTTGCTAGAGGTCCTGAACTCTGTTGACTAAATGTACTAAATACTACTGTGCCCTGACTTCTTATTTAGTTAGCAAGACTATGGTAATTGTCTTGTGTCCAAATGAAGTCTTATTGTAATATGCTTCGTGTGAGGTTTCCGTAGAAATGTTATTTGATGCAAACTACTGCTTCTGGATATTGACTAGTGCAAAGCAGGTTATATAAATGACTGATGGAGCTATGTCAGTCATTTCTGAACTCAGTTCAAAATTCTGGTAGTAATCTTGATAGATTCCATCTGCAAGGATGGCTTATAGTCCTAAATCATGTGGTGCAACTCCTTCCAAACATTTGTCACTGAGTGCTCAGGTCAATATTTGAGGATCTGCTCCAGATTTTTCAGTAATCATTGGCAAAACAATGCCTGCTAGAATGCCTACTCTTTGTTAGTGACACCCGTTCAGTGGGATACAATTCCAGATTGGACCTATCTTGTATCCTTTCAGACGTTTCTCTAAAATCTTGTTCTCCAGAAGGTAATGACAAGAACATAAAATAGGTAACTGCAGAGTGTGGGGGCAGGCTGAACCTGTTTTTGAAAAATGTCTACATTAGACTGCCTCACCGAACTGTTTTGTGCTTTTAACAAGAGGTCCACTGCACATCAGCCTTACATAAGAGAAGCCAAAAGGCATTTACTTGAGAGAGTTGACTAATGAGAATGAAGAACAGCTACATTCTTAACCTTTGATATCTTCTAGGCACTTGGAGGCTAAAATAATAAATAAATAAATAAATAAAATGTCATGGCAAGTTCTTGGAAAAAGTGAGGCAGTAATGATGTGAATAGAAATGGGTTGGTGAAATAAGTAAGATTATACAGCACTGGTGGGAATGTTTGCATTCAATAGTTCACCTCTGTGTCATTCTGAAGCTACTATTCTCGGAACAACTGTCCGATTAAAGATAATATGTAAAGAACGGTTGGCTTTATATGTGTGTTTCTTTAAGTAAGGTAAAGGTAAAGGTCGTCCTTGCTCAAAAGCCAGTTATCAATTCTAGGGTTCAGTGCTCATCTCTATTTATAGCGAAAGAGTCAGTGCTTCTGTGTCTGCAGATGTTTCCATGGACCTGTGGCAGGCATGACTATGGAACACTGTTTACCTTCCCACCAAAGTGGTACCTGTTTAGTAAAGGTAAAGGTCACCCTTGCTCAAAAGCCAGTTGTATCCAACTGTAGAGTTCAATGCTCATCTCTGTTTATAGTTGAAGAGCCAGCACTGTCTGCGTTTACAGTTGTTTCTGTTGCCATGTGGCAGCCAAGACTAGACAGTGTGCATGGAATGCTATTTACCTTTCCACCAAAGTGGTAGCTACTTATCTACTTGCAATTTCTTGCTTTGAACTGTTAAGTTGGCAGGAGCTGGGACAGAGACGGGCGCTCATTCCGTGATGAAGTACTTGGGTTTTGAACTGCTGACCTTCTTTCTCCCAGTCAGCATCTTAACCACTTGAACCACTGCAATTTTGTTGCTTTTGAACTGCTAGGTTGGCAGGAGCTGGGACAGAGACGGAAGCTCACTCCATCTTGAAGCACTCAAGTCTCGACCTGCCGATCTTCCAGTCATGAAGTTCAGCGTCTTAACTACTAAGCCACTGCAGTCCCTTTTTTCTTTGAGTAGTCTGTCCAAAAAGTCGCCACAGATAGGAAAAATGGGAAATTGTAGCTAAATGTACCTTTATGTACAAAATATTTTCTACATGTTGGCCATCTCTTTCTATACACACATGAAATCTTCTCCCCCACTCATGGAGAAAAGTTTCTAGGTATCTGTTATGCAATTCTTCCTATGTATGGCGACTATTGGGACACCCTGTATTTTAGCAAAAAATAATAATAAGAAAACATTACAGTGCTGTATACTATAAAATAATCAAGGCAAAAGGTTCAGTGCTTTAGTGACAACACAAAGGTGTGTACTCCCTTTGCGTTTGCTTTGATTTAATTTAATTGTTCGATTTTTATGCTGCCCCGCTTGACTAAGCAACTCTGGGCGGCTAACAACAATACAAAAAGAACACAAAATATACAGCTACAATCAAACTAGCATAATACACAAAACATTTCAGAACTTTTAAAAAAAATCCCACTTAATCCAGTACCCCTGTTATGGCAGATGTGCTGCTATTGTAGCACTGGAAAAACTCCTGCTTGGTGCAAAAGTGTCCCAAAATACTCAAGAAAATAATTGGAATTGAGAATGTGGGCCACAAATGTATGTTAATGTAATAATTTTCATGTAAGTGGCATCCATTTGGTAAATCAGAGTTGGAATTCAAGATAGAAAGCACATGGCCATATGAACAAAATGTATGTAGTGATGATGCCATGGGGCAGCTGCTATTTTCTTATCTGATCTGCCTTCAAAACAGTACAGTGGTACCCCATACAACGATTTTAATTCATACCTATGTGCAAGTTGTTGTACAATAAAATTGTTGTACAGGACACACATGCATGTGACTCCTCTGCAAGCCAGCCATGTTTGTGGCCAGAGTTGGAGGGGGAATCCCCCCCCCCTCCAACTCCGACCACAAAGGCAACATCGCGGTGCTGGTCAGTGCAGAGAAACGAAGCCTTGTTTCTTTGCACTGACCAGTGGAGCCTGCTGACTTTTGGGGGGGAATTCTGCCCCCCCCAACTCTGCCCTCAAAGTCAGCATCGTGGTGCTGGTCAGTGCAGAGAAATGAGGCTTCGTTTTGCTGCACTGACTGTGGGGCTGTCTGTTGCCTGGAAACACTTCCCACGCTGCCTGTTCACAAAAGGGCTTTGGGGCAGCGGAGGAATGGCTCCCCCATGCCACCCTGAAAGCCACCTGACTGCTGAAAAGCATTGCATCATACAACGACTAAAATCATTGTACAATGCATTTTTTTAAGGCAGCCATTATACAATTTAGTCATTGTGCAATGCAATCATTGTATGGCATTTTACTGTATTATTATTGTATGTAATGCTAAGTTTCCTGTTGTCTGGTTCTAGTCAGAGCTACCATTTCCAGTGAGTAGTGGTCTTAATTAAGCACCTGTCTTACGTCTTGGGCTGTATTCACTTGGGAATGGGCACCTTCCTACCTTGAAAATAGAATGTTTTGCTTGGGTGCTTGGGTACTTATCGGTAGTAGGAAAATACAACACCTGCTCAGAATAAAATTGGTTCATTAAATCTGCCTTGACTATTGGGGGTTATAGGTGTGACAAATGAGGCATAGAGCCTGGTCATTAACTCATGTTTTTGCTGCACTGTTGTCTCAAGTCTCTCGTGTTTCTTTACCTCTGTTACTTTGATTCTGGGTTTTGCTCAGCTTAACTCTCAAACTTCATTATGCAGAAAAAGAGAGTAAATTATTTTTGGATATTTTCTTTGTGTAGAATGTAGATCAGTCTCTCTGCACTACTACATATCTATCTCCTTTGAAATGCTTTATGTCCTGGCTGGCTATTCTAATAAATATTAATAACAATGCCAGTACAGTGATACCTTGAGATACAAAATTAATTCAATCCTCGAGGTTTTTCGTATCTTGAAAAAAATTGTATCTTAAAACATGGTTTCCCATAGGAATGCATTAAAAATCAAATAATGGGTTCCAGAGCTCAGAAAAAAGCTGAAATAAACATATTTTTTTTGTTCAAAACTCTTTCTAAAGTAGCAAAAACATAGTGAACAATTCCAAAGTCCACTTTAGAGAGAGTTTTAAACAGATAAAAGATCCCCCCCCACACACACACACACACTTTTTCTGGAAGGTTTTCGATGCATTTCAATGCATATTTGGCACATTTCCGGCAGTACCCTCTAGTGGCCAGCTCTGATAATTGCAGGGATAGTCCTGACAATCAGCTATTGAGGGGAAGGGGGAATTGTGGGCACTTCCTTGTTGCAGAGAAACCTTCTGACGTTGCCAAAAAATTCCAAAAATGGAGCGGAAATGTTCCAAACACCCTCCTGTTGCCATGGGAAGCGTTGGAAGCCCCCCTCCCCCCCAAAAAAATTCATATCTAGAAAAAAATTCCCCAAGATTTCCTTTCATATTGCAAGTTTTTCGTAAGTAGAGGTGTCTGTATCTTGAGGTTTTACTGTACATTGATGGCTCTAGGCTCACTGTAACTGTGTAAAAGTTTTGTCTGATACAATGGAAAATATGAAAGCAATTTGCCTTCTTGTTTCCTTTGATCTCCGGGATATCCTGTAAGAGCTGAGAATCACTGCCCCATATCTAGACAGAGGTGGTGGCAGCAAAGTTGGAGGGTTGGTGTTTGATTCTCGGACCTAGGTGTGCTGGGGCTAAGGAATTTGGAACTGAAAGAAGTAGAGACTGGTTTGAGAAGACTTTTTTTGTTTCTTCTTTGCCACACTTCAGGCAACCTTGACATTGCTTATTTTTAAGATGGGCAAGCATGTGGTTGGGTAGGTAGAGTAGAGTAGAGTAGAGTAGAGTAGAGTAGGAGTCAAATGATTCTGCATTATTTCAAGTATGCATTTGAAGTGTATTATTGAAGTATCTGAAAGCAATGTTAATTTGTTGCTGCAAAAACAACAATCCTGTGGCATCTTAAAACTAACATTCTAAACTTTCAGGGAAAGTAGCCTGCTTCAGATGTATGTACTACTGTTTTGAGACCCAAGCAGTGAAGTGGGCTGCAGCCCATAAAAGCCTATACCAGTGATGGCAAACCTTGGCACTCAAGGTGTTCTTGAACTTTAATTCCCAGAATCCCAAGTCTCTCTGAAATCAGACAAATGGGTTTGCTGCACATACTCATTCGTCTGATTTCACAGAGACTTGGGCTTCTGGAAATTGAAGTTCAAGAACACCTGGAGTGCCAATGTTCGCCATCACGGGCCTGTACCAAATAAAACAAATGCCAAGTAAAAGAGCTGTTACCCAAATTTAGGCAAATACAAAGAAAGACATGCATTAAGTGACTTTTGAGTTATTTTCTGAGCCCATGGGAAATCCAGTGTAAGCAAGATATAAAAATGCACCATGTATAGCTTCACAATAAAGGCTATTCCATAATAGGCCAATGCGTAGAACCAGAGAACCTATATTGTCAGGAAACAAATCTAAACCATGAAGGACAAGTGATACTGTTTTTTATTTGGAAGGAGTCTTGGTGTTAATACTACCACAAAACAAGTTTTTGCCTTAATGACAAAATAATCTCTCCCAAAGAGAGCTGCCATTTTTGTGCCAGCTACTCTACAGATAACTAGAGCAAGTTATTTTGATGATGAAAAGCATGTTCTGGTTTACAACTTTTCAGATGATAGCAGTCTAAAATATGTACCATGTAGGTCTAGATTTAGGTAATTTCTGCAACAAACTCCCAGGACAGTGATGGCGAACCTTGGCACTCTGTGTGTTCTTGGACTTCAATTCCCAGAAGCCCAAGTAAGCACTCACGCTGATCAGGGCTTCTGGGAATTGAAGTTTATTTATTTATTTATTTATTTATTTATTTATTTATTTATTTATTTATTATTAGTTCAAATTTATATTGCCGCCCACTCGCCGTAGCAACTCAGGGCGGCTTACAAACAATACATTACATTACAATACAATATGTTAGTATGGGCACAGGGGGAAGGGCAGCAAAGTCCTCAACCTGTCCTGGCCTCCTCTCCCCCTGGCAGTTGGTGTAGAACACCTGGAGTGCCAAGGTTTGCCATCATTGTCCTAGGATACTAAAATGTCTCATCTGCCTCAGTGAGGTTAAATTGCTAGACGGATTACTTCATTTTATTAATAGGATATGTGTTAAAACAAATGTTTGTTAAAAACAAGACATAATGCTGGCCTCTTAACTTACATTAAAGCAGATGGAACATTTTAGTACTATAGTACAGTACTGTTTGATTTGATTTGATTGATTTATTCGATTTATATGTGTTTAGTACTATTGTGTTGTGCAAGTAAGCCAGAACTAGATCGACAAGATAAAAGCAATCTGTTGCAGTCATCTTTAACGTGAGTCAAGGAATTAATAAGGTTGATGTAGATATTAAATAATTTCATATTTCTGTAATTAGATTTTTGCCTTGAGTAAAGATTAAATAGAGAATATCTTTATAGAATACAGTATAGAACACAGTCATTGTTGTATTGATGTCCTCTTGCAATTTTGATTATCAGTTTTATGCTATAGGTCCTTGGGGTTCTAAATCACAGCCCATATATAATTTTTCACCTTTTTCAGAATTCAGAGAAGTGTTTGACCAGAGAGGTCATCTTAATGTTTTAAATATATAGAGGTTTATGAAATAATTAAGTCATCTTTTACTACAGTACAGCCAGGTAGCTAAAGTGGTTGTGCTTGATCTAGTTTAAGAATATTGTAATAACATTTTGGAGTTTGGGTTTAGGATTCCAAAACTGAATTGTCTTCTGTTTTTCTTGATTTGGAATTGAGTCTTAATAATTGTTTCAAATTCTAGTCTTTGTCAGTTTGGCTTCCTGTTGGTAGCACAGAATGATTCAGAGAGTTAGGTTAAAATCTAGTAATTAGGAGACATGGGTTGGAATCAGTGGGGGTTTTGTCAGCCAACAATGGTGTAATTTCTACTGGTTCAGTGGTCCCACTCTAGTTCTGACTTACTACTGGATTTCAGCTTTAATATTTTGGAAAGAGTGTTGCAAAAAGAATATTCTTGAAACTTAAATAAATAAATAAATAAATACTAATGTGTATTCCAAATTTTAATCCAGTTCTTAAAGTGGATAGGTGTTTACAAGATTCTTCACTTCAAGAATGAGGAATTATTTAATACATCTAATTAACTGATCTCTTCTTATTTAAAATACAGGATTTTTCCAATTAAAGATGTACCAGTTGAACCTGAAGCCCTTAGTGCTTGGCTATATCAGCGGTTCATTGAAAAAGAGGATCTCTTGTCACACTTTTACAAAACAGGTAAAATGTTTCTAAGTAAACATTAAGCTTCCACCAACCCCACCAAGATTCCTCATGTTTCAAGAATGTGTTATTCATAGTGTAAAAATAGGAAATTCCAAGGCTCAGCAATCAACTTATGCTTTAAATCTTTAGTTTCACTGAGTGTGGAGTCCGAAATAACACATGTTACAGGTCCTTATTTGGTCATGTTTAAATATTCATGTTTTTAAATATTTATAACTTAGCACATATAGCAGAAAGGGACTGCAGTGGCTTAATGCTTAAAACACTGATCTTGATGACCAGAAGGTTGGCAGGTCAGAAGTTCAAGAGCTGAGTACTGCTCAATGGAATGAACTCCTGTCTCTGTCCCAGCTTCTGCCAACCTTGCAGTTCAAAAGCAAGAAAATGCAAGTACAGTAAAACCTCGGATAACGCTAAAACTTGGTTCCACAAGTCTTGGTGTTATCCGATTTTTAGTGTTATCCGATGCATGTTAAAATCCTATGGGATGGATCGGATAACATTAAAGCTCCATAGAGATACATTGTAACCGCACAGGCTTTAGCGGTTGTTATCCGATCCATCCCATAGGACCTTAACATTATTAAATCCAATTTTCCACCCCAGATTACTTAACGTTATGCGATTTTTGCGTTATCCGAAGTAAACATTATCCAAGGTATTACTGTAGATAAATAAGTACTGCTTCGATGGGAAAGGTAACAGCAGATGCAGACAGTACTAGCTTTTTGGTTATAAACGATGAGCACCACCACACCTTAGAGCCAGATATGAGTGGCTTTTGAACAAGTGAGACCTTGATCTTTTAAATGTATAATCCAGATAAGTTTTATCTCTGCATTTTGTTTATTTGGTTACTGTTGGTAACCTTGCAATGTGAAATAATAAAAATTATTTGATATTTTAAAAAAATCATAATTGATGATTCTACAGATCAGGGATTCTCAACCTCTGGCCTGTGGTGCCATTTCATGTTGTGCTCCACTGCCTCCCACCACGCCAGGAAGTGCCATGTGGTGGAGGAAGGACAAAATAGCCATCTGGCTCCTGAAACTGTGTGAGGGAACATGACCCGGCCCCTGGCTCAAAAAGGTTGAGAACTCCTGCTATAGATAAATAATTTCATTCCGCAGTTATCATAAAAGGAGAACCAGTGTTACATTTGAGTGCTTGTTATAATCATAGTCTGAGAAGTATTTCTTGAAGTATTTTAAACATGTAACTAAAATATTGTTATTTGTCTTTCAGGAGCATTCCCGCCCCTTCAGGGACAGACAGAAGTTGTTTCTCGGGAAATGACCCTTAACAATTTGTGGCTAGTTCTTGTACAGTGCTTTGCATTTTTGTCAGGTGGTATGTGGTACTGCGTTCTTCAGTATTTTTACCAACACCTATTTTAAAAGGTGAATGGATGGCACCTGAATACGTGATTGAGAAACTTGATACTTTAAAGAATGCATCACGTTATATGTGCAAATGTGAATATACATGGAGAAAGGCGTATACTGGATGGACTTTCTTCCCTTGGGGGGGGGGGATTTTAAATTCTGGTAGAAGAGAGGATCAGTAATACAGTGACCTAATGATGTACTTTAAGAACTGTCTATTTTTGGAAGGTATGTCTCCCCATACAACTACATCAGCAAATTCAGCATTTGAACAGGAGATGCAGTTATACAACCACCACAAATAACCATCTGTAGCCAGAATGATTTCACTACAGGTAGTATTCGGTATTGTAGTTAAAACGTGGAATCTTCAGCAACTTTCTCTCCAGTAGTCATACTACAAGTCTTGTGATAGAGACCCCTCATCGGCACAAACTTGAGTTCTGTTGTAATGAATCATGCTGGATCTGTTTCACTTATTCTGCAGAACTGGTTATGATATTGTGACTGCCCCATGGTACATGTTTAGTAGAGACATTTTAAAAAGTATCTTATATCCGTGAAATCTTTTATTGGAATCCTAGCAAAAGAAACTAATCTGTGACAAGGTGTTACAGTGTCATGAAGTATTGAAAGAATTGTGCATACCTCATAGACCCCTCTATTTTTACTGTATTTTCTGTTTTAAAATCTCTTAAAACGTATTCTTTTTGTAAGGGTATTTCAAAAATGGCACATGACTTGATCTGCTTCCCATTTTGGTTAAATTAGTCATTTCAAACTGATGACATCACCCTTCCCTTCCTGTCTGTCTGGAGAAATGCACTTTTGAAAATGCAGTAGAGTGGTGGCAAGGAACACGGTTTGAAAGAAGTACAAATGTGAAGTATAGATGTTGTTTCTAATGGCTTGAATTCTTCAGAGCTGCTAGTTTAGAATAGCCTGTGGATTTTCATTTCTTAAGTTGTGTGAGTCGCCCCAGCCAAGCCAAGTTGGCTTTGTACCTTTATAGGGGCCTTTATTTTCATCAGATGCAACAACACTTACAATGTCTGTAAGAGGGTTTATATACATACATGCCAAGCATCTCAGTGCTTTGCTTATAGGGGGAAAAGAGGGAGTTAGCATAGTAACAAAACAATATATCTACTTATTGGATAAAACAAATAGGAAAATGCTTTACCATCTTGACGTATTGCAACAAATCTCTAAACCATGAAGGGCATTACTACATCTGTCATCTTGCAGAAAAATATCTGGTTAATGAAAGGGAATTCAAGAGGTAGACTGGCACTATAGCAGAATTTCAGGTAGCAGCATTCTAGTTTTATGATGTTGAAGGAAAAGTTTCTGTGTTTCTCATTTATCACTCTTTGAATGTTTGGCATTATGTCTGTATGACTGGCTATATAAATATATATATATATATAAAATAATCATTATTAGAAAACAGTTCCTAATTTACACATACAGACCTAAATACTAAATCTTACTTGCAGAATGTTATCTTTTATGAACTGTATTTTTTGTATGAGAAAAGCCAAGCCAAGAGTAATTGCCTCTGCTGAGTTTAGGATATATATTTTCCTGGATCTCCCCGTCTCATGAAAACAAGTTTTGGTGAATAGTTAACAAAATAAAAGCATAAAACCATAAGGTTATACTTCTTCCACTTTTGTTTTCAGGGGATAATTGGAAATAGATGAAGTACCCCCCCCCCCCAAGTTATGTGCACAAAGGTCATCTAATTAAGTATGCCAGTTGTTGTAAGTGTGAAATACATTTCAGGATAAATGATAGCTTCTTCACTATTATGTTTCATTGATATAATACCACCACAGATATAGGTTATAAACTTGTCATTCAACTTTGAGTGCAAAATGTTGTTTCTAAGCCTAGTTTTTTGACACAGGAGCAGTTGAATACTAACATAAGTGGGGAAAGACTCCAATTTAATTAAAGTACTTTGTACAAAGGAGGCTATTAGAGGTCAGATTTCTTTTATTTTAAAGCCCACTTTGTTGACCTGGAACTATAGCAAGAAGAGTGCTTCATTTGCTACACAGGAGGAAGCTGTTTCAAAAGTTCATTTCTGGTCATTTGTGATCTGTGGCTGTAAATCAGCTCCTGTCAAATTGCAGTCCTTTTGGAGTGGGATGGAAAGCAGCAGTTCTTTTAGTTTCAGCTTACTTGAAAACATAGCCTACTTTGTGAAGAATAAGTTTTCTGAAAAGGATGATTTTGGTATAAATGTAGGTAGTACAGTTTTATTCATTAGCCATATGCTTGAATAGAGCTATTTTCCCTGCAGATGTTGTTCAGTGTGATCTAGGACTATACTTTAATTACTGCTTAATGGAATAACAAAGAGTAGCCATAGCGTTAGTGTTACTTGACCACTCACTTCAATTTGTCCCAGCTTACTTCAAAAAATGTCAACTTTAAGGCATAGATAGCCATGGAATGATTCCTGCTGAAATGAAAGAAATTAACTTTGTTAGTCATTGATTTTATTAATTTCAGTGAAATGTTTGTATGGAAGTTATGTCCATTTTTTCCTCTCTCTTGTCTGCCCTGGAGTGTTCGTAGAAAGTTAGGTCTTCATGTCTCATTTATGGCTGACCAGGAGAAACTATGAACACAACTTTAAAATAAATGCATCCTTCTCTTCTTTGAATACAATTTTCAGATCAAAAGTCCAAATTCAGAATATATTCTTAGAAACACAGAATAATAAAAAATAAATTAGTTAATTTTCCTCCTCAGTGAGGGTATTAGTACAAAGAGCTTTAATCCTGCAGTCCAATGCCAGTATTTCCCAATAATTGGTTTTTGGACTTCAATTCCCAGAAGCCTAAGTCAGTACATTGGCTGAGCAGTGCTTTTGGGAATTGACTTAGGCTTCTGGGAATTGAAGTCTAAAACCCAAAGGTTGGGAAACTCTGCTGTAGAGTGTAGCGTTATACCTTTTGGCAAAATGCCAAACTTTTGGAGCTAATATTGACTTAGCTTTTTCTTGTCAAATATTTCGTACCTTGATTCAATCCTTACTGGTCCAAAGTGATTGGCATTGTCCTGGATCCACTAACTCATTATGTTTGTTATGGTACTGCAAATGTCTGACAAGCAGATCTTGAAAAATTAATGTTATTCTGTTTAGTAAAAGTTCCCGAATCCTTCACTAACATGGGCAGTGGATATGCTGGATGGGGGAACTCAAGGAGCCATCCTGCTGAGGAGGAGAGAGTGGAATTAGTATACTCTGCATGACCATTTTAACATCCTGTGGATCACCTAATGCTACTTGGATGACAACACTTCTGTTTCTTAATCCAGATAGGCAATTATTTTTTCCACATAGTTGTGGTAACTCTACGTACTTTACCGTAGGCATGCATTGCAAGAAATGGTGTGTGCGTATAGGATGCAGGAATGGTTATGATGCAGGAATAACTGACAGCAAGAAAGGGGTAGATAATTTTTGTTAAATTATTCTAATAGTGTGCCTCATTATTCCTGTGAAAATATACACTGGAGAACCAATTTATCCCTTCGCTTCACTCTATCCCAAGAGGGTTGGAGAACATGTGATGTTCCAAGTGCTATTGGACTGCAGATCTTGACTTCTAGTAAGCACAGCCAGCAGTGGGGGATGATGGATACTGCAGTCTATCATCAGAACAACCACTGTGTGTCCCAATGCGTGTTTAGCCATGGACCAGTTGGTAAAAATTACCGGGGCAGGTTTTGGCTAATTAGCAAAAATCATCATAGAGAACAAGAGCTTCTTGGTAGTGGAACAGACTGTGTTGAAAGATACTGAGCTTTCTTTGGTGGGATGTATTTAAACACAGAGTGGACAATCATCCATTAGGGATGCTATAGTTGTGTCCTATGTTGCAGATACTGCACTGACCTGTGGGTCGAACTGGATGACCTCCAAGTGATTCTGTGAATGCAGAGAAGCATTTCTCGGAAACCATTTTATAGTGTGAAGGCTTTAATACTGAAATACCCAAATGAAGCCCTCAGTAACCAGTAGCAACAGTCTACTCTTAGCATATTTTCATGTATGATCCACATACTGAACATTTACTTGTTCTGAACAGTATCTGTTTAAAATAATGTGCCCAGTAGGACTTTAGGAACTTTACCTTTAGCAGTTTTGAACTTTACAATATTAGGAAGTAAAATATTTTAAAATGAAACGTTGTACTTCTTGCTGTGGAAGGATATATACAGAATCCAATGCAACGAAGGTTACTTTGGGGAAATTAGCTATAATATTTGAGGAATTGCTTCTTTCTCAGGTTTATTATGGTTGTTGGAGATTCAGTGGAATCTGTTTAAAATCTTGCAGTTTTATAGTCATAGCATAATTAGTTGATGGAAAATAGCCACTGAAGATTTTCAAAATATTGTCTTAACAATACAGATTCACTGCGATGTGTGCCATCACACAAATCCCATCCAACTCCCAGAGTTGCTGTAAATAAGAAACCAGTGTTGGAAAACTAACGTCTTAACTCCTTGTGTCAGTTATTCCTTAGTGTAAAACTTCATCTAGAGGTCAACTGCAATCAAGCAGTCCTTTTAATTATTACAACATGGGAATGTTCAGATCATTTGTTTAAATTCAAAGAAACAGAAACCAAAGCTACTCCAGTGTCCTGTCAGCAATATAACCATTTTATAAATGGACTGTTCAATGCAGACAGAATGCTTTTTTGGGAATGTTCTGGAGATAGAATAAATTCCATAATCCTTAGGCGTTTGCTACTTCCATTTTCCCAATCCTTTCCACAGAGGTAAAACAGATTTGAACATCTTAGTGAATTTAAATATAATTTGTTGATTATTTTTTTAAAAAAATAAAAGAGGAAGAGATAAAGAATTGCCATGATAGTTGAGGAACACAGAATACGGTATGAAGTATTTTGGCTTTGCTCAAAAGTAGTAGTAGTTGGTTTTGAAAATGTTTCAAACAGATGCCAAAGTCCACAGCAACTCCATTAGCACAGGTAGCTTAAGATTGGTTATTGGACTCATGCATGATTACACAGTAATAGTCAACACATAGCTTAATATGTGGGATGCTTTTATTGAAAAGTAGTGCAGTTTTTGTTGATATGAAGCCTCTCTTATCTTCCTAGTGGTTCAGTGAACTGAGTCATTTCAATGCAGTTCATGGTGCTTGGGAGACATAATCCATTGGTCTTAACATTGTGCAGTCAATAGGAACACTCTAGTATAGCTTGCTGGAATGGAATTTCTTTTTCTATGTTTTACAGAAATGAGTGGCTTTTGCTTAACAACTGTGCTTGGCTGTTTCTGACCCAAGTTTTGACAAACTTCATCTTAACTGCTCAGTGTGCTGGCTCGCTCCATCTGCTTATATGAAATCACCAGCACACTGAACAGGTGTTTGGTACTCATTAGACAGTCTTGAACAAAATGTTACACATTCTTGGGGTCAGAACTGGTGAAGGTTTAGGAGTCCCAAAACTACAGGTTGGCATGACAGCAATGGTTTTGAGCAAGATGCTTAGCAATTCACTATGGCTTTTACTTTCAGCCAGAATCACGCAGTAAAGTGGCAATGGTCATTGTGTAGCCCTCCAGGTATTCTTGGATGATATTTGCCAGCACAGAATGCTGGAGGTTGTGGAGAGCTGTAAATGTTCAATTTTTGCAATGAAGGAAGTGTGAACCTGTACCTGCAGTTATTGTAGGGAAAGAATTGGCTGAAAGTGTAGAGTCACTCTCAGTAGGAGGAGGTTGGAAAGAGAATTAACAGCCTTGCATGGTTATCGGAACTACTTGTGAACTATTGTCATTTCTTTTGTGTAAAACTTGCATTGCACAAAACCTGTCCATTAAATCCTACAAATTATCTGGCTGGTTGGGCTATTGTAGTTTGGTCTATGCATCTTATTCTTTATGTTTCTTAGATTTCCAGTACAACTGTATATTGAAGGACTATAGTGTTGAAATTAATTTGTTGTACTATGAAGTTGATGTTGGGGTTTTAGATATATACTTAGACTGTTCAAACTCTCTTTTCCTTTTTCTTCTTCCCTTCAACCCCTTTCATTTTATGCAATGTACGATCAGAATGAATCATAGTGTGATTCTGTTAAAGGGCTGGCCATATTTGGATTTATGTTTCGTTCTTCCTTTCACATTTGTTTTCTCATCAGTATAAATAACCAGTTAATATTCTTCTCCTAAAAGTTCAATGTGGATACCAAAAATGGTTTACTCAGCACAAATAAACAAATGGTATCTTTTACGTCATCAGTTTTTAATTTGCTATTTTTCAAGTTTCTGTGTTCATGTTACAATTATTAACTCAATGTTTGAAAGGGACAAAATTGTATTGATTTTATTTTGCTTACCATAAAACATCAAATGAACTCTTGCTGAACTTTTTGTCTGAGTTGGCTGAATAAGTGGCTTGTTTGTATTACTCCCAGTACACTGTTAAATATACAGTCCTGTTTGTAGTGTTCAGTTCAGAAACACTGTAGAACAACTTTCGTCGTCATGCTGCCCTCCAGATGTTTTTGACTCTTTGCTGCCATCGTTTCTGACCAGGTTGGGGAAGGCTGGCATAGAGGGTCATCATTCTAGTAAGATGTAATTGGATTGCCTTCTCTTTTAACATAGAGTTAATGTAATAAGGCCTTTTTTAAAGAGCTACATACTCATTAAAGTTGCAAAACATTCAGATATACATACTTAAGAGATACTGTAGAAGATACTGATTTCCGAGATTGGTTTCGATATGAAAAAATTTCAATAGCAAGCATCTTTCCTGAAAACGATGGGACAAGGCGTTCTCTGCTGCTTTGTTGATTACGGTATACAATCACTTTAGACTGAAATAACTTCTATCTGAAAGAAAGAGGGCCATTCATTCAATGGTCTGACAACAGAGCTGCCTCTAATCACACTTAAGACGTAGCTCAAATGAACAGCAACCCCACAACCACTGTGGCTTTGTGGCCGAGCAGGATTAGTGTGGAGGCACCAGTTCATAACATGTGGCACATTTGTTTTGAGTTGTTGCACTGCTGCAAATTGTAGTTGTGTGAATGTTTCCCAGGTAGGCATCTCAGTTCACAGGAACACCACCAGAATCTGACAAGTCTGGTAGCACCCCCGAACCCTCCAAAAGTGCTTGCACAGAGTCATCATTAGTTAAGAGTTGTTTTAGACTTGTTAGTGCTTTAACAAGGGACTATAAAAGGTAAACGGAAACAAATGGAACTCTTAGAAGCAGACTGACACACCTTGCACAATCCCAAGTGTTGTGCCGCGGTTAATGTCTACATCTTTTTTTTTCTGTCTGGATTTTGTTTGGGTTTGTGTGCTCTGTGTTAAAATGAAAGTGTTATATCTTTTTTCCAAAGTTAAAAAAAAGAGGGTGGAGGAGCCTGGAAGCTGAAGATTAAGGCACTAAAAAGATCCAGTGCTGAGCAAACCTCTTCTGCACATATTTGATAAAAGCCATTGTTTTTAATTCCTAATATAAACAATGTTTGTTTGTAAAGTTTCTTCCTGCTGGGAAAATATGTATTTTTAAAAAGGAAAAAAAATTCTCTTGGCTATAAGAATGTCAGCTGTATGAGCAGGTGTGACCATATCATAACATGCTGATTGGATATAAATCAATAAAATTTATACCTCTCAGGACTCCTTATGCTTGGTCTTTCAAAGAATTCATTAGCACAACCTGTGGATTCTGTGGCTGAAAGTTATGTTTCTCAGTTGACACAGTAACAAATTGAGATGATTTGAATGACCTACACAGTAGGGATGTGACATATTTGAACATGGGAAATTATGCAATGAACTTTGACCAGAAATAAACTATTACAAAATTTTCATATCCCCAATATCAGAATGACATTTTTTGAAGTCAACTTTATAACTTCTGAGTACATTAAGAGGACTTTAAACTGATTTGGAAGAGGAGGCAGACACAAGCTCAGAGGGGAAGATAGATGAATGCTTAATAAGGCCAAGCAACTCTCATGAGATCCAGTAATAATCTTCATGCTTCTTTCATGTCCCGATCAAACTCTGGACTGCCAAAGTGAAGCTGCTTTCTTGGCTTTGTTGTTGGCCAAACTTAAGTCCTCATTGGATGCATGTTTCTGGCAATAATGAGCTGGATTCTGTATCTCTCCACGTTCATACTTTGTGTTGTTGTCTGCCAGCAGCCCCCCCCCCCCTTGAGCATGTTGATCTTACATTTAGGGATTCCAGCAGCTCCCCTGGTGCCTTAGTGGTTAAGGCGATGCGCTGGAGACTGGAAGGTCGAGTTTCGATACCCGAGAGCTGCACTTGGGGATATGAAAGGAGCCATATTTAGGTGTCCCCTAAAAATCGTTTTAATGCAGAGTAATCCCTGACATGAAATTATTATTATTTAGGGACTCCGACCCTCAGCCTATTCAAGGTCCTCCAAGTGACGTAGGGAAGGTTGAGTTCCTCAGCTATATCCTCCTTGCTCAGTGAGCTCCTCCTTCCCTCTTTCAATTTAGTTTTGCTCTTGTGAACCCACAAGACTATTCTTGATATAAAGCTCTAAAGCTCTTCCTGGATCTGAACTGGTGGACTTGAGGCTTATATCTGTTCAGAGAATGTTGAGGGTCATTCTCTTCCTTTGTTCTCTCAGCATCCACTGCTACTTCTCTTGATCTTAGGTGGAGGAATACTAACAAGAGGGTATATTTTCTCAACTGGTGTAGGCTTGAGGCATCTTGTCACTATACGCATAGCTTTGCTAACAGGAATGTCAACTTGTTTTGTGTGTATGAATATGCTCTATACTGGAGCAGCATACCCTGCTGTGGAGACGCTTATGGCCAAAACTGACGTGCGCAGCTTTTTAATCATTAAAATGCAGGAAGGAAAGCAAACCACTAATCAATATATGAATGCCAAGATTGGGGAAATCAATAATTTAAAGTCTTAGTTTAGGGAGGGTAACCATGACTTGATATGGATAACTCAAATTTGGTGGGATGACTGGAATCAGATTGGGCCCAATGCTAAATGAATGGAGGAGGAACCACTTCACTATTCTGATTCTGATTTCCAATGGTCATGGAGGCGGAACAGGTCATGCCGGATGGACTGGCTGTGAAGGCACACTTTGTTAATATCCTCAAGGTTGTGTCAGTCCATTGCAGCCCCAGTGTTAAATCCTGACTCTCTCATTTCATACGTGCTGCAGGAGATGGCTCCATAGTCACATTGTGTGGGTCACTTCATGGCAAGCTGTGATCCATCTTAAACAAATTCATGCCAGTGGCATTTTTTCTGAAAATGATTTCCAGGGGAAAATGTATACTCAGATACGAGTAACAGAGGACGATGACTGAAATCTAGCAATTGAAGAAATTAATTTATTCAAAATGAACAGAAAGAATAAAATGGGAGGTGTAGTTGCAATTTATCTCAAAAAAATAATAATATTCCTGCACAGAAATTCAAGCTTGGGTGTCCCATTGAGAACATCTGGATTAATATAGTTGGGATAAAAAATGAAAGGAACATGGTAGTTGGAGTCTACCAACCACCCAATCAAGGAGAAGATGCAGATACCTTTGAAAAACAAATTGCAAGGATTTCAAAGTGATACAATGTAATGGGAGATTCCAGTTATCCTAATATCTGCTGGGAAGCAAATTCTGCAAAATATGCCCCTTCCAATAATAATAATAATAATCCAGGCTTTTGTTGCTGATTATTTTCTCCTACAAGGAAGAAACTAAAGATTAGCTATCCTTGATTTCATTCTAGCCAATAGAAATGAAGTGGTGGACACAATGCCAGTGAGGGGGACTCTGGGGGAAAGTAACCACGTTCAACTCAAGTTCTTGATTTCAAAAGAAACAACAGCAGATTGTATCCATACATGTACTTTGGATTTTAGAGAAGCCAATTTTAATGAAATCAGAAAAATGATTGGTAAGGTCACATAACAGGAGATCCTAATAGGAAAAGGAATCCAAAATGGGTGGGAGTTTCTTAAAAAGAATATTCTAAAGGCACAACTATAAACCATTCCAAGAAGAAAATGAGGTAGAAGACAACAAAAAGATGCTGTGGCTTTACATAAAGCTCAGACACTCGCTGAAACAAATAAGAATACATATAAGATATGGATGGAAGGCTAGTCCAGAAAGGAAGAGTACAGGCAAATAGAAAAGAATGGCAGGGATGGGGTTAGGAAGGGTAAAAGTTGAGATTTAGCTGAGGTTAGCAAGATGCTGAAAGCAACAACAAAGTTTTCTTCAGGTATGTGTGTAGCAAAAGAGAAAAATAGTTGCTTAACTACTCAACTGGAATGGGAAAATGATAATAATTGACAAAGAAAAGTTAGAAGTGCTCAATTCCTACTTTAGCTTAGTATTTTCACAAAAGACAATTTATGAACCTCCAGGCAAATAAGAACAACTGGAGGGGCTACAATTACAGGCAAAGATTGGTAAATAAATTGTAAATTAATACATTATAAGTTTGAAGGAGTTCAAATCTCCATGTCCAAATGAACTGCATCCAGGAGTACTGAAGGAACTTTCTGAATACTCACTGTTGGTTATGTTCTTAAAATCATGGAGGATGGGCAAAGTGCCAGATGGTTGGAAGAGGGCTGACATTGTCGCTTTCTTCAAAAAGGGCCTTGGAATTACACCTTGACATCAATCCCAAGGAACCCTTGAGCAAGTTATGGGGCTTCCCCCCCCCCCCATCAACCCGATGCATAATCTGGGGGTCCTCCTGGACTCATGACTCCTGTTCAATGAGCAGGTGGCAGTCGTGGCCAGGAAGGCTTTTGCACAACTTTGCATCATTTGTCAGTTAAGCCCACTTCTGGACCAGGACTCCTTATGGTCACTCACGCACTGGTCACCTCCAGACTGGATTATTGTAATGCACTCTACATTGGGCTGCCCTTGATGACCAACTGATCAACTGGTTCAAAATGTGGCTGCCTGAGTGGTGATGGGATGTGGGCATTATGCCCATGCCTCACCCCTGCTGCGGGAGCTGCATTGGCTGCTGGCGTGCCTCCGGGTGCAATTCAAGGTGCTGGTGATGACCTTTCAAGCCCTACATGGTAGTGGGCCAGGATACTTAAGAGACTGCGTCACCACAAGGATATCTGCCCGTCCCACTAGAGCAGACTAGAGGGGCTCTAACAGTGCCATCAGCTAGAAAGGCTCACCTCTCTTGCACGAGAAGGAGGGCCTTCTCTGTGTCTGCTCTGGTCCTGTGGAACCTCCTGCCAACTGAACTTCGTCTCTAGGTGGAGCTTTTATCCTTTTGTAAAAACCTCAAAACCTGGCTGGTGCAACGTGGGGGTGGGGGTGGGTGGGGAGATAGCCACTCCAGGCAGGCGCACATGAGTGCCACCTGGGCTCCTAGCTTTCAGTGTTTTAGTGTTAGTTTTAGAAATTTGAGGATGTGGCACTGGGGAGGGTTTTTTTACATTTTAAAATTTTGACAATTTAATAGTTCAATGTCTTTTATCCTATTGTTCTGTAGAGTTTTAAACTGTAGTGTTTTTATATGTGTAAGCCGCCCTGAGTCGCCTCAGTGAGAGGGCAGCAGTAAAAATGTGATTAAATAAATGAATAAGTTATAAAATGGTCACTCTGCAGGCACCTTGAAAACAATGCAGTAATAATCAGAAGACAACATAGGTTTATCAAGAACAAATCCTGCCAGATTATTCTTATTTTACTTTTTTTTTTTGTTCAAGTAACCCTGCGGGTAGGTGGTAGAAACCCTATTATGTAATAAATCTCAACTTCAGCAAAGCTTTTTGACAAAGTGGTTAACAAAATAACAAGATTTGGGTTGGACAAAACAACTGCCAGGTTGATACACAGTTACAGAATTGTACTCAAGTGATTATCAATAACTCCTCAAACTGGGAGGAGGCAACCACAAGGTTCATTCCTGGGTCCATTGATGTTTATCATTTTTGTTATAACTTGGATGGGAGGATACAGATAACGCTTATCGGATTTGCAGATGACACAAAATTGGGTGGAGTAGCTTATACTGTACTTGGAAGTCAGAAACAAAATTCAAAGAGATTTTGATAAGCTCAAACACTGAACTTAAAAATAGAATGGAATTTAACATGGATATATATGTATAGTTCTACATCCGGGGAAAGAACCCCACCACCACCACCAATATACAGTTTAAAAATGGGGGATACTTGGCTAAGTAATACTATGAGTGAGAAGGATCTTGGAATTATTGCAGTTCACAAACTAATTATAAGTCAATAGTGCAATGTGGCCAATGCTATTTAGGCTGCGTATAGTTTACATATCCTGTCAAGTAATAGTTACCCTCTATTTGGCACTGGTTAGATCTCATCTTGAATACTGTGTACAGATCTGGATACTGCAGAAGGATGCGGACAAACTGGAACAAGTTCAGAAGAGGCCAACAAGGATGATCACTGAAGTGGAAACCAAGCCTTATGAGGAAAGACTGAAAGAACCAAGCATATTTAGCATTGAGAAAAGAAAACTTGAGTGGGATACTTGAAAGATTACCCTAAAGAGGAGAGGCATAAAAGCTTCATGATTACCCTAAAGAGGAGAGGCATAAAAGCTTCATAACTGTTACAGCAGTACAACAATGGAACAAATGATCTTTGGGGGCATTCAAGAGAAAATTAGGCCGCTGTCTGATGTGTTTTGATTTGGATTTCTGCACTGAACAGGAAATTGGCCTCAATTGCCTTATAGGCCACTTCCAACTCCATTATTTATCCTTCTGTAATGTGCCTTTCTGAAGGGCTTCAGTGGAAAAGATACTCTTGCGGTGCAATGGTTGAACTGCTGTACTGAAGCCAAAACTGCAGACATTGTGAGTTCGCTCCTGATGGGGATCAAGGTTGACTCAGCCTTCCTTCTGAGGTTGGTAAAATGAGTACCTAGCATGCTGGGGCGGGGGAGAAGCTATTTACTTTGTGATCCACCCAGAGGGCACTATTTAGCATGCACTGCATATCCAACAGCATACAAATATGATACAAGCCTTCCAGAAGATATTCAAATGTGCCAAGGGAACTTATATGAGAAATGACTGTCCTTATTATATGCCTCAAAAACTGAAAACTGCAATTGTGTAAATCATAATCTCTTCTTCTTTTTCTGCTGTATCTGAATCCGAATATTGGCGATTCTCATGGCTATAATTCAGTGGCCTTTCACCTGCCCTTCCCTGTGGACTTTGGTATCCAAGGCTGTGAGCCCTCATGGTTGTCAGGTTAACTGCCACCTGGCAATCTGCACTGAGTCACTGGCAGTATGGTCTACTCCAGGAGTTCTCAATCTTTTTAAGCTGGGGGCCAGGTCAGCTTCTGGGGCTGGATGGCCATTTTGCCCTTCCTCCACCACATGGCACTTCCTGGTGTGGTTGAGGCAGTGAGGGGGCACATGAAATGGTGCCATGGGCCATACCTGGGCCACAGGTTGAGAATCCCTTATCTCCTCTATTACTACAGATTATCATAATCCCACATAAAATAAATGTGGATGGGTTCAACGAGAGGGACATGTTGCATTCTATGCTAGGCATGAACCTGAATCCATCGGCCTAAAGAAGAGAGACTTTAACAAATGACTCTTTCCCCATTTCTAGTTCTATTTCCTCTTTTATTATTTATTATTATTATTATTATTATTTATTAAATTTAATACCCCGCCCCAATCGGGAGGACCCGACTCTGGGCGGCCCACAATCAGAATAAAAAGAATAAAACAAGAATAAAACTATCACTAAAACGTCAAAGTTAAAACAATCGAAAGATTAAAAAGATTAAAAACAACACAGGGATAGATAACAGTAAATCCCATGATCCAACCCAGGGGGGCAGTCCTTAAATGAGCCACTTGGTATGGGAGCCCATGGTCCCGGGTCCCCAAATCTGTCCCGCCAGCCAGGTTTTCAAGCCCTTTCGGAAGGGGAGGAGCTCCGTTTGAAGGCGCAATTCGGTGGGCAGGAGGTTCCAGAGGGTCGGGGCGAACACGGAGAAGGCTCTCCTCCTAGTACAGGCGAGGTGCGCCTTCCTCGCCGAGGGAATAACAAGGGAGCCTCTCCGATCCGCCCTGGTGGGCCGGGCAGATGATCTTGGGGTGACGCGGTCTCTTAGGTATCCTGGCCCACTACCATATAGGGCTTTAAAGGTAATAACCAGCACCTTGAATTGCACCCGGAGACATACTGGCAGCCAATGCAGCTCCCGGAGCAGCGGCGAGGCATGAGCATAGCGCCCACACCCCACCACTACCCGGGCCGCCGCATTCTGGACCAGCTGGAGTCTCCGGATGGTCATCAGGGGCAGCCCCATGTAGAGCGCGTTACAATAATCAAGTCTGGAGGTGACCAACGCATGTGTGACCATGAGCAGGGCATCCCGGTCTAGGAGGGGGCGTAACTGGTTAATTATTTATTAACCAAAACATTTCCCAGGACAACATCCAACATCATCTCAATACAAGCAAGTTCCAAAGGGTAACCAGTTCGTCTGTTGCATGAAAAACAGAGTTTTATGGTACCTAAAAACTAACATGCTTTATTTGGCATACGCTGTCTTGGACTTGAGACAACTTCATCAGGAGGATAGAAGTGTAATCTCAGTACACTTTCAATGTAAGCATTATGTTTTAAAAAGCAGTAAAACATGACAAGATTAAAATCAAAATTGAAAACAATTTTTGAACATTTTAAAACTTGTCAGATTAATACAGGGGTGCCCAAACTATGGCCTGGGGGTTGGATCCAGCCCCCGACATCAATTCATCTGGCCCACAAAGCCCTTGTCGCTCCTGGAAGCAGAAGTAAAATGTGCCTGGATGGGCATGTTTCACTTCTGTTTCCAGGAGCAGCGAGGGCTCCGTGGGCCGAATGAATTGGTGTTGGGGCCAGATCTGGCCTCCAGGCCCTGGTGACCGGCTCCCTGAACCACGTGACCAGCCCGTGGCTCAAAACGTTTCGGCATCCCTGGATTAATAAGACAAGCACTTCTAAAACCCTAACTGCTTAAAAGCCAGCCTGAAGAGGAAAGTCTCAGTCTGGCAATGAAAGGACAAAACAGGGGAGGGTAATCTGCCTGAAACCTTCTTGTTGTTGTGCCATATCTGATTCTGAATATTGATGATCATCATGGCAATCACCCATGAAGACTGTCTTGTGAATGTAATGCTATGACCTTTCATTGGCCTTCTGCATTGCAGCGTTACACCCCTACCACTGGCCCAGTTCCGCGAGTCACTTTCTGGTCCTGAACCCTTTTGGCATGCAAAGTCCTCCACAGCCCCAGGCCAGTATTGATGAAGCTGCTGCCCTCCATCAAGATGGATTCAAGTGGGATTTAATCCATTTAGGGACCATCACCCTTTCCTGTGGACTTTGGCACCCATGGCTGTTAGTCCTCAGGGTTGCCAAGTTAGTTAACCGCTGCATGACACTCGGTGTTGAGTCACTGGCAGTATGGTCTACTCTATTATAGCAAGATAACCTGGCCAGACTTATACCTAGTAAGGGTTATTGAATCTCAATAGACTATTGCAACTTCTCTTCCCTACCACCACCACCACCAGGTCTGGCCTGCTGCTACACAGGGGACCCAGGTGGGCAAAGCTAAGGATGACCTTGACCCTAGTTTTACCCAAACAGGTCCATGAAATACAAGCTTGGTCAGCATGTTCATCCAGGATCAAATTCTGGATGTTAGCTATCTTACCTTTCACTGAGCTGGCATTTAGCAACATTACCGTCATCCCAGGGGGGTCTGCCATCAAGGCTATCCAAGCTATTTGATATGGGAGACAATTTGCTGGGGCAACCAGCACTCTATTTCCTGCCCTCCTCTCACGACATCATTCATGTCTCCCAGTTCTGTATTTCTCCTGCCTTCCATAACTGAAATGGTCGCTCCTTAACATCCCTCCTCATTTGAAAGCATATCACTTCTTGAAAGACAACGACCTAGCAACAGGAGACAAAATCAGGCAAGCACTTGACACATTAAATAACTCCCTGCTTCCTTAGTCTTCTGTCTCTTTAAAACACACACAAACACACACAAAACACTTCATATATACTTCATCCCCAATCAATGATAAAGCCATGGGATGAGGATATTAAGAGAGACAGCAGCAGAACAGCTGCTTCACAATCCAACAGCAGGGATAGCTTGGCCCTGAGGAGTAGAAGGTGACCAGGCTGAAATTCAACAGGAGAAGTAGAGGGACACAGCAACAGATATTCCTCTAGCAGGAACATTGGCCTCAGAGGTGCCTATCAACAGTCAGCATATGGAAAGGTCACTGATCAAACAAAATACAAATCACCTGAACACCTGCCTGCTATGGTGTGCTTAATGAATACAATTCTGTATAATTCTGTAAGTACATTTATATTTTGAGCACCAGCGTGTTGTAGTAACTGAAGAGTCAAAATAGAACATCTTGGTTCAAATACCTGCTCAGTCATTGAAAAACATAGTTTGGGAGGGTGAGGTGACAATGGTAATACAGTCCTTGATCATTCATTCATTCATTCATTTATTCATTAATTCATTTATTTATACCCTGCCCATGTAGGAGACTTTCCTACTCTGGGCAGCTAACAGCACAAACTCACACATTAAAAACAGTCACACATTTTAAAAATACACACCTATATACAGTATACATATAGTATATGTATGATCATCTCATATATCTTAAAATGTAATAGTGTTGCCAAATCAGGAGTAACTTAATGACAAAATATGACATTTAATAAAGTGCACACAACTATAGCCAGTTGGATAGCTCAGTGAGTTAAGTATCTGGCTGCAGGGCCAGAACTTGAGGATTTGATTATCTACTGCCCATCCCAAAAAAGTCAGTCTGTGCAGACTTGGACAAGCTGCACAGTCTCAGGTCGCCCCCAGAAGAAGTTAAGGGTAAACTACTTTAGAGTACCCTGTACATCTACATAAAAAATCCTGAAAAGGTCACCATAAGTAGCACATATGATGACTGTGATGATGATTCAACTATTACTCTCTAGGCATCATGGAGCTGAAGTTCTAAGTAATTTTTTTGATAGGGTTTCCTTTAAAACATTCTGCTATATTTCTCATCTAAATATAAGTACAGTACAAGGAAGAATTCAAATGCTGTAGATTCCACAACACTTCTTCTTGTTCAAGTGCCGTATCCAATTCCAAATATTGACTACCATCATAGCGATCAGCCATGAAGATTGTCCTGGGATCAATATGACACAGTAGTCTTCTATTTGCCTTCTACATCGCAGCATGACACCCATACCACTGATCCAATTCTGCAAGTCACTTTCTGGTCCTGTGCCCTTTTGGCACACAAAGTTCTCATCGGTCCCAGGTCAGTATTGTTAAAGCTGCTGCCCTCCATCAAGATGGATTGAAGTGGGATTTAATTCACTTGGGGATCACCACCCTTCCCTTTTGACTTCGGCATCCAAGGGTTGTCAAGTTAGTTAACCGCTGCCTGACACTCGGCGTTAAGTTGCTGGCAGTATGGTCTACCAGTGATGGCGAACCTTGGCACTCCAGCTGTTTTTGGACTGCAATTACCAGAAGCCCAAGTCAGCACTCCTGCTGATCACCTGGAGTGCCAAGGTTCACCATCACTGGGACTCTATTCTATTGCCATAGCAGGATAACCTAGTCAGACAGAATCCACAACACTTAAAACAACAAAACAAAAATATAAGGAAAGAAATCATCGCACCTGAAGACATCTTTTCTGAAAACTTAGAAATCCAACCACATTCTAGATGAGAATTCATATTACAGTGGTACCTCATACAATGATTTTAATCCATTCCATGGGGCTTGTTGTTGTACAAAACAATTGCTATACGATGCATGCACCATATATTGATTTTCCCTATGAGATGCATTGTACAATGAATTTTTTTTTTTGCTAAGTGGTTTTTCCCATTGAATAATTGTTGTACGATTTTTCCATAGGGAAAATTGTTATGCAGGATGCCATTTTTTTAAAAAAAAACCTAATTGTTATGCAATTTTGTTGCTATACGGGGCGATTGTTGTATGAGGTTCCACTGTAAATGGATTCAGTAAAGTTCAGCTTCTTAAACTAGGAATAAATCGAGTAACCTGTCTCTGTGTTTTACTCCTGATAAGCAAGATTCCCATGAGATCTCAGCTGAATTATAAGAATATTCAGTGTAACAGAATTAATATAATAAACTAACATGTACTGTGCCTTGTTGGTAAGAACATTTGGATCTTAGAAACATGCCTTCCAGATGGCTTCAGGGTATTGCAGCTCTCTGACCTTTTATTTTGTGAAGATTATATTGCTAACATGCCCCCTACAAGTGCTACTTGTGAAGAAGTTAGATACAAGGACTAATTTGTTAATGTATGAAATGTTACATCTTTACCATAGATAGCAGAATACATTTGGCAAAGTCAATGCTCTTATTTGTACATTGCTTCAATCTGAAGGACAAAACACCAGGCGCTACAAGCCTTTAGGCCCTTGATGGCTAACCTTGGCACTCCAGATTTTCTTGAACTTCAATTCCCAGAAGCCCTGATTAGCAGGAGTGCTGACTTGGGTTTCTGGTAATTGAGGTCCAAGAACATCTGGAGTGCCAAGGTTAGCCATCACTTCAGTTAAAGGTAAAGTTTGCCCTTGCTCGAAAGCCAGTTGTATCCGACACTAGGGTTCAGTGCTCATCTCTATAGCCAAAGAGCCAGCGATGCAGATGTTTCCATGGACATGTGGCAAGCATGACTGGACACCGGAGTGCACAGAATGCTATTTACCTTCCCACTGAAGTGGTACCTATTTATCTATTTGCAATTTCTTGCTTTTAAACTGCTAAGTTGTTGGGAGCTGGGACAGACACGAGCTCACTCTGTCATCAGAGCGGTAGCCAAGATTCTAGATGTGGGTGGGTGAATATTTTTTCAAGAATGTCATATACTGTATATGTGTCATATATATAAGTAGCTGGGAGTTTGAGGGTGGGCAAACTGCTAACTCAGGGTAGGCAGTGTCCACCCTGGCCACCCCCTGGTTCTGGCCCTGTCTGCTATGCAGCACTCGGTCTTGAACTGCTGCCCTGCTGCCAACCTTCTAGTTTCTCTAAATACAGTATCTGTTTCTTACCAAATTGTGTAGCTGGGTGTGGAAAAAATAAAATAAAATATGGAAATCTTTTGCCAATGGCAACTCACCTCTAAAAGCTGTACCACTTGTATAGTGGTGCAACATGCTTTCAGCCACAGCATTATTGAGATTTTTGTACCACCCCTTATGTAAAACATTTATAGCCCACCTTTTATCACAAGATCATCAACAATTCCATAAGTCCCATTGATTTAATGGGTCTAGTCTTATTAGGATGATAACAGGATTCAGTTGAATATCTTCACCAGAAAGAGTATGAGGAGAGATTTGAACACTAGCGTTTCTGGAGCAGATACAGTGGAACCCCATAGAACGAAAATAATTGGTTCCACTAGGCACTTCATTATACGATTTTTTTCATTATACAATGCATGCATTGTACAACGAAAATCCCTATGGGGGAAATTGTATAATGAAAAAATTTTCATTGTATGATTCCCACCGAGATGCATTGCATCGTACAATGAACATTTTCATTGTATGATGCACCGTCGTCGTCCCCCGCCCATTTTCCTTCATTGTGTGATTTTTTTTTGCTATATGATGCATTCGTTATATAGGGTTCTACTGTACTAAGCAAGACAGAGCAAACAGTGCTCTGTTATTGGAATTTCCACTCTGCCAAAAACTCTTTCAGTACTCTTTGGCAGGGCAGACATAACACAGAAGCCATTGGCCAGTTAGCAAACCTCAACTGGGACTTGGGAAAAGAAGTTTCCGTCCATTAGAGGTGTTAGGGAGAAATTAATATTTGAAATAATACATTAGAAACATAAAGCTCAAACGGAGCCATTCTTCAAAAAGGCAAAAATGATCATAGAATAGCTCATTGGCCCTCAAGTCTAATCTGGACAAAGGCAGACAGACAACAACGAGGTTATATAGTTCAGTTTATCTTCAGAACATCTTCTTTTAAAGGTACATCCCGTGGTTTCTTTTCAGACACTATGCTTGACAAGTCACAAATTTCTCATTTCTATTCCCCTCAGAGTCTACTGTCTCTATTTCATAATCATTTAATGACCAAACCATATGTTACATAATATTACAAGGTGATAGAATTCCAGGTAAGGGCTTTTCAAGATATACCATTTGTTCTGACGTTATCTCTTAGCAGAATTTTCTCTGTTAACCAAAGAACAATTTTATAATTCTTGTACCAATTCTTGTGTTTCCTAACCTTTTCTCCCTTTCTAAAACTGGGTTCTGTTAATTTAAATGCAAAATAGAAGGGTAATCAGGTAAGAGTTCCCCTCTCCATTCTGGCAGGTTCCCCATCACCTAAACAGCAAGAAGGAGCTCACTGGACAAATATTAAAGGAAGATATGGCTGAGGAATACAACCTCCCCTACGTCACTTGGAGGACCCTGAACAGGCTGAGAGTAGGAGTCCCTAAATGTAAGACCAGCATGCTCAAATGGGGACTGCTGGTGGACAACAACACACTATGAGAATGTGGAGAGATACAGAATCTGGCTCATTTGCTGGTCTGCTAATTACTACTGGAAACACATACCGATGAGATTTAAGTTTGACCATTACAATGGCAAGATGTTGGCTTAATTTTGGAAGCTTAAAGTTTGATCTGGACATGGAAGAAGACCTGAACAGTCTCAACTAGTGGAAGAACTGACCTGGGATGAGGAGCCTGGCACAGCTGGGAGAATATTTTAATGATTGTTTAGAGAACAAACTACTGCTTTGCATTCAGTCAATAGGATAGTGACCCTGGTTTATTTTATGCGTTGCTTACTAGAGGGGGCAAAATGTAGGCATTTTGCCAGAATGACTTGCAATTTTATTGGTGTTAATTGCATCATTTGGTTCTCAAACTGCTTAACAAATTTTAAAAAATGCTTTTCAACTCCAGGGAACTATTTTGTCTTGCACAATGTGGTAAAGATGCTTCCTGAACTCTAAGGATCCCCCAGGAATTGAATTCCTAATGAACATGAATATGAAAAGTCCCCAGCTGATCAACTTCACAAGTGTTCACTAATTCAATTTCCACAGTGCCCTCCAACCCTTTTATGTAATCTGTTAATCTTGATAGTTTGAGAGGTCAGACAACTAATATGCTGTTCTGCTAAGGGTGATGACTAAATTAATTAGCCATACTCCATGGAATGTGGAAATGGATGAAGAATTCATTAACCAGCAACTGTAACCCTGGCTTTGAGTTTAATTTTTATACAGCACAGAAGACGAGCAGCACTTCTGACACATCAAACTGTGTGGCAGAGTTACTGACAAAGTGGACCCAAGATATTTTGGTATATGAGGCTAAAGAATTAGCTAAAGTGATTGCATTGGCAACAGAGTAGAATAGCTGGGGAGTTCAGGATGGCCAGCAAACTGCCCTGCTCTTGAGGTCATTGTCTCATTCTGTCTAACGATAGGATAGGTGGAGGGTACAAGGGTGGCGGCAGCGCAGCAGCGGAAGTGGCAGACGCCCAGGGCCGCCCAGGTCTTTCAGGGGGGGACTGGACACCAGTCCAGCCCACAAACAATCTGAGGGGGCATGATCCAGCCCCTGGCTTAAAAAGGTTGAGAAACTCTGCATTAGAGCATTCCTTGTGCGCAAGAGGTGTCCAGGCAATAAAACTATTTAGCCCAACCCTTTGCCTCATTCAACCTAATGCTTTTATTAGCACTATCACTGCCTATCACCATGCTTTTACTGGGAAAATGAAAGCAGCAAAATGAAGACATCTGCAATTCTACACAGGCTCAATAGCAACTTATTTCTAACTATATATAGCATGGTGCTATTAAACCTGTTTCACCCCACCCTAGCTTGTTTCTCCTGCTAGTCAGCCAGAAATAGGAGCTGACAAAAGGGAAGGAGAGAAACAAAACCAAAATAAGAAAAGCAAGCTGTGGTATGTTTATCTCTCAGATAATATGTGGCTAAAGCAACAATGTCAAAGGATGATGTGCAAATGTGGCCACTGATTCTTTCAATAAAGACATTTTACCTTCCCTAATATCTGATCAAGTATTATATTTTGTTCATATGATTTTATGTAATGTTTGATGTTATCTGTCTTTTTCCATGTTGGATTATTCAATGTTTGTGCGCTGCCCAGAATGGTGTTTGCAACAATTGGGATGAATACAAGGGACAGTATATGAAAGAGCCTCTTGATGTGGTTCCTTGATAACTGCCTGTGGCTGTCCAGGAATTTTGACAAGAGGGTTTCCAGCTGTATCTCAAAAGGTCAGGAGCTAATCTTAGATCTTATTTCTTAAAAAGCACTGGGTCAACCACTGTCATTTGTGTCTTCTGTTATATCATATCAAATCACTCTTGACTTATAGTCATGTAATCAACATTTTGTGATGTGTGAGATGTTCAAGGGTTGGTTTACCCCCAGTGAATTTCCATAGCCCAGCAGAGTCCAATTTTCTATCCAGTATACCACACTGACTCTCATGGTGATTTGAGCCTCCTGAGATACTGGGAAAAGGAGAAGCCATATAACTGAATCTTAAAATATGCATCTTGTGAAATAGATATTAAAACTTGAATCATGATGTTCAAATATAAAAGTACAAATTGTAAATGATTCTTGGCTTCATTCTTTATTAATGATGCTAGGAAAAAAACCAAGTTCCACTGGTTTAATTTGGATTAGATTACTGTAGGTAGATACTGGATGAGATTAAATGATGTGAAAGGCGAGATTTTATACCTGAAAGCAATAAAGGAGATGAGAAAGAAAAATACTAGTAAGAGAATAATAAACACAAATACTTGCATAACAATTACTGTATTGTATTTTAAAAAGCACCTTTTTTTACTTTGCCTCTCTAGGCTTCCAAATCTTTTCCTCATGCAGTTTTTAACATTACTGTATTTTGTTTTTTGCATGCCTCCCCACCCCCACCGTTCTATTTTCTTGTTGAAGTTTGAGCAATCAAGCTTCAAAAAACTCTGGAAGAAAGCTTTAATATCTCAATCACCATCTAAAAAGAAAATACATTTTCTGGGCTTTTTTTTTTGCCTTGGCTGCAATTTGCTTGCTTATGTTCTTTTGCCATATCAAGTACTTTCCTTAATAAAGGTCACCCTTACTCGAAAGCCAGTTTTATCTGACTCTAGCATTCAGTGCTCATCTGTTTACAGCCAAAGAGCCAGTGCTGTATGCACAGAATGCACAGAACACTGTTTACCTTCCCACCAATGTGATACCTACTTATCTATTTGCAATTTCTTGCTTTCAAACTGCTAGGTTGGCAAGAGCTGGGACAGAGACAGGAGCTTATTCTGTCGTGCAGTACTTCGGTCTTGAACTGCTGACCTGCCGACCTTCCAGTCATTAAGTCAGCTTCTTAACCACTTGAGGCACTGCAGTTCCTGTACTCTCCCTAGTGCATGATAAATTAGTGTCAACTCATGTTAGGCTAGATCTGTCCTCCCAATTAGCATGCATAGCATAAGTTTCTGGTATAAAGTTTTCATATATATGAGAAAATATTTTTCTATAAATGCTATTTAACTTACTATGACTATTACAAAAGATGTCCTAATGAGGAGAGAATTCAGAGTGAACTAGTACCTTTGGCAGCAACTTTGTGTGCAGACTTTATACAATGATGATGCTCAGCTTCAAACTATGAAAAATTCCTGCATATCAGGCTGTTAAAGGCCCACAAACAGGCTAGTCTTTCGTCTGACAATCCCATTTGTACCTTAATAACAAGTTTATTTACAGTACATGACCAGAAACAAAATACAGTACATACCAATATACAAATACACAAATAGGCTACTAAAAGGTCCAGGCCATATGGTTCAATAGTATTTAACAAATATTTTAAAAAGGATTTATGCACAAAGCTTTTCACAGCATAGACAATGTGATTGCTTTCTAGTCCCTGCCTATCAAGAGGCCCCTGAATGCACATCTGTAACAGCCATCTGGTAAATTGGCAATCTTACTGAAAGCAATTCTGCAGTATAAGAAAACAAGTTACAAACCAGATACAAACCCTTGTAGTAGTAAGTAATTATTAGGTTTTGAAGTTGAAGCTTCAGTTCCAAATGCTTAAAGCGTAAACTGACATGGTCAAGCGGACATCCTAGCCCTGCAGCAACTTAGACTTTTTAGTGATTTTCGTGGTATGGGATCTTTTAAAAGAACACACACAAAACCTAAATACTGTACTATGTGGATGCTATGTAAAAAGTCAGTTAACAGAGCAAGAGTTTTGTTTTAAATCCCAACATCTAAATCAGGTTGTTAGTAAAGCCTAACTAGAGATTAAATCAACAAGAATTTATGTAATAAGTATCAATTCAACATACATGTATAAAGTTCAGGTAACCTAATGATTTTTCTTCAGTCTTCAGTAGCAGTTGGATTCAGCTGCTATGGCAAAGCCTTTCTCAGTCACATTGAACTCAGTGAGACTTCTAAATAATCAAAGACCAGATTGTGTTTCATAGGAGATGGGTATACAGTAATACACCGGATAACGATTGGACCGGATAGCGGTAGACTCGAATAACGATGCAAGATTTTTGGAAAAATCTTGCATTGGATAACGATTGCTTTAGTGTTATCCGAGCCAATTGTGTGTGTGTGTGTGGGGGGGGGGGTTTGGATTGGATAGAATATCTACCCAATCCACCCCCACCCACCACCGGTGATGGATCGCTGCTACTGAACTAGGGTCGGGCGAAAGGCAGGCAGGTGCCGCGCCTTTCCCCCCGACCCTAGTTCAGTAGCAGCGATTGCTGGACGAAGCCTAGCGGCGCATGGGCTAGCTAGCCCGAGCGCTGCTAGGCTTCGTCAACAGCCTTGTCTCGCCATCAGGCACCAGCCTTAGCAAGCGCTAAGGCTCTTGTCGGGTGGCAAGAAGTGTTGCCCACTCGCGCGCCACAAGGGACAACCTGCGGAGTTTGTCCCTTGTGGCATGCGATCGGGAACCTTGTCTCACCACCCGACACGAGCCTTAGCACTTGCTAAGGCTTGTGTTGGGTGGCGAGACAAGGCACCCGCTCATGCGCTTTGTTGCACGCCAGTGGGTGCCTGTTTCCCGCACCGCACTGGCCCCTTAGCAAGTGGCAAGGGGCCAGTGCGGTGTGGGAAACAGGCACCCACTGGCGTGCAAAGAGCACAAGCGGGTGCCTTGTCTCATCACCTGAAACGAACCTAGGGCAGACGTAAAGCTGCCAAAATGAAGGCACCTTTTGGTAAGTTCATAACAGACATGACAATGGATTTTATAATAGATTTCTCTTTTTGTTGTTGTTCAGTCGCACAGTCGATTCCGACCATCTGCGACCCCTTGGACCACTGTCCGCCAGGCACTCCTGTCCTCCACCATCCCCCTCAACTCGCTCAGCTCTGTGCCCATTGTCTCTACAATACCATCTAGCCATCTCATTTTTGGCCTCCCCCTTCTTCTTTTGCCCTCGACCTTTCCAAGCATCAAGGCTTTCTCAAGTGTTTCCTCTCTTCTCATTTGATGTCCAAAATACTTTAGCTTCATCTTTATTATTTGACCTTCTAAGGAGCAGTCAGGGTTGATTTCTTCTAAGATTGACCTATTTGTTCTCTTTGCTCTCCAGGGGACTCTCAAAACACTCCTCCAACACAACATCTCAAAGGCGACTATTCTTCTGCGCTCAGCTTTCCTAATGGTCCAACTCTCACATCCATACATTGCCAGAGGGAATACCATTGCTTTGACTATGCGAATCTTTGTTTGCAATTTGATGTCTCTACTTTTCACTATGCTCCCCAGGTTTCTCATCGCTTGCCTCCCAAGAATCAGTCGCCTTTTTATTTCATGGCTGCAATCACCATCTGCAGTGAGCTTTGATCCTAGGAAAGTAAAATCTGTCACTGCTTCTACTTCTTCCCCATCTATTTTCCATGGACTGATAGGGCCTGTTGCCATTATCTTGGTTTTGCACTTTCTTCTTTCAACCTAAGCAGGAGCTTCTTTAGGTCCTCCTCACTTTCTGCCATTAGGGTGGTATCATCTGCATATCTCAAATTGTTGATGTTTCTCCCAGCAATGTTTGATCCCAAATTGTGATTCCTCCATCCCTGCATTGCGCATTATGTGTTCTGTGTATAAGTTGAATAAGCAGGATGACAAAATGCAGCCTTGTCTTACTCCTTTTCCTATTTCAAACCACTCCGTCATTCCATTTTCTGTCCTAACTGTTGCTTCTTGATTCATGTACAGATTTCTCATGAGCCATATAAGGTGTTCCAGTATTCCCATCTCTTTAATTACTTGCCACATTTTGTTGTGGTTGACACAGTCAAAAGCCTTAGTGTAATCAATGAAACAGAAGTAGACTTGTTTCTGACATTCCTTTGTTTTTTCCATGATCCATCTTATGTTGGCAATGTGGTCTCTAGTTCCCCTGCCTCTTCTGAAACCTGCCTGCACTTCTGGTAATTCTCTTTCCACATACTGTTGCAGTCTATCCTGTATTATCTTGAGCATAACCTTGCTAGCGTGAGGGATGAGCGCAATTGTTTGATAATTTGAACATTCTTTGGCATTACCCTTTTGGGGGAGTGGAATGTATACTGATCTTTTCCAGTCCTGTGGCCATTGTTGCGTTTTCCAAATCTGCTGGCATATAGAATGTAGTAATTTGATTCCATCATCTTGTAGGGCTTTGAAAAGTTCAACTTGGATACCATCAACTCCACTGGCTTTGTTGTTTGCAGTGCTTTTTAGGGCTTTTCTGACTTCACTCTCTAGGATGTCTGGCTCATGTTCAATGTTCTCATCATTGGGATTATCAGGGGTGTTGAGGTCCTTTTTGTAGAGTTCCTCTGTGTATTTTTTCCATCTTTTCTTAATCTCTTCCGCATCTGCTAACTCCTTGCCATCTTTGTCCTTTATCATGGTCATTTTTGCTTTAAACGTTCCCTTGAGTTCCCCAATTTTTTTTGAAAAGATATCTAGTCCTACCCCGATATTGTTTTCCTCTATTTCTTTGCACTGTTCGTTCAGGTAGGTTTCCTTATCTTTCCTTGCTTTTCTTTGAAATTCTGTATTCAAGTGACTGTATTTTTTCCTTTCTCCTTGGCATTTTGCATTCCTTCTGTCCTCTGCTATTTTAAGAGCCTCATTGGACAATCACTTCACTTTCTTACGCTTCATTTCTTTTGGTATAGTTTTCCTTGCTGCCTCCTGCATGATGTCCCTCATCTCTGTCCATAATTCTTCTGGCACTCTGTCTATCTGGTCCAATCCATTAAATTTGTTCCACACCTCCACTGTGTATTCCCAAGGAATGTTGTCTAGGTCATATCTGTCTGACCTAATTATTTTTCCTATTTTCTTTAGTCTAAGCCTGAATTTTGCAATCAGTAGGTTGTGATCTGAGCCACAATCTGCTCCTGTTCTTGTTTTTGCTGACTGTATGGAGGTTCTCCATCTTTGACTGCAGAGTATGTAATCAATCTGGTTTTGATGTTGGCCATCTGGTGATGTCCATGTGTAAAGTCTCCTTTTGTGTTGCTGGAAGAGAGTGTTTGCTATTACCAGTGTGTTATCTTGGCAGAACTCTATCAGTCTTTGGCCTGCTTCATTCTGTGTTCCAAGACCAAACTTGCCTGTTATTCCATTTACTTTTTGATTTCCTACTTTGGCATTCCAGTCTCCTATGATAATGTGTACATCATTTCTTGGTGTGTTCTAGGTCCTCATAGAATTGGTCAATTGTGGCTTCATCCGCACTAGTTGTTGGTGCGTATATTTGGATTACAGTGATATTGAATGGCTTGCCTTGTATTCTGACTGACATCATTCTATCATTTTTGAGATTATATCCCATTACTGCTTTTCTCACCCTTTGACAATTATGGCTACTCCATTTTTTCTGAGGTTTTCTTGTCCACAGTAGTAGATATGATGGTTTCCAGAGCTGAGTTCGCCCATCCCTGTCCATTTTAACTCTCTGATTCCCAAGAAGTCAATGCTTATTCTTTCCATTTCTTTTTGCCACTTCCAGTTTTCCCTGGTTCATAGATCTCACATTCCATGTCCCTATACAGTATTGTTCCTTGCAACACTGTATTTCTCCTCCCCCTTTCCTGTCCCTCCCCTTCTTTTGATCTGCTGTGTTAAGCATTGCCGACGCAAGACCACCAGCAGGCACCGGGCAGCTGAAACTGACTGAATGCATGAGATAAATAATTCATCTGATTCTACACTAATGTAGCTGACTTTAGATACTTTAGTAGAGACTTATAGTGAACTTACAGTAGAGACTTGATATATTGGACTTCATAACAAGGATACTTGGAAACTCTTGACTTATAACTACATATAACCAACACTAATTAGCTTACTTTTCAGTCTGATACTGCTTAAACTGTTATAATGTGCATGACAATACCTTGTTTTAAACTGTGATAACATGTTTGAGGAGAGGATACTGACGTAGAAACCGGCAAACCAACGTCAGGAATTTTGCCAAGAGAACCCTATGGACCAAAACAAAAGATTTCTCTAAGTTACCACAAAATACTTGGTATATTTCTACCAAGAATTTTAAATGACAGTGTGCCACTTAGTGGAAAATGTATATCACAGCACCTAACAAAAAGACTGAAGCAGCTTCATTTTTAAAGAGACCTACACTTCAGTTCACCAAACACTGAACCCAGACACCACTGCTTTTAAATACTGTTTGTTTGTCTTTCCAGGATTTACATTTATTTGGAACACCTGAAGGGAATTTAAAATTTAAATAAATTAGGATAAGGAAAAAAAACTCTTTTACTGGCATTTAGGCAAGTGGCTACAAGTGGGACACTTCCAATTTGCTCAAGTGTTTGGACCATTATTCCAATTTCTGTGGGTGAAAACTCACTTATATCTTCTTTACCCTCTCTTTTACTCCCTTGGGTGTTGAGGGAAGGGTTCTTGTTCTGGCACCTCCAGTGGCTTCCATCAGCATCACTTGGTGTTCTTGTAATATTTCTTTGATGTCATCTTTCCACCTTGCTCTTTGTCCTTTTCTTTCCACATATGCCTTGTATGGTACGGAATTGGCAAATGGGCAAACCACTTTATTTGCTCTCTCTCCAGACTGCTTTTATTCGAATTCTTTCCCTTATACAAGTAATACCTCAGATAACATTAGTATCGAATAACACTAAAATCGCATAACATTAAGCAATCTGGGGGGAAGAATTGCATCGGATAACATTAAGATCCTATGGGATGCATCAGATAACAACCGCTAAAGCCTGTGTGGTTACAATGTATCTCTATGGATCCCATAGGATTTTAACATGCATCGGATAACACTAAAAATCGTATAACACCAAGACTTGTGGAACCAGGTTTTAGTGTTATCTGAGGTTTTACTGTACTCATTCCTGATTTTATCCCTTCTGGTTACTACACCGTATGCCAATGGTGACGAACCTATGGCACACATGCAAGAGGGGGAACTCGGAACCCTCTTTGTAAGCACGTGCAAACCCCCCCCCCCAGCAGTTTGCCCCACTCAGCAGCCCAATGGGAGCGCTTCCTCCCTCCCCCCAGCACTGGGCTTGCCCCACCCCTCTGTGGCACCAACAGCAGCCTGTTTAGTTTGGGCACTCTGTCTCTAAAAGGTTCAGCATCACTGCCGTATATTAATCTCTTCATCCATTTTACCATTTTCAGTGAATGTTGTTCCTTCTCACTTATATAAATTACAGTATTTAAAATTTCAGGACATTTCAAAAACGCAGAAGACTGCTAATTTTATTCTGTATCAATACTGTAAGTCGTTATAAGGCAAATCTTAAAATATACTAGCTAAAGCCTCAGTTGAACTGTAATATCCCAGATATAAACATGTAATAAACAAACAAACCCTCACCCTCTCTATAATACACTCTCCGTCTACTAAAGTGTAAGCCTCGATAGTTTCATTACAAATGGCAACACACCATCCTAGCACATTCCCAAACCCGGAAGGGCAAGCGGAAATTCGATAGCCTTCGGCCAAGAAACGGAAATGACGTCCACGGGGCACTTTTTAAAACAAGCCTCTCCTTCCCGCCTCCCGCTTTATGACGTTATTTGATTGGCAGTTCCCATCGAAGCTATGGGAAGGCGGGGCCGTTGGCAGGAATCCTGGATCTCCGAAGACCAGTTCCTCGCGCCACCTTGGAGCGCTCCCTGGGCGACGGTTGCCAAGCAGCCTGGGTCCCCAACAGCCGTTACGTGGCGCGTGGCGCTGGCCGCCGCGAGGGCCAATCGGAGGGCGAGCGGGTAAAGATGGGCGGGGCCGGAAAGAAGCCACCAATGGGCGTCGGGCGCGGCGTGTTTTAAACGTCCGGCGTGGAGCCCTGCGGCGTGTTTACAGTTTTAGCAGTGGTGGGGTCTTCTTCCGCGGAGCTCCCTGGAAGATGCCGAGCCGCCCCGAGGATTACGATGTGTTGCTCACCATCGGCGCCGGATCTTACGGCCGGTGCCAGAAAGTGCGGCGGAAGGCGGACGGCATGGTAAGCAGGGCAGCGCTTGCACGCGGAGAGAAATTGCAAGTAGGTAAATAGGGACCACTTTGGTGGGAAGGTAACAGCGTTCCATGCGCTCCGGTGTCTAGTCATGCCTGCCACATGACCATGGAAACGTTTGCAGAAGCAGACAGCGCTGGCTCTTCGGCTTAGAAACAGAGATGAGCACTGACCCCTAGAGTCGGATACGACTTGCTTTCGAGCAAGGGAAACCTTTACCTTTACTAAATAGGGACCACTTCGGTGGGAAGGTAAACAGCGTTCCGTGATCTCCGGTGTCTAGTCATCATGCCTGCCACAGAAGCAGACAGCACTGGTTCTTCGGCTTTGAAACAGACGAGCACTCAACCCTAGAGTTGGATACGACTAGCTTTCGAGCAAGGGTGACCTTTACCTTTACTACTACTACTACTACTACTACTACTACTACTATTATTATTATTATTATTATTATTATTATTATTATTATTATTATTATTATTATTATTATTATTATTATTATACCGCCAAACCTAATGTATAACTGAAAAGTGCAAACCGCGTCAGGGCTGGCTGTGTCGATTCTTAGCAATTAACAGTAGCAATTACACTAATCTTCTCCCCCTCATAGTGCACTCTAAGAACGGCCCACATGTTAATTAGCATTTTTTTTGCACCCCAGTATGCGGAACATTCATGTGTGGGTCTCCTGGCTTCCGCCCAAGTCAGGGCTGCTGACGAAATGGGCGAAGAAATTAAGGCAGGTGTGTAAATCGTGTTCACCTGCGACTGAACACACATAATAGGGCCATGCATCGGCCTGAAACTGTTTTTAAAACATAAAAAATTTGAAGTGTACACGTGTACGCACAAGTTTTAAGAACTGTAGCACCCCCTCGCTAAGAAAACACTTCTTTTGGGTCCAAGCAGCCCCACTGACTCTGCTTCTGGGATTGGGGTGAATTGTATATGTGTTTAATCTCATAGAAAAATAACATTATTCTCAAAGAATATTAAAGGAAGAAATTGCTGAGGAACTTTACCTCCCCTACGGCCTACGTTACTTAGCAGACCCTAAATAGCTAAGGATCAAAACGCCTTAACATAATACCGAAATGCTCAAGTGGGGGTCTGCTGGTGGAAAACAACATGTGGTGTGAATATGGAGAAATAGAGAATCTGGCTCATTTGCTGGTCTGCTGATTACTACTAGAAACATGTACACATAAGGATTTAATTTTCACCAACAACGAGAAGGTGGCTTCATTTTGGCAGCTCATTGTTTGAGCTGGACAGGAAAGAAGATATAGAACTGATTATGTCTCGATTCTTGAGAATGACTATGTCTCTCATGGATGGTATGATAAAATGCTACTTACCTTACAAATGCCCAGAGAATATTGCCCTAGATCAGGAGTGGCCAATCTATGGCCCATGGGCCAGCCCATGGCACCATTTCTTGTAGCCCGTGCCACCGCTGGACCAGGGGCAGATGCATTTACTACAGCTGGTGAATACATTTTATGGCACTTTTACGGTGAAGGGAACCATGTGACCAGCCCAGTCAGCTGTCCAAGGGCAAGGTCAGGGAACCCTTGTACAGTAAAACCTCATATAACACTAAAACCTGGTTCCACAAGTCTTCGTGTTATATGATTTTTCGTGTTATCTGATCCTCTATGGGATCCATAGAGATACATTGTAACCACACAGGCTTTCGCGGTTGTTATCTGAAGCATCCCATAGGATCTTAATGTTATCTGATGCAATTCTTCCCCCCAGATTCCTTAATGTTATGCGATTTTCGTGTTATTCGATACTAATGTTATATGAGGTATTACTGTACTAGATTGTGTAGAAAACTGGGTTAATTCTGTTCCTATTCTCTGTTGCTGAACTCCTGATATGGAAGTGTCTAATTTCAAGCTAGGATATGGGGATGAACAAGCATAAGCTTCTAAATTGTTCTGTCACATGTTGGGATTCTGCTACCTTGTAAGAAAGTTATGGTTGACTGTGTTCTAATTGTAGTTATTTTCTATTGATATACCGATAAAGAGGAAATTAAAAACATATATTTGATTGAGAATAAAATTCTAATAATCAATGAAACTAAGGCTACGTATAGTTTAGAAAACTGCTTATAATACAAAAAACAAAAGTGCTTGTGTGTAGAAGCAAAGGTCTTGATGATTGAATAAGTAATGTTTGCTTATAACTAAATGTACAAATTACCCAATATGAAACCAAAGGTTGACATGTTCTTGTTAGTAATGCTCATGTATATAGCAGCATAATGTCGCTGCGTGGACACTCTGGAACCTATGTATTTTAGAGGTACAGTACAAGAAATGTCAATTACTTGATAAAATGCTATACAGATAACCAACTGATCAGAAAGGGTAAAGATGACCTGGATCTAAGCCATAAGAAATGTTAACTTGTCCTGATTATAGATATTGTCTAAGGTTTCTTATGAGACCCCTGGAAGGGTAAACTATATGCCACGGTGGAAGGTTAATTAATAACTTTGACTGACCTGACACAGTGATGTCATGGAGGATGGTCAAAATGTATTTGGGTAAACAGGAGTGTGGAAAATCTGTATAAAATGTTCTGTCTTTCACTGTTCGATATTCTCAGCTTTAGAGTGACAAAATCTCTCTGAGAATCATTATGCATGCATAATAAAATCTCTGTTTGACCAAAGGAATGCTGTTTTGTCCTGTCTTCAAATGCTATAACGATACCCAGGTATAGTAAGTACAGTATAGTGAAATATCTGTAGAGCTAATTCCCCTGCTCAGGTCTTTATGGCATAATAGAGTTGACATACTTGGTGATAAGGTAATCCCAACCAATCTCACTACAATCTCTTAGAAGGATATAAAAGTTTGTGTATGTTCCTGTGCTCCTCTAGGCTAGGGAATATACAGCAAGAGACAGAACTCTAATTGTCACATTAGTAGCTATTGTATTAATAAAATGAGATGTGAAATCTTTGGGTGTTGAAGCAGCAGATTCATGAGATTGAGGTTGTTGCAGGTAGGAAATGAGATATAACTTGATCATTCTTAATTTAAAGTAATATATCAGCCATGATAGATCAAGATTTTCCCCCAACCATAGTTAAGAACTTACCACTTAACCAAATCCCTTTATACATATGTTGTCTAAAAACAGTTTATTCATTTTTTGCAGGTTTTGGTCTGGAAGGAACTTGACTATGGATCTATGACAGAATCTGAGAAACAGATGCTTTGTTCAGAAGTAAACCTGCTCCGTGAGCTGAAACATCCTAATATTGTCCGTTATTATGATCGTATAATTGACAGGACAAATACAACACTTTATATTGTGATGGAGTACTGTGAAGGTGGAGACTTGGCCACTCTAATTGCAAAATATACAAAAGAAAGGCATGTGAATGTTCTCTTGATTTATAATTGGGGGGGGGCTTGTATTGGGGTTGAAAGTGTTGAATTATAAACACTTATTCCATGCTTATACTGCCACAACCAGTTCTGGAAATGTGCAGGTGATGCAAAGCCATTACTGGCAAGTCTATGGTGGCAATTTTGGCCACAGGGACCCTGTGTCACAGGGTCTGGCACCCCCAGAGGCGGGCAGAAGTATGGCCCCAGGTAGCTACACAATGGTGCAAGTCAATTTCCGCCCAAACTGAAACCTTTGAGGTAGCAGGGCGCTGTTTCCATGGGATGGGTATCGCCGTGCACCAAACAGGCCCCACCTCCTCCCATGGCTGGTTAATGCACGGTGATGCACCAGCTCTGCCCACCTGCCATGGCCTCGGTCACTCCGCACCCAACTCCATAGGCTCCCCTGTCCACCGCCCTTTTTGTATAGCCAGCATGCCCCTGATTACTGGTGGTGGATAATTTGTTTGAGACATTTATATATGAAGACTGACGAACTTATTTTTACTATATGGTGGGATAGAAAAGCATGCAGACAAATGTGGTACATCAATATCTTTCTAGTAAGCAGTTAAAAGACCATTCAAACTACATACTAGTTTGTAGCACATGTCTTATTACTGACTAGCTTCTGACTGGCTTTTTAAGGGGTTGCATACTTAATGTGGCAATTTTTGGCTTAATTAAATGGCTAGTTGCTGTCACTTCTTGTAACCTTCAGAAGAAATAGGCCAGTGGATTTTAAAATTTAAACGTGCCTGTTGAGTGTAGTGGAATGAGTTAAAATAAGTAAAATATAGGAAGCCATAATTTTTTCTTTCACACTTAACAAAACCTAGGCTGCATTTTTCATAGTCCAAAGATCTTGAATGAAAGGCTCTGATCTTCAAAGTATGCTGACTTATACCTACAAAAAACAACTTGCAGTGTGATCTTAAAGAAACAGTACCCTTTATTGATAATTAGCTATCATTTTAATTTTGGCATTTGCATAATTTTGGATTATGAAATATAAAGCATTTTTACCCTTTTCTCTGGCTGAAAAAAGGGTCCCATAGGTACTTAAATACAGTCAAAACTCAGCATATGAACTTAATTTGTTCCTCAAAGGTGGTTGTATCTTGAAAAATTCTTATCTTGACTTGAATTTCTTATTTTTGTGCTGCACTGTAATTATTTTGGCCCTCTATATCCCCTGTATTTGGGGGGGGGGGGTTAAAAGAATCAGTCTTACAAGTTTTGATGTGGTACTGCTGGCTTTTCCAGAATTAGTAGATCTTTGCTACTTAAGGAAAGGCATTAAGCTCCAAGAATAGTTACTACTAGGGCAATGGAGGCGGAACACAGAAAGAGCCCTATGTGTGCCATGGATGAATGAGAAGGCAGAATTTCCTTCTAAATTGCAGGTCAGGTTAGAGAAGATTAGAAATGTCTGATCTTTCTTCTACTTCAAATAAAAAAATCTGCCTGTCTTCCAAGTCCAGGTGGTAGAATATTATTTAGGATAACAGGGCTTTATCAAATCATCCAAACAGTCTTTGTTACGATTTAGCTTTTATGTTTGTACCTTAGAGATACAGGTCGGGCTTATGCAATGGGAAGCTAGATCAAGGTCGCAGTACATGTGTATGTATAAACTGCACACTACCATAGGATGCCTGTTGACATAGGCAGGTCAGCCTTTATCTCATGTCGATAGTAGGTATTGCTTATGCTATAACTACCTCTGTATAGACTGTGTCTTACCTTGTCCTTAAGGTTGAGCATTAGCATTTACAAGAGAAATTAAAAGGATATACTGTACGTGACCAATTTGGGGGGGGGGATTACGAACCCCAATTTATTTGTTAAGCGAGTTTTTGGTTGGTTTTATTTGTTAAGTGAAGCGAACATTCAGAGAAAATTCTGCTCTTTAAGCGAGGTGCTCTTTATGCAAGGTTTGACTGTACATGGACTAGTTGTGAAATGGAATAAAATGTACTTACTGTTACCAGGAGCAAGAACAGATCTTGCCCTATTTGCAGAATCCAGGACTAGGTTAGTTATTTTGTCACTCTACAGCTCTAGGGTGTCATCAATTTTATATTGGAGATGCCACTATTTGCAGTAATCCACTGTGGCTAGAGGGAATCCTAGAGTACTTACCCTAAAGATACATCAAACAACCCGCCTCTTTCTATTTTGAAAGGCATTATCTGGATGAGAACTTTGTGCTTAGAGTCCTTACTCAGCTGAGCTTGGCCTTGAAGGAGTGTCACAGACGAAGTGATGGGGGTCATACAGTGCTGCATCGAGACCTGAAGCCGGCAAATATTTTCCTTGATGGCAAGAAGAACGTGAAGCTTGGTGATTTTGGCTTGGCCAGGATTCTTCATCATGACACCAGTTTTGCAAAAACCTTTGTTGGTACACCATACTACATGTCTCCAGTAAGTGTCAAGAATATTGCTTCTGAACATTTTTATTACCTTCTGGTGAACTTGGATCTAAATGAATGTGTATGTAGCTAGTCAATAAAACAACAATGTTTATGTTAGTTTATAAAACAAAACTATATAACATAAAGTCATTTGCTATGAACTGAAATACAGTAATACCCCGGATAACGATTGCATCGGATAACACTAGAATCGGATAACGATGCAAGTTTTTTGGAAAAAACTTGCATCGGATAACGATTCTGGATAATGATTCTTAGCGTTATCCGATGCAATGGTCTGCTGGTGTGGGGTGGTTTGGGTAGAACTACCCAATCCACCCCCCACCTGCAGCGGTCTCTGCGACTGCAGTAGGGTCGGGGAAAAGCACCCGCCTTTTCCCCCGACCCTACTGCAGTCGCAGAGACTGCTTTTTTCTTTCTTTCCCTCCCTGTATTTAAACTACAGGGAAAGGGGAAATAGAGAGACGTGATTGGTTCTCTAGAGAACCAATCACATCTCTCTCTTTCCCCCTCCCTGTAGTTTAAATACAGGGAAGGAAAGAAAGAAAAAAGCAGTTCTCTCTCCCTGTAGTTTAAATACAGGAAGGAAAAAAGACACGATTGCGAGGGAAAAAGACGCAATCGCGTTCATGTTTGCGATCGCGTCTTTTTTCCTTCCTGTATTTAAACTACAGGGAGAGAGCGAACTGCTTTTTTCTTTCTTTCCTTCCCTGTATTTAAACTACAGGGAGGGGGAAAGAGAGAGATGTGATTGGTTCTCTAGAGAACCAATCACGTCTCTCTATTTCCCCTTTCCCTGTAGTTTAAATACAGGGAGGAAAAGAAAGAAAAAAGCAGTCTCTGTGACTGTAGTAGGGTCGGGGGAAAAGGCGGGTGCTTTTCCTGACCCTAATACAGTTGCAGAGACCGCTTGGGGTGTGTGTGTTGTGGCTTTAAAGGCAGGGAGGTCTCTTTCTTTCCCTGCCTGCCTTTAAAGTGGTTTGTCCCTGAAGTCAGGGCTTTTTTTTTAGCGTTGTTCGATGCATGCATCGGACAACACTAAAAATCGGATAACATCATGACTTGTGAAACCAAGTCATAACGTTATCCAGTGTATTACTGTATCTGGAAATGATTCAGTAAAACCTTTGAGATTGTAAAAGTTGTATTTATAAGATTGCATTTGATTATTCCTACTGTCACAGTTTCTGACAACAGAATAAGAAGGTAGATATCTTCTCCTTTGCGTCTTCAATAATTCTGGCAGTTTCAGAAGAGGCTAACGTGCTATGCAAATGTTTGCCTCAAATTCCCTGATGTTGATCTGTGCTCCAAAGCCTGCAGGCACACGCCCAAACTCTCCCCAACCAAACCGGCACTACGGAGCTCACAGCAGCAGCGTGGCTGGAAGCAGAATAGGGTCTCCCCGGTCAGCTTCCCAGCCACACCACCGCTGCGCCCTTGGTTGCAGCACCACATTTGGTAAGCCGATCAGGGAGGCCCCAGTCGGCTTCCCAAATGCGCCGCTGCTGCAATCTGTCCTTGGGTTGGGTGCGCTCACCCCAGTTCTTTCACCCAACCCTAGTCTCTCTTCAGGAAACACTCTCTCCCCCCCCCCCTGGCCTGGACTACTAAGGGGCTTCTGAAGAGAGGCTGGGGAAAGGGTCCTCAACCTCTCTTCAGAATGCCCCACCCCCTCCTGTATCACTAAGCCCCTTAGCGATCCAGGCAGGGGTTTCTGAAGAGAGGCTAGAAAAAACTTTTCCCAGCTTCTTTTCAGCCCCCTCCCCCCATTGCTAAGGTTCTTAGCCATCCAGGCCAGGGGGGTGGCTTCTGAGAGGATGGGAAAAGGGTCCCCAGCCTCTCTTCAGAAGCCCCCCCCCATCACTAAGCCGGTTCTTTTCCCCAACGCCAGCACCGATACCAGCTTGGGATCAACCCTGGGGTTGGGCGGAAAGGGAACAGGTTTATTTTTTTAACGTTGTGCAATCAATGCATCGTACAACATTAAAAACCGGATAACGTTGTGACTTGTGGAACCAAGTTATAACGTAATCCAAGGTACTAATGTATTTATGTCCAAAGGCATGTGGAATAGAGGTCTCATGATATAATGAGGAGTAGGCCTGAGCTAATTCAGATATGTCTCTCATATAAACCTCTTTACAATAAGTTGGAATCACCCTTTGTCATAGTTGAACTAGCCCCATTGAAATCAGTTTGATGGACATTAGTAATTGAGTTCAAGAAGGCTACTATTATTTTCATTTCCATCCACTCGTACATCTGAATGTTTCTAATAAAGAATTACTTAGAATTAAGTAGTACTCCAGGATGCATGCTCCTTACTAACATCATTTTTCAATGGATATATTTGTCTAATTGTCTACATGGGTAATACAGTCTAAATTTATCTCTTCTTATTTTTTTTTTAAAGGAACAAATAAATCGTATGTCCTACAATGAAAAATCTGACATCTGGTCCCTAGGATGTCTGCTATATGAGTTGTGTGCATTGTCGTAAGTACAGTATTCCCCAAAGGTTTACAGTTCCAATTTTTAAGTGGTAATTAACTGGTTATTAGTGTAATCTTTCCAAATCAAGCAATTGGAATTGGCTACTGACCAAGTACCATAACTTTCCAGAAATGTGAATTTTTAAAATAAAAGTACTGAACTGTAAATTCCAGGTAGATGTTGGAGCTGAAGAACATTTTTAATTTTTTCACAGGCCTCCATTTACAGCTTTTAACCAAAAAGAGTTAGCAGAAAAGATTAGGGAAGGGAAGTTCAGACGAATCCCCTATCGTTATTCAGATCAGCTGAATGAACTCATCACAAAGATGCTGAACAGAAAGGTAAGGGTGGCTTTTCAAAGACAGAAAAGTGGGGTGTGAAATGCAAGGGAACCATTTTTTGCAAGCTGTTGCAGAGCATTGTTGGTGTAACTCCTCTAAATTAACTTTAACCTTGCATGTGGCACAAACAGTGGTGAGCATCAGCAGGTTTGCACTAGTTCACTAGAACTGGTAGCAGAAATTCTGGCTAGCCCCGCCCTTCCAAGTTTTGATATAAACTAGTACTAATTCAGGTGCAACGTAGGGCTTTCCCCCAGCTATGCCCACCATACCATGCCCACAGTGTGGTAGTAAAATTTTTTGGAGCCCACCACTGGGCACAAATAATTGTAATCAAACAAAATTCAGGTAATTGTTCTGGATTGGAGGTAGCATAAATCTGCCTTGGGACTGTGGTGGCTTAGTGGTTAAGACACTGAACTTGACGACTGAGAAGTTGACAGCTCAGTAGTTTGAGTGCTGCATCTCTGTCCCTGCTCCTGCCAACCTAGCAGTTCTAAAGCAAGAAATGGCAAGTAGATAAATAGGGACCACTTTGGTGGGAAGGTAAGAGTGTTCCATGTACTCCGATATCTGGTCATGCCTGCTACATGTCCATGGAGATGTCCAGACGCAGACGACGCTGGCTCTTTGGATGTAAATTGAGATGAGTACACTAGAGTCAGATACGACTGGCCTTTGAGCAAGGGCGAACTTTACCTTACATCAGCATTTCCCAAACGATGTTCTGTGGCACACCAGTAGACTTTAATTCCCAGAAGTAGACTTCAATTCCCAGTACATTGGCTGATCAGTGCTTTGGAGAATAGATGTAGGCTTCTGGGAATTGAAGTCCAAAAACCAAAGATTGGGAGACACTGCCTTACATTATCTTAACTGGTTTCCAAAATGTCTTTTCTCTTTCCCACGCTGCAAGACTCTTTAAGTGTAGCTCATTGGATATTATGCATCTTTTTTGTTTCAAGGATTATTGTCGTCCTTCAGTTGAAGAAATTCTGCAGAACCCTTTGATAGTTGACTTGGTATCTAAAGAACAAGGGAGAATCCTGGAGATAAAAGGGCGACGATCTGGAGAGCAAGAGAGAATTGCAACTCCAGTGAATGAGCTGAAATTGAAAGAGCAACAGCTACAGGAGAGAGAGAGAGCCATAAAAGAGAGAGAGCACAGACTAGAACGTAAGAACTTGTGTGACAGGGTGGTGTGTTGAGGGAATACCAGTTTACCCCACAGGCATACTTTTTAGGGATGAAATTTATCTCCTTGAGCTTTGACTGCATCTTGGAAATGCATAATGTGATAGCTGGATTGGATTGGTAGAGACCAACAGCAAATAATCCATGTGAGGAATATCTGCAAATAAATAGAGTTGGTTTGGTAAAAGTGTGTTTGATGTTCTTTGACAGTAGTCATGCGTTTAAAAACGAATTTCAATACATGCAAACACCTGAGCTTGTGCCCATTCTTCATGAAGGACACATTTGATTAGCTTGCTATAACTACATAAAATGCTACTTACTTTGGGAACCACCCAGAGAATGCAGTAAGCGCTATAAAGTGGTATATAAGTGTAATTGCTATTGCTATGTCATACCTGACAAATAAGATTAGAATACCATCCATAGCAACAGAGGGATATGACACTTTATGTCAGGGATTCTAAACCTTTTCCATCTGCGGGCCAGACCATGCCCCCTCAGACAACTGAATGGGCTGGACATGTGGTTCACCCTGCTGTAAATGCTGCCGCAGAATGTGTCTGCAGCTGCCGTTAACACACTTATGACAGTTGCAGGTGCATTTTCAGTGTGTTTTCAGCTGTTTTTGCCGCTTCTGGGGAGGGTGGCAGCGGCAGGGAGGGTGACGTGTTTTCAGCTGTTTTTGCTGCTGCTGCTGCTGCTGGTGGTGGTGGGAGCAAGGGCCACACCAAATGGTGCCATGGGCTAGGTCTAGCCAACAGGTCGTAGGTTTCAAACCCCTGCTTTATGTGGTTGTTAAGTAGTTTCCCCTATGGACTTCGTAACCAGTGACTGGGCAGAATGAAGAGCTTTTATCCATGCCAAGGAAAAGATAATGGATTTTATTTATTTATTTTATTCAATTTGTTTAGCCGTCCCAATCGACATGCAACTCTGGGTGGCGTACATAAAAATCTCCAACATTTAAAACTATAGAGACCCTTAAAATTCCTAAAAACACTGAAATGTTACCTCCCACCTGCACCAATTAAAAATCTAGTTAAAAACTTTTAAAAGCATAAGTGATCCTGCTCTAAATGACCCGGGGGGGGGGGTTTGGTTGCTCCCTCTCCACCTCCCCACACCTGCCCTGCCAGCCAGGTTTTCAGCTCTTTCCTGAAGAGCAGCAACTCTGTCTGGAGATGGAGTTCAACTGGCAGGAGGTTCCATAGGGCTGGAGAGGATACTGAAAAGGCTCTTCTTCTAGTGCTAGAGAGGCAAGCCTCTCTAGCAGTTGGTATTTTTAAAGAGCCCCTCTGGTCCGCTCTAGTGGGACGGGCAGATGTCCTTGGGGTGATGCGGTCTCTTAAGTATCCTGGCCCACTACCATGTAGGGCTTTAAAGGTAATTACCAGCACCTTGAATTGCACCTGGAGGCATACTGGCAACCAATGCAACTTCCGTAGCAGGGGTGGGGCATGGGCTTAACGCCCACTCCCCATCACTACATGGGCAGCTGCATTCTGAACCAGCTTCAGACTCTGAATGGTCGTCAAGGGCAGCCCCATGTGGAGCGCATTACAATAATCCAGTCTGGAGGTGACCAGACCAGTCTGGAGGTGACCGTAAGCAAGGAGTCCCGGTCCAGGAGTGGGTGTAATTGGTGAATGACATGAAGTGCAAAAGCCCTCCTAGCCACAACTGCCACCTGCTCATTGAGCAGGAGTCATGAGTCCAGGAGAACCCCTAGATTACGCACCAGGTCTGTCTTCGGCAAAAAAGCCCCATCCAGCACTAAGGATGGTATCTCAGGATAATTGGGGGGGTGGGGGCTGTCCCACAGCCATTTAGCCTTGCCAGGATTGAGTTGTAGCCTGTTGTCCCCCATTCAGACCCTTACAGCCTCCTGGCACCTGGATAGGACTTCAACTGCATTGCTTGGATCACCACAGGCCAAAATGTATAGCTGAGTATCATCTGCATATTGATGCTAACAACAGTATGATAAAAGTATTTTTCTTTTGTTGCAGAGAGAGAAAGAGAGTTATGTGTTCGAGAGCGACTGGCAGAAGACAAATTTGCTAGGTCTGTTCTTAAATGCTAGACCATCTTATTTTGATATTTCACGTGTTATGCTTGTCTCCTAAAGCTTATTTTATCAGATGCAGTGGGGAGGGTCCTCACCTGTGGATATGTATCTACAAGATGTAAAAGTTGTTAAATGTACAGGTCACCTGATGTGTCCGTGGTGGATACATTTCAAGTCATCCTGTGGATATATGAAACCATGGCTAGCAGTGGAACTTGATTGCAGCATCCATACCTGACCCATTCAAGGGTTGTGTGTGCTGTAGACTTCTCTGGCCATTTTTCACATGCTGTCATGCAGCTCCCCTGGTGGCTTAGTGGTTAAGATGCTGAGCTGGGGACAGGAGGGTCAGGTTTCAATACCTGAGAGCTGCACTTGGGGGCATGAAAGGAACCTTATTCAGGTGTCCCCTGAGCGGTGCTTCTCCAGCAAAAATCCTTTCAACCCAGCGTAATCTCTGACACAAAATGATTATTATTACATGCTGTCATGAAATGACTGGTGGAAGCATAATCTGTTTCTTCTCAACATTACATTGTAAATAATGGCCTCTAGTGGCCAGCTCTAGTAACATGCCTTGGAAATGCATATTGTGTATTTCGGGGATATTTTTGTGACTATGGATAGGGGGACAGCATGTATTCTAAAACTGTTTAACTTTTACATAATTCCTTTGCACCATGAGTGTATATGCCCTTAACAACTAGATATTAACTTCACTGTCTGCTAAGGTAGTGGGCTGTAGTCGATAAAAGTTTATGCCATAATAAAAATGGTTAGTCTTTAAGGTGCCACAGGAGTCTGCATTGCTGCAGCCAGCTAACAAGATAACTCCTCTGGAAATACTGTACTTTGATTAGAGACATTGCTCTGTGCTAACTGGTTCTTTTCTAAACAGGGCTGAGAACTTGATGAAGAATTACAACTTATTCAAGGACAAGAGGCTATTGATGCCAGCCATTAGTCCAGGTAGGAGAAGATTTGGGAAGTTCCTACTGGACTACTAAATCAGGACTGCAACTGTTCTGAGCCTTATTACTAGTGACTATGTTTACAAGAGACGTCCATGCAGGTTTTCTGGTCATTCCAGGACATTAAATATTGACAACCTGGAATTGGCTTTAATATATAAGTATAAGAAAGGACCAGATCATGTGCAGAAAGAAGATGCTCATTGTGATGGCATCTGTAGAGATCTATTGGTTACCTAGCAGTAACTATTGGATACCTTAAGAGTGATAAAACTCCTCATCTATATGGCAGTTCGTGGAATGAGAAAAGTATTTTGTCTGTCAGTATGGTGTGGAAGTAGTTTTGGCTCATCTTGAGTTTTGTTTGTTTGTACTGCTTGGCTGCCACACAGCTGAGACATATGACTTCTGTGAAAGCATTCTACTAATCATCTCTCCTTTTCTTGTATCAGACCTATGTGTATACACCTGTACTTCAGTCTTTTTTACATGTTTACAATTTCGAGCAAATTTTGATGTTGACTTTATAGCCTTGTAAGGGCTACCATGACCATATAATAAAATATATTTTATTATTTATTAAATTTGATTTAAAGCCTTTGGTAATGGTGACTTAATTGCCATTATAACTTCACTCCTGAAGTCATTTAGAATGTGCTATTGTCTTGTTTGGGTCCTTACCTATATTATGATTTTTTAAATAGAGACTAAACAAAAATAGGGTAAAGGGTAGCAGCTTTCCTAGGATCATATATATATATATTCACAAATACAGAGGGTGCCATAAATGTATATACATTTTAAGAAAGGGGAAATGTGTTAAGATTGAAATACTGTACTCAATATATAGGGATAACAAAGGATGAATACAAATCTTGTTTGACTTCTGCAATTACAAGAGGTGCTCAAAGTGGTTACCATCAGCATCCAGACACTTATGTGGTGAGCATGTAACCCATGGTTTCCAACATGGGGCCCACGCCTAAGCCAGTACATTGGCTGATCAGCGACTTAGGATTCTGGGAATTGGAATCAAAAAAACCAAAGGTTGGGACATACTGGTGTAAACTGTTCTAACACCATAGCAGAAGAAACAGGACTTCTTGATGTGCGAGGCTTCCCAGATCTTCCCTTGTGCACAATCATACACACTACCATGTGTCTCAAACTTATCACAAATGTGTACAGTTGTTAGGCATGTTGGAGGTTCTGTTGCATGCTCATGCCTCCATTGTCATTGTACTTCCACAACATTCTTGAATTTCAGATGCCATTTCAAATTGGTTTTATGCTCTTCGAATGACAACTGTACTTCTGCCATTTTCTTTGACTGTCTTGCCTGTTGCATGGTGAGGCTAGCATTCATTCTTTTGAGCGAACATCATACTACACATTGCTATCATAATTCAATTCAACTTAGAAAAGTAAGACATAGATAACATCTCTTAAAACATGTATACATTTTGGTACAGGGATGTGTGTGTGTGTGTGTGAGAGAGAAAGATTTGTTTGTATATTGCCGCCCGCTCGCCAAAGCAACTGGGTGACTCACAATATAAAACATTACATAAACAAAGTTACAAGAACCTTAAAACTTTAAAAACCATTAAAAATGCTAAAATATTATTAAATATATTGTAATATTTGTTATGCACTGACAAATTATTTCCAACTTACGGCAACCCTTGTAAAGTTTGAATTGGATGTGAGACGTCAAAGGAGTGATTAACTACTGACCTTTGCCAGTGAGCATCCATGGCCAAAATAGGAGTTTGAACTCAGGTGTATTCCAAAATTGTATCCACTGCATCATGCATGCTTTTATATGCTATTGTACCTTGCTTTAGGGGCAGTGGTTAAGAAGCTCGCCTTGTTAGCTGGAAGGCCAGCAAGTTGACAGTTTGAGACTTGGGTACTACATGATGGTTTGAGCACCTGTCTCTGTCCCAGCTCCTGCAAACCTAGCATTTGGAAAGCAAGAAATTGCAAGTAGATAAATAGGGACCACTCTGGTGGAAAAGAATCTTGGGGACACGAAAGGAGCCTCTTGGGCATTGCTTGAGTGGAGATTCTCCAGCAAAAATCCTTTCAACCCAGAATAATTTCTGACACTAAATTATTATTATACCTTGCTTTAAAACATTGGATACAGCTGATTACTAAGTTGGGATACTATGGCCAGATTTCTGTTGTCAATTTACACTTCAGCAAGGGAAATCATTAAGTCTTGGCAGCAAATTGTTGCTTCTCAACAAGATGCTGATTGTATTCCCTGGTGTGAATCTGGCCAGGAATTCAATCAGTTACCTGTTTGTTTTTTTGTTTTGTTTTTTAATACTGGTATATATTGGCAGTAAGGTTCTGGCCAAAATCCTTACCTCTTGACATATGTTCAGCCAATGCAACTTTTAAATTCTGTAATGCTAGTACAGTGGTACCCCGTATAACAAATGCTTCACATAACAAACATGTTTAATGAACATGTTTCCCCGTTATACAGGGTATCCCACCTACAGTCAAACCTCGCATAACGAGCATTTCGCTTAGCGAAAAAGTCGCATAACAAGCAAGTTTTTTGCTAAGCAGTCTGACTCGCATAGCAAGCAGCCGCGCAGAACGAGGTATGACTGTATAACGAAAAATTTTCATTATGTGTGGTATTGCCAATATGATTCGCATAACAAAAAAAAGTATAACGAGGAGCTCCATGTGTTATGTAAGTTAGTGCTGCTCAACCTTTGATTTGTCAGATATTTTCAGCTTCAGCTCCCAGTATTCCTAATGCAAACTGGAGTTTCTAAGAGTTGAAGTTGAAACCAGTTGGAAGACTCAAGATAAACAACTTCTGTAAGAAGTTCCAGTTCTTCTCTGTAAGAAAGTTTCACAAAGAAAGGCCTTGCAATGAAAGAGTTAAAAAAAACCATTTAGTTCATAGTGTTCTTAATTTCCTTAAATACCACATTATATTTATATTTAATAAGAATATTAGAAGCTGTTTTATATCAAGTCATGTAGTCAATCCATATTTTCTAGTCCAACTTTGCCTAGTAATAACTCTTTAAAATTACATGCTGGGATTTTTCTCCAACCATACCTGGAGATACCAATAATTGTACCTAAGGCCTTCCGCAGTGATGTAATAATACATTTTTAAGTCAACTGCTCGTCATGATGGTCTTAAGAGCCATAAGAGTCCAAAATGCAAGATGATCAGTCCATATCAATGAAAAAATAATTTCTTTTGTAAAGTTAATTATTTTTCATGTCCCATTTAAGAGCAGATCATTCTCAAACATAAGGGGGTGGGCTACTGTGAGGATAGCATCTAAGGGCTCTTTCAAATATCATGTGACCTAAAATAGGCCACTTTTTGATACACACACACCGTGACTTTCTGTGACCTTTGACCGTCCCCACCCCAAATCATGTGGTTTGAAAATAGATCTATGGCCAGCTGGATGTGAAAAGCAAATGATAATTTTGGAGTCACGTGACTTCATGCCGGAAACCTCCCCCCCCCCCCGGTGACTTTCTATTACTTTTGGTCAGGAAACACACACACACACACCCCATGGTCACGTGGTATTTGAACTACCCCTAAAGTGGGTGGAATATTGTTATACAGTCGTTTCTACCACTTTGACCTTGCAAGCCCTGGTTCCATTGGTCTTCTGCCTCCGGAGCATGTATTCTACCACTGAACTGTAGAGCCCTTCAAATGGAAAAATAGCAAAGCACTATATTAGAAGGGGTTTCTGGAAGAAAACATCTCCACTCTTTAGAGCAGAATGAAATTTTCCCCAACAAGCATTTTACTTCACAGCCTTACTTACAAGATGGTTTAGAGATATATCAGAATTCTGTTAATTAAATTTACTGATGTAAATTGATGTACATCGTAACTGAACTGCCACAAGACATCAGTGTGTAAGGAATTGCTCTTGCACACCAATTGCCTATCTCAGTGTATGGCAGCAAATGCCCATGCTGACTTCTTAACATGTAGCCATTTGCAGCTGGAATTGATGTTGATGAAATTATCCTGGTATAATTGTTAAGTTGGTTTCTGGACGTCAAACATTAAATGGCATAATGTGTCACCCCCCTGAGTAAGCTTTAATGCTGGTTTTCTTGTGCTTAAGGGTTTAGTTTTCTTCACCACTATTCTCTCTTAGGAGTATTTGGGCAGAGGATAAATAGACAAGTCTACCATTTTGAGCAGGAAATAAAGACTAGGGAAGATTTTCCTTCTCTTCGGCACCTGCTGTGGCTTCTTTATTTTCCAATAGGAATCCAGGTCATTCGTTATTAACATCTAAAACAAGATAAGCTGTCTAATGTTAAGTCAAACTGTCATGTAGCCCAGTTATGTTAACTTTGATAGCAGTGCTCCAGGCATTCAAGCAGTGCATTTTCCAACCTGGAAAAGATGTGAATGAAACCTGATACTTTGCTGTAGCATAGAGCTGTAGCCCATCTCTGATATAGTACTTGGTATTCCTTGCTGGTCTCCCATCTGACACTTTCAGTTGACTTAGCTTAGCTTTCAAAATCAATCAGGGATGGTCTGTTCAGAATGGAATGCTCATCACAGTTTATGGCCTTTCCACAACCAAAGGCTGAGGATGACGTTTTATTTCTTAGTTTCATGTGTCTTCCTCCCCAATCCCCAATGTCTTTCCCCTTTCACTTTCAAAATATAAATGAAGAAGCAACACTAGTAGTATTGCTACTAGCAATATTTGTCAAGTTGCATCACACCAGAAGACAAGCAGCAACAATGTTGAATCTGGATTGGTGGGGGAGCTTTTAGCTAGAAACTATCAATGGTCTAGCCCAGGGGTCAGCAAACTTGGCTCTCCAGGTGTTCTTGGACTTCAGTTACCAGAAGCCCAAGTCACTATGTCTGCCGATCAGGGCTTTTGGGAATTGAAGTCCAAGAACAACTGGAGAGCTAAGTTTGCTGACCCCTGGTCTAGCTCTTCTACACCTGGTCCCACTTTGTTCTCACCATTAGTAAGCACTGGATTTCTTTCTTTTGGCCAATCCAACCCATTTCTCAGAGGGAAAAACGGAGGCACATGGCAACTTCTGTTCCTTCAAGAATAATGGCAGCTGAGTAGGCAGGACCAAAAACTCCAGCAACCTTTATTGTGCCATTCACTTGTCATGAGCCATGGCATATGCCCAACAATGCTGGTGCCTGTCAGTAGCTGCAACCTACATGGAAGAAATCTGCTTCCAAAGATATCTGGTGATAAGATGCTGCATTACTGCATCTTAGTATTTTTTTAAGCAATACTTATTCTGTAACCTAATTACACTTATTGTGCCTTGGGGAGGAGGGGGACCAGATGTTTTTGTTATATAACATGAATTGTGGATTAATAAAGTCAATGTTAACTGGATAGTACTGTTCTTATGTGGAAGAAAGTGCTAGGAGTCCCCAGGTTTTGGCTAGGTGTTATAGAAGTGCAACAGTATCTGTTCCGCCACACAGACTTAAGCCAGTTGGGATCTATGTTCAGCCACAAAATCTTCAGGGTAATGGTTGGCTCATTACCATCTCTCTGCTAAGTCTGCCTCCCACAATTATTGTCAAGATGAAGCAGATTCTGCCTATGCAAATATCTTGAGTTCCTGGAGGGAAAGAATAAAAATGGAAGCCAGCATTTTCTTGACCTGCCAATGCATGGTAACACAAGCCGCAGCTTCCAGGGAGAAAACTCACCCTCTGCTTGCCCAGTTGCAGCACCTGCACTGCTAGCAGGTCTTTCTACTCAGTGGAAACTCAATAGAATAATGCTGTAATTTTTCAACATTTGTACAGTCAAACCTCGCTAAATGAGTGCCTGGCTAGCGAAAAACATGCATAACCAGTGGGCGTTTTGAAAAGCAATCAAACTCGCATAACAATTTTTTTTTTTGCTATGCAAGTTGGACTTTTCCTATGGAAAAACTCGCATAATGAGCATTTCTATGGGAAAAACTCCCATAACGAACATTTTTCGCTATGTGAGTTTACCATAGAAATTTCCGTTATGCTAGTTCCCATAGGAATTTTCATTGTGCAAAAAAAACCTCGCATAGCGAGTAGCCTCACAGAATGAATTATTTTCGTTATGTGAGGTTTGACTGTATACCCTTGAGTCTAGGTCTAGCTGGCAAACACAATTTAAAATAGTAGAAGGCAACATCAAGAAAGCTCAAATGATTACTAAATCTGCTGTGAGCATCAGGATAGCACATTGATAGCACAGGATAGCAGTGGGCAATTTGTGGCCTAAGAGATGATGTTGACTTACCATGCCTAGCTGCCATAGCCAGTGCTGCCAGATGATGGAATTGGGAGTCCAACAGTGCCTAATCTGGTATAAATTAGAACTGCACACGTTCCAGTATCCTATGCATAAACCGTCACCTCTTAGTACCATGGTCTTTATATGAGTATTCATGTGTTGCACTCTTGGCAGCAGCTGTAAACTGCTCTGTGCTCTCAAGTGAATTTAGTTTTATAACATGTGAACAGTACAGAAGCCAAATTCTTCTGAGTAAGCGCAGACTGTGTGAATGCACCTTAGTTAGGCACACTTGCCCCAGGAATGCCATGAAAGGGAACCAATGAGGCAGTTAGATCTCTATAAAACAATTTCTTAGAAGGCATGTAAGAGTCATGGGAACTTCCACACGAGCTGCAGGATATTCTTCTCCTGAAGAGATGGAAATTTATAGGCTGTGCTGGGAGCCAGAAAGTAAAATGAGCGAAGGAAAGGAGAATACACAAATGTTCAGAGGGGCAGAAACAGTATTTGAAAAAAATAAATAAATATATTTTTCTGTTTTGTTTTAAGATAACGAGGTGTTGCCAGTCTTTTCTACGAGAAAAAAGAAGGTCCAGTTTGGGGATGAAAGTAAAGAAAACACCCCCTCTGGGGACAGCCTGGAGGACTTTTCCCTCACAAAAGAAAAAGATTGTAACCTAAAAAAGCGTCTCTATGCTGCTAACCTGCGTGCTCAAGCCCTGTGTGAACTGGAGAAACATTATCAACTGAAAAGTCGCCAGCTCCTGGGCATGCGCTGAAAGCATGCTTCTGTGCATACTCTGTGTATAGATGTTTTTATACTGTTGTTTTAAGTGTCTTGTAGTGAAAAGCTAAGCAAAATGATTTTAGGAAATGTACTAAAATATTTTAAGCTGTGTGTAAAAAGTTTGGTATTATATATTTGGCTGCCTTCTTGAGAAGTTTTTTATTCTTTCTTATTGGCTTTTTAATGTTGGGGTGAAGAACCAATGTTGCTGTAAGACTCAACATTAACAGAAGAATTAGACGTACTGCATAGGGTTTTTTCATGATTATGATGTGGTTTTAAGAGTACTGTGTAGCAATTCACATAACATTTTAAAAAATTACTCTGCACTATCAAAAAAGGGGCTAATAGATCTTTCTGCTTTCTTTTTTCCCTGTACTTCTTGAAAAGATATTTGGAAAACTAATTTCATGAGAATGAGCCCTGCTGATTGCATTGATATTAGGGTGCTCTTTGCTCTATGTGCATAATATTGTAACTATCTCTATATTTGTCCTTTTCCTGTGAGTTATTAGAGAATGTAGATTGCTACTGCTAGCAGTCATGAAAAACAGATATATTGATTAATAGAAAAATTGAATGTGTAAAATAAGATTGGAATTGAACTTATCTTTGTCCCTGCCGATGTCTCCTGTCCCAATTTGATTAGATGGAATTTGGTCAAAAACCAAAACCTTGGCTGAAAAACTATGTGGGGGAAACCCCAGGTAGTTTGTTAAAGGTTGATCTCTCAACAGAAACTTTATACATTATGTAAACATTTAAGTCAGGGAAACAGCTTGTTGTTTAAAGGTGACTGACTGTACAGATGTTAGTGTGTACTTATGTGTATGTAAATTCTCACGCCTGAAGGAAACACATAAATATCCCATTCATGGAGATGAATAAACTCCAGGAATACACACTTGCATTGTTTGTATGAAGCACTGCTTCACAGCATGTGTTAAATGTATGAAGCCATGCTTATTCTGAACAAGTGTTTGACTTTCAGATCCAGAGCTTTGGTTTTAAGATCCATAGATAGGACTTGTCTTGTTCTTTGCATCTCCCAATTCTCCAGTGGCCTGAAGATGGCATAACTGTGCTGTCAGTCTTGTGAATCAGCTACAGCTTAGGTCTGTAATGGCAAACCTTGGCACTCCAGGTGTTCTTGGACTTCAATTCCCAGAATCCCAAGTATCTGTGAATCCACACAAATGAGTTTACTGCATGTATGCTGGGTTTACTGTGTGTATGTCAAGTCTGGGTTTACTGCATGTATGCTTGGTTTACTGCGTGTATGTCAAGTCTGCCAAGGTTAGCCATCACTGGCTTAGGTGTTCATGAATTTGGAACTAACTTCTACATTACAAATACATTTACTTCTGTCAGGTCTGTTAAATAATTTAACAACTCCCCCCACATTTTTGTAGAGCTTCAATATGTCTTTGTAATAAATGCTACTTATTGCCACAAAATAGACACTGTACATCTAAGTCAGCTACAGATCATAAAAGTTTATGCCAAATAAAATCCATTAGTCCTTACGGCATCACATGGCTATTTATTTTTTTGTCATTCTCAATAGATTATTACCTATCACTGACATATTTTTTGCAAAAATAAAGTTTTGAAGTAAAAAAAGCAGACATAGAAAGCATTATTTCCCAGAATTAATGTGTTTGTGCTTCCTAGAATTCCCCTACCAGCACAACAGTTGGGTCCCTCTAATAAATTGCAGTTTTGTCCAAAACATCAAACATGCCAGAAGCTTAAGTACATGTAGGTAATTTCAAAAGCCATTTGTTTAGCATAGAGAGATTACTGTAACAGAGAGTCAATTTAATTTTAAACAAAAGACATGATAGATGAGAATGAATGTTAAAGAACATTGATAAAACAAATCTTAAGCATGATGCTTGGCTTTCTTTTCTAGCCACCAGTGATACTTTGCTACAAGAGCACAGCGCTCATATGTCAGTCATAGTTTCCCATTTAATATATGCCCTGTTGGGAAAATAATCCTTTTCTTTCCTCACATGCCCATGAAAATGCATGATCTGTTGACATTTTCCATAGTACTGTCATTCTGGGTACAGTCAGAGTTCAAATGCATGCTTAGCTTTTGTATAGAAAAGGGTGAGATTTGTTTTGTGTATAGATGTGCCATCCTCTCTTAAAGGACTTGGGGTGGACAGCGAAGTAAAAGACCTAATTATAAGCAATTAAACCACAAAACAAATTTATATCCACAGATCCTGGGGGAATGAATATATTTTTAGTTGTCTTAAGCCAAGGATTCTCAACCTGTGGGCTGGATATGGCCCATGGCACCATTTCATGTGGCCCGTACGGGAGCGTTTTACTTCCACTTCTGGGAGTGAAGAGAGTGGCATGGGCCAGATGAATTGGTGTCAGGGGGCAGATCTGGGCCCTGGGCCATAGTTTGGGCACTCCTGAACCACATGACTGGCCCGTGGCCTGAAAGGTTTGGGTACCCCTGGTTTAGCTATTTGGCTGTATAGACAAAGGTTGGGAATGCAGTTCAGTGTAAGCCACCAGAAGAGCCAGCCTTTTCAGCCCTGGGCAAGCAATACAATCCCAGGACACTCACCAGAAGAAGAAGCTAGTGTGCCATCAAGCCAATTCTTACTTATGGTGACCCTTTCTAGGGTTTTTCAGGTAGAGTAGATGGAGAAATGGTTTACTGTTCCCGTCTTCTGGGGATGCCCTGGGACTGTGTTGCTTGCCCATGGCCACACACAGGGTGGCTCTCCTTCCAGGAGACAAAAGTGAGTTGAACTTCCAACTTCTGTCTCTGCAGCCAGATACCTAAACCACTGAGCTATCCAGCCAGAAGAAGGCAATGATAAACTATGTCTGATTACTCTGTACCTAGAAAACCTTGAAGATGTCAAGTCAAAATCAACTTGACAGTACATAATTATATTTACCTATTTCATTCCCTAATGAGCTTTGATGGCTTAGTTAGAGTTGGAACCTAGATCTCTTCAGTGCTTGTCTATCACTCTATCCACTACATCATACTGGGTCTACTAATGTTAATAGAGCTTTATTATGAGTCACTTAGTTTATGAGGAATGAAGTATTTCAGCATGCCTATAAGCATCTTTTCCAAATGGTTTCTTCCTCGTCCTATCTCAGGAGTTCTCAACCTTTTTAAGCCAGAGGCCAGGTCACGCTCCCTCAGACAGCTTCGGGAGCTGGATGGCCATTTTGCCCTTTCTCCACCACATGGCACTTCCTGGTGTGGTGGAGGCGGTGGGGGGCCACATGAAATGGTGCTGCAGGCCACATCCAGTCCATGGGCCACAGGTTGAGAATCCCTGTCCTATTTATTAAAGAAGCCATTGTGTAGAACTTCTGTTTCTTTCTACAACAGATTCTTTTGGGTCTTTGTGTGTGGTAAGAAGAAAAATTAAGAAATGTTGGGAAGACATGAGGTTATGAATGAAAGACGACATTGGATCCATTGTACAATCCTGTTTGCCAGAGGGCATTTGTACAATCAAAGTTCTTTCTGGAAGTTCCACTAGTTGTATCGTATTCTATAGAGGTATTTGTTGCAATTTTTATTTTGGGACTACATTTCCCATGAACCCATTATCACTGGCCTTGCTGGCTATGGCTGATGGCAGAGATGGTTTTGCTACAAATGGAAAGCTATAGGATCCCAGCCTTGGTTCAGGTCACTTAAAAATGCTGTCATCGATTAAACATTAATTTTTACAACTGCAGAACACCTGATAGCCATTTATACTCTATACTGCTTTGTCATATAATCTTCTTTTCAGCTCAGGAAGTTACTAATGACAAAGATTTGCCTGTGTCGGACACAGTATGGTGCAGAAGGATACAGGGCACCCATAGGAATTTCTTTGACCTAATCCTAGTTATGATCTCTGCAGGGTCATTTTCTGTAACTATCAGCAACAGGTTCATGTCACAAAAATATGGATCCAAGTTTGAAGAGGATGGAATTTAGAGGACTCGTGACTTCAGGGCTGCCCACTGGCTGTGGCTGCACAAAGGCATGTTAAGTCTGCAGTACTACTGCTCTTCCTCAACCCCAAATGAAAACCGATTAATAAGACTAGCACCAACTGTGACCTTCCATGATTTTAGCTGTTTCTGCACATTTATCAGTTCCCATCCAAGATTCAGTCATGTCCCTTAAGGAATTTAGCACACTGCAAACTTAAGATTTTTCACACTGGAATCATTTCAGAGGAAATTTGATTGCTGCTGATTCCAAGCACAGTAATTGGATTTTTTGGGAATAGTAGCCATGTTAGTCTGTGTTTCAAGCATATCAGAGAGTAAACAAAACAAAAAGATTGTAGCACTTTAAAGACTAACTGCTGTACTGTATTTTAATGTTAGCTCCATTTTGTCAGACATAGGAGTGTAATTGGAATGTTTCTCTGTCATTGTTTTGCTGCAAGAATAATTAGGATGGACATATTTCCATATATTTTTTGCTATGACAAACAAGTATAGAATTACTCACATACTTGAACATCTAATTTGTTGATGAAGTAGACTTGCTTATATTATTTATTTATGCTATCTGCTCCATTCAGTCATTCTCTTTCGGCCAGGCTTCTTCTCTGGATGCTATAGAGAACTTGTTCTACCCCATCATTTCTTTCTAATTCATAGCAGTTGGATCTAAATTCAGGAATACGCAACAGGAATTGTCAAGATAATTGCAGCCACATTATATGAAGTACAGTACTGGGGTTTTGGAATCTATAAGTAGCCAGAGTGGCTTTGTTCATTTCTGCATGTTGCTTTGTGTTGTTGATCCTTTCCTCTTTAGGTTGCTACCCATTTTCAAGGAAATAGTTCCCCCTCTTGCTCTCCCTTCTTCTGTAGGTTGCTTCTGTGTTTGAGCTTCAGCATGTTTGCACACATGGAAGCTAGCGCTTTGCGCTTCTATAATTAGCTGTACCTTTTATTTGGTTTTATCCTGAATGGAAAAGAAACATAACTTTTTCCTTTTATCTTACCACGCACATCCTGAGTCATTGTTCCTAATTCATAGACACAGATACTTACTGTACTAGTTCCCTGGACTCACACAATACAATGAACACAAACTGCTATTACCTTTCCTGCCTCCAAATCCCCATACTGTATAATGCTATAGCGAAGGACTGAGGGATCTTGTTAAATGGGAGAGGATGCATTACTTGGGGAACAGGGAAATCACCGAATATTGAGTGGGAGCACTTTCTGTGCATAGAAGCCAAATCTTGTGTCTGCTCCATAGAAGAAATAGTCAACTTTATCTTACTAGTTAAACATTCACATGTTGCCACAATCTGGTAAATAGCCTGGAAAATGAATGAGAATAAGAAAAACAAGGAAACATAATCAATGGAAGATTGTTCTTTCTCAGGCTCCTTTTGTGAACTGCATGACCATTGCTAGCCAGCAGATTCAGGACACTATAGTCAGTGATGGGATGTAACAGGTTCTCACCAGTTTGCCAGAGCCGGTAGTAACTTTTCCCAGTGTCCTGGAGAACCGGTAGCAGCTTTTGGGGGGGAACCACCTTCGGGGCTTACCTTTTCACTGGTTCCCCCACTGCACATGCGCGTCAAGCACTTGGTGTGCATGCATGCCTACAGTGCTTGGCGCATATGCACGACCTCCTTGCTGTCCTCCGAAGGGGGAGCAGGAAGAGAAGCTGCTAGCCTGAAACTCCCTATAGCCTGCTCCCCAGGGAAAGTGACTCACCTTTGGATGTGGTGTGTCTGTGTGTGTTTTAATGTGTATTTAATACCTTTACCTACCACAGTTCCTAAAAAGGCCTGGCTTGGGGTTTTTAAGCAAAGTCTTGGAGTTACCTCATCAATAAGCTATACCTGTGCTGTTCCAATTGCTGTTCCAATTGGAGAACCCTTAAGGAGGTAGAGCTTTTTTACATTTACATTAAGACATATTATCCTAGAGAACTGGTTAGGCAAAGACTTAGTACCTAACTTCTTTAACTGTTGAAAAGTTGAAAAGTGCCAAAATGAAGCCATCTTGTGGTGAGTTCATTCTGTAGTTCCTTCCATCTGACCTAGTGTGAGAAAGATAAGACAGAATAAGCTTTAAGCTCTGGTTGATTTGTGTTTGGGTGTGTGTGTGTGTTTTAATGCTTTATTTATTTATTTACGGGTTTGTGTTATTGGTGGGTGGGTGGGTTGAGGTGTGTGTGTGTGTGCGTGCGTGCATGCATGCATGTGCACACGCTTATTTTTATTTTATTTATTATTATTTTTAGTTGGCTCCTCCCATGATGTCATGATGTCATAACATTAGCTCCACCCACACTGTGATGAAATCATGATGGGGTAGTAAAATTTTTGACATCCCACCACTGACTATAGTCCACAAGAAGTATATTTCTGAGTTCCTCATACCTCTGGACAGGAAAGGTGAAAAGTGAAGTCAAAGGATTAACACATACCCACTCTAATTCACATTTTATGTAAACTTCCATAACTGACTAGTCTGCAGGAGTCCAGGCAGGATTTTTCTCCAGACTTACCTGGAAGTACCACAGACTGAACTTGATTTTTTTTTTTATACCTCGCATGTTCACCATTGCTGAGTTACAATAGGTCTCCCTTGCTCGAAAGCCAGTCCTATCCAACTCTAGGGGGTTGTGGTCACCTCCGTTTACAACCAATGAGCCAGTACTGTCTGTGTCTCTAGATATTTCCGTGGTCATGTGGCAGGTATGACAAGACACAGAAGCACATGGAATGCTGTTACCTTCCCACCAAAGTGATACTTATTTTTACCACAACGGCATGATTAGACACCAGAACACATGGAACATAATTACCTTTCTCATCAAAGTGGTCCCTGTTTATCTACTTGCAGCTGCTAGGTTGACAGGAGCTGGCACAGGGACGGGAGCTCACTTTGTTGTGCAGCACTCAGGTCTCAAACTGCTGACCTGCCAACTTTCTGGTCATCAAGTTCAGCATCTAAGCCACAGCAGTCTCTTTGAATTACATACCTGCAAACTAAGATGTCAAATTATCCAAGACCAGCTGATTTCTAGCGGTTTTAAAAGAAATGTTGTGTTTTTCTTTTGCATGATAAAGAAAAGAAGGCATTGATGACTTTCTAGAACTTTGTTATACCTTAAAGAAGACTCTTATTCTCAGCAAAACAAACTAGAACTCACTCATCCTCAAAAGCCGTTAGAGAAATTATTTTTGAGCTTCCCTTGTTACCCTCTCCTTGCTTGGAAAAAAAAAGGAAATCTCTTTTGTTTTATCTGATCCTGGCCTTCTCTTAGGTAGCAGCACAGCTTCCACTGGAGTTAAGCATATCCCAAAAGATTACCAAGAAAAAGAGCTTGTTTGATAATTTGTTTATGAGATTTTAGATTAACTAGACAAGCAGACAGACTAGTTCTTTGGGTCTCTTTAGAAAGAGCATCTCAATTTTGTTTGTTTGTTAAAGGTAAAGGTTTTCCTTGCTCAAAAGCCAGTTGTATCAGACTCTAGGGTTCAGTGCTCATCTCTGTTTCAGAACTGAAAAGCCAGTGCTGTCTGCTTCTGCAGACATTTCCGTGGTCATGTGGCAGACATGACTAGACACTGGAGCACATGGAATGCTGCTTACCTTCCCACTGAAGTGGTCCCTATTTATTTATCTACTTGCATTTTCTTGCTTTCGAACAGCTTGGTTGGCAGGAGCTGGGACAAAGATGGGAATTCATTCAGTCCTGTAGTATTTGGGTATCAAACTGCTGACCTCCCACCTTCCAGTCAGTGTCTTAGCCACTTGAGCCACTGCAGCTACTTAATAGACCCTGATAGTATAAAAAGAGGTGTTTTAAAAACAAGACTATTGTTATGCGCCTTACTTTTCCCTTCTTCATGGGAAAAGTTGGTTAGCCATTTTCCATATGGAGTCTTTACCTTTGCTTTTATCATTGTTTCCTGCAGCTATTTCAGTATGCGTTACTCCATGACCCAGAATGTTTGCAATGTCATTTATAGTTGCACATCATCATGGTCACAGAAATCCAGGTGACTAGTTACCACTGCTATTTAAATAACTGGTTCTGGCACACAGGTTGCTAATTCTTCCTCTGAACCTGCTGCTGTATGTAAGGCTTGTTCTGCCCACGTCCTTGTTTTACTTCCTTCTTCTATGAGCAGACAGAAGCTACTTGATGGAAGCAGAGTCCACAGTCTTCTCAGGCAATGGGTCAAATCACAAGAACAGATGGCATGGCTTTAGGTGCTGAAATCATGTGAACGTTGCAGAGAAGTGATTCTGGGAGACCTTTGAGCCTAAACATGCACTGTTGTAAAAGAGCTTTGTTTGCCCATGTTTACCACCCAGTGGCCAATCAGAAAGCCCTGGTGGCGCAGTGGTTAAAACTGCTGTACTGCAACCAAAAAATTGTGAGTTAAATCCTGACCAGGGATTGAGGCTGACTCAGCCTTCCATCCTTCCCAGGTGGGTAAAATGAGTACCCAAGCATGTTGGTGGTGAAATGCCAATTAACTTGTGAACCACCCAGAAAGTGCACTAAGCACTATGGAGCACTATATAAGTGTGATTGCTTTGCTTTTTACTTAAAACAAAGGAAATTAATTTGCAGACTTTAGGAGGTGTGAACAACCCAATCGGCATCACAATCTTTTATTGACATGCTATTTGTAACTTACTACTTAACCCAAAGCAGAGGATAAACTATACTATATCATTAAGAGCAACATTGCTGCCACTGCTTAAGCAGTAATCCATGTTGGTTGGTTGCGACAAAGCAAACAATGTTTCCTGAGATATCTTAAAGAATAATAAATTTCTTATGGCAAAAGTTTCTGGGGAATGGAGCCCATGTCATCAGACGTTACCAGGTCATGTATGTTTATAGGGAAGTAAAGAGAAGTAAATAAAATATAAAGCATGTAGGATGTGGCTATTATATTAAAACCTAAACAGCTCAAAATTTATTACAGAGACTGTTCACAACCATGTTGCCATTGGTAAATTAGTTAATTAACACCTGCAGTAAGATAACCCCCATTGTCTCAATTGAAACTACAAATGATATAATTGAATGTACATCTCAGCCTCTCCTCTCTTCAAAACTGGCTTCTACAGTGTTGATCTAGTTCTTAAATTATGGCAAAGAATTTCACCATACCTATTACCTGCTTATGACATTCTGCTTTATAGATACTATTAAATAAAATTTCATCATCCTCAAAAATTGGAAGCCAAATAATCTAATATGGAGCAATATTTGGGTTTTTCCCCTTTTTTTACTCCTACAACATTAATTCCAATTACTTCCACTAGAAGAAATGCCTTAACACCTCTCTTTAGACAGTGGCGTAGCATGGGGGGGCAGGAGGGCGGCTGCCCTGGATGGCACTTTCCAGGTGGTGGGAAAATGTTCCAGTGGGAGGCAGGTCATGTGGTCCAGCCCAGGCACGTGGTCCAGCCCAACGGCGGCCCTGCGTCAAAGGAAGCCACCACATCCCTGGGGAAGACGGAGCGGCAGCCCAGGCATGTGGTCCAGCCCACTGACAGCCCTACGTCAAGTGAAGCTGCCTAGATGGGGGGCGGTGAGCCTAGATACGGGGCAGTGAGCCTAGAGGGAGGGGCAGTGAGTTTGGCCTGTGCCCTGGGCAACTGAAACTCACACTACGCCACTGTCTTTTGAGAAACCTAATTCTTTCCCTCACTTGTCTTGGTAACACAGAAATAACAGTCTAATTTTGGTTTTGGTTTTGGTTTTTTAATGTTTTGCTTATGAGTTTAGTAGAATTTAGAAATAGTTAATTACCAGTAATATACTGTACTATTTATTATAACTAATTAGTTTGGGACAATGCATAATATAATGGATCGTCATATTACAGTAAAACAAGTAAAACTGGTGGTTACAAATTTACTTCCAGGTGTAATTGTTTAGTCAGAATTAGCCACGGGATCAGAGAGTACTCCCTTATATTTTCCTGAACCACAGGCAAGGACAATACTGTCAAACCTCACTTGAGTGACTAGTTTAGTGAAAAACTTGCAAAACAAGCGGGTTTTTCAAAAAGCGATCCGACTTGCATAATGAAAATTTTCACTATGCAAGTTAGACTTTTCCTATGGGAAAACTTGCGTAACAAGCATTTCTATGGGAAAAGCTCACATAATGAAAAAATTTCACTATGTGAGTTTTTCTATAGAAATTTTCGTTATGTGAGTTTTCCCATAGGAATTTTCGCTATGCAAGAAAACTCGCATAGTGAAAAACTCGCATACAAGCAGTCTCGCAGAATGAATTATTTTTGTCATGCGAGGTTTGACTGTACAGTACATTAAGATTATATAGTATAAAATAATTACCTGCCCAATTGAAGCAACAACAATTGCAATTCTGGCTGCCTGGAAACAATTTTTAACACAATGAATTCCTTTTTAAAAGCAACCTTCCAAGCTTTGGACTTTAGCACCATCAATATCTATGCTACTACAGTACAGTATTTCAAATACAATCAAACCTCGCATAAAGAGCGCCTCGCTTAAAGAATAACTCACTTAAAGAGCAGAATGTTCTCTGAATGTTTGCTTCACTTAACAAATAAAACCAACCAAAAACTCGCTTAACAAATAAATTGGGGTTCGCAATCCCCCCACCAGAAATCACAATTGGTTACTTATAATGGTGTTTCGCTTAAAGAGTAAACTCGCTTAAAGAGCAATCCTTTGGAACACATTATGTTCTTTAAGCGAGATACCACTGTATGACTGTTCCAGTGGTGGGATTCAATTTTTTTTTTACTACCAATTCTGTAGGAATGGTATGGTGGGCATGGCCAGGGGGAAATCCCTGTGTTATTTCAAAACTTGGATGGGCAGGGCCAGCCAGAATTTCTGCTGCCAGTTTTGGTGAACTGGGGCTTACCTGCTGAATCCCACCACTGGACTGTTCCCCTTCACTTTTATTTCATAAGAGTCATGTCTTGAAACTATACTTACCTAGTCTAACTCAAGATGTTTTGCATGCCTCAGATGAAGGACATGGTGTTCCGCCAACACTCAGTTCCACATACAGAAGCCAGTAGGTGTTGTTGTCAGTCACACAGTCAAGTTTGATCCTTTGTGACCCCATGGACCACCACACGCCAGGCTCCTGTGTCATTTGCCATCCTCCATAGTCTGCCCAGATCTATGCCCACCATGTCAATGATGCCATCTAGCCATCTCATCCTCTGTCGCCCCCTTCTCCTTTTGCCTTGAATCTTTCCTAGCATCAGGGCCTGTAGGTATGGCTAATCTATAGCCTCCACTGTCCCAAACGATAGTAGGCTAGTTTAGGATGCACAGAGTGGGCTTCATGATCAACCCTGTTCCTTTCTCCAACATCTTGCTATAGTTCTCCATCCCTCTGCAACTTTATCACTTTCCCTAAAGCCTGGATCACACTTGCACCTTTAAAACTCACATCTAGCACTTTGAATCATGACTAGTGGGTCACAATCAGGATAATGGAACTTCCTATTCATCATGCATCAGGTTCAGCTGCTTCTAAATGAAGACAGATGTGATTCTATTACAGTAGTGGTGTCCATCCAGTCAATGGAAGTTTAGTTAATACTGTAGTTAATCCTTTGTTCTCAAAGAAGACCATCATGCCATCAGACTGAGATTCACTGATGGGAAAGAAGTAAGCAGTTAAGATTAAGCAGTGGCATGTTGATGGACATACATGTGATCAACTGGGGCAGATGAATTGCAGTAAACCCATTCGTATGGATTCACAGGGGGCTGCCGCTTGGGCTTCTGGAGTGCCATACATGAGGTTACTATCTTGTTGTTTTAACACAATCACTGAAGGGAGACTGTAGAAGCATTCTTTCCCTTTGGATAACTACCCTTTGCATGTTCACCTAGCTTGTGACACTGAGTGCACAAGGGATAGCATGGTTGTTTGCACAACAGGGGACTTGTTAATGCAAGGAAAACGCACAATTCCCTTACAGTCAGAAAAGGATATTGGCCTGGATAAATGAATGGATATTGAATGGGATATTTCCTGAGATGAGGGGGAGGAGTGAGTGATAGTTGGTCATGGGAATTTGGTCATTTGATTGTTGAAAGAGGGAGAGAAAAGAAGCTGAAGTATAGAGGGGATTACCTGGGTGGGAAGGAATTTAAGAGATTACCAGTTTTAATCTCAATTCAGTTTACTGTGAAATTTCTTCCATTGTACCTAAAATACACCACAACATTGCTATTCACTGAATTAAGCCCATACCTGAAGGTTCTGAACTCACGTCCTGACACCAGAGTTGGAAAAAGTTGCTTTCTTGACAAAAAGCTTGAAAATTCTCTAACCACTGGAATGGGAGAGGAGGTACTGGAAACAGTAGTTCAAATTAAGTTTTCCAAGCACTACATAACTAAACACAAATATTTACATGATGGTGTACAATAAATACTTGTGCCCATTTGAGTTGAAATATGGGGTAAGACAGAAGAAAGCAGGCAGGAATAGTGTTTTATTCACTTGCGTGTACTCTTACTTCAGTGTCAAATTCTGAAGGCCAGGCTGGGAGCCTATGGTGGCTCGTTATGTTTTTTAATTGCATATATTTAACAGTTCAGATTTTTTTGCTGATTAAGACATTCTTTCCAAACACCTGAGAGTAAGTAGGTAGATTCAGTCTGACATCCACAAGCTAGTGTTCTAGTGACCTGATGGATGCCGTACACTAACCGATGGCCTTAATCACTTTGTCATACTCCTGAACATTTGGAGAATTTGCATGCAGGATAGCTAATTGTTGCACAAAGAGATGCTGGTAACAACAAAGCTACAAGAAGTAGGATGGATTGTTGCACAAGAATGGCAGCTAATTAAATATAGCAATTTCCTGGGTGGCAAAACAAAGACATTATACCTGGATAATGAGCTGGGCTGGAGATTTTAGTCAAGTGTTTCCTCATAATTTTATAATTTGTTGAACTGTATGCACTTAACAGGAACAAGACTGTGTAGTATCTGAATAAACATCAATAATGATTTCAGAAAGAATGGTGCAATGGAGTTCCATAACAAAAGTCTTGTCAAAATTTCAGGATGACCCTATCTTTAAGGAAAGTAAAACAGGAAAAGAATCTCTTCTTTGCTTCCTCTTGTCTCCTCCTGTTTCTGGGAGGAAGTTTTCAAAAAAAAAATAAAAATAAATTATTTTTTCAAAGTGATGCAGTGCATTTTTGTTGTTGTTGTTCAGTCGCACAGTTGATTCCGACCCTTTGCGACCCCATGGACCACTGTCCACCAGGCACTTCTGTCTTCCACCATCCTCCTCAACTTGCTCAGCTCTGCGCCCTCTCTACAATACCATCTAGCCATCTCATTTTTGGCCGCCCCCTTTTTCTTTTGCCCTCCACCCTTCCCACCATCAAGGCTTTCTCAAGTGAATCTTCTCTTCTCATTTGATGTCCAAAGTACTTCATCTTCATCTTTACTATTTGACCTTCTAGGGAGCAGTCAGGATTGATTTCTTCTCAGATTGACCTATTTGTTCTCCTTGCTGTCCAGGGGACTCTCAAAACTCTCCTCCAACACCACATCTCAAAGGCATTTATTCTTCTGCGCTCAGCTTTCCTTATGGTCCAGCTCTCACAACCATACATTGCCACAGGGAATACCATTGCTTTGACTAGACGAATTTTTGTTTGCAATGTGATGTCTCTACTTTTTACTATGTTCCCCAGGTTTCTCATCGCTTGCCTCCCAAGAATCAGTCGCCTTTTTATTTCATGGCTGCAATCACCATCTGCAGTGAGCTTTGATCCTAGGAAAGTAAAATCTGTCACTACTTCTACTTCTTCCTCATCTATTTTCCAGGGACTGATAGGGCCTGTTGCCATTATCTTGTTTTTCTTGATATTGAGTCCAGTGATGGGATGTCAAAAATTCTACTACCACGCCATGACGTCACGGACGTCATGGGCGTGGCCAATGTCATGACGTCATGACGTCATGGGCGGAGCCAACGTCATGACATCATGACGTTGTGGGCAAGGCAAAAATAAAAATAAAAAAAAATAATAAACACGGCACACAGACCCGTAATTAACTTAAAGAAATAAAATAAAGAAATAAATAAAATAAAAATTAAATAAAAGTACAACCACCCACCCAAAACACAATTAAATCACCCACCCACCCACCCAAAATATAAAAGCCTCACTTACCTTCCGTGGCTGCAGCCAGAGCCGGGCCGAAAAGGCAACGGCCCGAGGAAGCTCCAGGCGCCCGACAGAAGAGGATGCGGCGGTGGCGAGCCCCGCCGGGTTTACCCAGGGCATGGGGGTTTGTTGGGCCCAAGACCCTGGGACGGCGTGGCGTGGGCGGACGGCGCGGCGCGGCGCGGCATGGGCGGACAGCGCGGCCAGGCACCAACGTGCCTGTGGGAGCCAGGTAGCCGGCTAGGGGAGGTGCCCTTCTCTTAGGGTGGAGCTGGAGGCTGGGAGGGGGGAGATAAATGAATGGACGGGGAACCTCCCATCCAGCTTCAGAAGATTTTTTTTTAAAAAATTGGAGCCATTTGGCTCCAATTTAGTGCGCATGTCCAGAAACTCAATTTGACGCATGTGCAATGCGTCAAATTGAGTTTCTGCGCATGCGCAGTCAATTGGAGCCATTTTAGCTCAGATTTAAAAAAAAAAAATTCTTTTGGTGAGGCGTCCGGAACCGGACGCCTCAAAAGTGGACTCCCCTCCCGGAGAACTCTCCGGGATTAGTCTTACCGGTTCCAGAGATCCGTCTGGAACCGGGGACATCCCATCACTGATTGAGTCTCAAGCCAGCTTTTGCACTTTCTTTCAACCTAATCAGGAGCTTCTTTAAAGCCTCCTCACTTTCTGCCATTAGGGTGATATCATCTGCATATCTCAAATTGTTGATGTTTCTCCCAGCAATTTTGATCCCAAATTGTGATTCCTCCATCCCTGCATTGCGCATGATGTGTTCTGTGTATAAGTTGAATAAGCAGGGTGACAAAATGCAGCCTTGTCTTACTCCTTTTCTTATTCCAAACCACTCTGTCCTTCTGTATTCTGTCCTAACTGTTGCTTCTTTATTCATGTACAGATTTCTCATGAGGTATATAAGGTGCTCTGGTATTCCTATCTCTTTAATCCCTTGCCACATTTTGTTGTGGTCCACACAGTCAAAGGCCTTAGTGTAATCAATGAAACAGAAGTAACTTGTTTCTGATATTCCTTTGTTTTTTCCCATGATCCAACGTATGTTGGCAATGTGGTCTCTAGTGACAGTCCCCCCTGCCTCTTCTGAACCCCGCCTGCACTTCTGATATAGTACTGTCCTAATAATACAGTTTTTAAAAAACTGTTTACTTCCTCTGCCCCTCCACAGAATGGAGGAAAATTTTAATTTCCCAAAATACTGAAGTGGCTGTCTTCTTAAACCACATGAAAGTATGGGCAATATAAAGAAGAAATCAAATTTAAGTCAAGAGTCAATAAACCAAAACTATGGTACTGATTTACCTACTTGCAATGTCTCACTTTCAAATTGCTGGGTTGGTAAGAGCTGGAATAGAGATGGGAGCTCATTTTGACCTGCAGTACTTGGGTCTCGAACTGCTGACCTGACGACCTTCCAGTCATCAAGGTCAGCATCTTAACCACTTGAGCCACTGCAGTCCCTTTTTTAAAGTGCAATGTATATTCTTTTTAAGTACAATGCATATTAGATGAGCAGTTTTAGAGAGAGAGCGAGAGAGCTGCTGGTTCCATCATTTGCTCTCTCTGTCCTGCTAGTGATTAGAACTAATGTAGGTTCACTGACCTGCCTAGAGTTGTTAATGATAGGATCTTTTGTAGATCACTTATATGTAGGGTCACCATGAGTCAGGGACTGTGGCGGCTCAAGTGGATAAGACGCTGAACTCACTGACTGGAAAGTTGGAGATCGATTCCTGGGTACTGCATGATGGAGTGAACTCCTGTCTCTGTCCCAGTTCCTGCCAACCTAACAGTTTGAAAGCAAGAAATTGCAAGTAGATAAACAGAGACCACTTCGGTGGGAAGGTAAACAGCATTCCGTGCATGCCTGCCACATGTCCACAGAAATGTCTGCAGAATCAGACAGTGCTGGCTCTTTGGCTATAAACAAAGATGAACACTGAACACTAGAGTCAGATACAACTGGCTTTTGAGCAGGGGTGACCTTTACCTTTGCCTTTACATGAGTCAGATGTGATTTGATGACTCAGAACAACAGCAATGCAAATTCAATAGTCTGTCATGTTAGATCAAAAAAGATAGGAATTCCAAAGCTCAGACAAAAGGTTTATGGCTATCTAATCTTGCCTTTGTCTCTGAGTGAGAATACCTTCTTACTGTATCAAAGGCCAGTGAAGATCATTTAGTTGGACTTCTTTTCTGTGTGATTCAATCTGTAGCATGAGCTCCTTCCTTAGATTAGGCAGGTTCCCAATATGGAGGGCTTTATTCAAGAACCAGAGACTCTGTTCTCTGGGGTGATGGCACCAAAAAGCCGTTCTACATGCATTTCTAAGATGTGTACCCGGCAAGACATTGTGCCACACCTGAAGAAGAGATTTGGGATCTCAAAAGCTCACAATTTTTAAATTTTCAGTGATCCAATAAAGGTATCTCCTACCTGCATTTTTTTTTGCATTTTTCTATTCCCCCAGGTGTTTCCCCAATTTTTAATCCTTCCAACCATCTCTGGTGGTTTTAATGAAATACTTTCCTGTTTGGTCATTGTTTTGATATTTATTTTATTGCATGTTGGTATTTTTGTACTGTACATTATTAAGAAACTTTTTTTAAAAAAGGTAAATAAATGAAAATTCCAATTATGATCTCTGGTGAAATTACTTTCTTGGACAATGATTCTAAAATCCCCCAGCCAACATGTAATTCTGGAAGTTGTAGTAAAAAAAAGAAAAAAGAGTTACATTTAGCCAGGAAACTGAACTAATGTTTGTCATCTCAGTTGATCTGCAGTTTTGTTTCAAGGATAGTAAGGAATAGTATTTTTGCCCATTAAAAATGCAGTCATAGGAAAATGCATCCAGATGTAACCACAGTATTTTTACTGGCCAGTTCAATTAAAAAAAGAGAGAGAACGTTTATTAAGCACCAAGATTGTGTCACACAGTCTGGCAATACAGCCATTGTTCCAAACACAAGACTCTGCTGACAAGCATGATTGTTTCTGAGTTAATCAGTGGTTGGTTGTTCCCTCTGAACCAGTCTTTCCCAACCTTTGGTTTTTGGACATCAATTCCCCAAAGCTCTGACCCACCAATGTACTGACTTAGGCTTCTGGGAATTGAAGTCCCCGTATGGGGTATGTGCCCCACATTGGGAACCACTGTGTCTGAACCAAAGATACTTACTAAACTGAGTGGAGATACACAAAGCTCTGCATCCATTTTGGAAAACAAGATGGAAAAATTAGAACTCTAAATAATTTTGATCAATTTATCTGATTGTTAACAGGAAGCTAATAAACAACTAGTTACAACATTTTAAAGTCTTTGGGCCAAAGCTTGGAAAAGTTCCTTTTTTGGACTATCCCTTCAATCCATAATCTAATCAGTAATTTCCCCAGGTTCTGTTTTAAACTTGAATATTCAGAAACTGAGAGCCAGTAAGGCAGGGTTTACAACCTGTGGCCCCCAGCCTGGCCCCAGCCCATGGCGGCAATTCACCCAGCCCAAGGCAACGACCCCAGAAGCAGAAGTGTTTACGACAGCCATAAATGCACCTGTGTATGTGCAAACACACCTGCCATGGTTTGCGGCAGGGAGAACCTATATGTCTGGCCTGCTCATCTGTCTGAGTGGGCCCATTGCTCCGAAAGGTTGAGAATCCCCACAGTAAGGCATAAGGCATACACTGATGGGTTAGGGCAGTGTGGTCAGCAAACTTGGCTCTCCAGCTGTTCTTGGACTTCAGTTCCCAGAAGTCTTGATCAGCAGGAGTGCTGACTTGGGCTTCTGGGAATTGAAGTCCAAGAACACCTGGAGAGCCAACCCAAGTTTGCAGACCCCTGGGTTAGGGCTCAGAAGACCAGCGTTTAGTTCCCCATTTGGCCATGGAAAGTCATTGAAGGGTAGCAATTGTGGTAAACCCACTCTTCAGAAGTCTCACTTATCTTGACTTGATAGTTCATACTAGCAACTAATCCAGGCATTAAAGACAGCATGGTTGATAAGATATGCTGGTTTGAGCAGTGGGCAGAAGAAAAATCTAAACATGAGAAGAAGTCCTGCTGGGTGACACTACTGGTCCACACTCTTACTACAGTTACTTGCAGCAACTCTTCTCCAGGGTTTCAGGTGGAGTTCTTTCTCAGCCTTGGAATGGCAGGTATGTAACCTGAGACTTTGTTTTTTAAATGTAGGAACAATCTTTCTAGATCAAACTAAAAATCTACCTAGACCAGCTGGTTCCATAATAAGAAACTAGAAGTACAGATTGTTATAGGTAAAATAAATGGGAAAAGACATGCAGGAAGGAGAACAACTTATCAGCTGAAGAACATGGGAGGCAGGTTTGGGTTCATTACAACAGTTTTATCCAATGTCAAGAGACCCCACGTGTTTCATCTGCTTCTTCTAGTATTATGTACAGGAGGAGGAGGAGGAAGAGTAGTAATAGTGCTGGGTGTGGGAAGGGCAATTAAAATTCTCGAAAGATAATTTTCGAAGGAGCTAATGGCAAAATGTACCACTGCTGGGCAGCAGCATCTATTCTAGTATCATGTATCATTTTCAATGTCAGGAATGTTTGCTGACATAGTTGCCAAAACTGACATAATGGTGGCATGTTAAGAAAATGTCCACACCCAAAATGAGCTCAGCCATAATTAAACATGCTGAGGGTTTTCCAGTAACACCCCAATCCCTCAACATGCCTTGAAGGTAATGATGGAATGACAGAGTTTCAGTACCACAGACCTCAGGTTTGGGTACCAGTTACACATTTCTGGAGGGGGGAAACCCAAACATTTCCAGGAAAAAAACCGCAAGGGAACTGCAGCCTGTTAGTGCAGTTGGTGACTGGATGAACCCTAATGCATGGTTGTTCCTTTACTAGTGAAGAGATGTTCTGCTTACAACCGCATACATGCTTGGCATTTACAAAGGCTCAGGTTTTAATCCCTCACTTCTCCACTTAAGGACTTTGGTCATATGGCTTGGGAAAATTCATGTTTGAGCTTTTGGACACTTGCTGCTAACTTCATGCAAGATGGCTCTATATAAAGCTTTGTAACATATGGAGCATTCCAGTCCTATATAGGGCAGCGGAGGAGGACACAGTGTCCTGAATTACACTGTGGAGGAGGGAAGGGGATACCACCAAACATGGCCCTCTCAACAATGTCATCCTATGGAAAATATATACACACCCCTTCCCTAGTAGTAAGATTGGATTAAAAAAAACCCAGCCTAGCAGCTCCAGAAATGTTACTTTTTGGGGCAACAGTTCCCCAACCCATGCTGACTGACATTTGGGGGAGTTTTAGTTCCAAAATGTGTTGTTTTCAAGCTTCTTCTTCTTACGTGTCTAGGCCAGATGTAAACTACCAAAATGAAGGCACCTTTTGGTGAGTTCATTCTGCAGTTTACCCGGCACAAGGTGGGCCGTTGCCCGGGGTATGCCTGATTGTGGTTCCAAAATACCAAAATCTTCGAGGGGACTCTGTGTACCCCACTCATAAAATTAACTGGAGCATTGACAGTCAACCTCATTGCCATTTGTATTTTTGGACTACATGAAGACTTAAATCTGAGTGTGAACAAAATCAAAATAAATTTTGATAGGTTGTAGATGTGTGTCAAGGCAGTAAAAGGAAAACCCTAGGAACCTCTCATTTGTGCATTGACAGGTGTGTCAGAAGTATGATGAAAAGGCGCATAGGCTATAGTCATGCACTTACCTCTTTTAAACTTGCTCTGCCCTCAGACCAAATCTGTAATTTGTCTTAACAGTAGCTGTTAGTTACCTCAGCCACTTGCTGACCTTCAGTCTGACCTATTTAAACTTAGGCAGGTCATAGCAAAGCCTTTTGAGAAATGCTAAGGTAGTTTTATCTCTACTAAATTCTGAATTCCCTTTGACAGTGTTCTTGGATTTCAATTACCAGAAGCCCAAGTCAGCACTCCTGCTGATCAGGTCTTCTGGGAATTGAAGTTCCAGAACACCTAGAGTGACAAGGTTTGACGTCACTGCCCTATGACATTTAATCCAAATTCATCACACATCAAATATGTGTACACTCTTCCTTCTTGGTATATATCTTACAATCATTGTCCCTATTTCAATTGCAGGTCTGATTTCTCAGTTACATTATACCTCCACTTTGTTTGTCTCCATAGATTTTTAGAGGATTCATTGTATTGCACACTTTGTAGTCCATCTGGCATGAGTTTAAGAAGACTTGAGTTCTACTTCGTAACTATTTTATCAACACATCTTTGCTGGGAGTTTGTGTCTGCTCTAAAAATACACAGCAATGTTCTACTGTTTTGTTTTTCCCTTTGTTTTCTGGTGGGGACATTTGCTTGAATTCAGCGAGGGTGATGGGCTTCCTCTTTCCACCACACTATATGTACCCTGTTCCCCTGAAAATAAGACATACCCATAAAATAAGCCGTAGCAGGATTTCTCAGCAGTTGCGCAATAAAAGCCATACCCCCAAAATAAGACATAGTGATAGGCGTGGCTATGCAGTGTCCTGGCACAGACAGGTAAAAAAGACAGGCAACCAGTGGTGTAATAAAAATAAGACACCTCTGAAAATAAGCCATAGTGTGTCTTTTTGAGGGAAAATAAATATAAGACGGTGTCTTGTTTTCGGGAAAACATGGTAGTACTTCAGGCATCATCTCTTTAGTACAGGATTGCTCCCAAGTCCCTCAGGATCAGACTAGATTACACAATTAGCACATCATTAGAAACAAAGTTTCCTTAACTGCAGAAAGATCAGGGGCGTAGCTACCGCCGTATCTGCCATATCAATTATACGTGGCCCCCGGGCCACGGGGGCCCCCAACGTGCGTAAGCAAAAATTAATAAAAACTTCCCAATTTTTTTTTATTTCACAAATGACAAAAGTCAAAAAAAGCAATTTCTTTTTTTCCCACGTAAAGTGTGCGTTCAAAAGTTGGCAACACCCTACATCGGTTATCGCGGGCTGCAGGATTTCCCCGTTTAAGTCATTTACTTCAACGGGGGAATCCCACAATAATCAATGTACATACGATGAATAAATATTTCTTTTAATTTTATGCAATTTTTTTTATTTTGTGAGAAATCTTTACCCTTCCTAAGGGTAAACAAACAAATTTCTATACGGGGCCCTGCTAAGGCACGCTACGCTTCTGAGAAAGATGTATATTCATCCTAGTGTGTGCTTTGTATCTCACATTCCAGTAAACATAAGTTTTCTTTGCAAGTTTGCATTCTTAGCCTTATAGGTTTCCTTTGCTCGAAAGCCAGTCGTATCCAACTCTAGAGTTCAGTGCTCATCCCTGTTTCAAAGCCAAAGAGCTAACACTGTCTGCTTCTGCAGACATTTTCATGATCATGTGGCAGGCATGACTAGACACTGGAGCGCATGGAATGCTGTTTACCTTCCCACTGAAGCGGTCTTTATTTATCTACTTGCAATTTCTTGTTTTCAAACTGCTAGGTTGGCAGGAGCTGGGGCAAAGTCAAGACGGGAACTCATTTTGTCCTGCAGTACTTGGGAATCGAACTGCTGAGCTTCTGCCTTCCAGTCAACGTCTTAGCCACTTGAGCCACTGCACCTCAGAGGAAATCACATTCTGAGAGGCAAAAAGCAGGCTACTGCCAGATTAAACACATTTTCCTTAGTGTCTGTTTTAACTTTAAGTCTCCACATAGCTAATAGAAGAGTTTGGCCACAGCTAGCAGGCACTATACTGCATTTCTGGAGCTTGGACAGAGCAACTTCTGTGCAGTATTGTGGCCAAAAGATCTCCGTACTCTTAAGTGTCATAGTTAATGTACAAAAATAACCTCTGGCTTTACATTTTCTTCCTTTTCTAAGCCGCTATAACATCTGTATGATAGGAAAAAGAAACCTCAATGTGTACCAGGTTACCATTGTTTACTAATCCAAGGTTAGGTGATATCTTTATCAGAGCACTACGTATTGCCTTCTCATGTACTGTATTAGTCTAATTTTAAATACCACAATGGTTTCCCTGCTATTGTTTGCTAATGAATTCTCAAACGAATTTCAGAGCATTGTATTCATTTTAACAACCATAGAGAATAGCTCTCTCCTCATTTTTTTTGTTCATGACATATAGCCATTATGCCTCTTTTATTCCAGACTGCCATGTTCTAAAATGAGGCCTATTGTTGGAGACTTGCCATCTGCCAGGCTTGCTATGGCAGCATTACACATGCAAATATCAGACTTGAGATTGTTGCTACTTAAGAGTCAGGCTGAAGTAATGTTGCTTCTCTCCCCTCTATGTTCCCCCTCTGTGAGACAAAACAAGACAGCGGTTCCCACAGCAGGTGGCTTAAGAAGGATTTAATATAATTCAACATGCAAGCTATATTATTATTATTTCACCACACATGCCAAGACAATGTTTTGTATACCCTTACCTGTATTTCTTAAGACCAATTCCATATTGAAAGAATTTTTAGACCAATCTATTCCCATTATTTTAAAAATTAAAACATAATTTTCTTCCTTGAGTCACTGACATATGGGATTTCCACTTAATTTTATACTAGAAATTGGTGCTGAAGCCAGTTGGCCTGATTGAACCTTGCCACTCTGCTAATGAAACACTTGCCGTGAAGCAAAGCGATACAAACTTTTCCATGTTGGAAAATGGAGTGTTTTTTCAGAAACTTTGAAGGCACCCTGAGAAACTTGGGTTTGTTTTTGTATTGCAATGTTTTATCTATGGTGGTTTATCTATGTCACGGGATAGAAATGGGGCCTGTGTTTTTTGAATCTGTAATAGAGATTTCCGTGTGCTGTTCACCAGGAAGGAGGTGCCAGTGTTGCATTATGGGCTGTCACTGGGCAGAAACCGCTTGCTAGTCATAACACTCTTAACCTGGGCGAAAAGAAATTTAAGCTTGTGATAGACATGTAATATTGTATAGTCACTGGCTGAAATCCTTTAGGGAAATGGCCAGAGGGTGGAACTTGTTTGAGTAGATAAAAACCAGAGGGAGGAGGCAGGATGCTCTCTTGGTCTGATGCTCCATGTTGTGTAAGTCTATGGGGGTGCTGAGAACTCCCCAGTCATGTCGTTTTCTAAACTAGAGGATGAGACCCTTTAGGGCTTCAAAGCTTAGTCAATTTTCATTGTTTTTAATGTGCTTTCTGAACTAAAGATGTTTTAATTTGCCTAGACTGCAAGGAGATCAACTCAGTTCATCTTAAAGGATAGCCACCAAATGAGAAGAAAGGACTGACTTGAGAAGGCCCTGATGCTAGGAATAATCGAAGGCAAAAAGAGAAGGGAGGGGCAGAGGATGAGATGGCTAGATGGCATTGTTGATGCAGTGGGCACAGATCTGGGCAGACTATGGAGAATGGCAGATGACAGCGGTGCCTGGTGTGTGGTGGTCCATGAGGTCACAAAGAGTCAAACTCAACTGCGACAGAACAACAACAAAATTCTAAATGTTACACAACAGTATATACAGCAAACCCCCAACTTACAAATGCCCCAAGTTACATAAAATTCGACGTACATAATGATTTTTGTGCTAAAACCATCTCCCGATTTACATAAATGTCCCGGTTTACATAAACTTATGTAACATGATTTCCTGTGGGTTTGCTTCAAGTTACATTAAAAAATTCATTTTCCCTATGGGTTTGCTTTGATTTACATAAATATTTCATTTTTCCTATGGGGTTACTTTGAGTTACTGTACTTAAAAAATAATTTTTTCTATGGGTTTGCTTCGAGTTGCATAAAAACCTGATTTCAGCAAAAGCCTACAGAATGGACTTTTTGTGTAAGTAGGGATTTTACTGTACTCTTAACGAAGCCCAGTATAATATGGGGCATGCCATGACAACCGTCAGAACAACAAGCTGCCAGAGATACCAGGTATTATCTGGGCTCAGGACTCCTTAATAAAACAACAACCCTGTACAAGTGATGACTGGATTTTGAACCAACATTAAAATTTTCTACAATACCCTGCTGTAATGTCATATTGGGGGGTATTAGCAAAGGTAAAGGCCTTCCTTGTTCAAAAGCCAGTCATGTCCACCTCTAGTGGGGTGCTCATCCTCATTTACAGCCAAAGAGCAAATGCTGTCTGCATTTGCAGACGTTTCTGTGGTCATGTGGCAGGCATGACTACATGCGGAAGAACATGGAATGCCATTACCTTTCTTGATAAAGGGGTACCTGTTTATCTACTTGCAATTTCTTGCTTTCAAACTGCTAGGTTTTCAGGAGCTGGATCAGATGACAGTAGTTCACTCTGTCCCACAGTAGTGCTGACCTGCGTATCTTCCCATTTTCAAGCTCAGCATCTTAATCACTAAACCACCATGACCCTCAATCAGGGGCACTAGGGACATTTTAAAAGGCAGCTCCAAGAATGAGTGGAAACTGCTGAGACCCCTCTGTTGACAACACCACATAGTAAGCATACCAGTTTGAGCAAGTGGCCACAGGAAGGCAATTTATTTAGCCACCTTGCCCCAATCTGGTTTTGCCCTAGCCCTGGCCACCTATGTTTGCTGGGGTCAATCACTGTATGTTTAAAACAGAGAACTCATTTTGTCTTATGAAGATTTGGAGTTCTGACATCAACGTTTTGCCTGTTGAAGGGTCAGTATTTTGATTTCAACATTTCCCCTTTTGAAGACTGTGGTGGTGGTGGTGGTGGGAACCATTCATTTGCACTACAATTCTTCAGATTTTATCAAGGCTGGATGGGGTTTTTCCATTCTGACTCCCCATAAAATGTATTTCCCCCCTGACTATCTCCTTTGTGGATGGCATGACAGAAGCCACAGTAGCTCAAGGTGGTGGCAGGCAAATTCAAAGGCAAAAGTGAGCATTTATACAACTCCACAGGTATACATAGTTACACATAGAAGCAAGCACCCATTTATACTTATACTCCCTACCCTACCGATTCACTTCACAGATCAGCTGAGGAGCATACAAGTATTTCTCATCCCCATATTGGAGATGTTTCTGAGCTTGAATGGGGGCAGTGTCCCATTTTCCCCAATGGAAAAGCCTGGCCTGGCACAGACCAGTGCTAACCTCAGGCATGTTGCTGTTTGAGACAGAACAGCAAATAGCATTGTTCTCACATGCACAAGGTGAGGCAGAAAGTACCCGAAGCCATCCAGGTTATTTTGATAGATGAGGCGGAACATCCCACACGTACCAGAAATACACCAGTAGGTGTATTCAGTAAACATCAGATGTGTACACACGCATTTATGTCTGTTCTGGAATTGACCCTACCATTGGGTATAGTGAGGAGATAACCTCAGGCAACACACTTTTGTGGTATCATTAAGGGCTGCAAATTGTCTATTTTTAAAGTTATGATGACTATATTTTCCTCCAAGGAAAGGGGATAAACTTTTCTGAGATGTTTCTCTCCCCCCCCCTCGGACAGGTGCCAAAAGAAATACTTTTATCTCTTAATGGAACAACTGTTCTTAAGTGCAGTGAACAACAGAGATGAAGCACATCTACACACTGTGAAAACTGCCTGTGACACTAGCCATTCTCATTTCCCGCTGTTTGCACTTTGGCACAAATGTAAAGCAGAGATGGGGATCAATTCTTTTTATTTATCTTTCCAGTCTGTTGTTGTCTGTTGATTGTTTCTTTTTTTAAAAAAACTAGGTTAAAAAAAATCATGTCAGAAGCACAAAAAGGTGCTTTCTGGGTTGAGAGGGTATTTGCTGGAGGGACGTCTGAATGAAGCTCCTTTCATGTCCCCAAGATCTTTTTCCACCGAAGTGGCCCCTATTTTTCTACTTGCAATTTCTTGCTTTAGAACTGCTAGATTGGCAGAAGCTGGGACAGAGACAGGAGCTCATTCCATCTTGCAGTACTCGGGTCTTGAACAACTGACTTGTCGACCTTCCAGCTAACAAGGTGAGCTTCTTAACCACTGGGCCACTGCAGTCCCTAACTAGGTTTAATTTGTAGATAGAGAATGGCTCCAATTTTTGTTTGTAAACTAAATAAAGCAGTGGGGTTCACTAGATAGGAGAGGGGAGAGAAATTTAACAAAACAAACAAGCTTACTTACTTATTTTTACCACAACGGAGTGCACGGAACACAGTTATCTTTCTCACTGAAGTAGTACCTGTTTATCTACTTGCAATTTCTTGCTCTCAAACTGCTAGGTTGGCAGGAGCTGGTACAGAAAAACAAGATGCAAACGTTGGGGCATATATAAAACTAGATAAAAATAAAATAAACATCTCAAAGTCCCACCAGAAGCACAAGCAGAACACAAACATTTCTCCTACCTGACTTGAAGAAGGGGCCTAACTGCAGGCTGAATTGCTCTGGATGAAGAGTAAGGTAAAGGTCATCCTTGCTTGAAAGCCAGTCATATCCGACTCTAGGGTTCAGTGCTCATTTCTGTTTATAGCTGCTGAGCCAGTGCTGTCTGCATTTGCAGACCTTTCCATGGACATGTGACAGGTATGCCTAGACACCAAAGTGCACAGAACGCTGTTTACCTTCCCACTAAAGTGGTACCTATTTATCTACTTGCAATTTCTTGCTTTAAAACTGCTAGGATGAAGAGTAGCCAACCCATAGGCTCGTGGAATAGATGGTTTGCAGACAAGGATAAGGGTTATACATCTTCTCAAAATTTCAGGAACCGTGCTCTCCCTCCACCCCCAGTCACAAGCTTTCCTTGGTTCATGGTAAGGTAAATGATAAAATATATTTTTATTGTTCCAGGAAATCCTTTTAAGATAAAAAGAATAAAAACTCCTTGAGCACTGGACTTCCTAGATCTGACTTTTAAACTTGTGCAATTGTGCCAAAGGTTACTTTGAAGGCACCTTCTCACAGCTGGATTCCCTTTTCAGAAGAAAGGGTTCAAAGTAAACTTTTTTCTTACAGGAGGTGGAAGTGATCTTAAGGAAGGAACTTAAAGGCAACAATCTGCAACTGGTCATTTATTTAAAAGCAAAAGGCCAAGAAAGGCCAAGATGCCCAATTCCAGCTAGCTATTTTTCTGGCCAGACCTCCCTTCAGTTACATTAGACACAATACTGCCACACTTACTCTAACAGTTCTCATACATAAAACCTATGCACACAGATTTTAAGATTCAATCTAATCAAAATGCTTGCATAGGAGTAAATCCCATCTAGTTCAGGTGGGGTTCCCTCCCTAAGTAGACATGTAGGAGGTGGCACTTTAAATAACGATGATAATTAAAGGTAAAAGGTAAAGGTCTCCCTTGCTCAAAAGCCAGTTGTATCTGGTGCTCATCTCTGTTTACAGCCAAAGAGCGAGCACTGTTTGTGTCTGCAGACATTTCTGTGATCATGTGGAAGGCATGACTAGACACCGGAGTGCACAGAACACTGTTACCTTTCCCACCAAAATGGTACCTATTTGCCTACTTACAATTTCTTGATTTCAAACTGCTAGGTTGGCAGGAACTGGGGCAGAGGATGGGCACTCACTCCATCATGCATCACTCAGGTCTTGAACTGCTATCCTGCCAACCTCCCAGTCATCAAGTTCAGCATCTTAACTGCTAAGCTACCGCAGTCCCCAATGATGATAATTAGGTAAAGCTGAAGATTTCCCTTACTTGAAAGCCACTTGAGCCGCTGGAGTCCCTAGTTGATCATTACATGTTGCCAAATCAATTCTGACTTATGACAACCCTTTCCAGGTTTTTCCAGGTAGAGAATATACACAGGTGGCTCACTATTCCCTTATTCTGGGGGTGACCTGGAACTGTGCCACTTGTCCATGATTGCACAGGCTGGCATAGTGGGAAATTGAACTCCCTGCATCTGTCTAAAAAAACCACTGAGCTATCCAGCCAGCTGGTTGCATGCTATCAAGTCAATTCTGACTCTTAGGCACCTTTCCCAGTCTGTCTCTTCCCTTGTGGCAAACACTGGAGACTTGAATTCTCAACCTTTGGCTCCAGTCTCTGATCCATCCAGCCAAAGGTACTTTAAGTTCATGTTAATTATTTTCTAAGTGCAACATCAAGTGGAGGAATTTGCAGTGATATATTCTTTTCTAAAGACAGAAGTGTACAATCTTAGCATATAGACTTCAATACAGGAGTTCAATTTATTTGAACAGAGTTTGTGGGTACTGAGGAGACATCAGCTCTCTAAAGATTGGTTAGAAACCCACAGTAAATTCAGAGAAAGAAGGAAGGGACCGTAAGAATACCAATCTGCATGCAAAACTAGACAAAACCAGAGGGAAATATACAGTATATACCCAGCCATTTGTCTGGCTATTATGCTCAACTAGTTCAAATAATCTCCTGTCCATTCTTAGCATCTTTATTAGATTCCCCCTTCTTAATACGGTGCATCTGCAAACTATGTAAGCTATCAATAGCAGGCAGAAACTTCGATCTTTCCCCTCATTTTGGCTCCCATCCTGTCAGCACTCACCACCTGAGCTGAGCTTGCTATTAGAGAGTGGGATAAAAACAACAGATACTTCAGAGCTGGATTCCTCCCCCCCCCACCTCCAGAAATGCAGACATCGTGGTTGGTGGCCATGGGACTCTTGGAACTCTATACACACACCAATTTAAAATAATAAATCTCTGAATGGTATTTCCTACCCAGCCTGTGTGCTTTAAAATACACATACAGTCATAGGTCCAAGGGCTCTGTTCTAGTGTCCAAATGAATCTATATTGTTTGTCATGTTGGGAGAGAACCATGATCCCTCTACTGCATCTGTGAATGACTGATATGAATTGAAGGACTAATGTATAATATCTAAAGGGAAAGAACAGATGCCAGCTGTGGAATGAGCCTTTGATCTGTTGTTTTTCTAAAAGAGAGACCCTCTAAAACACAGTGGTATCTATCATGACATGTTGTTGATGGCACCAAGATACAAAATCATCTTGTTCTGAGGTAACCCCAGGGTTGGGTCAACTGCTGGATGACATACTTTGAGGGCAAGCCTCTGCTCTTTGAGTGCATGTGATTCTTACCTTGTAAAGATTTATTTATGCATTTGTCTGTCTACCTCCTCCTCCTTTGATCTTATCTCTCCACCTTCCTCTAGGTCTGCCTCTTGTTCCTTGTCCTTCTCCTGTTTTCACATAAGCCTTGTATGGTATGGAATTCCAAGACATTCTCCCCAAATGGGCAAACCACTTTATTTGTCATCTCTGTATGTAGCTCAAACTTGGTTCTATTCCAATTACTGTATTTCCATTATACTGTACTCTCATTCCTCATTTTATCCTGTGTAGTCACTCCAGCGGCCTTCCTCAGACATCTCATTTCCATGGTGACCCACTTTCGTTTATGTGTTGTTTTAAACATCCAAGACATCCTTGGTACTGGGCCATCCTAGGTCAGGCAAAAGGAACTGCAGAATGAACTCACCAAAAGGTGTCTTTATTTTGGCAGTTTCACCTCTAGCCTAGACATGGAAAAAAAAGAAGAAGAAGAAGAAGAAGAAGAAGAAGAAGAAGAAGAAGAAGAAGAAGAAGAAGAAGAAGAAGAAGAAGAAGAAGAAGAAGAAGAAGAAGAAGAAGAAGAAGAAGAAGAAGAAGAAGAAGAAGAAGAAGAAGAAGAAGAAGAAGAAGAAGAAGAAGAAGAAGAAGAAGAAGAAGAAGAAGAAGAAGAAGAAGAAGAAGAAGAAGAAGAAGAAGAAGAAGAAGAAGAAGAAGAAGAAGAAGAAGAAGAAGAAGAAGAAGAAGAAGAAGAATCCTTCTGAATAAACATTTTGTTAAATAGCTTCCATGAGTTTTACATCCTACAGGTCTAGGTTGGGGAGAAATAATTACCATTTGCTGTCAGGTCTGTTTTGCCTTAGGAAGATCTTTCTCAAGGTTTTCTAGGTATAAACTCCTCCGAAATGGTTTACCAAGTCTAGCCTTCTGATGGTGCTCTGGAACCATGCAGCTTGGCCAAGACCAGACAGGTGGCAGGACATGAAATCCTATCAGCCACACATGTTCCAAGTGATCTTAGCTGGTTCTTCTGCCAAGAGGGTCAGCAGATGGTGTGGCTCCACAACCAGGCACGCTAACCCTCTGAGCTGTTTCAGCTCTCTGGGAGAAAAGCAAGATGTAAAATAAAATAAAATAAAATAAAACCTTAAGAAATTTTTGTTCAATGGATGAAAATGAGATAATTCAGTCCAAAATGGAGAGTGTTGGCATTAGAAGATACCCTCCCCCAACACAACCACTAACTCCAAAGACTCAGCTTGCTACCTATCTGGAACAGTATTGGGTGGCAGGGTAGCTGGACTCCTCTTTTTGAATGATTCTGCCTAAAAATATTTATTTTATTTATTTACTACCTTTTTATACTGCCCATCTGGGATATTTCCCACTCTGAGTGGTTTACAGACAAACAAACAGCAGCAGCAAAATAGCATAAACAACAATAAACAGCAAAATAAATATCTAATGGCATCTGAGGGCAAGCAAGCTCAAAACTGACCAACTAACCTATTGTTAAATATAGCCTCTGTTCACGTAATAAAGTACTCCATCAGTGAAATGGCTAAACTGAAATTTGTTCCTAATATGCTCCTTAACTTGATACATTCAGGAAGGATACAGTGGAACCCCAACATACAAACAGTTTGACTTCCAATTATGAATTAACGAATTTACAAAAAAATTCGATATACAAATAGAAATCCTGGCTAAAAAAAATTCGACATACAAATTTTTAATAGGAAAAATTTAACATACAAAAAATACAGTGAGATCTAGTGGCCTCTTCTGGTAATGCAATGTGTTTTTGACATACAATTTTTTTGACACACAAATAACTCATATGTAGAGATTTTATTGTATTTTTCATCATGAGCCAGAATTTAAAAGTATGCTACCCCACTGTGGTTGAAGATTCAGTTTGTGATTTTGCCTCATTTCGCATGAATAGATTCTGTCTAACATAACCATCTCTTCTCCTTAGCTTAGTAGCACTCCAAACCAAATAGGGGGAATAAAGCAAACAGCCTGTTATGTCAGGAACTCAGCAGAATGCTTTATATCGGTCATCTCCAAATTCTTAAGACCTCAGACTAAACTTTAGTCTAAGCACAATTTTGAGGAGACCTTTTAAAAAATATCTAGTAGAAAAGGACAGCATACTTCAGGTTTTCAGAATTTATTTTGTTTTGAACCAGAACCCCAAAGTCTCCTGTCTCCAAGTTGCACCAAGTTTGAGCAACAGACATTGAGAACACTACTATTCCAAGACATTGAGAACATAATGTTTTGCATTTTAGGGCTTTTGCTGACTCCTGCCACTTATTCCGCTGTGTTATCATTTTGTTGTTGAGCTACTAAGATTCAAAAAGTTTGCTCGTTCATTCATTTTTGTGTCATAGATGACTCTGGGTTGAAAGGATTTTTACAGGGTCCTTTCATGTCTCCCATCTTTGCTGATCTACTTTGGATCATTCAAAAACTTACAGAAGATTCAGATTTACTATCTGTCTGCTCTTGTTATACTTGACCTGTGATAGAGCCACAAGTTATGCCTTAGAAAAAAAGATTAAAGGTTATTTGAAAGACATTTCTGTATGTATTTTCAGTGTACATATGGTCTCATCATAGAGTTTTATTATAGACTGTCAGGGAAAATTTTGTTTCAGGAGAAAAAAGAATCATTTGAAATATGTCATTCCACTTGATGGCATGTAACAACCATCACAACCACATAATATGTCTTTTTAAAAACATTATTTTTCTTCTTCTGCCGTATCTGAATCCATTTATTGGCAAACAAAATGACGATCAGCCATGAAGACTTTCCTGAGAATATAATGCAGTGGCCTTTCATTGCCTTCCGCTTTGCAGCATAACATCTGTACCATATGGTGATCCAGTTCCACAAGTCACTTTCTAGTCCTGAGGCCTTTTGACACGCAAAGTCCTCCTCAGCTTCAGGCCAGTCTTGATGAAGCTGCTGCCCTCCATCAAGAACGTTAGTCTTCAGGGTTGTCAGATTAGTTAACCACTGCCTGACACTCAGTGTTGAGTCTCTGGCAGTATGGTCTATTCCAGGGGTGGTCAATTTTTTTACGCCACTGGCCTGACCATGACCCCGGAAGTGGAAGCAGATGCATTTATTGCTGTTGTAAATGCACCTACTTCCGCATTTACGACACCAATGGGCATGTTTGGGTATGTGCAGTGATGAGATGTAACAGGTTCTCACCAGTTCACCAGAACCGGTAGTAACTTTTTCCAGTGCCCCAGAGAACTGGTAGCAGCTTTTTTTGGGGGGGGGGGGAACCACCTTTGGGGCTTACCTTTCCACTGGTTCCCCCACTGCGCATGCGTGCCAAGCCCTTGGTGTGCATGCATGCCTACAGTGCTTGGCATGTATGCACGCCCTCCTTGCTGTCCTCCCAAGTGGGGAGGAGGAAGAGAAGCTGCTAGCCTGAAGCTCCCTATAGCCTGCTCCCCAGGGTAAGTGACTCACCTTTGGATGTGGTGTGTCTGTGTGTATTTTAATGTGTATTTAATACCTTTACCTAATTTGACGTACTACCACAGTTCCTACAAAGGCCTGGAGGCCTGGCTTGGGGGTTTTAAGCAAAGTCTTATAGTTACTTCATCAATAAGCTAAACCTGTGGTGTTCCAATTGCTGTTCCAATTGGAGAACCCTTAAGGAGGTAAAGCTGTTTTAATTTACATTTACATTAAGGCATATTATCCTAGAGAACTGGTTAGGCAAAGACTTAGTACCTAACTTCTTTAACTGTTGAAAAGTTGAAAAGTGCCAAAATGAAGCAATCTTGTGGTGAGTTCATTCTGTAGTTCCTTCCATCTGACCAAGTGTGAGAAAGATTAGCCAGAATAAGCTTTAAGCTCTGGTTTAAAAGTTCTGGTTGATTTTTGTTTGGGGTTTGTATTTTAATGCATCATTTATTTATTTATTTGTTTATTTATTTTATTTACAGGTTTGTGTTGTGGGTGGGTGGGTTGAAGGGTGTATGTGTGTGTGCTTATTTTTATTTTATTTTATTTTTATTTTATTTTTTTCTTTGGCCCCACCCACAATATCATGATATTGGCTCCCCCCACGATGTCATGATGTCATGATGTTAGCTCCACCCACAGTGTGATGACGTCATGGTGGGGTAGTAAAAAATTTGACATCCCACCACTGGGTATGCATGATCGCATTTTATAGCTGATGCAAATACGCCTGCTTCTACTTCCAGGTGTGGCGAAGGCAGTGGCAGGCCAGATGGGATGATGTCATGAGCCGAATCTGGCCCATGGGCCATAGGTTGAGAACCTCTGGTCTACTCTATTACCATAGCAGGATAACCTGGCCAGACTTAGAATTTTCGGAACAATATTTGCTTATTTGAGCAAAATTCTGTAAAAGCTCAGGTTTAATGATTAGCCTCTTTGATGTCAGGAAAGTTTCAACAAGCTGTTCATTGACTCTTAGAGATAGCATAGCTCTGTCACACCCAAAGGCTTGCATATAAAAATATCCTCTACAATAGAAAACTAATCTTGCCTCTTTCATTGGGGAATGTATCTCAAAGATATAAAATGAAAGGTTGAAGGCCTGCCTTACAGATACATGGTCTTTTCCACCCTTGGGAATTGTATTGTTCCTCTCGTCATAGTCTCCGTTTTGGAAAGGACCAGCAATGCTGGAAGGGATTGTCTTTTAACATAGTTGTCAGGATGTTAATGGGATGATGTTGTGAGCTGGATCCGGCCCACGGGCCATAGGTTGGGAACCCTTACAGATACATGACATGGACACCTAACCTAACCAACATCTTGGCTGTACATCAATTGGGATGTCAGTATCAGAGAACACCGAGGCAGTAATTTTTGGACTGGAAAACCAGAGAGTTGGTAGCATCATTATTATGGTAGGTGTGTTACTTCCATGACATGTTGTGCCTTATTAGAGAGAGAGAGAGAGAGAGAGAGAGAGAGAGAGAGAGACCAGCCAGAAGCCAACCCATAATAATGTGTTATTACACAAATAATAGGGCTGTTCAAACCATTTTCATTAGGTTTTAACTCAGTTCTAATAAAACATCCCCATTATATCAGTATTTTATTTGCCTTGGTTGTGTCCTGGTTTCATGTGGTCAGTTTTTCTTGTTCCACAGGCCTTTTGCAAGAACCAAGTTGCAATTGTGTGGATCTATTGTATTTTCAACATTCAGCTTGATCTTGTGATTTCAGATGTTTTCTCACCCAAATCAGAACTTTGAAAAATATTTTTTTTAAAAAAACCTATGATTTACAGAATCCCAAAGCTAGTTTGCTAAAGTCATACTAGCAGTGAAATTCTGGGCGTTGTAGTGTGTTTTCCCCTCCCCCAGCCTCTGGCAAATGGTCTGTGGCTTTCATCATTGGTTGAACAGACAGTATCTTCCATTGTAGCTGAAAGTGGTTAGTTTATAAGATGTATGACAGATAACAGGCCAGAGTATTAACCCCTTCAATGAACTTCTACCATCTCTCAGCATCAGTTATTTGAAAAGGCTGCTTCACTCTATCCAGAGCTTGGAAATAATAGATTAGAACTAACAACACTACACACAACGGATTACTTTTGGTAATAATTCTGAGGGCCTAACTCTGCTCCTTAGGCAATGGTTTGCAACTCAATTATTTTTTCATGTATATTAAGGAACATTGTATTGTTACCTGTTGTTATTACCTTTCGAATGTTAAAATCCTTTCTTCAGGCATTTTGAGGGAATTGTAAGCCACCCTGAGACCTTGGATAAGGGCGGGGTATAAATTCAATAAAATAAATAAAATAAATAAATTTTCTTTTTCAAACAGTAAGCCAGCTTTGTTTTTAAGGCAGGTTTCCCATTTAAAAATTAATGAAGAATGGAAAGAGTAATATGATGAGTTCTTGTAAAAACCATGCTATGACAACAGTAACTTGTTAGTTTTTAGACTTTGTTAATTAGTTGCAGCAGGACTGGCTTAGTGGTTAAGAAGCTGAACTTGACAACTGGAAGGGCAGCAGGGCAGCAGTCCAAGAGCCGAGTGCTGCATGACAGAGTGAGCTCCTGTCATATGCCCCAACTCTCACCAACCTAGCAGTTAGAAAGCAAGAAATTGCAAGTAGATAAATAGGTACTGCTTCAGTAGGAAAGCTAACAGTGTTCTTCATACTTCGGTGTCTAGTCATGCCTGCCACATAACCATGGAAATGTCTGCAGATGTAGACAGCATTGGTTCTTGGGCTGTAAATGGAGATGAGAGCCATACGCTAGAGTTGGAAACAACTGTCTTTCAAGCAAGAGAGGCCTTCACTTTCACCTAATTAGTTGCACAGCATGTTACTGTTTAAAAGTAACTCTCCAAGCTATGACTCTGTCTAACAGTAAGACCAGCAGTCCAACAAAAGCACCTGGTTGGTTGCTGTGGAAAAATTAAAGCTGGATTTGAGAGGGCTTTGATCTGACTGAGCAGGCTTTCCTTATGTTGTTATGCTTCCCCACCAGTCATCCTGAATGCCGTTGCCCATCCTGCTAACTTAAACACCACCTTCATACTGACGACAGGCAAACACTACTTACTTGTCGTTTATACATTGTGCCAACTTGGAAATTGGCCACTCACTGGTGATGTTTGCTAATTTAAACAGAATAGGCAAGAGGCCAATACAGCAGTAGGTAATACTGTAGCTGTCACAGGTAGGTCAGGCCCTCTGCCTTACTAAGCGCCTTGCTTCCTAGCCTGGAAACTAGTTCTCTGATTCATGCAGGAATGTGCCAATAGTATCACAGACTACCCTGGGAAACACCACAGCATTTCCTGGGATGTTTTGGAATTATGACTCCTAGATCGCCCAGTCAGCAGGGCTACAAGCTTTTTGCGCTTGGATTTATGGTTAACTATTTTGGGTTAAGAAATAAAAGCAAATTTCAACAGAAGCTTCTGGCGGATGGGGTGTAGAGCTTAGCAAAACAGTCAGCTGTTTTTCTCTTACCCTTATACGGTGAAGTACAATCGGAGTCCCTGTTCTGTCATTCATAGCTGCTGCATTAATGCACCAACCAGGAGCAAAGGAGCAAATTTATTCTCTAGCCCAAAGCTGTACAGGTCCTTACATGAAAATTGTTTTATACTGTATTTTTTTTCCTCCAACCCTGATTTATCAAGGATCGCCATTTGAGAATCACAAAAGGGCAGTGAGGAATGTGCATTTACTGTTAAAGATGAAGAGAAGAGCTTGAGGGATTTATGCTTTCCTTGACTGCCATTGGGTAATCTGCACTGCGTAATGATGAACCTTGGCACTCCAGGTGTTCTTGAACTTCAATTCCCAGAAGTCTCTGTGAATTCACATGAATGGGTTTACTGCACAATAAATCCATTCATGTGGATTCACAGAGACATGGGCTTCTGGGAATTGAAGTTCGAGAACACCTGGAGTGCCAAGGTTAGCCATCACGGGGACCTTACTCTGCCTATCAGCCTCAACAGAATAGAGCTGGCCAAAGTGTTTCTCTAATACAAAGGTGCCCAGTTTATACATACATACATACATAATTTATTTCGGTCATTGACCAGCATATGTTTGCACATAAAACTTCAAACAAATTAATAGTTACATTTCTGATTTCCAATTTTGGAAATGTCACATGAAGAATTTTGATCCCCTATAAAACAATTTAGCACCACACGAATATGAGTGTTACCTGCCACAAACCTTGCAGAGCTTCAGTTGATGCTGGATCGGATTAGGGCTTCAAGCATAGAATATGGTTTGGATCTCAATGTCAAGAAAATTAAATAGCTTTAAGCCAAACACCAACTCACAGAAACCTAATGGCAGGAACACAAGCAATTGAAAGAGTGGAAAAGTAGAAAATTGGAATCCCGAGGTAGAGACTAAAATAAGAATAGATAAAGCAAGATCCACCTTCATAAAAGTGTGACATTTGTTATGCAGTAGAGCTCTAACTCTTGCTACAAGGATCCAAATAGTGAGATGTTACATGTTCTCAGTGTTGCTATATGGACTCGAAGCTTGGACATTGACTAAAGCATCTGAAAAGAAAACCGAACCTTTTGAAATGTGGACCTACAGATGGATGCTAAGGATATCATGGGTTGACCATGTGACTAATGTAGAAATGTTGCATCAGACAGATAAAGATCAAGAACCATCAAACAAAGAAAGCTTCAAAAATTTTGGTATATCATGAGAAACAACATAATTTATGGAATACTCCAACTCGTTATACAAGGGAAGATCCTTGGGAAGATGGACTTTGTGGCTAAATAACATGAGAGACTGGCATGGCATGTACTTGGAAGAACTGTTCCGTGAAGTTAAGAACAGGAAGACTTTTGCCATGATGATAGCCAATATTTGGAACGACTATGGCACTTGAAGAAGGAGGAGGAGGAGGAAGAGGAGGAGGAGGAGTACCTCACAGTACCTATGAGCTGACAAAGTCATCCATCATCCACAATCCAAGTACCACATGACTCAAGTTGTGGAAAACTTGGCAGATCTGGTTAAAGTTGGTACGTACTGTATTTGCCAGCATATAAGACGCTCCAGAGTATAAGACACACCCCATTATTACCAAAATAGCCCACTATAGGCTACTATATATAGTAGAAGGCGAACTCCATTTTTCAGTGTATTTTAAAGGGGGAAAGTGGGTCTTCTACACCAGCAAATACGGTAATTACTTGATAGTTTATCATAATCAGAGAACACAGATAGACAGTAAATAATGACTATTAGCTAAGGATGAACTAAGGAAGAGGCAGCCCAAGTCAACCATCTGTTTGAGAAAGAACATCATCCAAGTTAAGAACATCACCCATGTTTACATCACCCAGGTTAAGTCCTCAGACCCAGTCAAATCCAAAACATTTCAAATGGATCACTAAACTATCATTCCGAGGTGCTGTTTTTATTCATTTAGGAATTTTAATCTGGCTGGATGTTACAAAGCTTGGAAATGCAGATGGACATAAAAGCCCCCTCCCCCCGAGACTTAAACATTAGGATCTTAAGGTAAAGTTTTAACAGAGAAATGTAAACTTGTAGTCTGAAGTGTGACCAGATGGTGCAATAAGATCACATTTTCACCCAATTGTGGCATGATTTGATGTGGACTATTTCCTGGTGGTCACATGACATACAAGCAATAGCACTCTACTCAACGCTCAATCCATGCTGAAGCTAGACCTTTGTGGTCCATTGTCAGGGCTACTATTTTGGGGAGCTGACCTAAAGCAATTTCACAATGGATAGAAGCATTACTTTAAGGGAGATCACGCCTGGAGAAGCAACCCTTTCCCAACCAGACACAATCCTTTCTTGCAATCTGATTGAACCCCTAGTTTGAGGTGTGGTGTTACCACGTTTCACCCCAAGGGGGGTGGAATCTTTATTTAGCTAAATTCTTGTCAATCCTTAGTTACAACTCAAGGGAAGTAGAATATGTTTTGTCTCTCCATCCCAGCAGGCAAAAGGTTGCCAGTAACACAGTGAATTTGCCAGGTCAGCTAATATTTCTGGCATATGAGACAGAAAATCCCACAAACTACTATTTTATATCCCTGAAAATAAAAAGATACAATACTAACAAAGAAAATTGTTTCATGACTCCCCAAAGCTGTTACCTCAGATTGCTCTCCTCCTCCTCCTCCACTTTTTGTCTTACCACTTCAGTTGTTGATGGAGATACTCAACCCACCTCTAGGGGCCTCCACTGGCATTATATGGTACAGTTGTACCTCACTTTAAGCGAGTTTGCTCTTTAAGCGAAACACCATTGTAAGTGACCAATTGTTGGGGGGGGGGGATTGGGAACCCGATTTATTTGTTAAGCGAGTTTTTGGTTGGTTTTATTTGTTAAACGAAGCGAACATTCAGAGAAAATTCTGCTCTTTAAGCGAGGTGCTCTTTATGCGAGGTTTGACTGTATTCTTATATTTCTTTGATATTATTGCCTCTCAAGGTCCATCACCACATCCACGTCAACAGAGGTGGTAACAGGCCAAAGTAAGGGATTGCTAGGAATGGGTAAAGTATGGCATGACCTTGTGCCGCAGGACTGCTATAGCAGCCATGAAGGCCATCCTGGGTCACACTGAAACAATCTGGCGGAAGGGGCTTGGATGAAGTTGCAGCAGGCCCAGAAAGCTGGCAATGGATAACCTATTGCTTAAATAATCCACACGAGATACAAAAATATTTATTAAGTTTTAAATTGTTGTATAGTATACTGTTTCATAAACTGCCTTGTGAAAAGGATGCCTTAAGTCCTAAATGCAGTTAATAAATGATAGTGGTCATCTTATTTTATGATTAGGCCAGACATGAAACAGCAAGATGAAACCACCATTTAGTGAGTTCATTCTGCAGTTCCTTTCACCTGACCTAGTGGGAGAAAGATTAGCCGGCAACCCAAGTTTTGTTGTTACCAGGGTATGGCCGACTGTGGTTCAAAAGTACCACAATCTTCAGGGTGGCTCTTTCTGTGTACCCCAATGATAGCAGTAATAAGGAACAAGCCATCATCAGAATGACGATAGACAAGAATATACTTGTTTAAAGATAATCGTATATAGAATCAACCACATAATATATGGATGTAATCACCCATAATTAGAGTGACACAATAATGTTAATAATAGAGCAGGGAAACAAGGACATAGAAAAAGGAACTGAAAAAGAGGTTGGCAAACAGGACCAAACAACAGATATCAGTGTTTGTTTTTAATCAGGAGATCTGAGAGTTGTGATAACTCAAACAGTTCCTATGTTGTCCTTAAGCATAGAGAGAAAAGGTCACGAGGTGCACACTTGAGTACAATACTTGGAGCTGAAAGGGATTTCCTAGCTAAGACAATGCTGACACAATAGGAAATAGCTGGAAGTGGTGCCAGCATATCACACAATCCTATCTTAATCAGGATTTATTTTTATATGTCAGAACTAGCCAGAATTATATGGGTTTCTCCGTGCGACTCTTACAACTGGTTGAAAAGACAAGATAATTAATCTTTATCTACTAACTCATTTAATGGTATTTAATGACAATACCACAGAATTTTAAAAATGTCAAAATTTTAGAACAATCCTAGATCAATGTTGTTGATATCATTTATTAAGCTCAGATAAGATCCCATAGTTCCTGAGAAAGTTTCCCAGTGGCCACAGGATAGATTGGTTTTCTTCCTCTGAGGGCAGGCTAGTACTGGTCTTGGAAACTGTCTTTCCTGGAGAAAATTACTAAGGAGGTAGATCTTACTTCTACCTTACTTCTCATGTGTGAGTGTTCCAACATCAAGATAAGGGTTACACAAGTAAACCAGGTAGTATTCTCTGGGCATACTGGGACAGAGTTTGATTCTACAAGACCTCAATCCTTCCCAGTGTCCAGCTATATTCTAAAATAGAGGAAAACCTACACCATCCTTTCTGTATGTTGTGCAGGGGTTCTCAACCTACAGCCTGTGGGCTGGATCTAGCCTGCGGCACCAAATAATCTGGCCCCGCCCTCATTCCAACCGCCACTGCCAGAATCGGCCCCAGCCATAAATGACTCCACGGCCTTTGTAAACATGTTTATGACAGCTGCAAATGGTGGGTGGGGGGCATACAACCAGTTCACCCCCCTCAACTGTTTGAGGGAGCATGACTTGGCCCCTGACCTGAGAAGGTTGAGAACCCCTCATCTAGTGCATTTTTTCTCCCATTGATGTCAATGGAAGGGGGGAAAACTTCAAGGAAGAAAGAGGAGAACAGAAACTTGGAGGACAAAAATGTTATCCTTTATCTGTTCTACTTGCCAGGCTTGGGTTGAATATCATGGAGGTACTAGTCTTGGGACTGCGATGGCTTAGTGGTTCACTGAACATGATGCCTGAAAGATCGGCAGATCAGTAGTTCGAGACCCAAGCACTGCATGATGGAGTGAGCTCCTGTTTGTGTCCCAGTTCCTGCCAACCTAGCAGTTCAAAAGCAAGAAATTGCAAGTTGATAAATAGGTACCACTTCAGTGGGAAGGTAAGTAGTGCTCCATGCCTGCTTCATGTCCACGGAAACATCTGCAGATGCAGACAGTGCTGGCTCTTTGGTTATAAACAGAGATGAGTGCTGAACCCTAAAGTCGGATACAACTGGCTTTCAAGCAAAGGCGACCTTTACCTTTACTATTTTAGCAGGTTTGTAGCTTGGTGTCGAAACTGCCAGGTTTGTTCTGTCCATAATTTTGGTTTCAGTTATTTTCATTTTCTTCTTCAGAACTGACTGGCTAGCATGAAAAAGATTCATGAAGCTTAATTCATCTTTAAATTTCCATCTAAATAGGAATTGCTTTACTACCTCTTTACATTTTCCTGTGTTCACAAAGTTCTGTACACATCACAACTTACAGTATTTGATTGCTTGGGCTGTGATCAAAGTTAAGCTACCTTTCTGGGAAAGCATTTTTATATGTCAGAACTACCCATATGTGGGTTTGTCTGCGTGACTCTTACAACTGGTTGAAAATACAAGATAATTAATCTTTATCTACTAAAACTCATTTCCCCATGTTCTATTCTATTAACTGCTATTTTATAACCACAGGCCACAGTTAACAGGGATTCCTCAGTCAGAAGAGAAAGAAATACAAACATTTTCACAATACTGTACACAGTATTGAATTCTTGCTATTCAAGCAATGATAATTGAAATTTATGGTAGAAGGTAGTTAAGATTCAAGTGGACCAATTCAAAATTATGCAAGTCAGGCTCTAATGAAGATTTAGGAAACTATAATATGATTACAACATCTCAAAACATGGCTATTACTACTAAAGTATTGACATATAAAAAACAAATCACTTATTTGTGAATGTATTTTCACTTATTCATCTAAAATATTTTTAGCAATGGTGTCCTGCTGTTGAAAAATCTGCTGTACTGAAAATCAACGTGTGTGTGTGTGTGTGTGTGTGTGTGTGTGTGTGTGTGTGTGTGTGTGTGTGTGTGTGTGTGTGTGTGTGTGTGTGTGTGTTCAAAATATATTAACATTAACATGTGGGATCCATGATAACATAATGCAGTATAGAGTGTTCTTAGTCAAAATTTGAGCAGTTCAGTCTTTGAGAATAAACTATTCTATTTCTCCTGGCCAGGATTTCCATTTTTCCTTCTAGAACATGCAGGATTCTGCAGATGACAGGCCACCACATTATATTCTCAGGACAGTCTTCATAGCTGACCACCATGAGGATTGGCAATATCCAGATACAGATGCTGAAGAGCAAGAAGAAGAATGGGTTTTTCCATATTTGCAGTTTGTGGATCCCTGTTTTGGCTGCATGGGAATCATTCATAGTTAGCTGTAAGTATTACAGTACAGTGGTACCTCACTTAAAGAGCATAATGCGTTCCACAGGATTGCTCTTTAAGCGAGTTTGCTCTTTAAGCGAAACACCATTGTAAATGACCAATTGTGGGGGGGATTGCGAACCCCGATTTATTTGTTAAGCGAGTTTTTGGTTGGTTTTATTTGTTAAGCAAAGTGAACATTCAGAGAAAATTCTGCTCTTTAAGCGAGTTACTCTTTAAGCGAAACACTCTTTATGCGAGGTTTGACTGTATTTTAACAATAATATTTATTTATACTATACATTAAAGTGAACAACTAAGTAAATAATGAAGTTGAATTTATTATAGTAAAAAGTCTACTAGAATAACATGGTTAGAACACAGATGAAATACAATGTTAGTAAATAAATAATCACATTTCTACTATAGATTCATGTTGGCATAAAGGTAATGACATAGATCCGTAATGGCTAATCTTGGCACTCCAGCTGTTCTTGGTCTTCAATTCCCGGAAGCCCAAGTCCCTGTGAATCCACAAGAATGGGTTTACTATGCATACGTGCAGTAAACCCATTTGTGTGGATTTACAGAGACTTGGGCTTCTGGGAATTGAAGTCCAAGAACAGCTGGAGTGCCAAGGTTCACCATCACTGACATAGATAATGGCAGAGTGTTGATCCTAATTCATGAATTACCACTTGCATTCCTCATTGCATTACTAGTAATATGAATGGCAAGTCATTAATTACTGACAATTTGCTGCCAAAATTTACACCACTGCACTTATAATCCACAACACAACCCACTGAAGTGAGTTAGGCCAAGAGAGTTGTATCTGAATCCAGTGAAGTGCTAGCAAGGGTGGTTCCCAATTCAAGTTTCATCATGCAAGGAGTCGTGCAAGTGGCTGCTGCACACTTGCTTCTGCAATGATGTGATCCAGTGCTATCAAAATCTATACTTTGGATTCATCATATATTCTGCTACAGATTTAGATTAAGATGACTCTCAAAATCACAGGACTCTGAGGTTAGGTCCTTGGTCAGGCTGGCCTTTGTTGTAGGCTGCAAACCATTCTCTTTCACTCCCTCAAGGTGCTCGGCTGGTAAAAGTATTAGCTTTCCTCCAACCTGCGGTCCAAATTAGATGTGATGGGGAGTATATCTTGCACATGATATAAATAGCTTTAGTTGGAATATCTGATGATGTTCAGAATCCTAGCAGGTATGAATAGGGACTTAACCCTCTGCTTGACACCAAAGGAAAATGGTGGAAGCTACACTGAGAGTACAAGTCCCACTGGTGTTGATGATGCTAAAAGTCTAGGACACTGATGCTATGTCCTATTGCTAAGTGAAGCCTGGCAATAGGACATGAAAGAGAAAAGATTGCTGTCTGTGCTAATTTCTGCCTGGAATTAACCTGTACTGTATTACAGTAGCTGTTACTCCAGGGTCAGAATATATTGGATGATTTCACAGTTTCTCTGCCTTTTGCTTTAGTTTAAGTCTTCTTCTTCTTCTTCTTTTTTTTTTTGGGGGGGGGGGGAAGCTGGGATGGCTTAGTGGTTAAGATGCTGGACTTGACAACAGCAGGTCACCAGTTTGAGATCCAAGTGCTGCCCCAGCTCTTGCCATCCTAGCAGTTCAAAAGCAAAGAATTGGAAGTAGATAAATAAGTACAGCTTCAGTGGGAAAGTAACAGTATTAAAAACCTGGCTTAAAAAACCTGGCTGGCAGGACAAGCATGGGGATCCAAGAACGGGGGATCACATGTAGGGTGGCTGATCTAAGGGACAGCCACCCTTTCGGTGCTATCTCCCTGTGTTGTTGTTTTAATTTTCTCATGAATTTTTAAAGTTTAAAGTTTTAAATATTAAGTTTTTAAGAAGAATTAGGATTATCATAGGCTTAACCTATGATTTTAATCTGTAAACCGCCCAGAGTCGGGTTTACCCGATTGGGGCGGGGTAGCAAATATGAGCAAATAAATAAATAAATAAATGCACCCCGGTGTCTAGTCATGCCTGCCACATGACTATGGAAACATATGTAGACACAAACAGCCCTGGCTCCTTGGTTGTAAATGGAGAGGAGCACTGCACCCTAGAGTCAGATACCAGCGGTTTTCGAGCAAGCCGCTATGGAAGATGAAATGTTGAAAATTCACCAAGCCAATTTGCATTTTAATCTCTAAACAGTTCAAATCACCAACTTCTTAATGTCTAATAGATGAAACAAATAATTTGAAAGTGAAAACACAGGATTAAATATCTGTTCATCAGCACTGATCTGTCATGGGTATTTGTGCATCTTTGATGCCAGAGACTCACTTCAGCATTTTTTTTAATGTAAGAAAAATAACTTCTATTCACAGGTTTTTAATTTGCCATTCACAGAGCAATTACTGTAATTACTAGGGATAAAAAGATGATTGTTTCTCCCCTCCCTTGAAGGAATTCATTATTTTTAGAATTTTTCCTTCTGCTGAATTATTATCACTTGCTTTTCAAAGCACAGATGATTCTGTGGAAAGATAAAAATAAAGATGATTTATGGATGGTAGCCAAAAGCTATTACACCCCCAATCCCTTGTTATGAGTCCACATTGGGCCAAATTGAGGTTCACTAACCAGGAGCCCTCTCCCTGGCAGGCAACAGAAAGAAACAAAGAGACCACAAGTCCTCACAGGGCATAATGACAAGTTACCCTCCCCAAGATCCCTCGTGTTAAATCTGGGGGTGAGCAATGTTAAGATTATTTTTAAAGGCACATTACAGTTAAAAGCTGGAAGAGGAAGACTAAAAGTAAAGTAGATGCTGAACTGGTGACAAAGAATGGGAAGACGGATGGCTTCACCCCTCAATGAAGCCAAAGACATTGTCTGTAAACTCAAAATTGCTGGAGTTTTGGGGAGGGTCTCTGACTGAAGTCATCGAGCTATAGTGGCCACTGTGCATTCTTTTAAGCTGCAAAGCAACATACCACATTCCACCTCGACGTTGCCTTTTTCTCTCTTTTAAAATTTAAAATTTGTTCCACTAAAGGATTGAATGTACGTAGCACATACAAATTAATGTCTGCATTCTTGCAGTAAAGTAGAATATATCTTAAGCACATCAGGACTATCTTGCCCTCCCATCTCCTCTGGTTTCTCTTACCCTGTTGATATTGTGGGATCATTCCTAAAGTTTATAATAGCAATCTCTATAATTGCTAATTAACTTGTGAATCGCCCAGAGAGTGCACTAAGTGCTATGGGACAGTATATAAGTGTGATTGCTTTGCTATTATCCAATCTTAGTTTCTTAGTGGTTAAGACACTGAGCTTGATGACCAGAAGGTCAGCAGGTCAGCAGTTTAAGACCTGAGTACTGCATGACTGGGTGAGCTCCTGTTGTCTGTCCCACCTCCTGCCAACCTAACAGCTTGAAAGCAAGAAACTGCAAGTAGATAAAATAGTTACTGTATCAATGGGAAAGTTAACAGTGTTCCATTCACTCTGGTGTCTAGTCATGCCTGCCACATGACCAAAGAAATGTCTGCAGATGTAGATAGCATTGGCTCTTTGGCTGTTAAACTGCGGTGAGCATCGCTCCTATAGTTGGAGATGACTGGCTTTCAAGAAAAAGAATTGCAGAAATTGGGCCTTTCCTAGCAACCAGGAAACACACAAGCAGTGCATGGACACTGGCGGTAACTGGGTTGGAATATTTAAAAAGAAGCACAGAGCAGGGCAGGGCAGGGCCCACTTTGTGTGCTTATTGAAAAATGGGCCAGCTAGGAAAACAGCACACATGTCTAAGCAGAATCCAGTGTTATTTTAGATTATGAAACTTTTATTATTGTGTGACTAGGTTTGCCAGTTCAGCTGCATCTCATTGCAGAATTTCATGACCTAAGACTATGGTCTTAGGATAGTACACAGCATCAGCAATTTCAGAACACATCTTCCTCAGCAACTGCTAAAACATGTCACATAAAAACTATATAGAGATTCCATGATGAATTTAAAGATTAACATGTCTATCCCAGTAGCAACAGTACATCTCTGGCGCCCAAAGGAGTGAAAAAGACAAAGGCATTTCTGAGTCTTTTCCAGACGGAATGCTCTGAACTCATGAGAATGAACCCATACAGCCAAGGTTATTAGCTTTCATTCTCTGAGATTTCAGGTCCAGATCCAAGAGGACCGAACCCTAAAGCCTCAGTGCCAAAGGCTGGCAATTCTGAAGATCTTGGGTTGAATAACGATATTTAGAAACCAATCACCCAATATTTCCAGTGTTCAGACAGGAAAAAAAAGTGACACATCAAGGGAATAGAAGGTAATAAGATAAGTTTATATGCAGATGACGCTTTGGTAATTATGAAACATCCAATGAAGGTATTAGAAAGGATACAACTACATTTAAAAGAATTTGAGGAAATGACAGGTTTAAAAATAAATTGGGATAAATCTGAGATAATACTGTGTAATATAAATAAAGAAGAACAGGGGAAAATAAAAGATAAATATAAAATACAGGTTAGAGATAGTTTGAAATACTTGGGGATAAATATTACAAACAAATTTGACAATCTTATGAGATTGAACTATGAAAAAAATAAAGATAAAATACAACAGTACAGTATAAGAAATTGAAGTTGTCTTGGTTTGGCAGGATAGCAATGTGCAAAATGATGATATTACCAAGACTTAATTTTTTATTTGATGCACTGCCAATCCAGTTTAAGGATAAAGAAATTAAGGAATATCAAAATTGGTTAAATAATTATTGTAATGGAGGTAGTAAACCAAGAATATCAAAGACTTTGTGGTATTTATCCCAGAAAGGAGGAGGGTTGGGATTACCGAATGTTAAGAACTATTATAGAACTTTTCAAGTAAAAAAATATTGTGAAGGTTTTAATTAAAGAGGAGGTAATCTGGGAAGAAATTGAGATGAGAGAATTAAAACAAATTGGTAAAGCTATATTTTTAGACAAAAATATTGGGAAAATAGTTATTAAAAATAAAATGATAAAGACAATATTGGATGTAAGGAAGAAGGTGAAGAAAGAATTAGCCCCAGATATATCTCTGATTATAGAAATTGAGGATATTAAGAATTTCCCAATAAAAACAGATAAGAGGATTAAGGAAATTTTATATAGAAATGATGTGTTTCTGTTGAGAGACTGGATACGGGTCTGTAAGAATAGGGAGAAAAAGTTAGAGATATATACACAGATGAGATTGAACTGGTTCCAGATTGTATTAGTAAATAAGTGGAATAGTAAATATATAAGGGAGACTAGTTTGGAAAGTGGTAAGATCGAATTTGAGGAATTAGTATCAAAGATAAGAAAGGGGGAAATGGGAATTAAGGGCTTGGTGAGTAAGATTTATAAAATTTTAAATCGAGACAGTAGTTCACCATTGAGAAAATTCTGGGAACAAGATTTGAATGTTAAAATTACAGAAATGGCCATTTAAAAATAAATGGAAGAGAAGGATTATGAGAACCATGTCTGTTAGAGTAAAAGAACATAATTACAAAATGCTATGGAGATGGCACCTGATCCCAGTTAGGTTACATCAGATGGACAATGTCAGGAAATAGCCCTATTTCCTAATGTCTCCCAAGAGTTGAAATTGCTATTTTTCAGCTAGGCCTCATAGAAATCCATTTTTCTCTCTGTATGCCTTACAAGACTGCCACGATGATTTGTTGACATTTCAGTGTTCCTGTGTTGTTATCTTTCTAGCCGGCCTAGCCAGCAGAACTTGGCGTGTTGTGTCTTTACATAAATGTAAACAACTATTGTTTTGAGAAAGTTATTCTCTGTTGCTCCTTGTTACGTGATTGGCTAAAGCTATCCCACCTGATGGCAGATTCTCCATTTTTCAGGGAAGTGAGAGTTAGTACGTGTCTGGATTTCAATGGCGTAAGACCCTGGACTGTAACTCTGTTTGCTGGTATGGGATTACTCTGCTTCTCCATAAGTTAAGACCCCGGACTGTCTGCTGGCATGATTTTACTATGATTACCTAAAAGACCCTGGACTGTAACTCTGTTTGCTGGTATGGGATTACTCTGCTTCTCCATAAGTTAAGACCCCGGACTGTCTGCTGGCATGATTTTACTATGATTACCTAAAAGACCTTGGACTGTTTACTGGACTGATCTTATGGATATAACCTTTTGATTTCTGCTTTTCCATGAACTTTCTTACATGAACCTGGTGGAATAAAACAGCTGTTTCTCTTTGAAGTTTGTTGTTTTTCTTATCACACACACACAAGGCAATTTGGCTGCATGCTACCAGAAGAAGAAGCCTCCTTTGTTTTGCTCTATGTTCAAAAGGCCTTACTGCCTGAGCATAGTAAGTGTTCCTTTTAATCTCCTCGGTTCTCCCAGAAGTGGTGAGGCAAGGGTTAAGGAGGTGCCCTTGTGAATTGGGACGACCGGGTGCATGATAATAAAAATAAAATGTGTTGGAGATGTAAGAATACATTGGGAACTTATGAACACATGTGGTGGAGTTGTAATGTGGTAAAGGATCTTTGGGGGGGGGGGAATTGAGGAAGAAACTTGAAGAATAATGGGAATGAGCCTTAAGCTGGAGTCAGGTACTGCTTTGCTGACAGACATGGATAACAGGAACATAGATAAGGATAAAAAAGAGTTATTATCTATAATATTGACAATGGGTAGACAATGTATTGCAAAAAATTGGAAAAATGATGTGATTTTAAAAATTGAAGATTGGTATAAGGAAATGTGGGAAATTGCCTTGAATGATAAGTTAACATGGGAGTTGAATTTAAAAAAGGTGTAATTATTGAAAATAGATTTGGGAAAATTTGGCAACCATTTGTGGAATCTACATTGACCAGAGGGGAAGGTGGCAGGCCAGCACCAGATCAACTGAGTTTTTGGAAATAGTGAAAGATGACTGTGATATACCGCATCCTCCAGGACATTGTATATATCACTGGGTGTGCTTTTCTTTTTCTTCTTTCTTTCTTTTTCTTTTCTTTCTTTTTCTTTTTGATATGTGGTATTGGGATAGAAATATAATACTGTACAGTAAGCTCTAATATATTAAATAAATATAAGCAAATACATATATACAAAATCATTTATGAGCGAAGTAGATAAAGAGTTTGATAAGAAGTGTATATTAAAAGAATAAAAATATATATACCTGTGCTATACTGTAAAACCTCGCATAAACGGTGCCTTGCTTAGAGACTAACTCGCTTAAAGAGCAGAAGTTTCTCTGCATGGTCGCCTGGCTTAATAAATATAACCTACCAACAACTCACTTAACAACTAAATCAGCTTTTGCAATTCCCCCTGCCAGAAGTCACAATCGGTCACTTACAATGGTGTTTCTCTTAAAGAGCAAACTCGCTTAAAGAGCAATCCCATGGAACGAATTATGCTGTTTAAGCGAGGTACCACTATATAATACAGTCAAACCTCGCATAAAGACTAACTCGCTCAAAGAACATAATTTTCTCTGAATGTTTGCTTCACTTAACAAATAAAACCAACCAAACCTTGCTTAACAAATAAATCAGGGTTCATAATCCCCCCCCCCCACCTGAAATCACAATTGGTCAGTTACAATGGTGTTTCGCTTAAAGAGCAAACTCGCTTAAAGAGCAATCCTGTGGAACACATTTATGCTCTTTAAGCAAGGTACAGCTGTAATTGGAAATGATGATGTAATTTTATTCTCTGAAGATGTATTTTTACACTTGATGATCGTTTTCACTTAATTTGCTAAAAATCATCACAGTAACTAGTAGGGACCTTACTTCCTTTCATGATGGAATTCCCATTTTTAAAGTTGTTTTCATCTATTTGTTTTTTGAAATTAATAACATATTCCCTGGCTCTGGCCTTGCAATAGTTCCATCTGATTTTTTAAATTATCCCTGCCATATATTACTTATCTTTCAATCAAGTTGTAGGCAAATGCCAGAATGCAATACAGTACCTACAGACCATCTGCCATTTATAAGATCAGCTACAAATTATAACTGGTTTTTACTGGCACTGTAATTTCTTTTGAACTGCCCAGGGCTTTCTATACCAGGCTTATGCAGCCATTTATGAACAGGACTACAACCTGATTGTATCAAACCCTTCGTAATTGTGTCGCTATGAAACAGTGATTAAAAATTGGATATGCATGAACTGCAACTGTATGTGTTTAAAGTAACTGACATAAAAAGGTTTGTCAGGATCTAATGACTGGCCAACAGGAAAAACAAGATCTGTCTTATATGCTGAGATATCTACATATGTTATAAACAAACAAAGACAGCCGTGTGATCCATACATAAAACAAATGCAGGAGAAAAGTGATACCTTTATTGCATCACCTAAAAATCAAACATTGTGTGAGCTTTCATGATTCAAGCTCACTTCTTCAGGCATGTATCAATTTCTTGTGGATTGGGTAGAACCTATTCTACCCTAGGTATATATATTAAATATATAGATATCTCAGCATATAAGGCAGACCTTGTTATTTCTGCTGGCCAGTCATTAGATTTTGGCAAACCCATTTATATCTATTACTTTAAATATATACAGCTATAGTTCACACACATCCACTTTTAAATCCCTCTTTTATATACAAATCAGGCAACATCAACAGAAGGAAAGAAACAAGGGATGGAGACAGGGCAGGCAATGGGAAGAAGCAGGGAGAGATGTAAAGAGGAAAAGGGGATGTCTTAGGATCTGAAAACTGCAAGGAAAACTTACTAAAATATGTGGAAACTTGGAATGAGTAAACTGGGATGAATGAGGTGAGGGAAGGTCTACTATTCTGATCCAAATTGGTCCAAGCCACACATCTTGCCAGGATGGCTCTGTAGCTTCTGCTTGAGGCTTGTACAATAGTACTTTGAGAGGGATTGGAGAGGTATCAATCAAGGAGAGCAAGAACTATGCTAGGCTGCAGCTATCATATTAGGTAACCCTTGTTCGAAAGCCAGCCATATCTGACTCTAGGGTTCGGTGCTCATTTCTGTTTAACAGCCAGAGAGCCAGTGCTGTCTGCATCTGCAGACATTTCCGTAGACATGTAGCAGGCACGCCTAGACAAACGGAGTGCATGGAATGCTGTTACTTTCCCACTGAAGTGGTACCTATTTATTACTTGCGATTTCTTGCTTTGAACTGCAAGGTTGACAGGGGCTGGGACAGAGACAGGAGCTCAGTCATTGTGTAGCATTCGGGTCTCAAACTGCTGACCTGCCAACCTTCCAGTCATCAAGTTCAGCTTCTTAACCACTAAACTACTGCAGTAAGTTGGCAAAGCATAAATTAAATAGTAGGGGAGAGAGTTTGCTCCAAAGAAAACAATTATAAGCGTTTTAAGAACTTTTCTGTTGCTGTTCAGTAGCACAGTCAACTCTGACCCTTTGCAACCCTATGGACCATTGCCCGCCAGGTACCTCTGTCCTCCACCATCTTCCTCAGCCCTAGCAGCTCTGTGCCCATTGCATCTACACTACCATCTAGCCATCTCATTTTTGCCCGCCCCTTCTTCTTTTGCTCTCCACCTTTCCCAGCATTGAGGCTTTCTCAAGTGAAACCTCTCTTCTCATTTGATGTCCAAAATACTTTAGCTTCATCTTTACTATTTGACCTTCTAATGAGCAGTCAGGGTTGATTTCTTTTACGATTGACTTATTTGTTCTCTTCGCTGTCCAGGATACTCTCAAAACTCTCCTGCAACACCACATTTCAAAGGCATCTATTCTTCTGCGCTCAGCTTTCCTAACTTTAAGTACATAGTTTAAAACTCAGAAGAGCAAGAGAAAGAGTACAATTCTGCATTCAGATATCACCTGTCATGAATATGCTAGCGTGTCATAAGGGAGTCATTCTTTGTTCAACTTCTGCTTACTATCTGAAACAATGGAATTAATTTTATTGCACACTTCACAATTACTTTTTTTTAAAATTATCTGTCACCTCCTCCTCAATCTCCAGCAAAACTAGGATATGCAAGTACTTTAGTCAGAAATTCTGACTAATTTGTCATCAGCCTCCTTATTCAGGAAATCCACTTGCTTATTAACTCAAACAGATGATATGGGGAATATTACAGAATCATGGCATGGCAGCTACCAATTTATTATGCATAAAACATACTAATAGCTTACATTTACATAGGTAGAATCTGAAGGAGAGGTTTTATAGATATCTGATTATTACAGACCAATACTTCTGAATGCAAGTAAGCCCCACTGAATTATATAGGAATTATGTCTCCATAGACGTGTACAATTGTACTGTTAATGGGAGATGTAGCTCCTATATGCTAAAATTATTATCACATAAAATGAAGGTATTTTTTTTTTTAAAGAAAGAGGATTAACCTGAGTGGATAAGCATTGCATTACATTCACAGCAGACTTTTTTAATTCATAAGAACAGTAAGCTCCATCAATCAGCCTGGTGCGAAAGACACACACTTGAAATGATAACTTTATATCATGTTTTTGGTAGCAGAACTGAAATAAACGCCTACTCTTTCTTCCACACACAGATCTATTCCTGGTTGCCCTAAACTTTCTTCATTTCTGCACCAGGGAGTCACTTTTTACTGCTATGATTAAACAATTGGTGGCAAAAAAAATTATGCCAAACTACTGCAATGGCTCACGTGGTTAAGATGCTGAACTCGCGGACTGGAAGGTTGGAGTTTGATTCCCGGGTACTGAATGACAGGGGTGAGCTCCTGTCTCTGTCCCAGCTCCTGCCAAACTAGCAGTTCAAAAGCAAGAAATTGCAAGTAGATAAATAGGGAGCACTTTGGTGGTAAGGTAATCAGCGTTCCGTACACTCTGTTGTAGAGGCATGCCTGCCACATGTTCACGGAAATGTCTGCAGACACAGACAGCGCTGGCTCTTTGGCTATAAACAGAGATGAGCACTGAACCTAGAGTCGGATATGACTGGCTTTCAAGCAAGGGCAACTTTTACCTTTACCTTAGTGCAAACTACCTAGAAATTTGACAGTAGATCCAAAATTGCCTTCTGTCCATCACTGGTGCGAATTAGCATATCCTATCCTCATATTTTCCAGATCCAGCTAATAGCTACATTGCCTGGGGATCTGGGGAGCTATAATTCAACATACTGTATTTGAAGGGTGCCAGGCTAGGGAAGGCTAGTATAGTTTACATCTGAGGAGCCAAACATCCCATCACAGACCTGAAGATAACTGACCATTTCTGTTACATACATTATTCCTCTACAAATTAGCCAGATAACTTTATATTGAAAACCACTTTCACTTTGTCCTTAGGAATGTCATAGGAAGCCTAAGCCTACCTACAACCACTAAAGTTTAAATCTGCTGTGTTCAGTAGAGTATTATTGTCCAATAAGTATTGACAGATTCCAGCCTTTAAAAGAAGTAGAAATCTACAATTTATCTACTCAGTGACAAAGAACTGAATTAACATATAACACAGAACTTGTTTAATAGAAAAGCAAAATATAAAACAATTAAAACAAAAAAAATTATAATAAGATTTTTTTAACATAATGCACACAAGAAAAGATAAGGTATGAATAAGATAAACTTTCTTCTTCTTTAAGTGCCATATTCAATTCCAAATATTGGCTATCATCATGGTGCTCAGCCTTGAAGATCGTTCTGGGAACAAAATAATGCAATGGTTTTCCATTTGCCTTCTGTATTGCAGTGTGACACTGATTCAGTTCTGCGAGTCATTTTCTGGTCCTGAGCCCTTTTGGATCACAAGTCATCATTGGCCCCAGGCCAGTGCTGATGAAGCTGCTGCCCTCCATCAAAATGGATTCAAGTGGGATTTAATCCAATTGGGGGCCATCACCCTCCCCTATGGACTTTGCTACCCAAGGCCACTAGTCCTCAGGGTTGTCAAGTTAGTTAACTGCTGCCTGTTGATTGGTTGAGTCGCTGGCAGCATAATCTACTCTATTATCATAGCAGGATAATTTGACCAGACTTTAAGACAAACCTGTGTTCACTAAAAAGAGTACAGTATACAGATATTTTCATATGGTATTTAGCAATAAAATACCATGAAATAAAAAGATGATTAATTCTTGGGAGACAAGCTATGAGAAACCTAGGGAACATCATAAAAGGTAGAGACATCGCCCTGCCAACAAAAGTCTGCATAGTCAAAGCAAAGGTATTCCCAGTAGTAATGTACGGTTGTGAAAGCTGGACCATAAGGAAGTCTGAGTGCAGAAGAATAGACACCTTTGAAAATGTGGTGCTGGAGGACACCAAATGAGAAGAGAGGACTCAGTCAAGAAGGCCTTGATGCTGGGAAAGATCAAGGGGAAAAGGAAGAAGGGGCAGCAGAGGATGAGATGGCTAGATGGCATTGTTGACGCAATGGGCTGTGGTGGATGGTGGAGGATAGGGGTGTCTGGCGACTGAACAACAACAATGGCAACAACGAAATTTAGCAATGGCTTCACTTCCCAACCAATGTGCATACATTAGGAAAGCAATATGTTTTTCTAAATGTGGATAGTACGAAGAGAACCAGAATAAGCATTTGCAGAACCTGGGCTCAGGATTCCATTCCCTTTATATACTAGTACCTTGGATAACGTTATGACTTGGTTCCACAAGTCATAACTTTATCTGGTTTTTAACGTTGTGCGATGGATTGATCGCATGATGGTTTTTTTTAAGCCCTGTTCCTTTTCTAAAGAGGAAAGGGAACATGGGGGCAATCTGGTTTGCTTGGGGACCCCCAGCCACCTCGATTCCAAAGCAGGCAGCCCGCCCGGACTCTCGGCTTTGGGATCAGGGTGGCTGGAGGTACCCTCCACCCCCAGCCAACCCGATCTCAAAGCAGAGAGCCCATAGTGCTGGTTTGGCTGGGGGGGGGGGGCGAAAACAGGTGTGCCCGATCTTCCCCCAACCAAACCAGCAGGCCTAAGCCTTGGTAAATCTCTGCCCCAAAGCCCGCAGGACTGGTCTCTAGCCCTGCGGGCTTTGGGGCAGAGAACAACATCAGGGAATTGAGGCAAACAATTGCATCGCACAACGTTATCTTAACGTTGTGGGATGCAAATGTTTGTCTCAAATTCCCCAACGTTATCTGATTTTAGCGTTATCCAAGGCAATCGTTGGTATTACTGTACCTCCTGAAAGAGGAGTCATCTGGTGTAACTTTGGGCAAACTGCACAGTACACCAGTCCTGATTACTGTATACTGTACTTAAGAAACCCCAGGAAAGGACACCATAAGTCAGAATGAGCAGAACAGCCTGTAATTATATGATTTTCAACAGCCACTTCACATTAGCTACCAAGTCACACTGGCTCCAAACACAAACTACATTTTGATTCAATGCATAACATGTTCAAACAAAAACTACTGATTAAAAAAGAGAAGTTGCTACAATGTTTTCTGTTGCTGAAAACAGTCTTGTTTTGTTGCTTATACAGGCAGCGATCTCAGTAACAAGCAAGAGCTAGTTGTAGAACAGTCAGTCTCTGGATCTATATAAAGGCAAGCTTTCATGCCAAGGTATTAAAACAGTTTGCTCTGGGATAATTCAATTAAAACCAATGAGGCAACTCACAAGTCAGATTTTTTAAAAAGGTTACAGCTGTTGTGCAATCTGTTTCCTCTCAAAGGCTGCTTTTCAATACTATGGCAGTAATATTTGACTCAAATGTATATCAGAAAACAAAACAAAATAAACAAAATAAAAACAAAATAAAAACACTGTAGTACTTTAAAGACTAACTGCTATATTTTTGTTGTTAGCTTTCGTGGATCAAGTTCACTTCTTCAGACAAAATGGATACTTTGGATTTCCTAACCATGAGGTATATTGCATTGAAATTCATTGGGGATATCTAACATGTTGAAACTGTCAGAGGGGAAAGGATTTTGAGAAAAAGGCAGTTGAAAAACTGACAATGAAAACGTGACTGAGCTAGAGGTTGAAGTGCTGACAACTCAAAAAAGCAGTTTGCAATTTGATTGTGGGCTGCTCTTATAAAATATAATTTCAAGTTATCAAATTAATTTCAAGTTTATTAATTTAAAAAAATCATAAAAATAAAATTGCCTTTCCCTTTTCAAATCAGCAAAGCCATGAAAGTTATGTTCAAGTTTTAAAAACTAGAAGAAGAAAGAGAAAGAGGCAGGGTTTTTAAACTGTTGGTCTTGTTTAATGACAACAATAATAAATCTAAGAATTTATATGACAAGCTGGCCATAAAATATACAAAACTCATGTGGCTGTTGTGACGATAACTAAGTTAATTCAACCATTAAATGACTACAGCAGTTTCTTTCTGTGCAATGTGAGAGCCTACTAGACTCCTGCTCACTTTGCAGATCCTTTTTATTCTGAAAAATAGAATGTCTTTGATAAAGATTCTTGAGAGCCAAACATTCTATAGTCACTCTCATAATATCATGTGCAGCACATAGCTAGGTGAGTCCACGCTGGGTGACTTGTCATGTCTCCTCCAGTATCTGTGCTGTCAAGTTGGATGCTCTGAAACCTTTCCCAATGAGAAGGCACCCAGCTATAAGCTGGATAGACAGGCATAGCTTGTGAGTACAATAAATTTTTTTTACAAATTACCCCCATAAAAAGCCAGGTGCTATAAATTAGGCTGCTGTCCATGTGAGGATATGACCTGTCCTATCTAAGAGGCTTAAATATTTACCATATTTTTGGACCATAAGACTCACTTTTTTCCCCAAAAGGGGTGTGTGTGTGTGTGTTGAGGGTGAGCCTTATGGTCCAAAGGTGCCGAGTGGGGCCTTTTGGATTTGAGTGCCTAGATGGGGGGCGAGCCTAGATTGGGGGGGGGGGGGGCTAGGTACGTATTTTACTTTATTTTAATACATATTTTAGTACAGTAAAAGTAAAGGTTTCCCTTGCTTGAAAGCCATCGTATCCGACTCTAGGGTTCAGTGCTCATTTCTGTTTCAAAGCCGAAGAGCCAGCGCTGTCTGTTTCTGCAGACGTTTCCATGCTCATATGGCAGGCATGACAAGATACTGGAGCGCACAGAACACTGTTACCTTTCCACCGAAGTGGTCCCTATTTATCTACTAGCAGTTTCTTGCTTTCAAACTGTTATTTTAGTATACCAGTACTATTTGGTTCAGAATATTTTTTCTTGTTTTCCTGCTGTAAAAACTGGGTGCTTCTTATGGTCAGGTGAGTCTTATGGTCCAAAAAAATATGGTAGTTAGTTGAGTTATTATGTCTTGATATTTGTCAAATCTTTGATTAGCAGGTGAAATAGCTATAAAACCAGCAAAACATAAAGAATATTGACTCATTTTTTGGCTATGCTGCCTAGGTATAGCAACACCAGAGAGCTACAAGTTGATGCTAATAGCACCAGAGAGTTACAAGTTATCCTTTCCATGCCTAAGACTTCAGGAGTGAGCATTTTCCACCATCACTTTCCTGGATAAAGTGTCCAATTAGGACACGGGTGCATGTGTGTCAAATTCCCACCTAGCCATGGAAACTCAGACATGCCAACAATAAACCACTGTTTGAATATTTCAAATACTGTACCTTGAAAATCCAATTAGGTCACCATAAATTGAAAGGAATTTGACATCACATAACAATTACTATTAGGTATCACTGCCTTTTAATTTTTTTTTTTGCTGTGTGTTATGTATTTAGTCTCTGCATAGTTTCTTTTCAACCAGATAATTACAAAGCATTTTACTTTGGAACTGATCAACCCAGAAAAAAGGAGGTGGCTTTAATAATGAGGTGTGATGTAGCACAAGCAGCTATGGTATGCAACATGAAGTCTATCAGTCAGAATTCATGGAAAGCTATCAACATAATCATTCAGGTTTATGTTCAATCTAAGATCCTGAAGAAATTGAAATTTTATGAAAGCACCCAGCAGGAAATTGTCCAAACATCAAAACAGGATGTGTTGTTAATCATAGGTGACTGGAATATAGAAGCAGGAAAAAAAGCAGTACCAAACGTTATTGTATAGGTTTAGCTGAGGAGTTATAAAAGAAGCAGGGGAGCATCTCATGGAATTCTATGAACCCAACAATCTGTTTATTGCAAATACATGTACCTGTATAAGCAATAGAAAAACCAATTATGTATATGGACAACACCAGATGGCCAATAAAGTAATCAATCACACCATGTAATTGGAAACAGAAGATGCAAAAATTCCGTTGTCTCAGTAAACACAAGACCAGGGGAAGACTGTGGCACAGATCATGGACTGTTAGTGTCAAACATTAAGGTAGATTTGAACTTCTTCTTCAGGTGCCGTTCTGAATAATGGCTATCATCATGGCAATAGTCTTTCTGTTCTTAACTCCTCCAAACAGTTATTCAGAGGACATGCCACACCAGTCTCTTAGGTTCTTCAGCCATAAAGTCTGTCTATGTCCAGGGCCTCTCTTCCCAAAGATCTTAGTTGGAGTACTCTATATTTCATGTCGTTCCTCATGATATGGCCAAGGTTTGGGAGTTTTCTTTGCTTAATGGTAATAAACAGCTCTTGTTCTTTATCCATCTGGTGCATCACTTCTACATTAGTCACATGGTCAACTCAATATATCCTTAGCATCCATCTGTAGATCCACTTTTCAAAAGATTTGATTTTCTATTCAGATGTTTTAGTCAATGTCCAAGCTTTGACTCCATATAGCAACACTGGGAACACATAACATCTCACTATTCAGATCTTTGTAGCCAGAGTTAGATCTCTACTGTCTAATAAATGTTTCATTTTTATGAAAATGGATCTTGCCTTTTCCATTTGTATTTTAACTCTACCTTGGGATCCCAGTTTTTATTTAACATACTCCCCAAATAAACAATTTTATCCACTCTTTCAATTTCTTGTGTTCCTGCCATTAAAGCAAAGCAAGACAAAGCAATCACACTTATATACCACTCCATAGCACTCTCTGGACGGTTCACAAGTTAATTAGCATTTTGCCCGCAACATGCTGGATACTCATTTGACTGACCTTGGAAGGATGGAAGGCTGAGTCAACCTTGATCACAACCTTTTGGTTGCAGTACATCAGCTTAACCACTGTGCCACCAGGGCTCTGTGACAACAGGAGGAAAAAAGATTACCGCGTATACTCAAGTACCAGTATAAACTGACCCGAATATAAGCCGGTGGGTGGTGAAGGCTATTAGCCACCACCACCTTTTTCCATCACACTCAGTGACCCAAGTCCACTTTTTTGACCTCATTTTTAGGACTGAAAAACTAGGCTTATACTCGAGTGTATACAGTAAGAAAAACATCAGAAATAAAACAACAGAAATCAAGATTGTCTTAATTTATCTTCGCTATATTACTTAGATTTTTAATAACTGGTGTGGGTGATGTCCATATGGCATGTGTCTTGCTTCGGAAGGACAGACGGCCATATGAAACAAAATGCTTATTGCTGGAAGTCCTAGAGTACTATGATTAATGCAAGTACCTCCTTTGTTAAATTGAGGGCTCATGATGCCAGGGACAGATCATGCACTATGACGGGGTGGCTCCTCATCCCCAAACCTGACAGGAACCTGTACTAGTCATGAACTACCTGTGTATAACATTAAGGAGAATAAAAGTAGGTGCTTGTAGTTTAGGATACCAGAATGATTTGTGTGGACATTCTAACTCCTACTGAATGTGGGGCTAGGAGTACATTTAGGATTTGTTTGCTAGGTTGGCACACATCCTTGATTATGTCAGGAAAACAAATAGCCAACAAGTAACAGTGCCTTTGTTAATTTCCATTTGTTGTGCAACTATGAGTAGCACAGAAAAGAAAGGCTGCAACCTTGTCCTTCAACAGTTGCAATACATACAGTGCAATAACAAAGATATTTAAGGCAACTTAAAGGCTAGAGATGGGACAGCAGTAGCTTAGTGGTTAAGATGCTGAACTTGATGGCTGGAAGGTCAGCAGGTCAGCAGCTTGAGATGCTAGCAATACATGACAAGAGTGAGCTCCCATCTCTGTCCCAGCTCCTACCAACCTAGCAGTCTGAAAGCAAGAAATTGCAAGTAGATAAATAGGTATCACTTCTTCAGGAAAGGTAACAGTGTTCCATATGCTCTGGCATCTGGTCATGCCTGCCACATGACCACAGAAACATGGCTCTTTGGCTGTAAACAGAGATAATAATCATCTCCTAGAGTCAAACATTACTGGGAGGATGCGGGTGCCTGGCATGTGATGGTCCATGGGGTCGCAAAGGATCAGACTCAACTATGCGACTGAACACAAAGCTGTGTTAGTCTGTGCAAGCCTATCAGAGTAAACAAAACAAAAAAAGTTGTGGCACCTTAAAGACTAACTGCTGTATTTTAAAGTTAGTTTTAGTGGATCAAGAAGTTGGAAGTACCTGTAGATAATAATAACAATATTTTTGTGTCAGAAATTATTCCGGGTTGAAAGGATTTTTGCTGGAGAAACTCTGCTCAGGGGACGCCTGAATGGTGGGACAGAGATGGACACTCTAACCATCATGCATTACCTGGGTCTCGAACTGCCTTCCAGCTAACTAAATGAGGTTCTTAACCACTGAGCCACCACATGACCAGCAGAAGTAGATAAATAGGTACCACTTGGGTGGGAAGGTAAATAGTGTTTTGTGTCTAGCCTAGGCATGCCAGCCACATGTCCATGGAAACATCTGCAGACCCAGACAGCGCTGGCTCTTTGGCTGTAAACCCGTGGTTCCCAAAGTGGGGTACATGCCCCACGGGGAGGATTTGATTTTTTTAAGGGTGGCAATTCAAGAATGAGTTATTAACAGTGATTTTTTTCTTTGCATTCCTTATGGTCCTAGGGCCTCATATACAGTGACATAAACATTTTAAAATTAAAATCAGAATGTAAATGGGGCATGGCCAAAAAAGGTTGGGAACCACTGCTGTAAACAGAGATGAGCGCCCCCTATAGTTGGAGACGACTGGCTTTTAAGCAAGGGTGACCTTTTTGTGGATCAACTCCACTTTGTCAGACATAAGAGACTTCATGTCATTAATTGGTGGGGTTTCCCTGTAGATGACAGCCTGTGTGAATATGGAGAACGAACTACAGTATCTCCCATAGGATACAAGGCACACGATGCCCCTCAACATGCACTGAGGAGGACATTATGTTGGCAAGAGGAAATGTTGATGTGACCCGATATTGGGCGGATGTCAACTAATTCCTGTTTGTTTTATATATGTTAATTTTAGCTTTGTATGCTATTATATGCTTGTGGTGCTCTGACATGAATAAAGATAGATGTCATTAATTTATATATATATCAGATACAGAGGCACACAAGGGTTTAATATAACCATTATACTAGTACAGTAAAATCTCATATAACACTAAGACTTGGTTCCACAAGTCTTGGTGTTATATGATTTTTAGTGTTATCTGATGCATGTTAAAATCCTATGGGATCCATAGAGATACATTGTAACCACACAGGCTTTAGCGGTTGTTATCTGAAGCATCCCATAGGATCTTAATGTTATCTGATGCAATTCTTCCCCCCAGATTCCTTCATGTTATGCGATTTTAGTGTTATTCGATACTAATGTTATATGAGGTATTAGTATAACCATTATACTAACCAACCAGTTTACCTCTGTACCTGATGTGTATAAATTATTGCCATGAAGTCTTGTCTAACCATTACACTAACCAACCAGGTGTGGGGCTCCAGGAATATGGGGTCCCATGGTGGGTGGCTGATCTGATGGGACAGCCACCCCTCCCTCACTCTTTTAAACTTTTTAACCTTTTTAAATTTTTTAGATCTTTGTAAATTCATGGTTTAATTCTTTTTTAATTGATTTTTTAAAGTAACTTCGAACCTCAAGGTTTTAATTTATGAATTTTCTGTAAGCCGCCTAGAGTCAGGTTCGCCTGATTGGGGCGGGATAATAAATCTAAATAAATAAATAAATAAATAAATAAACCCGTGTTCATCTGTGCTTGATGTGTATAAGTACCATTAAATCTCACTCTTCTGACTGACAAGTGGACTTGATCCACGAAAGCTAACAGTAAAATACTGTACAGCAGTTCGCTTTAATAAGGTGCCACAATTTTTGTGTGTGTGTTTTATTGTTTTGTGTACTCTCAGGTGTCTCTGTGGGATCTCCTGCCCAATCCAGCAGAAGGACGTGGCCCGCTTTGTCTGCTGGACACCTGGACCCACTGGCTGCTCTGCCTCAGGCAGCCCAAAAGTCTTGGGTCAGCCCTGGCACGCTGGTGACGCCTCGGGCCCTTCTCGCACCCCGACACGGGTGGGGCCGCGTAGGGCGACTGAGGCGAAAGGGGAAGCTTTGTGTGCCGGGTGTAAAAAAGGGCGACGCGGCGCGAGGAGACGCGGCACCTTCCACCGCGGGGCCGTGTGGAAAACCGGGGCGAAGGGAGAGGGAGGAGAAGCCACGCCCACAACGCTCGGCCCTTCTGTCACCACAACCACCTTTTGCACCAGTCCCCGCAAAAAAATAAGGGGGGGGGAGGGAAGACTCTCGAAGGCGGGGCTAGGAATTACACAAGCGGCTGATTGGCCGCTCCGCCTCGTGACGGACCCCTCCTTCCCAATCCAAGCCGCCGCCGCCGCTCCTCTCGGGGCCGCCCACTCCCGTCTTCAAAAGCACATCGTGGGCGTGGCCAAGAGCCTCCCCCAAGGAGGGTGGGGCAATCTCGCGCGGGGGAGGGGGAGGAGGAGGAGGTGTGAAGCCGTCCCCGCCTGGTTGCCGGGGCCGCAGCCAATGAAAGAAGCCGCGGGGGGCGGGGCCGGGGCGGCGGGTGGCTCCGGGGTTCCGTGTGGAAAAAAGAGGTGTTCGCGGGGGTTTCGGGTGCAAAGTTTAGTTTCAAACCGTCTGCAAAGAGGCGGTTGGGGCGACTCGCGCGCGCTCTCCAGGGGGGGGGGGGATAAAAAAGCCCCCCGAACGAAGGAAGGCGAAGGCGGCGGCGGTGGCAGCAACACAACCACAACAATCGGAGAGAGCCTGAGAGAACCGCGCGGGGCTTCTTTGCGCCCGTTGCCTTGGAGCTCGGCGGCGGCGCTGCTGTTGACAGTGCCGGCCGGCCGGCGGCCGTGCCCGGCTGTGCCGGTGGGGTCCCTCCGCGGGCAGAGTGGACCGGGGCTGGTGACGCTTGCTTGCTTGGCGGGTCTCCCTCCATCCATCGCCTCCTGAGATCGGTGCCGGCGCGAGTGGGCCAGGATGGGTGCGGAGGGCTCCGGCCGCCGGACGCGGCTGATGTGCATGCTCGTCATGACCTTCGCCTTCTTCGTGGTGGAGGTGGTGGTGAGCCGCATGACCTCGTCGCTGGCCATGCTCTCGGACTCCTTCCACATGCTCTCGGACGTGATGGCGCTGGTGGTGGCGCTGGTGGCCGTGCGCTTCGCCCAGGTCACCCACCCGACCAAGAAGAACACCTACGGCTGGGTGCGGGCCGAGGTGATGGGCGCCCTGGTCAACGCCGTCTTCCTCACCGCCCTCTGCTTCACCATCCTGCTGGAGGCCGTCGAGCGCTTCACGGAGCCCCACGAGATCACCGAGCCCCTGGTGGTCATCGGGGTGGGCGCCGGCGGGCTGCTGGTCAACCTCTTGGGGCTCTGCCTCTTCCATCAAGGAGGAGGAGGCCACGGGCACTCGCACGGGCAAGGGCAAGGGAAACCCTCGCCGGACCCGAGCCCGGACCTGGACCCCGGACCCGGGCCACGGAAGAGCCACCACCGCTCCCCGCCCAAGACCAAGCACCACAAGCACCGAGGCCACAAAGACGGGCTGCCGCCCGAGCACATGCAGCAGAAGGAGGAGACCAGCGTCCTGATGGACCAGATCTCCGCCTCCAACGGTGTCAGCGTGAAGAAGCAAGGTGAGCAGAAAGGAAGACAAGCCCCAGCTCGGGGGTCTTCCTAGAGGGTTTCTTTTCTGCCCCGCCCCCCATGAGATGTACCAGGTACATTTTGTGTACTCAGGTGGGCAGGTGGAGTCTGATACCTGGGTCAGATGGATCGGGTCAGGTTGAAAGGCGTTGCCTGGAAAGTCTGATGAGTGAAGGTCTTAAGGGTAGCACTTTTGGGACTCCTCCTGGGGATCAACTTGGCCCAGGTGTTGGAACAATGGATCTGAAGAGCCTTCACCTTGCTCATGCAAATGAGACCAATGGGGGGGAATAATGTATCCCAAGTGCCCATCTCCCTCCCTATGCTGATTGTTCTCTCTCATTTTACTGGGCAGCTGGGTGGGTTTGGTCTTTACAGGTCTGTCCTTAAATGGGATTGGAAAATCCTGTCCCAGAGTTATTCTTTTTGGCACTCATCATTATGGTTGATAGTTTCCTCAACATGCCTGTCCTGGGCCACCATTTGATAATTTCTGCCATGCGAGGATATGGCTTCACTTCTTCTTTCATGTCCTGATCAAACCCTGGACTGCCAAAATGAAGCCTTGTAGTTGGCCAAACTTAAGTCCTTATTGGTACATGTTTCTGGTACTCATCAGCAGACTAGCAAATGAGCTTGATCCTGTATCTCAGTGTATTCACCCAGTGTGTTGTTTGCCAGCAGACTTGAGCATGTTGGTCTTACATTTAGGGACTCCAACCCTCAGCCTATTCTGGGTCTTTCAAGTGACATATGTTCCTCAAACATATCCTCCTTTAATGTTATTAATAATAATTTTGTGTCCGCAATTGTGTAACTTACATTGAGAATCTCATTATTATCCAAACAGAATCTTGAGTGTGTATGGCTTCTTCACCATGCCATGAAAGAGAAGCTAAGTAGTTGTGCTTTAATTACTATGCTGCTTCTCAGTAACAAAGTTAGTAATCAAAGTAACTTCACATAGTTTCTCTTTGTAAGACATGGCCACAAGAGCATGTATGTCATAGGCTCACACATCCAGTTAAAGCCGAAAGATAGCATTTATATGTTTAACTCATGTTTTGTATGAGTATCTTAGATTATGCACTAGGGTCCCTTTTCATCTGTTCAGGTTTTGTGGCAATGGGGTTTTCAACAAACATCTTGGGGAAAACGTCCTTGCATTGTCTGAAACCGTCATGTCACCATCAACATTTATGAAAAATCAGTGGTATTCTGCTCATAGGTTAGTGACCAACTTATGGCTCTTCTTAGCTTGTTGGATTGCAACTCCAGTCTACCCTAGTTGGCATAGCTAATAGAAAGGGATGCTGGGAGTTGCTGTACTGGAACCTTGGAAAGTCATAACATGTTTCCAAATTGTAGGAGGTGTTTCTTTTTTTATGTCCAGATCAAACTATGGACTGCCAAAAATGAAGCCACTTTCTTGGCTTTGTTGTTGGCCAAAAGTAAATCCTCATCAGTAAATGTTTCCAGTAGTAATTGGCAGATCAGCAAATGAACCAGATTTTGTACCTCCACATTCACATAGTATGTTGTTGTCCATCACCAGACCCCACTTAAGAATGTTGGTCTTCGATTTAGAGACTCTGACCCTCAGCCTATTCAGGGTCCTCCAAATGACAAGGGAAGCCAGGTTCCTCAGTCATATCCTCCTTTAATGTCATACCTTGCCAGTGAGCTCTTTCCTCCATCTTCTAATTTGATTTTGCTCTTGCGTACCCTCAAGATTGTTTGTTCTTGCCATAAAGCTCTTCCTGGATCTGAGTTGGCGAACTTGAGGCCCACATTGGGAACCATTGAGCTAGTCTAGTGTGTGAAAGATTAGCCAGCAAAACAAGATTGCTATTGACTGGGATATGTCCAGTTGCAATTCAAAAATGTACCCACAATCTTCAAGGAAGTTTACCGCTAAGGCAGTGGTTCCCAACATAGGTCCCATGCCCCACAGGGTGACTTTAATTCCCAGAAGCCTGAGTCAGTACACTGGCTGATCAGTGCTTTGGGAAATTGACTTGGGCTTCTGGGAATTTAAGTCCGAAAACCAAAGGTTGGGAAACGCTGCTCTAAGGTATGCAAAAAGGTATAATTCTATTACATAGGAAAGGACACCTCCACATAATTCCAAGGAACAACTAATAAGCACCTAGGTGCTTTCTAGATTTCCTCTTCATGGAAGAGAGTGAATTCTTAGATTTTCCTACTCAAGTCTCCTCATATTTATTGTAATTCCACAAAAAAAAATCTGTAAGCAGGATTCTAAATGGGATTCTATTTGTCACCATATTACCCATAGCAATGACAGCTACAACAATCCTAGAAATGGATGTACTCTGTCTTCTTTCTGAACAGACATGAAAAGCAGTGCTATTTGACTGTGAGCTGTCGTTCTGCAGATGAGAAATATATGAGAAACCGCTGATGCAGTCTCAATATCAAACCCAGTATAGTTTTCTAGGATCATAGCAGAATAAGAATTGAGTGATGTCAAGCTCTACATTGATCCAGCAATGGTATCAACACTCTTTCATTCTGGTTCAGTACCCTTGTTTAACTCTATTGTCAATTGAACCTTTGTCACTGGCCATCTGATTTTTTTTTATAAAAAAAATCAAGTATGAGCTTATCTGCCCAGCTGTTTTTCAGTTTCAGGCTACTAAGCCACGTAATTAGACCTTTCAGGACCCCTATGCCACAGATTAAAAACTCCAGGCCCATTACATCTGTGCTAGTAAATTAAATTTTATGTTTTAATAAGTAGCAGTTCACAGATGAATGACAAAGTTCCTTTGTAGGCAGAGCCTACAAATAATAGCACATCTTGTTAACATAGCCCTGCTGTTCCCTACTTATGTGTTCTATCCTTAGAAGTATTCTTCAAGGGTTGTATTGGCCCTGGGACCTACATTTACAGATCCTTTCAATGTAAACATCAGTAACTGCTACCTGAAGGGCAAGCTGAATCAAGGGAGTTCCACAAATGCTGATTGCTATACCTGTTTTTATTCCCCTTTTGTATTTCTCAAATTAATTCATTGTGTTTTGTGACTGGTCTTCAAAACAATGGCATACTGTATTTGGATGAATTATCATTTATTTTTAACATGTAGTTTGGTTTAAAGTCTGTGGTGATATCTTCCCTATAGATTGAGAGGTGTCATTCATTAACTGTGTAAATTGTGATTCAATCTCTTTTATAGCCTTGCATTTCCAGCCCAGGCTGGATAGGACCAAACTGAAATTTGTTAAAATTAATCCAAGTCTAAATCTGTCCCGAGTAAAGGTGTTAACAAGCCAAGCTTAAGAAGACCTTTACTGCTTAACATGCAGAATGACATGTTGAAGCGCAACATAACCATGTTGTGTTTGCAAAAATGAGGTAGTAGCTGGTTGAGTCACAGTTCCCAAACATGGTTCCTCAGGTGTTCTTGGACTTCATGACAGAAACTCTGCTCTGCTTGATAAGGCTGCATACAGGCCTGCTCTTTATTTTTATTTAATTGCAAAAATGGGCAGAGGGCTTCTTAAGCAGTTGTAAGGTGATGCTGAGGCCAGAAAGTTTTTGATTCAAGTGTGTCTATAACTGTAAACAGTTTTAGACTTTTTTTGCTAAGTTGTTAACTTGTTTTTAGGATGCCACCACTGGAATATATATACAGTACAGTATATAGATAATTGAACTTGGTGAAACAAACACGGGAGTGGCGCTGCTTCATGTTCTACCGGTTATATTGGTGGAGCCATTGGGCATGTAGGATGTTGCTCACAGTATTTTTCATATGTATCCCCAACCCTCTTTTAATACTAATTGATACTTAATTTATAGTAGTCAGTCCCTTTGTATAGCTTTGCCATGTGAGAAAAATCAATCACTCATGCCAGAAAGTTATAGTGTTCAAAATTCTTCATTAGAAACATGCCACAAACTATGGGCTTGGTCTACAACTGCTTCCCATGTCTGGAAATACTTTTGTTTATGTGTGTCCATGGACATTTTTTGATCCAACAGTAGAGTTTTGTTTGTAGAAAGAAGAAAAAACGTGACACACCTACATTTCCCTAACAGTCCATTATAGCATCACCTCCATCTCTCCCCCCCCCCCAGTTAAAACAGAATAGGTGGGGTTGTTGGGGTCTTCAGGTAGAAAAACCAGTGAAAATCCCCCTGCTTGTTCCACTGAAATCACTAAGTGGAATTGGAAGCAAACCATGGACCCAGCCTTAATATCTGCAACTATAGTTTAAACTAAAGGACTCTTCAGTCAGCATTTGGAAGAAGCCTGAGGGCTACTTAATTGTTTTAATAAAATGCAACAAAAGAGTAACAGTTTCATCCAAAGAAATGCTTGCATTAACAACGGTTCAGTTAGTTGCACTTGCCTTCACGCTTGCTTGTAGACACCTTTGCAGCTTCTTTGCCAGGCTCTCAGTCTGGTCATCTTCTTGTTCTGCTATATCCGAATCCAAATATTGCCAATCATCATGGCGATCAACCATGAAGACTGACCTGAGAATATAATGCAGTCGCTTCATCTGCCTTCCACATTGCAGCATGACACCCATACTGCTGTTCTAGTTCCACTAGTCACTTTCTGGTCCTGAGCCCTTTTGGCACACAAAGTCCTCATCGGCCCCCGGCCAGTATTGATGAAGCTGCTGCCCTCCATCAAAATGGATTCAAGTGGGATTTAATCCACTTGAGGACCATCACCCTTCCCCATGGAGTTCTGCACCCAAGACCATTAGTCCTCAGGGTTGTCAGGTTACTTAACCGCTGCCTGACACTCAATGTTGAGTCGCTGGCAGTATGGTCTACTCTATTACCATAGCAGGATAACCTGGCCAGACAAGACAGGTCTGGTCATGCAAACATGTTTAAACTGCTCTGTATATCATTTGTGATAACTTGTTTGCAGTAACCTATTTTAACGTAAGTGATTTAGAGTGGAACTTTCTTGCAAGTATTATTTTTTTTGAGTGCCCAAAGAGTCTTAGGTCCATACTCCTCACTCTTTCCTTCCTTCCTAATTCTTCCTCCCTAATCACTTCATCTCCACCCACGGTTACATTAATTCAAACTGCAGAAGACCTAAAGGAGGACTTTTACATTTTGACCAAAAAAAACCTGCCTGTGAACCTAGAAGTCCATTGTCAGATTTTATCTGTAGGCAAAACCAGACCTTTTCTCCACAGTATGGATGTAATAGTGACCTACTTTTACACAGTTGTATGCAACATTATTAACTATTGGTCTTTAGTTTCTAGCTTGGAGCTCCCGGTGGGTTGTAATATTACCACTCTGTCGTTATTTTATTCTGTTTTAATTAGGATTTTTTTAAATTAGCAGCCGAGGAGAAAGAACGACATGTGCTTAAAAATAATACTAAAACTATGTTCCACATCACAAGTTGCTAAAGTGTTGGAAACAACTGGATTGAGATGGTCTTAGAAGTCATTACTCTTAGCATATATACACTGTTGACTTCAAAATTGTTCCAAGAGAATGAGAACATTTGCTCTCACAAATGTTGCATTGTGTAATTATTACTAACTGATTATTCACCAATCTAGCCTTCCTATTTACATAAAAATCTTGTTCTCAATTTTGCAGGTGATGGATCAAAACACAGGCAAGTGGAACCCCATCCCAATGGGAATGTTGATAATCTTACCACTCTAGAGGCAGATGTGGAGGAAGATACTAGTTCTCAACTCAACATGCGTGGGGTATTTCTTCATGTCCTTGGAGATGCCTTGGGTTCAGTTATTGTTGTAGTGAATGCCTTAATATTTTACACTTATTGGAAACCCTGTCCAAAAGATCAGCCTTGTATTAACCCATGTATTGAAGACCATTGTGCAGAAAACAAAACTGAGATACCCATCAGCCAGAACGCAAGTCAACCTGAGAACATTCATGTGGCTGGGCCCTGCTGGCTTCTATATTTAGACCCTGCACTGTGTCTGATAATGGTTTGCATTTTGCTTTATACAACTTACCCACTTCTTAAAGAATCTGCTCTTATCCTTTTGCAGACTGTTCCCAAGCAGATTGATATTTGCTCTTTGGATGAGAAACTCCGCAAACTGAAAGAGGTTGAAGCTGTCCATGAATTGCATGTTTGGCAGCTTGCAGGAAACAGGATCATTGGTACTGCTCATATTAAATGTAAGGACCCAGAAACATACATGAAGGTGGCCAAGCGTATTAAAGAAATATTTCATGATGAAGGGATCCATGCGACTACCATTCAACCTGAATTCACCATTGTGGATTCGGATATGAGTTTTGAGACTATAGCCAAATGTGAATTACCCTGCAGAGACCAGTGTGCATTGAAGCAGTGTTGTGCACGTATGGAAAAGAGTACTGTAAATACACAAGAAAAGTCCCCCCCAATTAGTATCTCATTCACTGAAGTAGTGGTTGACTCTCCACATCAAAAAACCCGGAGGACTAAAAAAGAACATATACCTGCTGTAAAATTACACTCGAGTCATAACCGTCATAAACAATTTGAATCGGCTTTGTAATTCCCAAAGTTGTGCAAGTAAAGTCTAGGTTTGACCACATGTTGACCGTGGAAAGAGAAACTGGCATTAAAAGACATGGGCATTACAAAATAATGTAATTGTTGAAGTCCCTGTTCTTGTCGCAACATTTAAATCTTAGCTGCCTATTGGAAAGAACTTCATGGTGCCATCCTGACACAACATGTGCTTGTGTTAACTTTTCATTGAGTAGAACAGAAAAGTTTGCCAAAGTTGCAATAACCTTGTTCAGCCAGTTTTGGCTGAATTTTAAAGTTAAACAAAAAGTGATTTCCAACAGCATCTCTCCCAGATTGGAAGCCATTTTATGCTGGGCTTCATTTTAGGATTACTATTTCTGCTTACTGAGGTGTGTGTGTGTGTGTGTGAGAGAGAGAGAGAATTTATTTCTGCTTAATGAGGTGTGTGTGTGTGTTAAAATTTTGCAAAACATAGAGGAAAGAAACCAAAGTTGGCATTTAAAAAGCAGTAGAACATTCCCCTCCCCCAAGAATTTTAAACTTCCTTCTGAAATGAAAAAAGAATGGTATTTCAATTAGGTATACTCTAGTTAGTGGTGGCATATCCAGTTCTGTTGGAAAAACAACAACAGATTTTGTATTAAAGCTGTAATGTCTTGAAACTAACTCACTGATTTGCAAATATGATTAAAACAAAATGGGAATACATACAAATTTGCCCTGAGAAGTAAAACTAAATTTTCAGATTTACCCTATAGGGGACTTTTCATTGCTAGGGGCGGTATACAAGTGATTTTCTTCTTCCCCCAAGCAACATCATTGTTGTATATATGTTTTAGAATAGAACCCAAACTTTAACATATAGCTAATGCTGGGATTACCAAACAAGAGTAAGTCGCCATTTTAGCAGGGTCACCTGTGGCTTGCTGGAATGGATGCATAATTACTGAACGTGTTCTTTTTTGTTCTGAATTTTTTTAAAAAAACTTTTGAGGAAGTTAGAATGCATCAGCTTATGTTACTTAAATCATTAATATATATTTTCTTTTTGAAGTATTAATTCTCTGTCCTCAGCCATTTTGCTCATAAAGTGAAGCATAGCTGAAACATTTTCTTTGTAACAATTCATCCAGCTGCCTCTAGAACAGCCTATTGGGTTGATTCAGGCATTGCAATCAACAATTGGCTTGTCATGATGGCAAAGAGCTGCAGTCACTCTGCACATTCCCTTCTCCCATAGCCATGAAAAAAAGAACTGGAAGTTTTAATTTCAGTGACTTTTATTAATTAGAATTCAACTTTGTACCCTAAACCTAAGCTATGGCTAATCATAACTATGGTTTGATACAAGCCCAGGGATTTTGTCCTATCATGGTTATCTGGATTGACATGTTGTCCCAACTGGTTAATGTTTTTTTTTTTACCTAATTCTGTTTCCATGTAATGAAGACATGTGGTAGAACAAAATTCTAGCTCAGTTCAGTTTTATCTCTTGTATTACATTTTGAAAACCCATTGAAGCAAGCTTTGCGGTAAATTACAGGAGGAAATGCATTGTCTTATCAATATATGGGAGTAATCTAGCACGAAATCCAAGCTGAAATGTGTCTGAAGTGAACCATGGTTTTGTGTTCATATCACTTTCCCAGTGTACTAAAATTAGGGCTAATTCTTAACTTTTTAGGTGTGGCATCAATGTGAATCAGTTTCTGAAGTATTTCTGAGTGTCTTTTTTGGCAGACTTTGTTGGATTACAAAATTGTTTACAAACTGCATAATTTCTACCCCAGTACAGTCATTGTAGCTAACTGATACTACAAGAAAAACAAGACCTTTTAGGTCAGCTCATGATTTTATATTCTTCTCTACTTCTAGGAATTTATCTTGCCCTGTTAAAATGCAGGCTCTTTGATCACAAATGCCTTACTCAATAGTAGTTGAGCATTGTTCCCTCCCTGTCAAAAGTACAAAGAAAACTTCACTAATTTGTACTTCTTGTTATTAGCATGTCCTTCTAGAGCAGGGGTGGCCAAATTTTTGGGCTGCAGGATGGTCACATTCCTTTCACCAGAAGCATAAGTAAAACACGTTTACGACAGCCATGGGTGCATTTACAGCGTTTTGTTAAATGCGCGGGCATGATTTAATTCTGGTTCCGGGAGAATCATAGGCTGGATTCGGTCCACGGGCCATAGTTTGGCCACCCCTGTTCTAGAGGCAAAAGACAGCAATAGTTTCCATCTCTGCTCAACAATTTTGCATTTAGGCCTTATTTCTACAGAACCAATACATATGTTTCAGCACACTCTGAAGTATGATAAAGATGTACTTAAAGACTGGTCTGGCAATTCCTTCTGTGATCCTTTGACTGCAATGACAACCTGTTGATTAATACAGTAATACCTCAGATAATGTTTGCATCAGATAACGCTAAAACCGCATAACGTTAAGCAATCTGGAAAAAAATTGCATCCCATAACATTAAAATCCTATGGGATGTATCGGATAACATTTGCTAAAGCCTGTGCTGGTTACAGTGTATCTCTATGGAATTTTAATGTTATCCGATGCATCCCATAGGATTTTAACGTTATCCAATGCATGTGTCGGATAATATTAAAAATCGGATAACACTAAGACTTGTGGAACCAAGTTTTAGTGTTACCTGAGATTTTACTGTACTCCCAAATTGGCTCCCACACATTACTGCAAGCATACAATACCTGTGCTGCACAATTTTGTTTTGAAAGTTTCAGCTGCTTTTCTGCTGTCTGTACAAAGTTAGATGGGACATTGCTATTCCACTAGGAAAGGATAGGTAGAGGAAAACTTTAAATGCTCTGAATATGAGCTAGTTTACAAACTAAAAGTTAATTTCTTGCCTCCCATATGGTACACTTTCGATAAAGACAGTCTCACTTTTAATCTCTAATCACTGATGGGAGAGTAGCAGGTGTATACTTTGGGGTAGGTAAATTGGTTTGTGTGTGTGTGTGTGTGTTTTTAAAACTTTCTAAATCACAACCTTCAGCTCTCATTTTGAGCTTGCACTGTAGTGATGAGGGAGAAAAGCAGTTGAGTATATGGCATATAAAAGGAGTTCTCAACCTTTTAAAGCTGGGGGCCGGGTCACGCTCCCTCAGACAACTTCGGGGGCTGGATGGCTATTTCCCCCTCCTTTTACAATCTTGATTTTCTTTATTATGCAATGTCTTGTAATGTTTATGACTGAATATTGTGTTCATTTCTGGTTTTGCAAGTACATTTTCAGTAATGGTTGCAAGGTAATTTCCTACAAATGTTTGGAAAGCTGAGCATCTTAAATAGCTCTGAAGTAGAGGTGGCAACATGTTTTTGTACTTGGCATAAATATTCATGCCAGTTTTCCAAACTGTTCTATATGATAACATTCCCCCCCCCCCCCTCCTTAGTGCTGGTCTTGTTGAGAAGAGTGTTTCTAGTTAGACCACAAGCAAGATATCACACAGTGTTCAGTAGATGCTTTTATGGTGAATTCTTCAGAATGGGTACAGATTGGCAATCTGAATGTATTTCACTGTAGTTTTGCAGCAAATGTTGCCTTTTGGCCTTCTGGGAGATTTCATTGAGACATCATAGCATAAATTTATCTAGCCACCCCACCTCAGACATTCCAATGTATGCTGCAAAAAAAAAAAAAAAAAAAAAAGCACAGGTGAGCAAGTGTTAAATCTTCTGATCAGTAACATGAAACTGCTTCAAGAGACTGAACCCTTCCTTAGGCCTGGCTGTTTGTTGCGTTAATTACTATGTGTTAAACTGGCCCATAAATGAAGCGAGAAGCCTTTACACAGTGTTAAAGAAGACAACCTGTTGTTCTGGAGAATGATTCCAAACCATTAGCAGCTCTAGAAGCAGGCAATATTCAGGATCGCTTCTAAGGTTTGCTTTCTGTTCCCCCTCTCCTAGTCTGTGGGCGACTGCAGGTCTTGCTACTTACAAACAGTAGTAGCAGTTTGGTTTGGAGCCCATTTCAGATGAAGCTGTCTGAGAAGACCTAGCTAGGCACAGTCTCAGTTCAGTTAATAGGAAACTCTTCTGAATGCACTTTCTGATTTTTCTCAGTGATGAGGGAGCTACTTTTAAGTGTATGTATGTGTGTGTGTGTGAAAGGAGTATTATATATTTAAGGTATTGAGTACAATATTTAAATATGCTGCTTTAATTTCTTAACAGCATCGATGTAGCCTTCTGGGACTCTGGCTTATGTTTACAGAATAACTCTTAATATTATAATAAATATTCTGTTTTGTTTCTATTTGGCACCACCTTTTTTGCTCTTTATGGCCTGAAAGGAACTAATGTTTATGTGCCTGAAATACATGTTTGATTTTTCTTTGTGTTCTCTGTCTCCCCCCCCCCCCCTTCGTAAGCCAAATGCAGCCTTACTAACAGGACTTATTCCTCTGGGTCATTTTGGGGTTTCTGTCATTAAATTGCACATATTAAGAACACTTCCATGTCTTATAGATTTGTGAGTCTGGGGGTTCCTCCCTCCCACTCTAACCTTATATGTGTCTCTATTTTTAAGTGTTCTCAAACTTAGTCTCCAAACCCATAGGCTCTGTGGTAGCTAGAGAGGCATCTCCACCTACTTTATTTGGGTTGTGTTTGAAACCAATGTTTTGGAGACCGAATTGGCATATCTGTATCTGGTTTCATCGTACCAATGACAATGGGCTTCTGTTAAACCAGTGATGCTACCGTGTTTCTTTGGATATAAAGTACGCTCTGATAAGGAAATAAATGTTGTTATATAAACCATGGAATGAGGAAGGGTACTTTGTTTCACTCCCTTAACCACACCTTCATTTGCTGACATAGCTTTGGAAGCTCCAGCATCCATGGAACGTAGTTTGGGAAACTGATTTAGAGGACAAGAGGTTTTGCTAAAAGCAGTTCAGCTTTAAGGGAACACAGGGTTAGCTTGATTAAATAAGAGGTCTGGCATACAAGATACCAGCTCTCAAGCACCAATCTAGCTGGAGGAGTGTAGGTTTGCACAAATAACTTTTGTGCACATGTTCTTAATCCATGTGTGCCCATGGCGGAAGAGGTGGCTGGAGCGAGGGCGTGGGATGGATTATTTGGTGCCACAGGCTGTCGGTTGAGAATCCCTGTTATATACTATTCAGGGAAGCTAGAGACATGAAGACACCTTTGCTAGGTATTCATAAACTTTTGATCATATAAGGTAGGGGTTCGCAACCTACGGCCCATGGGCTACACCCGGCCTGCGGCACCATTTCCTGTGGCCCACTGCCCTTGCTCCTGCCGCAAGCGGCAAAAACAGCTGAAAACACGCTGCCCTCGCGACAACCCCTGCTGCCAGAACCGGCGAAAACAGCCAAAAATGCACCATAAATGCACCCGTGGCTGTTGTAAATGCATTTACAACAGCCACAGATGTATTTTACAGCAGGGTTTATGGCAGGGGACCACATGCCTGGCTCACTCAGCTGTCTGAGGGCATGGCTCGGCTCGTGGCAGGAAAACGTTGAGAACCCCTGGTATAAGGGATGATGGATCAAAGATAGTGGTACATATATAGCACTTGAAATGTGTAAAAGAAAGAGAAAAATCTTTAAAAATTAGAAAAACTTAAGATTAGTTTTAGTTTATTCATCTGGAGTTGCTGATAGCTGTAATTCCATTTTTACATGGAACTTTTCCAGGGCTGTGGAGTCGGTAGATAAATGTTCCGACTCCGACTCCTCAGTTTTGTCTACTTCTAACTCCGACTCTTGACTCCGACTCCAGGTACCTGAAATTCACTCCGACTCCAACTCCACAGCACTGGTTCAGTAGCTGTGACAGGGCTGTGGAGTCGGTAGATAAATGTTCCGACTCCTCAGTTTTGTGTACTCCGACTCCAGGTACCCGAAATTTCCTTCGACTCCGACTCCACAGCCTTGCACTGACTTGAACCTTGGACTGAAGATGGAAATAAGCCTTTCATGCAGGATAATAAGTCAGCAATTGGAAGAAACAATCCCAAAGTCTTTCACCCAGTTTCAAAATTGGGTAAGTCTTCTAGAGTAGGCTCATAAATCAGTCTCCCCAGATGGGTGTTATCCAGATGGTTTCAACAGCACCTCTGTCATGTATGAAAGCCATAATCCCATACATTAAGGGTGAAGTTGATGGCAATAAATACTTTGTTGCACATCAAAGAGGACAAAATGGATCTGCTCTAAAGGTAAGTTGAAGCTAAACTAATGGAACTCAAGCATCTCAGAAAATAAAATAAAATAAAAAACACAGTAGCACTTTAAAGACTAACTGCTATATTTTCACTGTTAGCTTTCGTGGATCAAGTCCACCTCATCAGACTTGATCCACGAAAGCTAACAGTGAAAATATAGCAGTTAGTCTTTAAAGTGCTACTGTGTTTTTATTTTATTTTATTTTGTTTGTTTTCTGAGATGCCTGAACCACAGACTAACACGGCTACTATTCCAAATAATGGAACTCAAGATTTGGGTAGAGAAAAAATAAGATGAACTTTCAGACACATCAAAGTGAAAGAATAAAACGCTGTTATGCAAGTTTCTGGCATATTTTGTCCAGAAAGGAAGGATCAAACAGCTAGTGGGGGGGGGGGGGGAGCAATCAAGAAACAAACTCAGATTGGAATATTTTGTTCTTGTCTTTGCAAGTGAGAATTGGCTCAAGATGTCTAAAATCTTTGCTCACATTTTCAAGAAAGTCTGCTGGCAAATTATACATTGTTAAAATTAATATAGCATAGGGTGGGGGTGCCCAAACTATGGGCCGCATCCAGCCCTGATGCCAATTCATCTGGCCTGTGTTGCCCTTACCGGTAGCACTCCCAGTAGCGGAAGTACTTCTGCTTCCAGGAGCACAGTGGGCCAGATGAATTGGCATTGGGGACCAGATCTGGCCCATGGGCCATAGTTTTGGGCACCCCTGGTTTAAGCAGAGAAAATAGTAAAAGGTAAAGGTTTTCCTTGCTCGAAAGCCAGTCGTATCCGACTCTAGGGGTCAGTGCTCATCTCCGTTTCAAAGCCAAAGAGCCAGCGCTGTCTGCTTCTGCAGACGTTTCCTTGGTCGTGACAGGCTAGACACGAGTGCATGGAACGCTGTTACCTTCCCACTGAAGTGGTCCCTATTTATCTACTTGCAATTTCTTGTTTTCGAACTGCTAGGTTGGCAGGAGCTGGGACAAAGATGGGAGCTCATTCCGTCCTGCAGTATAGTATTCAGGAATTGAACTGCTGACCTTCCACCTCCCAGTCAGTGTCTTAGCTACTTGAGCCACTGCAACCTAAAAAGCAGTGAAAATGGCAGCCTAAAATCTATCTCATCCTGTTGCAAAACAGATTGCAAGATGTGTTTTGCTTCTGGTGGGAGGAAACACATGACCAGCCCACTGAACCACGAGACTGGCCCGCTGAACCATGTGACCAGCCTATGGCCCAAAAAGTTTGGCCACCCCTGGCATAGGGCAACATTTCCCATTTCACCTTAAACCTGTCTTTTCCCAAATGGCTGTCATCTTGCTCTAGCTAGAATTTTTTTTTTTTTTTGCAGTTGTTATATAGCCTGACCAAGGATCAGGATGTTCATCTGCATATTGATGGGTAGCAAAGACATTGACTTGATTCCATGATAGGCTTTGGCACATTCTTATAAATTGGCATCTGAGTCTAAGCAATATGCTTTGCGTGTTCCTTCCTAAATGAAGATGTGCAAACATTATGTTAACTATATGGCCTTTCTATGTATATACAGTAGAGTACTTTGCAGTCTTAGGCCACCACTAGGGGATTTGGGCAAAATTATGTGAGTGATTTGTGTGTGGAGTATAACTCAGCCCTTGAGCTCCCTAGACACACCTGAAGTAGAGATTGTTTTCTGCTGGCTCTCTTCTCAACACTCTCCAAGTTTGATGAAGTTTGGAGTTAGGCTGCCCAAGTTATGACCCACCCCATCACTCTTTGAATTTTCCCCAAACCAAGGGGTGGCAGGCTACGAATTTTGCATAGCACTAGATATTAATTTACAGCAAGAGTTCTCAACCGTTTAAGGTTGGGGGCCAGGTCATGCTCCCTCAGACAGCTTCAGGGGCTGGAGGCCATTTTGCCCTTCTTCCACCACATGGCACTTCCTGGTGTGGTGGAGGTCCCCCCCCCCCAATGGAATGACACCACTGGCTGCAGGTTGAGAAACCCTGACTTACAGCAACTGTGTCAAATCTACCAATTCTATACTTCTCTCAGCTTCCTGGCTGAGAATTTGGAAATCATTCAAATACGTAGCTGTCCCATAAAGGTTCTAGTATAATTATAATAGTACAGTATAACACTTTCTCTGGATCACGTGGATACTGTAAAATGAGTCTGGGTTACTTTGTTTATTTATACTGTATATTTATATTTGTGTTCTGGGCTATTTCTAAAAATCTCAGGGCAAGGTTGTAGTTAGTGGGGTTTAGGGATGCTTTTGACTTCTATTGCCTGAATTACAGTCCTTCATGAGTCAATCCAAAAGATTTTTGAACTACAGGATGCAGGTTTTTTTCATACAAGACCCAGAAACAGCTTTTCAAATCAAGCCCAAAATACAGTTGTACCTCACTTAAAGAGCATAATGTGTTCCACAGGATTGCTCTTTAAGCGAGTTTGCTCTTTAAGTGAAACAAACACCATTGTAAGTGACCAATTGTGACTTCTGGTGGTGGGGAATTGTGAACCCCAATTTATTTGTTAAGCGAGTTTTTGGTTGGTTTTATTTGTTAAGCGAAGCGAACATTCAGAGAAAATTCTGCTCTTTAAGCGACTTACTCTTTAAGCAAGATGCTCTTTATGTGAGGTTTGACTGTATAGCATAACTATTTAGGCTATGTGAAGTAGTCCTTTGGCGCTAAGCCCATGAGGTTTGAGATGCTGTGTATGCCTTTAGTATAAGGCATACTAACCCTAGCCCACACATTTTTGCTTGTTAGCCACAGGTCTGCACAGATACTTAGTGTGCAGGTACAAGGTCTAAAGGCTGTGCTGTAAGGCAGAGTCAGCAATCCTGCTCTTAAGCCTGTGCAGAACTTTGTCAACCTTGAGCAGGATGTCTTTGAACAAGATAGGAAGTGGGGCTTCTGTAAACTTTAACAGGTATGAATGCAGACAGTCCAGCTGTTCTAAGGAAACACTGGTTTTCACAGCACACAAAAATGTATACCAAAGGGAAAAAAAGATTGGGTACAGCAGTGGTTCCCAACAAGGGGTACACAGCCCACTAGTGGACTTCAATTCCCAGAAGCCTAAGTCAGTACATTGGCTGATCAGTGCTTTGGGGAAATGACTTAGGCTTCTGGGAATTGAAGTCCAAAAACCAGCATTTGGTAAACACTGGGGTACAGGAATATCCATAGCTTTGAAAAATAAAGAGCAAGAGTGGGTTTAATCTACAGTTTCCTAAATCTACAATTTGTATTTTGCAAATAGCAGTTATTTTTAAGAACAGATGTTCTCTTTGAGGTTGTGGAAGAAAGTTCACAACTCTTAGTGTGGGCCTGATCCAGGGTAGGAACATGTGTGATTCCTTTAAGTAAAATAAAAACAAAAGGTTGTTGAGTTGCATTGCACTTATTACACTGTATAGTTTTGCCCTAAGACAGAGACTTAGGCTCCAATTTCCTGCCGCTGGGTGAAATTGGGCCAAGTACTGTACCTGTATTTCATTTTAACCTACCTCACAGAGTTGTGAGTAAGGATAGTCATCAGTAGCTACAAGTCATAATAGATACATTTCCCCCAGGATCAGATACGAGAAAAGCACAACAGCAGGAGAGGGCTGTTTTCCTAGGTTTCTCACAAGCCACTGGCAGACCAGGATATTAGACTAGATAGGACTTTGGCCTATTTTATCTCTCATGAGTGTAAGATGAGAGGGGAACTACGAATACTAGAGTGAGTTACTTAAAGAAAAGCCACACATAAATAGAATGAATAAAAACTCAAGCTGAATTAAGGTACAGTCAAACCTCGCATAAATAGCGTGTCACTTAAAGAGTAACTTGCTTAAAGAGCAGAGTTTTCTCTGAAAGTTCGCTTCGCTTAACAAAACCAACTGAAAACTCACTTAAAAAATAAATCGGGGTTTGGCAATTCCCCCCCACCCGAGGACACAATTAGTCACTTACAATGATGTTTCGCTTAAAGAGCAAACTTGCTTAAAGAGCAATCCTGTGGAACACATTATGCTCTTTAAGCAAGGTATAACTGTAAATACTGTATATAGGTTTCTTTTAAGTCAGAATGCAAACATTTGAAAAATAAACATATGTAGTCCTTATGTAACAAAATGGAGATCAGTTTTATGTCATCAGTTACACAAATGCTAATTAAATAACGTTAAGTTTTCAGTACATGTCTTATAGTAGATTCCTCCCTCCCCTGTAAACTGTTTTCCTACCAACCAAACTGTTTTCTTGCCTATTTGGGAAACATTGCAATTTGGATTTCTTGTGGTGCCCAGCAATCACATAGGAGACTGAAAAATACACACCGATTCTGATCTGGGGCCAAGTTCCTATTGTAGAGCTTCTATATTTTGGGACTGGACTGGACTGATTGCCCAGGTGGTGGAAGGCTTACCTTAGGACCGTGATGGTGAACCTTGGCACTCCAGATGTTCTTGGACTTCAATACACAGAAGCCCAAGCACCCTGTGAATCCACATGAATGGGTTTACTGTGATTCATCTGGCCCGCGCTGCCCTCGTCACTGCCCATACGGGCGTGTTTTGCTTCTGCTTCCAGGAGCAACGAGGGCAGTGCGGGCTGGTTGAATGGCAGTCAACCCATTCATGTGGATTCACAGGGTGCTTGGGCTTCTGCGAATTGAAGTCCAAGGAGATCTGGAGTGCCAAGGTTTGCCATGATGGCCTTAGGAGAAGTCACTCCCATTAAAGCTATCTCTTCCTTATGTGTTACTATCAGCTTGTTAATGACATTCATGCCAAGCTTTTCTGTCAAGGCAACAAACAGCAAAGTACAGGTTTAAACATGAAAGTCTTAATGATAACTTAATATAAAAGCTGTTCAATTAAAAACGGCAACAAAAGAGAAAGCCAGTATCTGCACAGTTTAAATCCCTTCCATAACAGACTAGGCCCAGAAATAGACATTAACTGTTCTTGTTATGTGCTGACAGATTCTCTTGGACTTATGGCAACTCTATGAATGAAAAACCTCCAAAATGTCCTGTCCTCAACAGTTCTGCTCAATTACTGCAAATTATAGCCTGTGGGTCCCTTGTGGAATCAGTCCATCTCTCAATTGGCCTTCCTTGTTCCTGTTGCCTTTCATCTTTTCTAGCATTATTGTTTTTTCCTCCCTCGACACCCGAAGGGATAAAAGAGAAAGTAAAGAAGATTGTTTGGGGGTTGTTTTTTTTTTTTTGCCTTCACATGATATGCTGAAAGGAGCACAGTCTGAATTTTACCACTTTTGCCTCTAGAGACAGTTTAGGCTTTACTTGATCTAGGATCCCAAGAGTATTTGCAAAACTTTCCTCCAGCACAACATTTCAAATAAATCACACACACACCAACACACACACACCAGTTTTCTTTACTGTCCACTTTTTGCTCTCATACATGGTGATCAGGAATACAATGGTATGGATGATCTTGGTTTTTTCTCTCCAGTGAAACACCCTTATAGTTAATATTTTCTAATTCCTTCATTGATACCCTTCCAAGTCTCACTTCTCTTCTAACATCTTGGCTGTGGTGCCCATTTGGTATACAAAATCTTTCACTATCTCAATGTCTTCATTGTCGATGTTCAAGTCAGGTAGTTCTTCTTAAGTAATGCTCAGCTGACAGTCCTGCTTCGACAATTTCTTCTTTTGCTTTCATTAAAAGTTGGTGGCACAGAGGTTAAACTGCTGTCCTGCAACCAAAAGTTTGTGAGTTCGATCCTGACCAGGACTCAAGGTTGACTTAGCTTTCCATCCTTCCGAGGTTGGTAAAATGAGTACCCAGCATGTTGGGGGCAATATGCTAATTAACTTTTGCACAACTTTGAGTTGTCCACCAGTTATGCTTGCTCCTAGATTGGGACTCCTTGATCCTTGCTGTGGCAAAAGCGGTCAGACAGTGGGCCTAACTACTTCAAGAGGTGATGAGCAATCCAACACTGGAAGCCTTTAATAGGGAATGGGACCATCATCTGTCAAATCTGCATTGAGCAGGGGTTTGGGTTTAATGGCCTAAAAGGCCCCTTCCAGACCAGTTGTTCTATGATTCTATGTAGTAGAATATATAACACATACAAATTGTTGTCTCAGCTGATCATGAAGGAGAATAAATTAGAACAAGAGGCTTACCCCTTCCCCTCCCAATTGGTACACTAAGGACCATGTAGTTATTAAAGATGTCAGTGAATAAAAGCAAGTTGAAGCCATGATATGATCAGAGAGGCAATATAGCAAATAACAAATATTAGATTCTTTGTCTAGAAAAATGCTTAATTTGACTCAGACACCATAAGCTACAAACAGAAGCATTGCTGGAGTCCCATGCTAGCTCATCCATGTTAAGCCAGAATTCAACTAGACTCTAGCTCAGGAGATCTCAACCTTTTTGAGCTGGGGGCCGGGTCATGCTCCCTCAGACAGCTTCGGGGGCTGGACAGCCATTTTGCCTTTCCTCCACCACATGGCATTTCCTGGTGTGGTGAAGGTGGGGCGGGGGCACATGAAATGGTGCCATAGGGAGCATTGGGCCGGTGGGCCACAGGTTGATAATCCCTGATCTAGCTTGTTGTGAACCGTCATGTGAATATGTTCTTTTTTTCAAACATTAGGCTGTTGTAACCTTTAAAAATAAGAAGTGCTTTGACAGATACTGTTATTTCTGCAAATTTGTGCAACTTCCTGCATTCTAGACAAAGGAATATAGGAAGAAATGTGAGAAAACAGAAGCTAAAGCACTGAGGATTATATCAGTGTTTCCCAACCTTTGGTTTTTGGACTTCAATTCCAAAAGCCCTGGTGGCGCGTGCTTAAACTGCTGTCCTGCAACCAGAAGGTTATAAGTTTGATCATGACCAGGGCTCAAGGTTGACTCAGCCTTCCATCCATCCGAGTTTGGTAAAATGAGTGCCTAGCATGTTGGGGGCAAAATGCTAATTAACTTGTGAGCCGCCCAGAGAGTGCACGAAGCGCTATGGGGCAGTATATAAGTGTGATTGTTTTGCTTTGCTTCAATTCCCAGAAGCACTGATCAGCCAATGTACTGACTTAGGCTTCTGGGAACTGAACACACACACACGGCCCCCGGTGGGCCATGTGCCCCACATTGAGAACCACTGGATTATGTACGAACTCTTTATGTAGAATTCTATCTTTGAGGGGTGTCACAGAAAATCAAATCTGGAACAATTCTATTTAATGGAGCAAAATTAATGGACAGTACCTTTTAGAACCATTGATAACCCTTTTCTTAAAAGATAAGAGTTTTATGCAACTAAACAATTGGACCACTAATCTAATAAAAATATTAATTTAATCATTTTAATGTTTCTCCTTAGAACTAAAAAGTTGAATCCTAGAAGCAAGTCCCTCGGAGTTCAATGAGACACTTTAAAGTTTGAAAAACTCACATCTTCAGAAGTGGTTAAAAATTAAATTATTTCCTTTTTCAAAAAGAAGTACCATACACTGAAATGCAAGTGTAGTTTTGGTGGGAGTTACATTAACTTCTTTTGCAGTATCGTTCCTGATATTGATTACATTTGTCGTGATGGCTGTACAGCCTCAATAAATGCTGTGCCTTGGGTTCTTTCATTAAAATACTGTAACAAATCAGAGCAGAGGTTTTTTAATTTGTCAATGTGTGTATGTAAAGTTCTATCCAATCCTCCAACAGTGAGGATTAGTACAAAGAAAGGAAAAAAGGGGGAAAGGGTGGCAGTAAATGTAAATTTTTTTGGTAGATTTATACTCAGATCTATCTTTGAGAAGGATGAGATAATCTACTGAATAATTATCCACTTGAAAGATAAGAGGATAAGATACAAGTGCAAAAAAGGAAGGGATTACTGTATTTGCCAGCATATAAAATGGATCACAGTATAAGATCCACCCCGTTATTACCAAAATAGCCCACTATAGGCCACTACAGTATATACAGTACAAGACACACTCCATTTTTCCATTGTATTTTAAGGGGGGAGTGGGTCTTATATACCAGCAAATACGGTAACTAATGGGCTTGGAGGAGGAAGAAAGGTAGTAATCAGATAGAAGAAAGTAAAAATGAATCAAACCCTTAAAACAGTGGCAAATTATAGAAAACTTTAATCTACGATAATTGCCTCAGACATCAGATTTAAGTGTCATGACAAGGCAGCAAATGGTTAGTTACTTCAGTGATGATCATTGTGTGTTTATTGCCAGAGATGGACAGAGGTGCTTCTGGGGTCTTCAGCCTTCTGGATCAAAATAAAGGATACTGGTCACCTTGTTTTAGCTTAGTGGGGGCAGACCAGTGGGAATGCCATTTTGTTTTTCCTTAATTCAGGTGGTATTGAATTTTACATACTTAATCTTAGAGTGTTACATAAAAATGAAATATAAATACAGTACCCCTAAATAACAGTTATAAGCAGAGTCTTCTTCTTTAATGTCCCAATCAAACCCTGGACTGCCAAAATGAGGCCACTTTCTTGTCTTTCTCATTGGCCAGGCTTAAGTCCTCATCAGTGCATGTTTCTGGCAGTAATTGGTAGACCAGCAAATGGATTCTGTATCTCTCCACATTCACACCGTGTGCTGTCGTCTGCCAGTAGCCCTTACTTGAGCATGTTGGTCTTACATTTAGGGACTCCGACCCCCAGCCTATTCAGGGTCCTCCAAGTGACGTAGGTGAGGTTGAGTTCCTCAGCTATATCCTCCCTTAATGTTGTTCCTTGCCCAGTGAACTCCTTCCTCCATTTTCTAATTTGGTTTTGCTCTTGTATACTCTCAAGAATGTTTGTTCTTGCCATAAAGCTTTTCCTGAATCTGAGCCAGTGGACTTGAGGCTCATATTCATTCAGAGGATGTTGAGGGTCAGTCTTTTGCTTAGTTCTCTAGGCATCCGCTACTTCTCTTCTGATCTTAGGTGGAGCGATACCAAAAAGAGGATATATTTTCTCAACTGGTGTAGGTTTGAGGCATTCCATCACTATACACATGGCTTCATTAACAGCAATGTCAACTTGTTTTGCATGTGTGGATGCGCTCCGTACTGGAGCAGCATGCTCTGCTTTAAAGACACTAAGGACCAAAGTTGATGTACATACCCTGTTTCCCTGAAAATAGGACCTCCTTGTATAGTAAGGCACCCCTATTTTTCCCCACCTCGGAAATATAACACCCCCCCCCCCCCGAAAATAAGGCACTGACCTAAATCTTGCCCTGGCAATTCGCTGTATCAGCAATAAATGTGTACTGTATTCTTTGTCATGGAAAAATAAGACATTCCCTGAAAATAAGACCTCGTGCATATTTTGGAGTTTTTTAAAATATAAGACAGTGTCTTATTTTCGGGGAAACACGGTAGTAGCATGGATGGTTGAGTTCCCCATTTGTAGTTTGTGAGTTTCCTGATGCTGTTGTTCCTTGTACTAACATTGGCTCTGGTAATCAGGCAGTGCTGCATTCTCAATGTGTTGTGTAAGAATTTGACCACAACATGACCAGCCCGGCATGAAGCCTACTTTCAACTTCATGATCTTTAGAAATACGATTGTGAATCATCCGTTCAAATGCCTTATAAAGGTGGCAAAGGAGTGACACTGGTCAGTAGCTTTTTGGGTCATCTGGGTCTTTGCCAGGTTTCAGTAAAGCAACAATTCTAGATGAGCAGAGTGATCCTAATAAATGGAGATAAACATGTCATATCAATGAAAGGTAAAAGATGCCTCTTTGTTGTGCCCCTAGAAATGGATGGGGCACCATTTTATCCCCAGTTATGAGTGTTCTCCTGGAGTTTATATGAGCCACAGCTTGCAGAGCTTGGAAAGAATACCTTGTTATATTATACATTTCAGGACCTTCTAGACAGCACGGCCATGCTGCTTAGGGATTCTGGGAACTAGTCCAATAATAACCTCTCCACATTCTGCACATGTTCATGTATTCATCATGTTTATAAATGCCAAAGGTTGTTTTTTTTTTTTCACTTAAGAAGGAAGAGCTGTCATTTGTCTGTTTCTAAATTCTGGATTATGCTTACAATGAAAATAATCAGCTGGGTGTATTAATTCCTGGCTACTTTCATCACAGTACATTAATTGCGATATGAGATGTTTTAAGAACCATCTTTGGTATTTCCTGTTTTGTGAGTGCATTTTCTGGTTTGTTTATTTGCTCTATAAAAAGAAAGGATGGATTTTCCCCCTTTCTTTTTCTTTTGGTTCCCAATGCTTAAGACTACTGAAACTCTCCTGGGAGCAAGGCCCATTGAAAAGAATCTATTTTATTTGCATCTTGCAGTGAGGGAGATGGGATAGTATCTCCTATCGCACCTGAGAAGAGGGATCAGCTCTTTGATTTTTTTTTGGACTGCAATTACTAGAATTCTCCACAAACACACACCTAAAGATGTCTTCATTTTGCTGAACCATAGCACTCCCTACCTTTTCCAGGCTTTGCTTCCTGTTCTTAAGATAAGGAAGAAAGCTACCATGGTTTTTCCTGGGAGTTGTAGTTCTCTCCTTTACAGCCCAATGGGCAGTATGGAACCACTGCACCAACTTTATTTTCTTCACTTTGACAACATGAAGCAAAGGTGAGAAAAGAGGCAGCAGTTTCACAGGCAGGCCTTGCCATAGGTGAGTGAAATATAGGACACCATCACACCATCCCTTTTTTGGTGTAGCCTAGCACTGTAATGGCAGACCTTGGCACTCCAGATATTCTTGGACTTCAATTCTCAGAAGCCCAAGCACCCTGTGAATCCACACGAATGGGTTGACTGCCATTCATATGTCCTGTGCTGCCCTCGTTGCTCCCGGAAGCAGAAGTAAAACGCACCCATATGGGTGCGTTTTACTTCCGCTTCCGGGAGCAATGAGGGCAGCTTGGGCCGGATGAATCACAGTAAACCCATTCATGTGGATTCACAGAGTGCTTGGGCTTCTGGGAATTGAAGTCCAAGAACATATGGAGTGCCAAGGTTCGCCATCACGGGCCTAGCACAATCTAAATAGGGTCACTTGAGGCCAAGAGGGAGCATCACTAGGCCACTTGGTGTGACCTTCATGTACCAATGTCATGTTGACCTTAAGAAACCCTATTCCCAGTACTGTATTGTGAAATGCAAAATGAGCCACTTCAGGATATCAGCAAATTAAGCACTTCCCATGTCCCTCTGCAAACGGGCAAGAGAAGAGAAATTATTTATTTATTTATAATTCACATTTATAGCCTCTCACTCGCCATGGTGACTCAGGGTGGCTTACAAATTAGTGCAACAAATAACAGTAAAATAACAATAGACAACAGAAAACAAAATGAAATAGTCACGGTCTTCCCCACTGGACCGTTGTTGGGGTCTGGGTGAGGGGCAAAGTCCCTCCCGGAAGTTGATGGGGGTCCAGAGTCAGATATTAACAGCAGCGTCCTTATCCGCCTGCACAGCCAGGGCGGCGTCTTCGGCCACCTACTTGGCCAGGGCAGTGTCTTCAGCCGTCCGCTGCACCGGGGCGGTCCTTTATCCCCCCCGGACAGCTGGTGGGAATCCGGAGTACGTGGTGGTGTCCTCGTCCACCCGCACAGCTGGGGTGGCATCTTATAAGAAATTATAATTTCTTTTAACTGTCCTAGACTGTCACTGGTACACATAGATGATTTTTTTTTTAAAAAAAATGTTTTCTTTGCCTTGTATGTAGTGCTGATTGAGAAAGTGCCCGTATACACGGGTTTCAATCAGAGTACTTCACACAAAGGCAAAGAAAAAACATTTTAAAATTTAATCTAAATTACTCAGCGCATCAACGATGGTCTAGAAAAATTAAGTGCGCTGTGTGTGCAATTGATCCACCACGTTTTCCCCTTGGTGTCTTCCATCAGTGACAATTTGCCAATACGTATCCATCAGTGGCTCACTTATTAAGCCAGTTCATAATACCAAAAAATTGATGCTGGCAGGCACCTTTGCCAGTTGCAAGGCTTGATAGTGTTGTTGTTTGTTGTTGTTGTTGATGATGACTTATATGCGGCCCCACTTGCGAAGTGCAACTCTGGGCGGCTTACAAATATACAGTATCTTCAAACCTCAACAGCACAAACATCAGCATAATAAAACATAATTTAGCACAATTAAATAGCAAGTAAATAACAAAAGTCCTTTGCTGGCCCCACGGCCAGGCGTTGGCAGGTCCCGGAGGTTGGAACGTCATCATCAGAGCCCGGGATTCAATGTCCTCTGTCTAATCCCAGTGATGACATGTACAAAAAAGGACTACAGAAAGCCCACCAACCCACACCAAAATAATAGAGCCGCTTGACAATGTCTAAGCAAGGGGTGGTTTGGGACTTCTTGGTGAAGGGTTGGCCCTCTCCTGCAATTATGTCATATGATCGCCAGGAAAAAAAGAGTGAACTAGCCCTGTCCTACAGCATATCAAGTCACAAATGTCCATCTGGTTGATCCTGTAGGCATCTGTCAGCGTGTGCCTGTAGGCTGAAATTCCAAATTTTTATTATGTGAATTTTGAGGATTGCAGTCCAAAAATATTAAAATGCCCACCCTGCTTGAGATGAACAGGATGCCTGAGAAAGTGTAAAGTTGACAGCCAAGACAGCACAATGTAATCCTCCATTAGAAAGCAAAAAAACTTATGAGAAGGTATTACTGCTCCACCTGTGGCTAATGCCTCCCTCTAATGATGAGTCCAGAGCTGGAAACACTTACTCAGAGCCTGGAAAAACTACTTTTTCTGGATGACACCCCCAGAATCCAAAGCTAGCAAGGCTGAATGTTTTGGAAGCTGTCAATCCAAAAAGTTATTTTCCCCCCAAGTTTTGCAGTTAGTATATGCTGCTGAGAAGTGTATTGATTAGATCAAAGTTTTGGTTTGGTACTTGTTCTATCTGTCTTATATTACTGGAATAAAATCATTTCCCCATGAATGAAAACTGAGATGACCTGACTTGTGTGCTGGAAGAAAATGTGACAGCAGGCAACAGAGATGAACAATACAAAATCTTTTGTTTCAGTAGATGTTGTACAAGAGAGGAACTTTGTTGTTTCAAATATTACAAAATCCCCGAGCTCATGTGACTTTCTGGCTGCATTTCCTGGTTGAGCTTGAGGACGGAGCTGACAGCTGTGTTTGTTTTAAGGAATATAGGGTGGATTGTGCAAGCAGGCCAGGCTGATACTTGAACGCCTTAGAAATATAAATCTGTGCTTTCGAAATTTCTTATACAGTACCTGGAATATACGTTTTAAATTTAAACCTGAAAGCATATTTCATTTACACCTAAATAGGCTTTGCCTGCCAACCAAAGGGGACCCTCATCTCTACAACCAAAGATTTTGCATGAGTCAGTTTCCCTCCTGACTGGTAGGAGCCAAATTCAGATTAGTGGAGCACAGAGAAAGCTCTATATTTAATCTGTACCATCTCCTGTTATAGGATCAAAAAGTAGATGATGGTGGGGGGAATCTTCTGGTCAGGTGATACAATACTAGACTAGTCTGGTCTACAATATGGCAGTTTATGATGTTTTTGATCATGTCTGTTGTCCTGCAGATACTATAGGAACCCAGTTCCCATCAGATCTCATTAGCACAGACAAAGGATAAGGATAACGATGGAAATAGTAGTCTATCAACATCTATTGGGCCTCAGGTTTCTCAACTAGATATGGTAATCATGGGGTGTGGATAAAATCTAAGAAAATTCACTATGCTTCCCCCAGTCTAAGGACCAACAGTACTAAAGGAAAGGAAGCTTGATTTTGTGCATGAGGTATCTTTAGAGCCTGGGGTCTAAAGAACATTTCTGCCTGTTCCCAGTTGGGATCAGGGCTCGCTGACTCAACAAGAGGCAATTTTTATGTGTGTCTTGCTTGCTTCCCAATCCTTGCCTGCCCTGCCTCTGTGATATCACAAAGCTCCAGGTGACATCATAAGACCCCAGCTTTTGTCTCAGGTTGTTGCCTTGAAATCCGAAAGAATGAGGTTCTGCTGACGATTTAGAGTTTAGGGGTGAGATTGTGATGGCTTATTGGTTAAGATGTTGAACTTGATGACTGGAAGGTCGCAGTTCATGACCTGAGTGCTGTATGACAGAGTGAGCTACCATCATCAGTTCCAGCTCCTACCAGTCTAGCAGTTCAAAAGCAAAAATTGTAAGTACTGTAGATAAATAGGTACCACTTTGGTGGGAAAGGTAACAGTGTTCCATGCATTCCAGGATTTATTCCTACTTACTACATGAACAAAGAAATCTCTGCAGATGCAGACAGCGCTATCTCTTTGGCTATAAACAGAGATGAGCACCACACCCTAGATTCGAACATGACTGGATTTTGAGCAAAGACAACCTTTACCATTTAGATGGGGCCTGGGAACCACAAAATATACTGGGTGACCATAGCTCAGCCCCACACTTTCTCATCTTGACCTGTGTCACAGAATTGTGTTGACAGGATAATGAAGGGGAGGAGGCAGGGAGTAAACTATACCTGTTGTCTTCAGCTCACTGGAGAGACTAAGATATAAACGTAAACAGTAAATACATTGAATGCTTAGTATGCTGTGAAGAATAAATGTATGTGTTCCCTTTTATTTAATAAGTTGTCTGCCTTTTTCATTGCAACTGCAGCAGTCACGAAATTCAAGTTTAATATTTTTCTTTTTAGCAGCAGGCCAGGTATAAACCAGTTGGCAGAATGACTCGAGGGTGGTGTGTGTGGAAGGAAGGAATCAATTCTGTTTTGACCAAGAGAACCTTTTTTTAGTTTGCTTTATAACCATGCCAAGGGAAATGGAAAACTCGGTTTCCCTCAGTTTATGATTCAGAGGTAAGGTTAAAAGTAGGTTTGGCTAGATGGCTAAATTGGAGCAGCCTGGAGTATGATAAATAGGGTTGCATAAGGTTTAATATGTTGTTTGATGGTAATACTGTATACTGTTTGATGAGCTGAAGACAACATTGCACATGTACCTCCTTTAAAAGAGAAAGAAAACAAACAAACAAAAACCCCTCATCTTTTCCTCTTCTCTCTCCACATCCTGGGAGAATGCTTTCAAAATCTTTCTCTAAATGCTTCCCTCATAAGTTTTTAAAAAGCTAACTTTGCTTCCTTTCCCTTTCACGGAAGAGCAAAGGATATTTTTAATTTCCTAATATTGTTAAGTGATTGAGCTGTCTGCATAAGCCACTTACTGATATTGGGAAACTGAAAGCAGATGGAAATTTGGAAGCAATAAGTTCTACTTTCATTTGATCCCAGCAATCATGAACTGGAGTCAGATTAGAATTGAACAATCCTTCTTGCACTTAAAAAGCAGACACATTTGACAGGGAGACAAAAAAGTCTGGATAGGAATGCTCTGAGGACAGGATGGTCCATGCTGGCGCATGTGTCATCTGGTCAGCAGGGAAAGGAGTGAACCAGACCATCCCCACAGTGGATCAAACAGTGGGATAAATGCCGGTATTGTCACACCTTCTATTCTCTAAACCCATATAAATTGTCTACTTCTGCACCTATGATTAAATTAAAAAATTACAAGCATAGTTCCTAATGATACATTGAGTGTTATATGTAATTACTCCCTAAGACTCTTGACTTAACAGTTTTATAGGGCCTTCCAGGATGTTAATGTGACTTACTTGACTTGTCTTCAGATGTAGTGAGCAGGTCATGCTTGAAGGTGTTTCTGCTCATTCCTCAAATGAAGGCATCATAGCACCAAATTCATACCCTGAGCGTGCCACTGAGTTGCAATGGCAATTATTTTTTAGAGTAAATATTTCTTTTGGTCCCAAGTGAAAACTTTAATAATTCACTTGCCATGACAAGACAGAAACCTGAGCCTAGAAGAGGCTTATTGGTATCAAAGCAATAACATATGTAGAGGTATGGGAGGTGTCTTCCTTCATAAAGAGGCAGGCATACAGACACTTTTGATAACCATTAATGTGTCATTAATTTGTTTCTCAGAACGTATTAGCCATCTTCCCTGGCACATGGTGTGAAACCGAATAATACAGAATGAGATTGTCATTCCAGAGCATGGACTCTATTTTACTCTTGCTGTCCTAACAAACAGAGTGATATATTATATTATATTATATTATATTATATTATATTATATTATATTATATTATATTATATTATATTATATTATATTATTCCCAGCACAGTCTTCAAGACTGATCGCCTTAAGGATAGCAAATGTTTGGAATTGGGTACAGCACTTAAAGAAGGAGGAGGAGGATTAGCATATGCAGTTCAGCTGCAAATTGATGCTATGTTTCAGTGATGGCGAACCTTGGCACTCCAGGTGTTCTTGGTCTTCAATTCCCAGAAGTCCAAGTCAGCACTCCTGCTGCTCAGGGCTTCTGGGAATTAAAGTTCAAGAACACCTGGAGTGCCAAGGTTCACCATCACTGCTATCTTCTCTTTAGAGTGTACATTTTCTCTCTATTGGTGATGCATGAGTGGCCATCCCAAATGACAGCCTTCTGAGCTGTGCAAGGAATCTAATACCACTCCTGGATCAAAACAAGATACAGGGTAAAAAGCTTGGCCGGAGAAACAGGCTCTGCGAAGTCCTGACAATAATGTAGTGACACCCAGTATCACCAAAACAATTAGTGAACTGACTAATGGTGCCGTGGAGGAAGCCAAGCAATTTTACTATTCTCATTTTACACAAGATGGCACAGGTAAACTTAAGATGAAAGCTCACAAAAAATGTGAACAGGTAAATCTGCTTTTGGTGATGTAGCATTTCATACCAGAGCTTACAAAAGCTTCCCTGTGACTTCATCTGAAGGAATTCCTTGCATATAGAAAACATCTATGTTAGAGAGAATACATGTGTCCTTTCCTCCCTCCTAGCATGATAGTTTTCTATGTTCAGGGAAATGCTGTTGATGAGGCCCGATATTGAGCAGATGTCATCTAGCCCTTTTTAATTCTATTTTGTTTTTAGATGTGTTAACTTTAGCTTTGTATGTTATTATATGCTGGTGGTGCATCTGGCATGAATAAAGAAAGAACAGCATTTCCTCTTGACAGCATAAGGTCCTCCTCAATGCACATTGAGGGGCATTGTGTGCATTATATCATATGGGAGATAGTTTGTTCTTCTTCGCATTCACACAAGCTGTCATCTACAGGAAAAACCCACTTTTTCAGATTAGCCCTTGATCTTCCTACCCTGGCACACAGTCTGTTTAATGTTTTCCACACAGGCCATGGTTGTTCTTGGCCAGGTGGTAGAGAGCCATGTGGTTCTGCCCAGTTATCTGGTAGCTCCTTGCTTGCCTTCCATAGTTTGAAGGGCTGGTTGTTTGGGGAGGGGAAAGGGGGAGATGTTTTGAGGAAACTATGCCTTGATTTCAGTCTCTGCTTTGGTGGTTGACGATCAAATGGTAGGTGTGTTTCTGAGAATCTTGCTTTGCCTCTCTCTTTCTGAGCAGCAATTTCCTGATGGAATTTTGTTGAAGGGATGCCAGCTAAGTAATGCACTTTTTGTATTGGAGTTGGCTTTAAATATCCTGTGACCAATCTTACTGTTTTGCATGTTTTGATCTGCACCATACCGGAGTAACAAAGCTAGCACAGAGGTTCTGGATCAAAATCTGGACCTACAAAAATAATGAATCGGAAAGTTGTCACCAGAAACAACATTCTTAGGAAGCTGTCTGGTTCAGACTGAGGTGAACACATCCATGAACAATAAGAACAGAAGCTCTGTCTCTGAGCTATTCAACAGCAAAATACACTAGCACAGTATGGTATAAATCAACACATGCCAAACAACTAGATGTAGCTCTTAATGAATCATGCAGGACTATGACTAGCTGGAAATACATTGTGAAGCGCTAGAAATAATGAAGGAAATAAAGTAATACAGCATAAAACCCCTCTACTTCATAGATATATAACTCCCTTCAACCAAGGAAAAGTTTTCTGCACACCTCTTAAACTCCAAATATCAAACCAGAAGAGACTAGGCTAAATTAACAGAGAGCAAAACAACATACCTTACAACTGGGATGATTACCAAAGAATGTCTCCTACTAGGACAAGATTATTGCTGGACCATCTAGAAGTAACTTAATAGATATCAAATAAAAGTAGGATTATCACGTAAAAGGGGGCTACTTGGATACAGGACCAATCTTCTGTTAATATGGAGAAATATAAGCAACACAGCATTTTTTTGTATGTGCAATGTATGCCCTACCATGTGTACAAAAGAAGATCTGAGTAAATGACCAAGATAATGCTATCCAAGGTAGGCTAGTTCTGGTCAAAAATATTCTAATCATTTTAACATTTCCGCCCAAATTGTATCCATATATCAGCTATAAAAATTTTTTTTCCTGGCATGAGCTTTTGCAGTTGTTTTATACTAATTTCAGGCTGCTGATTAAAAATATGATCTCAATTTGCTCTATCACATCACATTTTTATGCTATTGGCCAACCCAATTGTCATTCCTGACTGCATGTTGGTGCGGGCCAGTTATAGAATTATAGTGATAAAATTAGTGATTATAATGTGATGTTATGTAGATAACCTTATTTATGTATATATTTTAGTGCAGTTTGTGATATAACAATGGACATAACATCAGAAAGAAGGAAATGCCGTAATGACGCAGATATCTTCTGTTACATCTGTGGCAGCTTCACCTTGTGGGATCAAAGGTGCAACATCACTACCTTTGTCAAGAGGGTGTATCTTGCCTACTTTAAAGTACTACTGGAAGACCAAGACAAATGTTGGGCTCCTCATACAGTGTACAAAACCTGTGTCGAAACATTGCAGTCATGGTCTAAAGGAATGAATTCTAAGCGGAAGTTTTGTGTGCCAATGGTTTGGAGAGAACCAAGGAACCATGTGGATGACTGCTACTTTTGCCTTGTCAATGTCAAAGGTTTCAATAAAAAGAACAGACACCACATACAATACCCCAATATCCCATCTGCCAAACGACCAGTTGGACACTGTGAGGAAATACCTGTGCCTGTATATACAGAGCTACCCGAGATTGATGTAGAATCCCACAGTTAATCCGGTTCTACTACACATGGTGAGGATAATGATGCTCCAACCTATACACCATCTGATGCAGATTCTGTTAGTCTGTTTAGTCAACCTGAATTGAATGATCTGGTAAGAGATTTGTATTTGCCAAAGCACTCTTAAAGGTAGTGATTGTTGGCTTCCAGGCTGAAAGAGAAAGGACTACTCAGACCTGGCACTAGTGTCTCCTTTTATCGTAACAGAGAAGCAGCACTGCGAAAGTACTTCCAATCTGACGGTCCACTTGTTCATTGTAATGATGTTAAAGGGCTTCTTCTCCATATAGGACTGCCCACATATGATTCCAGTGAATGGAGACTTTTTATCGACAGTAGTAAAAGGAGTTTAAAATGTGTGTTATTGCACAACGGAAATATATTTGGTTCAATCCCAATAGGACACTCTGTACAAATGAAAGAAGAGTATGGCAATATGAAGACAATTCTGGATAGATTGGATTACACACATCATGGATGGGTGATCTGTGTTGATTTGAAAATGGTAAATGTTTTGCTGGGCCAGCAAGGAGGTTGCACCAAATACCCTTGCTTCCTTTGCTATTGGGACAGTAGGGCTACAGTAAAACACCTTGTAGTAAACTACTGGCACGAGAGGGATTTAACCCTTTGCACTGGTGTAGTGAGGGTGGAGGGGGCGGCCCACCCCAGGCAGCACTTTGCAGGGGGTGCCGACACCGCTGCCCCAGACATCCTGGCAGCCGGAGCAGGCGACGGGACCCTCTGTCACTGCCGGCTCCCTGGGTCCTGCCCCAGGCTAGAGGGAGTGGGCCCAACGATGTGGTGGAGACCGGGACACCCCTACCCCTTCTCCATCCCCCTCCTCCCCAGGTACCCCCTCCACACAGCCTGCCAGGCTGGGGCAGCACAGCCCCAGCGGGGAGCCCACCGTCAGGGTCCCAGGTACATGGCCGCCCCGCCTCCAAGCACAGTGGCTGCAGTTCATCTGCCTTCGGCAGCAGCAGTGCCCAGGAAGGCGGGAAGCGAGGCCAACGGTCACCGTGGCCCAGCTCCGGCCAGGCTGAGGACACCCCAATGCCTGGTTGGTGCTGCTCCGGCCACTGGGCCACAACGACTGCTGGCCTCGCTTCCTGCCTTCCTGGGTGCTGGCACCGGGCTAGGAGGTGGGGCGTCCACATGCCTGGGACCCCGACGGAGCAGGCAAGGGTCTGGGACAATGCGGCGCAGGCCCAGCAGTGAGCCCACCTTCGTCATACCAGGTGTGCAGCAGCCCCGCTTCCAAGCCCGGCAGCGGTAGCTCATCCGCCTTTGGTGGCAGTGGCTCCCAGAGGGGCGAGGCCGGTGGTCATTGCAGCCCAGCACCCGCGGCTGGAGCAGCGACAGCCAGGCCTTGCGGGGGGAGGTCCTCGTCCTGGCTGGTGCTGCTCCGGTTGCAGGCGCTGGGCCGTGGTGACTGCCGGCCTCACTTCCCGGGTGCCGCTGCTGCCAAAGGCGGATGAGCTGCTGCCGCCAGGCTTGGAGGCGGGGTGGCCGTGCATCTGGGACCCCAATGGTGGGCTTCCCACTGGGCTCGCGCTGCACCACCCCAGACCCTGGGCCTCGTCTGCGCATTTGGGGTCCCAGGCGCTCAGCCGTACCGCCTCCTAGCCCGGTGAAGCCTGAAGGTAGGACTTTTCTACCTGGGTGGGTGGGTGAGCCTGGGGGGCAGTGGCAAGTTTGGCCTGCGGTCCTGGGCGACTAAAACCCTATGCCACTGACCCTTTGTCTTGGCAATGGTCCTGGTTGGATTCACTTGAGATGCCTTCTGTTTGCGGTAGGATTTTGCAATGGGTTCTTGTCAGTACCACAGTGAGTAGGTGGAAAATTTACTTTTCAAGTCTAGAGATCCTGGAAACCTTTAGCTTGCATGACTATTGTTAAATTAGGCCAGAGATTTTGGGAGCTATAGTCCCTCCCTAGCTAAAAATTCCTAAACTATAACATAAACAGACATACAGTATGTTTATTGAGCACTGCACATAGTTAATATCTGTGTTTTTTCTTTATTTAATTAGCACAATGTACAAATGGCAAATAACAAAACAACATTGTAATAAAAGGGACACTGTCTTTGTTATTCCTTTGCCAGGGACTTTATATAATTTCCAAGTTTCACAAGATTTGGAAACTTATTTCTTCTCCACCAATTTCTGATTCAGATTAAATATATTGATTTCTCACCTCTGTATTTTGACCTACACATTCAGGGACCTCCCCTTCTTTACTTTAAAGCAGGGGTTCCCAACCTTTTCAAGCTGGAGGCCAGGTCACACTCTTTCAGTCAGCTTCGAGGGCCAGACAGCCATTTTGCCCTGCCATTTTGCCCTGCCAAAATGGGGGCAGCCATTTTGTTCCAACAGCTTCAAAGGGGTAGCCATTTTGTTTCTTGAATGCCCTTGGAGGTGTGGGGGCCACATGGAATGGTGCTGTGGGCTATATCCGGCCCATGGGCCTTAGGTTTCTTTAAAGAAACACTATGTGTTTCCTTATATATTTGTCAAGGTTTCATGTATTTAAATCAGTCACCTTCTGGACAATTTCCCTTTATTTTAAAAATGCAATTCTATAATCTCTGTCTATTCACTTTTCCAGACTTTCCCATTCCAGCGAGCTGTAAGCCATTTTAAAGTAAATTAAGAGTAATTACCTTTCATGTGCATCTATAGCTATACATTATCACATTTTACACAAATTTTATATAAATCCATATCCTTTTTTCTCTCTCCTAGTGATATGTAACATTGTTAGAAACTAAAAGCACATTAATGTTCCAGTGATAATTCCTTCCAAGCTTTATGCTTCAGCCAAACTTTCAAATGCAGACAGGATGATCACCAACAAAACAAAACAAGTTAATTGGCAAGGTACAGGAAGTGAGCAAAGCTCATCTAATAAAAATCCAACTTGTTTTGATGCTTAAGGAGCCCTACTTCCAACAGCCTCTTATGCATCAGTGGCTGGGGCATAGATTGAATTACTGTGATGTTGAATGGTTTGCCTTGTATTTGAACTGAGATCATTCTGTCATTTTTGACATTGTATCCCATTATTACTTTTCTTACTCTTTTATTGACTATAAGGGCCACTCCATTTCTTCTAAGGCAGTGTTTCCCAAATGCTGGTTTTTGGACTTCAATTCCCAGAAGCCTAAGTCATTTCCCCAAAGCACTGATCAGCCAATGTACTGACTTAGGCTTCTGGGAATTGAAGTCCACTAGTGGGCTGTGTACCCCTTGTTGGGAACCACTATTCTAAGGGATTCTTGTCCACAGTAGTAGATATAATGATCACCTGAATTAAATTCTCCCATTCCTGTCCACTTTAGTTCACTGATTTCCAGGTTGTCAATGCTCAGTCTTTCCATCTCATATTTGACTTTGTCTGGCTTACTTTGATTCATAGATCTTATATTCCAGGTTCCTCTGTAATATTGTTCTTTACAGCATCGGACTTTCCTTTCACTATCAGACATATCCACAACTGAGTGTCCTTTCGGCTTTGGCCCAACTGCTTCACTCTTTCTAGGGCTACTTGTACTTGCCCTCCACTCTTCCCCAGTAGCATATTGGACACCTTCCCACCTGAGGGGCTGAACTTCTGGCATCATATTTTTTAGCTTTTGGATATTGACCATGAGGGATTTTTTTGGGAAAGGATACTGGAGTAGTTTGCCAGTTCCTTCCCCAGTGGATCACGTTTAGTCTTAGTTCTCTGCTATGGCTTGACTTTCTAGGGTGGCCCTACATGGCATAGCCCATAGCCTCATGAAACCACACAAGCCCTCTCACCATGGGAAGGCAATGATCCTTGAGGAGCATTGGCCCTCAAACCAAGAGATCTGCCTCAAGGAGCTAATTCTGGTTTTAATTTTTCATATTAGTACAGTGGTACCTCCCATAACGAACGCTTCGCATAATGAAAAATTCGCATAATGAAGCGTTCGCTATGCAAAGGCAATACCCAGCATAACGGGGGAGGGGGGACATTTGTTATGCGGGGTTTTCAGTAGCCAGGGTATACCCACTCATTGGGAACCCGATTAACAAACATTTTCCCCATTATGCGGTGTACTGCCAATAGTGCTTCACATAATGAAAAAACCTGCATAGTGAAGAGCTCAATGGAACGGAGTTTTTTTCATTATTCGGGGTTCTACTGTATTGTATTTTAGTTCCCAGAAATCAATTTTAGGGTGTTTTCTGACTTGTGTGTCAGAAGAACCCAACAACTGCACACTTTGCCTAGGGGGTAAGTGAGGAGGTGCACCATATTGTGTTCTGCTTCAGACGGCAAAGAGATTTGGACAAGCCCTGCAGGAATGAATAAATTAAGTATTTACATCCTTAGAGGCTCATGAAAATAAGGGGCCAGCCCTACTGCACAGCTAGATAACAATTTGTCTGTTGTCAAAAATATACCTCCTACCTTTTCCCAAACTTTCCTCAAGAACTGGAAAGCATACCAGAGATCATGAGTCAACTTCCTGGGTGCTGTTTCAAATAAGAGAACTTTCATTCTGCTACACCCAACTGAATATGATCAACACCATCACATCTCAGCTGTTGATGTTACCTTCTTGGCATTGTGTATGACATACCATGGCAATTATACTATCTATGATCTGAGTCACAATTAAAGATGAATAGGAATCAGTTTTAGTTACTGATCTGATCTGATGAAATCTGCATAAAAGATACAAAATAAGTGAAGTGGCAATTCTGATTTAAAAAAAAATTTCCTAGAGGAATTTCCATACCACTGCCAACCATAGGGTAAATAAAATAACTTGCATTTATACAATATACATTTCCCTTCTACTAGTTGATGTACTATTTCTTGTTGTTCCTTTCAAGCATTCTGTAAATATCTTATTGGATATTGATAAGAGTCGCCTCGGCGAGTGGGCAGCAATATAAATCTAAATAAATAAATAAGCATCCAAGAGAAACTGCTGAGATTATCACAGTTAAGCATTGCTTATCAACAAGCAGCTTAACATGTACGATCAGAAATATGACCAGGCACATGAACAGCATATGGCCAGCAACTCATCAGTTAAAACATGACAATACCCACAATTCCTCTTCTGTGCACATAAATATTCAATAGGCTTCCAGGCATTTCTTTCCAGAGAGGTGTGTAGCTGTGTGCAGTAGTATATACATGCATTCATGCTTTTGCACTTCTGTTTCCCCACCAAAATTCAGATAACGTGTCCAAAAGAGATTGATCAATTGATTACTGGTATTAAGAAACTAGAACCCAAAAACCTATTGATATTGAACATGATGGGAGGACTCTGATAACGGATAAAGCAATTCTTCTTCTTCTCTCCCTCCCCTCCTCCTTCACCGGGGTATACTTGTTCAATGGGAAACCCGGTTAACGAACTTTTTTCCCCTTGTTATGCAGGGTACCTCCCATAGGGTACCGCATAATAAAAAAAAACACATAGCGAAGAGCTCCGTGGAATGGAGTTTTTTCATTACGTGGGGTTCTACTGTAGATACATGCCACTTCGGTGGGAAGGTAAACAAAGTTCCATGCAGTCTGGTGTTTAGTTATGCTTGCCACATGTCCACGGAAACATCTGCAGACACAGATAGCACTGGCCCTTTGGCTATAAACAGAGATGAACACTGAACCCTAGAGTCAGATATAACTGGTTTTTGAGCAAGGGTGACCTTTACCTATTAGCATGACATTTTGTTTTGGTTGTATACTAGCCTGTTGTACACCCCAATGTTTATGTCTATATCCTTCTGGACAAACCTGCACCAACAAGGAGAATTACACAAGCAAGAAATCAGTGACACAACCACTTCACAATGAGAGTGTGACCAATTTGTAGGCACACTGGCAAAAGGCCCTGAAGTGTATGCTCAACAATAGTTGAAGTCATGACTCTCACTGATCAGATCAGAGTGTACCATTTTGACAGAAGAGGCACTTGTTGGTTGACTGTTTACCTGATTCAGGCCAAGTTAAGTGAGAGGCTAGTTTGTACACTGCAAGACAATTCTAAGGCTGTTTCTGTAGAAGGAAGGTCCACTCAGTTCAACAGAGGTGAATCCAAGGTAAATGTGTTTAGGAATGCAGCCTAAGGGAGTGTTTGAAAGCAGGCATTTGATAACTGAATGGGGAATAAAGTTGCTTCAGGTGGATCTAACTATTTGAAAGACAATACTATTCCAGGCTTCCCGGGATGATAGCATGACTCTACTGCCTGGCCAAGAACAACCATGGCCTGTGTAGAAAGCTTTAAATAGACTGCATGCAGGGGTAGGAAGATCAAGGGCTAATATGAGAAAGTGGGTTTTCCCTGTAGATGGCAGCCTGCGTGAATTTCCTATATAATACAATGCACATGATGCCCCTCAATGTGCACTGAGGAGGACCTTATATTGTCAAAGGGAAATGCTGTTGATGTAGCCTGATATTGGGAGGATGTCATCTAGCCTATTTTAATTCTAGTTTGTTTTTAGATGTGTTAATGTTAGCTTTGTGTGTTATTATATGCTGGTGGTGTATCTGACACGAGTAAAGAAAAACAGAAATGGGAGAACAGACATTGGAAAATGAGCACCCCTGTAAACACTGTAGATTAATATAACTTAAGTAGATACAATCTCAAAAAAAAAAAAAAAGGTTTGTGTTAGGGTCTCCAAATGGACCCATGACTTTGAAGGCTGCGTTTAAGGTCTCCAAATCTATTGGACGTCACTATTCCTCACACAGAAACAGATTTCCTCCATACAGAAAGATGAACAACAACTCCTGTAAGCCTTCAGAAACAGTGATCTGTCTTTTAAGTAGATTATATACACACAGCCACTTTTTAGCAGCTCCATATTTTCATTTTTCACCTCCACTTTTGTGTTGTCTTTTTTTTTCTTTTTGCAATCCACATCACTTCTGGAGGCTTATGGGGCTTGAAAGTGTGCTTGTAGATCCATTAAAAGTTGGCAAGCTTGCTCTGTGATAGTGGAATTAAGACTCAAAAGAAAGAATATATTAATTTTCAATTCCTTAAATATGTATCTGACAAATCAACATTGGAATGACGGGTGTATGCTTCTAGTGAAATAATACAGCATGGTAAGTAAAAATAATATGAAAAATTTAACAGCAACATTTTTTTAAAAAATGATCAAGCTGTGAAGTATGATGGCTATTTTTTTCTCTCCCTCTCTACAGAAGAGTTTACATGTGTCAGTGAAGCTGAAAACTATGTCATCAGGAGGCCAGACTCCATTATGAACTTGGATTCCTAGCAGAGTCACCCAAGGCGAAATGGTCACAACTGAGACCGGATTAAGCTGCATCCACCCTTCCAAGGATAACAGTTGCATTAGCACAGGGATGCTCAAACTTTTAGGGCTGTGGGCCAGTCACAATCTGGGTTTTACTTCCACTTCCAGGAGTGATGAGGACAGCACAGGCCAGATGAATGGGCATTGGGGGCCATAGTTTGGGCACCCCTGCATTAGCAGAAGAGAATCAATAGTTCCAAATGAGGATGAGGGTGGTAGCTACTGGGCAGCGGTGATAGCGGAAGGTGACAATGGCAGATGAGGCAATGACACTGACATTCCAGTTAACTTTTGTTAGTACCGCGAAGCAGGTAGGAATGGTTAAGCCCCATGATCTTTCCTTACCATGAAAACCCTATGATGAGACAATCCAAAATGGAACAAGAGATAGTGCACAGCATATACTGATGGACATTATCATCATACAAAGCACCTGAAGGACACTAAACTGGGAATTCCTGATCTATACCAAGGAACACCAAGTCTCCAAGCTTACAAGAGCAAGGTCTTCCTATTGTGCCTAGAGATAGTAAGAAATGAGCCTGAGACATTTAACATGCAAAGCACATGCTCTACCATTGAGCTTCAGCCACCGGGAAATAGCACAAGCTTCCTTTTCCCAATGTTCATGCACCTTGATAAATACTATTGCTCAGTGGAGAGCAGCAAAATATTTTGCTACCACACCATGGCTGGAGCCTACGTCATGGGCAGAGCCTATGTCATGGGTGATCTAGTCATGCCTGCCATATGGCCATGTATACATCTGCAAACACAGGCAGCACTGGCTCTTTGGCTGTAAATGGAAATGGACACTGCACCCTAGAGTCAGATATGACTGGCTTTTGAGCAAGGGAGACTATGAACCACTTGTAGGGACAAAACCTGACGTCAAATTTGAATACCAATCAAGGATCTTCTGTTATTAGGTAAATGTTGCCCTTGCTCGAAAGCCAGTCATTACCAACTCTAGGGTTCAGTGCTCATCTCTGTTTATAGCCAAAGAGCCAGTAGACTTGATCCACAAACGCTCACATTAAAATACAGCAGTTAGTCTTTAAGGTGCCACAACTTTTTTGTCTTTTTGTTTTATTTACTCTCTGATATGTTTGCACAGAATAAAGCTTTTTAAATGGTATCTGTGTTAGTCTGGGCAGGGCAGGGAGGTGGGCATGGCCACCTAATTTTGCTACCTCCCCCTGCCCGAAGGCCACCCAATTTTTCTACCACTACCACCCCCGAGAGCGGAGTGCATACCTGTTGCTGCCCACCACTGGTATTGCTGAATGTTTTGTCTTCACCAAATGGCTCTGTATGTGTGTGCATGAGGGAGAGCACGAGATTCAGTGCCCTGTCTTGCTCTGTGCCTCAGTCTATTCCAGACACTAGCATGATGAGCCTCAAAACAGAGGCCTTTGTTTTCCTTTGAGCCCTTAAGTGGTGCCAAGTACCTCCTTGAGTGAAATCCAATATTTGCTGAACGTTTATCTGCTGCATTTCTGGAGGGTTGCCCAGAGTGTTTGTGTATGCTTAGAGGGAAGAATAGCCCTGGAGCTGTAGAGATTGTACCTCTATTAACCAAAGGGGAATGAAAACCTCAGAGCATTTGGGCTGTCCCAAAAGAATGAGCAGAACTCTTTTAGTCTAACTAATATCTTGATCCCTGAGATACAATTAGGAGTGTCTTTCTGTTCTTTTTGTTATTGCCTCAGATGATTTCAATTTATGCAACACTGTTTGCTCAGGGCAAACACCAACTGATCTTGACAAAACTGAACATGAAATTCCACTTGATAAACTTTGCCATTCAAAGAAGGCCCTTTTTTTCTGAAGTTCTAGGGTTTTTTTTTTAATGGCTTTCCTTACTTCCAAAGGTAGCAATTCTTTGAACTTCCTGGGCATCAAGATCACACAGTCTGGCCATATCAGAAAGGCCTCCAGGACTGTAACAAGTTTTAAACATTTACTGCCAAAAGGTAGAGCTTCTTAATCAAGCCAAGTAACTACAGTTAAATACAGTTGTACCTCGTTTAAGAGCATAATGTGTTCCACAGGATTGCTCTTTAAGCGAAACACCATTGAAGTGACCAATTGTGACTTATGGTGGGGGGTTTGCGAACCTCAATTCATTTGTTAAGCGAGTTTTTGGTTGGTTTTATTTGTTAAGCGAAGTGAACATTCAGAGAAAATTTTGCTCTTTAAGCGAGCTACTCTTTATGTGAGGTTTCACTGTAGTCATCTGCTGCATGTTGGTTTGGGCACTGGGTGTACCACTTGGGAGAGATCCTTGAGACCACAGTTGCCTCACAGAAGTGCAGGGGGACAGTCCTTTCACACTACAAAAAGAACCCCATCAAAATGTAATACAGTAGAACCCCGCATAACGAAAAAACTCCGTTCCATGGAGCTCTTTGTTATGCGATTTTTTCATTATGCGAAGCACTATTGGCAGTACCCGGCATAACAGGGGGGGGGGGGAAGTTCGTTAACCAGTGTTTCCATTGAGTGGGTATACCCCAGCTACCGAAAACCCCGCATAACAAAAAAATTTTTCATTATGTGGGATATCGCCCTTGTATGACAAATGCTTCGTTATGCGAAATTTTTGCTATGCAAAGCGTTCATTATGCGGGATACCACTGTATATAAATATATGAGGCAGAAACATGGTTACAAGCCAGGCAGCAAGCCTTCTCATATGATTGTCCCACATTCATGTACTGTTTCTGCACCAATGAATGTTTTGCTGTCATTCAGAAGAAGGACTGGAATATAATCTCTATGTGGAATTCCTCTACATACCCCTTTGATTAAATGCATGACTTTTTAAAAAACCAGGAGAGGAGCTGTCAGTAACGTCACATAGAATTCAGCCACCTGGGGCTGAAGCCAAATTTACCGCCCCCTGGTGGATGCTTGTGCCTGCTCCCGCTAGGGCTTCTGGGAATTGCAGTCCAAGAACATACATAGCCCAAAAAGTGCCGCCCAGGGCCGGCCGCCCCCCCCCCCCCCAGCAATGCAACTGGGAGCTGTAATTCTTCTGAGCCACAAATTGGGGGGGGGGGAGATCAAATTAACTTTATGCTCAGTCAGCAATACATCATGCTTCTGTGAATGCCTGTGACCTTGAATCCTATACACGCTTACTTGAGAGTATGTTTAATTCAAAGTGATTTACTTCTCAAGAAACATGTCTAGCTTTTTAATGAGATCCTTTACAAAATTTGATATGTTACTTAAAAATTCAAATCCTGCTGCTCTTGCAATGTTTAAATTGTTTAAATGGATTTAGGAACAGTGAAATCAAATTGATCAGCCAACAGCCAAAGTGATTTGCAGTCTCACAAACAACATTTTGTGGTTGGCCATGACTATAGATAAACCAGAAATTGACAGTGACACCCTCAACTCTAAAATAAAATAAAAGCAAGCCCTTGTCTTGCTTTGCTCTTTGACCTTTAATAGCAGAAATCAGTAGGATAAAAGTTTTTATGGCATGAAGATCTGAAGACATAAGGAAGTTGTGGTATGTTTTTGTTTACTGTACAGCAATATTATCCCCTGGAGCCAGGGTGTATTATCCTGACAGGGTTTTACTGTATTCTGCGGTCTCCTGGTTTCAAATATAGTTTTCAGAGATCCTGGCATCACTACATTCCATTCCTAACCCACTCCCCTGAATTGCCTGGGATGTTAGCTTTAAAAATTAATTCATTTTGTAAATTGTTAATGAAGCTTGAAAAGTATTTCATTATCTTCCAGATTAATAGTAAAACCAATGGTATCCTATTTCTTCTTGTACTTAGACATCTTGTCTGATGTTTAAGGTATGCACCAGAGGCGTAGCTACCGCTGTATCTGCCGTATCAATTATACGGGGGCCCCAACGTGCGTAAGCAAAACAAATCTTTACCCTTCCTAAGGGCCCCCAAACAAATTTTTATACGGGGGCCCGCCAAGGCACACTACTCTTCTGGTATGCACAGTAGAGTGCACTAAGCATTATCGGGTGGTATATAGATGGAATTATTATTGCTATTGTTTCCCTTTCATCTTCAGCTATCCATTTTTACTGCTATTGTTGCCATGCATACTATTGGGCTGAGCTGTTGTCCCCACTTTTTGACTCTTTTTGGTACATGAATGTGACATTTTCACAGAACACATAATGTTCTAGGCCAGGGATGGAGAACCAGCAGCCATAAGGCCACATGTGGCTTTCTAGACTCTTAGGCCTTTTGACTGAATCCAGATTTTATAGAACAAATCCTATTATGTAGTTTTAGTAATACATTTTTTTAGATATATATTTTTCAGTAATTTTAAAATTAACAAATAGTTTTCATTTTTTTAAAAAAATTCATTACATAGTACACTAGTACCCCGGATAACGTTATGACTTGGTTCCACAAGTCATGACGTTATCCGGTTTTTAGCGTTGTCCAATACATACATCGAACAACGCTAAAAAAAAAGCCCTGACGTCAGGGACAAACCACGCCGAGGCAAGGCTCGGCTTCTCCGAAATCCCCCCGGCCCCAGGGGAGGGGATTTCAGACAAGCCGAGCCCTGGTTAGGCACGTGATCGCGCGCGTTGTTCGGGGTTAGGGCAAGATACGGGGGAGACCTCCGTATCCTGCTCTAACCCCGAACAATGCGCGCGCGCCCACTGCCCAATGTTTCGAAAGGGTAAGGATCTTACCCTTACCTTTTCAGAACATCGGGCGGGTGACACGCGTCGGGGGTTAGGGCAGGATACGGGGGAGACCTCCGTATCCTGCCCTAACCCCGAACGATGCGCGCGCCCCCACTGCCTGATGTTTCGAAAGGGTGAAGATCTTACCCTTACCCATTCAGAACATCAGGCGGGTGACACGCGTCGGGGGTTAGGGCAGGATACGGGGGAGACCTCCGTATCCTGCCCTAACCCCGAACGACGCGCGCCGCCTGCCCGCTACCCAATGTTTTGAAAGGGTAAGGGGATCTTCTTCTTACCCTTTCAAAACATCGGGTGGCAGGCGGGCACTGGGGGGGTTGCATTGGGTAGATGTTCTACCCAATCCACCACCCCCCAACAACTGCGAAGAGCAGAGGAGGCGAAGGAGCTGGAGAGGAAGAGAGAGGGGGGGAGGAAAGAAGGAAGGAAGGGGGCGCCCCCGCCGCCACCAAAGCCGCTGCTGCCCAGCCAGTTGATCATAATGTTACCTTGCTAAGGTTCCCCGAAGAAAGAAAGAAGGCAGTTTAAGATCCTTACCCTTTCGAAACATTGGGTGGCGTGCGGGCACACGCACGTCAGTCGGGGTTAGGGCAGAATACGGAGGTCTCCCCCGTATCCTGCCCTAACCCCCACCGATGCGCACCGCCCGCCCGATGTTTCGAAAGGGTACAGATCCCCGTACCCTTTCCAAACATTATGGGGGCGGGCGCTGGGGGGGTTGGATTGGGTAGATGTTCTACCCAATCCAACTCCCCCCCCCCCACGCACACGCTTGTACCGGATAACGCAAAAAATCGTGTTATTCGATACAAGATTTTTCCGAAAATCTTGTAACATGCGGTTTTAGCGCTATACGGTACAATCGTTATCCGGGGTATTACTGTAGTTAGATTTTTACAAAACAATGTACATTTTTAAGTATATCTAATTGAAGTTTCTTGAATGTGGCCTTATATGATTACTTACTTTGGATACTTTGGAGTCGTTATTCAGTGAGGAATCCTTGTATTGGTAGACATCTCTGCAACAACATTCTGCACAACTTGTGTCCATAATGATCTGTTTCTGATAGTTCTTCTCTGTGTTGGTCCAACATTTTTCTTGAGAAAAGCTTCCCATCTGAGAGGTAGCCTTCCTCTGGGTCTTTTGTAATCTCTCGGATATCAATTCACTATTCTGGTGCTCCATTTATTGTCATTTATGCACGCAATATGGCCAGCCCACTTTAATTTGTTCACCAGGTATTCTGTTACTACTTCTTTCTACCGTGATCTTTGTCTGATATCCTCATTTTTTACTTTATTGCAAAGTGAGATTCTGAGTATTGATCTTTCCATTACTTGTTGTGTTATTTGCAGCCATTTTTCTTCTGCAGTTGTTAAAGCCTAAGTTTTGCTGCCATATGTCATTGCTTTCAAGGCCGTAGAATTGAACGAATTAGCCTTTGTTTCTGGTTTAGCTTTTGACTTCAAGATGGCTGACACTTCTCTGAATTCATTGTCATGGTCCGCTTAGCCAGTGAGTAACATGATATCCAAATGGCTAAAAAAAGCATGCTAAACCTTATATGATTACAGCTCAATTAATGTGGCCTTATTTGATTGCAGCTAAATTAATACAGCCTTCTGAAAGGAAAAAAAAAGTTCCCTACCCCTGTTCTAGGCAGACCAGCAGTTTGACATGGTTTAGGCTCCTGTAAAAAGGGACCTGCCTCTCAGGTAGGCTCCAACGTTCTTCTGGATTGCACTTCTCTGGCTGGACAACCCAGGCCTCGGATATGTGTAGAAAAGGTAGCATTAGGCCAAATAACCACTCCAGGTTTCTTCAAGAAATATGTTGAAAGCATTGTAACATACAGGATACAGTCCATCAAAAGATCAGCAAGCATTTCAAAGCAGAAATTAACCATTAAAGGTTCCAGGGAAAGCACTCCGGGGGCCCTCCTTCCACAAGTCTCACATTTTTCAGAATGGCTGCACAGCATTCCAGGGAAGTGAAATTCTCTCTCTCTCTCTCTCTCTCTCTCTCTCTCTCTCTCTCTCTCTGTGTGTGTGTGTGTGTGTGTGTCACTGGGTTACACCTCTGGTCCTCCTCCTTAGGGATTTCAGCCTATGATCTTAGAGCAAGCCATGTCAGTCACACATTCAGTAAAACCATGAGGCACATATTGTTTACATTCTTTTCCCTCCCATGTATCTGGAATCACTATTTTGAAAGTACTAAAATACATTTAGGTAGGTACAAAGCTAACAGAAAAAGTACCGTTTAAAATGGGGCTTATTCTGTTACAGCTCTTGTGTTATTTTGTGTCCTTCAAAGAGTGTGCAATTAAGCTCTGCTTTGCATGCACTTTCTACTTGTTCAACAGGGAATCCACTACCTGTGCAAGCCTTATTTGTGGTTGGGTGGTTTCCAGTTTGCATATTGCCTGAGCTGACGTGACACACTCCAGATGTGACATGCTTATACTGTATACTTGTAAACAGGATACTGGCTTTATTGTGTTGCATTAATTATGCTAATTGTTGCTTTTTGGAAGAAAACAAAGGTAGTTTTGCCAACAAGACCTCCTGATAAAGTTTCCTAGTTCTTAAAAAGTTATTTAAAACTGCAGGAAAGCAGGATAGGAATGATGAAAACAATGAAACAAAAATACAATAAGCGAAGGCCTCATTATATTAAAAGCAAACTATCCAATCATTTCTTCTCAATCAGAAACCAACAATAAAAACAACTGATTAAATAACATGTTGTTCTTAATGCCTCATTTCCAAGATAATCTGCGCTGTGTTTCTCAACTACTACTTCCCCCTTATTTTTTTACCTGGAAAAAATCCATTAAAATAAAAACACAAAAGGTGCTTTTTACTGGTAATGCCAGGAGTCATGTACCTGAAGCATCCACTAACTTGTCCAGAGTTGCTCACTGAATTATAGAGCGAGCATGCCTCCTACATCAATGTCCAACTGTGAGAAAAAGAAGGCTCTCAGGAAGGGTTTATGATAATGCCCAAGTATCATTATTTTCATATTATGCTTGTGAGTTTCCCTTCACTAACTCGTTGGCAAATGTGTGATGAGAACACTGCCAGTAGGTGGCCAAGACTGTGTGGCCTTTGGTCTTTAAAACTTGCTTTGTATGTCGAAGCATTATTTTCTATGGATCTCATTTTGTATCACACAAAAAAAGTTAGTCGAGTCATTCGTAACCCAGGTTTCCACTGTATAATGGCACAGCTTTTAAGGAATGGTGATGCTTTAGAAAATAAAGTAAAACTCCAGGTTATGGAATTAGTCCGTTCTGGAAAGTTTTACGTAAAGTGGTTATTAGTTAATTTTCTCTCTCTCCCACACATTGATCAATTGTTCTCTCCAGCTGGTGAGCGGTTGGGGTGGAGAAGAGGGGGTGTCTTAGAGATCGGTTGAGGTGTGGGAGAGAAAGGGTAACCCCCTAAAAACATCCCCTACTCTCCCCCCAGCTGGGGAGATCGATCAATCAAGGTGCGGGAGAGATTGAGGTCCAGGAGAGAGAGAAAACCTGCACATAATGCAAAAGATGAAGCTAAGCTCCCTACCTTTTCTGGGTGCTTCATCCTGAGGGTTGGCATCTGATGTGCCTCTCTGTCTGGGAGGGTGACAAATGAGTGGTTTGTCCAGCCACCAGGGGAGCGTGTGTCCTGGGCTCTCTTGGTAAAGAAGCCGCTGGTGGACGAGGGGAACTCCCCTCACCTGCTGGTGATTTCCTCACCAAAAACCCTACCCCAGACTCCTCCCAAAGAGAGGACTCTTTGTGCCATCCAGAGACTCCAAAATGAAATGGGGCTGCCATTTTAAACACTCCCAGACACAATATATTCTGGGGAAAGCCGTTCCATCACACAAGTTTGCCCCGTAAATTGGGACATGATTTCCCCAGAATTTCCTTCCGTAAGTCAAGTTTTCCTTCACCCGAGGCATCCGTAACCCGGGGATTTACTGTAGCTTTACGTCTGTTTTAAACTATGTTTTAAAATCTGTTTTATCATGTTTCTTTGGAAGTCCATGTGTGCAGGAAAGCAGTAAGTAAATGGTGCTGCTACATCATTGGCCTTTGATCTTATCCAGAATTGACGGTCTTGAGTTTTATCATCAGAATGGGTCTAGAAAGGGTCTAGAAATCTAGGCTTCAGAGGATTTAGTCTTTGTGTGTACCTCCTAGAGACCAAAGCATAGAATTTACCCTGGAGTTCTTTAGTTCCAGACTCTCCTTGCAAAACACCATCCAGTACCTGTTATTGGCCAAAAAAAGGAGGTGTAATTCCTTAACTCTGTTTGACATGGATGGCCTTGGTTTGGATGGACAATGGAGTGGCACTGAAAGGGGTTGTGATAGTAGACAATCAAATTACTGTACAAGCAAAAGAAGATGAAATCTGTTAGACAGCAAAAATAATTGGCAATCTATCTTTAAAACCAGGAGAGGATTTTCTTCTTTCGTGTCCTGGTCAAATCCTAGTCTGCGAAAATGAAGCCACTTTCTTGGCTTTGTCATAGGCCGAAGATAAGTCCTCATCAGTGCTTGTTTCTGGCAGTAATTGGCATACTCAAATGGTTAAGACACTGAACTCACTGACTGGAAGGCCAGAGTTCAATTCCTGGGTACTGCACGACAGAGGGAGCTCCCGTCTCTGTCCTAGCAGTTCAAAAGCAAGAAATTGCAAGTACTGTAGATAAATAGGGACCACTTTGGTGGGAAGGTAAACAGAGTTCTGTGCACTCCCATGGTGAGACATGCCTGCCACATGACCATGGAAACGTCTGCAGACGCAGACAGCACTGGCTCTTTGGCTATAAACAGAGATGAGCACTGAACCCTAGAATTGGATACGACTGGCTTTCAAACAAGGGCCTAAATTAGACCGATTTTGTATCTTGCCAACATTCACCCAGGATGTTGTTGTCCACTAGCAGCCCCCACTTGAGCATGTTGGTCTTGCATTTAGGCACTCCAATCCTGAGCTTATTCAGGGTTCTCCAAATGATGTAGGTGAAGTTGAATTCCTCAGCTATATCGTCCTTTAATGATGTTCCTTGCTCAGTGAGCTCCTTCCTCCATCTTTTAATTTGGTTTTGCTTTTGTATATCCTCAAGAATATTTGTTCTTGACATAAAGCTCTTCCTGGATTTTGTTGTCTCCAATTAGCTAATCATACTTCTTCCTTCAGTTGGCTCCTTGCCCAAGCAGGACAAGGAGGGAGCTTATTATGCATTTGTGTCTGTGTGGAGTGTGAGAGGAGTTCTTTATTGGTTGAGTAATTTTGACCTCCTTGCTCCTTTATGTAATAATGGAATGGAGCATTTTGGATGCTGATCGCCAAGCAAGGAGAAAAATGAAACAGAAAGAAATCCTGGGAAAACCCTCTGTTGGCATCAGTTTCATTGCCAGGGCAACAACACTATTCCAATTTATACCACAAGATGTCACAACTGCTTATACTAAAACCAAGGAAGGCTGTGACAGGGAACTTCCCCAGCCTTTGGAGGCATGGAAGGCGGTCCTGAAGACAACTTTTGTAGACGTGTGCCCAACAACAAGCCAAAGATGTACATGGAGGGAGGGAGACTTTGTTAGGTCACAATATATGTTTCAGTGAGGTAGCTGTGTTAAGTCTGTTTCGATGTCTCTTATTCTTCTTAGTTCCTTATGCTGCATAGCACCCGTCTCTGCCACTATTAGCATATCAGGCAACGAGGTTCCACATTGCTTCTTCAGGTTTATGGGGGCGAGGTGCTAACGACACCCAACCCTCCACCTTTCTGATCTGTGCTTGGGTCCAGCAATGGTGGAGTTTGGTTTCAATGTGCATAACAAAAATTAAAATAAGAGTTGTGACATCTTAGGGACATTAAAAGGTTATTGAAGTCCAAGAACACCTGGAGTGCCAAGGTTCACCATCATGGATCTAGGCCAGTGATGGCGAACCTTGGCACTCCAGCTGTTCTTGGACTTCAATTGTCAGAAGCCCAAGTCAGCACCCATGCTAATCAGGGCATCGGAATTGAAGTTCCAGAACATCTAGAGTGCCAAGGTTCACCATCATGGTTCTATGCAGACCAACAGTTTGAAATGGTTTAAGGCTCCTGTGTTATTTTTGGTTGCTTCAAAACAAGCAAACAAACAAACAAAATGCTCAAACTAAAGAAATCCTTTTGTTGTCCACTAGAGGTCACCATTCAAGCCTGACTGTCTTGCTCAGAGATACCCAAACTACAGCCTATGGGTCATCATCATCTGGCTCATGGGCCGGATTGCCACCAACACCAGAAGTGCTCCGAAATGCCAAAATCAGCACATTTTTGCACCAAAAACACGCCAATTTTTTTAAAAGGGGCATAAAAATGCTCCTCCAATGCTCCCTCCTCCAAGGGAAGCATTGGAGGAGGGGGAAACGCCCAGGGACATGGCATGTGCTGCTGCCAGGAGGGACCATGTGAACGGCCTGCACAGCTGACTGAGGGAGTGTGGTCAGGCCCCTGATGGGAAAAGTTTGGGCACCCCTGGTCTAGAATGCAGCTGGTCCAGAATGCGGCTGCTCGGGTAGTGATGGGGTGCGGGCGTTATGCTCGTGCCTCACCACTGCTTCAGGAGCTGCACTGGTTGCCAGTTTGTCTCCGGGTGCAATTCAAGGTGCTGGTTATTACCTTTAAAGCCCTACATGGTAGTGGGCCAGGATACTTAAGAGACCGCATCGTCCCAAGGACATCTGTCCGTCCCACCAGGGCAGATCGGAGAGGCTCTCTTATCATTCCATCGGCTAGAGAGGCCCATCTCTCTAGCACCAGAAGGAAGGCCTTCTCTGTGTCTGCCCCGGCCCTTTGGAACCTCCTGCCAACTGAGTTACATCTACAGACAGAGCTCCTGCCCTTTCGGAAGGGTCTAAAAACCTGGCTAGCAGGGCAGGTGTGGGGCTCCAGGAATATGGGGTCCCATGTTGGGTGGCTGATCTGATGGGACAGCCACCCCTCCCTCCCTCTTTTAAACTTTTTAAATCTTTTTAAACTTTTTAACCTTTTTAAAATTTTTAGATCTTTGTAAATTCATGGTTTAATTCTTTTTTAATTGATTTTTTAAAGTAATTTCGAACCTCAAGGTTTTAATTTATGAATTTTCTGTAAGCCGCCTAGAGTCAGGTTCGCCTGATTAGGGCGGGATAATAAATCTAAATAAATAAATAATAAATAAATAAATAAATAAATAGACTGTTTCTTCTTTTTCTTCTGCTGTATCTGTATCTGAATACAGTATAGGCAATTCATATGGCAAACAGCCATGAAGAGTGTCCTGAGAATATAATGCAGTGGCCTTTCATCTGCCTTCCGCATTATAGCATGATCCAGTTCCATGAGTCACTTTCTGGTCCTGAAACCTTTTGGCACGCAAAGTCCTCCTCAGCCCCAGGCCAGTATTGATCAAGCTGCTGCCCTACACTGGGCCATAGCCAGAGGGGGCCCAGGGGAGGACCCTCCTGAGCTAACGGTCCCCCACCCACCCCATGATGCCAATGTTATATGTGTGAATGTGACATTGTTGCCCCCCCCTGAACATTTTTGCCCCTCCAAACAATTTTCATCTCACCCCCCAAATCTAGAATCCTGGCTATGACCCTGATCCTACACTAAGATGGATTCGCGTGAGATTTAATCCCCTTGGGGATCACCCTTCCCTGTAGACTTCCGCACCAAGGCCATTAGTCCTCAGGGTTTTCAGGTTAGTTAACCACTGGCTGACACTTTGCGTTGAGTTGCTGGCAGTATGGTCTCCTCTATTACCATAGCAGGATAAGCTGGCCAGACTGTAAACTAGACTGCTAGAGGCAAAAATGATGAAATTGAGGGTGTCATACTTTGCACACATTGTGAGAGTACAAGAGTACAAGAAAAGACAATAATGGAAGACAGTAGTAAAAGAGGAAGGCCAAATGTGAGATAGATTTGGCTTCACAGAGGAAACCACAACCTTGAGTTTGGAAGAACTGACCAGGGCTGCTAAGTACAGGACATTTTGTAGGTCACTCATTCATAGGGTTGTCATAAGGCACCCTGGCTTGGAAGTCACCACGGTCAAGAGCATAATGATTTGGTTTACTTCTTGTAGAGTTTGTAGGCAAGGCTATTACTTTTCTTCTGGCTGTGTTATGCTTGTTTACATTATCTTACTGTGTATACAGATGGAATCTAGTAGACAAGTTTTCTCCTGGGCTTTACTGAGCTTTTACTAGGAAATTTCAGCAGGCTCGGCTTTTAGTACTGTTGAAGTATAGTACTGTACTGTTATACCTTAACATGGGTCACAAACAGACATTAGAGGTAGCTGAAAAAGAGACATTCTTAAGTATTGTGAGCATCTGAGTGTCATTTCATAGCACTTTTCACCTCTAAAATGATGCAGATTAATTTACTTTGTTTGGTGATTGGGTTTTAGGAATTAAGCATGTGATTCTTATGATATCTGATCTCACAAACATGGAAAGACTGTACTGGTCTCTGCAACATTAATGTGCATTAGTCTCTAACTACATGGTATCTGTTCCGTGAGATCTGTTGCTGATTATGGTGTCCACATTTTTTGTTAACTCCACATGGAATCAGAGAGTAATTTCTGGAAACATGACAGGAAACAGAAAGTCTAACATGTTGGGATGATGAGAAAACACCACAAAGGACCTGGCTGCTATAGCCACAGCCTGAATATGGTAGTTTTATTCAGCATGGTGTCCAGATTTTCTGGAGTCGGCCCTTTTTTTCACTGGATATCATCTGATGAGAACAACAGGAGCAAGACATCATCTGTTGGGAACAGTCTATTGGGCAGATTCTGCTACTTACACCCACTAGCATAAATCTTACCTGTGAATTGTCACTCTAAGAAATCAGTGTAAACATTTGCTGTCACGCCCTAGTCACAGGACTCAGTATGCCACATCAAATGCCTATGTTGACTTGATCACAAAAAATACACTACCTTATAATATTAAGCAAACCAGCGAGGCAATAATTTGAGCTCTTTCAAATTATCCATGACCTCACCGAGACTAGACAACCAAGTCGAATTCAATCATGTCACTGTGATATCTTGTGATCAGTTCACGGCTTATTTTAGAAATAAGATAGAAGCTATCCATCAGGATCTTGATTCCTCCAATATTTTGGTAGATCTGGTTGAGATGTCCTGTATGTTTTCTTGCCCAGTTCTATTGGATCAGTTTTGATCTGTAATGCCTGATGAGGTTGACAATGTGGTTGCTTGCTGCAGGGGCAATTCTTTTCTTTTTGATCCTAGCCCATCTTAGCAATTAAAATCAGCAAATATGTTAATGGTTGAATGGGCCACTCACATCATTAATTTCTCTCTATAGGAAGGTGGTGTACCTTCCTTTTGGAAGTAGACAATTTTTCAGCTTATTCTTTTAAAAAAACCAACCAATTTAACAATAGATGATCTAAGCAATTATAAGAGGGTCATGGCTAAATAGTTGCAGATGTTCTTGAAGGAGACCAGTTCCTTTGATCCATTCTAGTCTGAGTTCAGGCTGCAACATGTTAATGAGAGATCATTGGTCATGCTGCAAGATGATCTATTAAGGGAGATCAATTGTGGTGCTCCTTGATCTCTCTGCAGTCCTCAGTACTGTCAACCATGATGTCCTCCTGGAGAGGGAACATATGCTGGGCTGAAGAAGAATCCCTCCCCTCATACCTGCACTGGTTGTTTGTCTGCTTCCATGCTGGATTCAAGGTTTTGGTATTAATCTATTCAACCCTAAATGGTTTGGGACCTCATTATCTGTTTCAGTGTCTCTTTTTAAAGTTATGATCCCATTCCTATCTGGTTCTCAAAGACTTTATGTTTGTGAGTACTTACCCCACAAGAGGCCCATAGCCATAAATCATCAAATAGAAATCAGGACTTTTCCACCATGGTCCCTTTCCTGTGGAATGCCCTTCAACAGGAGAGACATCAGACCCTGTCCCTTTAGAGCAGGAGTTCTCAATCTTTTTAAGTTAGAGGCAGTGGGGGCAACATGAAATGGTGCCACGGGTCATATCCGGCCCACAGGCCGCAAGTTAATAATCCCTGCTTCAGAGTGAGAGTAGGTGTCCTTCAGATGCTTGGAACAAAAATCCCATAAAGGTGATTGCAAGAAGCATATACAATGTTAACTTTCCTCTTTAAAAAAATGTTGACATATGATAGAGAGGTTATTTGAATCAACACTATATTTGATAGGATTGTAAAAATATCTTCTTTGGAAAGAGAAGATGTGCTCACTTAGGGGGAATATTCTGGTTTACCTGCCATACCTGATACCACTGAAGACATCACTTGAGACACCTGCTACACACCAGACAGATACACGTAATCAAATGGCCCGGCAGGCCGTGCAGAGGGGGTGCCTGGGGAGGAGGGGGATGGAGAAGGGGGAGGGGCGCCCCCTGGTCTCCATTGGCCGTCAGGCCCGCACCCTTCAGCCCGGTGGTCCCAGCACCCGTCCCAGCCGCCAGGAAGTCCGGGGCAGCGGCGTCGCTGCCCCCCCACAAAGTGCCACCCGGGGCAGGCTGCCCCCTTGCCCACCCCCTCACTTTGCTTCTGGGTAATCATATGTGCTAAAACCAGAAACAAAGCAACGTGCAGGGACTGGCCAGATAACAGTTATAGCCCCTACTGGCCAAACAAAATATACTGAATGGCCATGGAAAAGGGCCAGGCTTACTTGCATTTACCAACAGGTTGTGTAGTCCATAAGGGCTGCATTGGCTTAGTGGCTAAGATCCTGAGCTTGATGACTGGAAGGTTGGCAGGTCAGCAGTTCGATACATGAGTACTGTGTGATGGAGTCAGCCCCTATTGTTTTTCCCAGCTCCTGCCGACCTAGCAGTTCAAAAGCAAGAAATTGCAAGTACTGTAGTTAAATAGGTACTACTTTGGTGGGAAGGTAAAAGCGTTCTTTGGCATCTAGTCATGCCTGCTACATAATGTCTGCAGACACAGACAGCACGGGCTCTCTGGCTGTAAAGATTGATGACCACCCACTCTAGAGTCAACACGGCTGGCTTTCAAACAAGCGAGACCATTACCTTTATTTTGTAATCCATGGGAAATAACTTGGAATTGGCCATGGTGGGCGACTGCTGCAGAAACCACAGGAAAAAATGCAGCATGAACTACCAGTCTGGTGAGTTCCTACTCTTCAATTTGTGGGCAAGTGGCATTATGCCATTCACTTCAAGGTCTAGTACATCTAGAGCTGGCTCAATCTCTGTGATTGGGAAAGATATGGAGTCGACACTTCAATGTGCATGAAATAAAATGTTCCTCCAGATGACTACAAATCACAACATTTTATGCTCTTTGAATACTAATCTGCAAACCTTTCGACTGTGGCAAAAACCTGAAATCTAATTTTATGAGGCAAAAATTATAAGAAAATATGCAATATGTAATAGATTAAGTACTGTACAGTATACTGTATCATTTTAATTCTATAAAAGAGGAATTTTTTTAAAAAAATAATTTTTTACTTCTCTTTTAATTAATAATAATTAAAAAGAAAGCTTGCAGAAGCCTGGAAGTTCCCTAACCCTAATCCTGATACTGTATTACGTAAGACACATCTTCCCATCTTTGTTTCACTTGGCATGCTGACAAGAGCACATTCCCCCACCCCCCACCCCACCCCCAGCCCGTACTTAATGCAGCTATTTCATTTACTCAGCTCATGCTAATCCATCTGCCTACATGTACGTGTTAATCTACATGTACTTGCCTGGATTTTTGCTGCTGTCTCCATTCCTCCTGCCTCCTCAAAAACTCACATGATGTTAGAATTATTGTTGCTTTTACAGTACATACAAAGTGGAATAGACTCTTTTCTGTCGTTGTAACAATTATTAGCAACAAATGGACCTGAAATGAAATTCAGTCTTATTTCTGAACAAGAATTTATTTGTTATTGTTTGTAAGGTTTCCTCTCTCTCTTTGTTTACCCCTTTATCTTGCTGGGCTCTGCTCTTGCGCTATGCAGGAGCATCCAGCACAGATGAGCTAGGCCAGAATTTGGAGAAATTTCTTTTGGGAGGGGGCTCAACAAGCCCCAGAATCCACTATCCAGCATAGACATGTTATTTTTGGATGCTGGGGATTGTAGTCCAACACAGTAATATTTTCTAGCTCTGGGATGCTTCTATATCTTTTGTACTCCTCTCCCACCAATACTAGCTTCTTTGTTCATGTTGCCAAGTGGTTTATAAATGCAGAGTCTTAAAGCAGAGATGGACCATGCATAATTTAATCACCAAGCACATGTTTTCCTTTAATCCCAGCTTTAAACCCTTGTAACCTTCAGTTAAAACCATTAATTAGCAGCCGAGATAAGACTGTGGGTAGGTGGGCAGATAGTGTGCTCTGGTTTAAAATGTACAAACACTTCCGGTGTGGGACCTTTGAGTATTTTTCACTTCTTGTAATAGGTAAATGAATAGGTTTTTGAGGGACAAGGAAGATACAGGAAACTGCTGGAGTCTGGTTTGGAGATGCAGTACAGGAAGGTTAAAGGAATATAGTGGAACAAGCACAGAAGGGTCAAGGGTATTGTGATAGCCAACAAGTTGAATGATTTGGAAAGATAAATTTACATATGACAAGGCTATCACATATGATAAAGCCTACAGTTCATCATAGAAGTATATTATCTCCAGTAGAGCTCTGATTTGGTTTTTAAAATATGAGAAAGTTGTTATTGTAGACTCCCATTTATAGTATCTGATTTCCCACTGAATGTTAGAATACAGTGGCATTTGGCATGATTCAGCAAAGCTGTTTTTCTCCTTTTATTTTAGATGGTGAGAAGAAAAGGTTTGACTAACAATCCACATCTTGTTATATTCACAAATGAGGTGGTTAAAATTGTGAAAATGTTTATAATTTTCCAAAGCATATAGTAATTATAAGCAGTGGTGGGCTGGCCCATTGGCCTACTGGGACTCAGCCCAGGGCACCCCCCAGGACCCCAGTATCATGGCGCCCCTCTTGGGTGCCAATCCAAAGAGCCGAGCCGAGCTGCGATGCCTGAAACAATCTAGCAAACGAGTGGGGCTCCATGTTCCTCTGCCTGCCTTCCTCCTCCTGTGCTGCCAAAGATAAGATTACAAAAGCAGCTCCATTGACAGTGGAGCCATCGTGTCTTAGAGGTTGTAATTTTGCTTTGTAAGCAGAAGGGGTTGGTTCAAATCCCCAGAGGGGAGTTGAAATTAGATGGCAGGTGGGAACGTATGTATTTTGTTAGGGTTAGATGCCCTCATCACTCCCTGTCCAGCACCCTTTTAGTGTAGCCAGCATGCGCCTGATTATAAGTAGTGAGACTATTGATCAAGAAGGTTATAACTGTTGTCATTGGTAACATGATCATCATTCTTTTGATTCTTAGGTTGTTGGACTTGTAGAAGAAATCAGATCTGACAACAAGTGAAGGAAGAAAACAAAAGGTAAGCTTCTTGAAGAACCAAACATTGTTGCTGTTGTGTGCTAGTAAAACATGTGTGGTGACCCTACTAGGAGGGTCAATGTATGCAAGATGCTGAAGGAATAGTTTGCCACTGAAACCTCCCAGGGAATTTCTGTGGCTGAGCAGGACTTTGAACTTAGGTGTCTTGAGTCCTAGTTTGACACTCTATACACAACACCACATTGGCTGTTTGATAGCACTTAGTACTGTAATGCATGATGAAATCTCCTCCCAAAAGGAATGTTGCAAGACCATTGTTAATTCTGCTTCAGAAGAATAACATGAATCCAGAGCTAGGCCCTTATACACCTCTCTTGGAACAATAATAATCTCTTCTTCTTTCATGTCCCGATCAAACCCTGACCTGCCAAAATGAAGCTACTTTCTTGGCTTTGTCGTTGGCCAAACTTAAGTCCTCATTGGTGCATGTATCTGGTAGTAATTGGTAGACCAGTAAATGAGGGAGATTCTGAATCTCCCCACATCCACACCATGTGTTGTTGTCCACCAGCAGCGCCCACTTGAGCATGTTGGTCTTATATTTAGGGACTCCGACCCTTAGCCTATTCAGGATTCTCCAAAAGACATAGGGGAGGTTGATTTCCTCAGCTATATCTTCCTTTAATTATGTTCCTTTCCCAGTGAGCTCCTTCCTCCATCTTTTAATTTGGTTTTTCTCTTGTGTATCCTCAAGACCATAAAGAAAGCTGAGTGCAGAAGAATAGACGCCTTTGAGATGTGGTGCTGGAGGAGAATTTTGAGAGTACCCTGGACAGCAAAGAGAATGAATAGGTCAATCTTAAAAGAAATCAACCAGGACTGATCCATGGATGGTCAAATATTGAAAATAAAGCTAAAGTATTTTGGACATCAAATGAGAAGAGAAGGTTCACTTGAGAAAGCCTTGATGCTGGGAAAGGTCGAGGGCAAAAGAAGAAGGAGGCAGCAGAGAATGAGATGGCTAGATGGTATTGTTGATGCAGTGGGCACAGAACTGGGCAGGTTGAGGAGGATGGTGGAGGATGGGGTGCCTGGCATGCAATGGTCCATGGGATCACAAATGGTTGGACTCAACTATGTGAGTGAACAACAACAACAACCCTCAAGAATGTTTGTTCTTATTATAAGCTCTTCCCAGATCTGAGCCTGCAGTGGTCCATGGGGTCTCAAAGTGTCGGAATCAACTGTGCGACTGAACAACAAATTCCATTCAAAGGATGTCAAGGGTCATTTTCTTCCTTAGTTCTCTTGGTGTTGTTGCTACTTCTCTCTTGATCTTAGATGGAGCGATACCCACAAGAGGGTATATTTTCTCAACTGGTGTAGGTTTGCCGCATCCTGTCACTATATGCATACAATAATCTCTCACAGCCTTTGATTCACCCAAGAGCTTTTGTTCCCTAGCTCACTCTTTCTTTCACTCCTCCACAGTGTCATATTTGCATTCATGCTCATTTTTTTTCTAGGAGGAGGATGAATATAAGAGATGAAGGGGGGAAAATATATAACAATTTTGGATTCTGCTCTGATTTTCTCTTGACAATGAACCAGTCCAGTCCTTTTGTGTTAACAGTCTCTCTCACCCTCACTCAGTATGTGTGCGTGTTAGAAACATTTTATACAAATTATAGAGATTTTGAGGGCAAAAGAAGATCATTTGTTTTCACTTTTGGATGGTGGAGAGGTATCTCATCAAGTTTTCAAGATGTCTTTTTGTGTCAAGAGAAACGAAAGAGACGAAAATGAAGAATTTAATCATTTTCCCCATCCAAAAAGCAGACATATAAGGCATATTTATCATTCAGGTTAACCCAAGGCATTTTGATGCAATACACTAAACAAGAATTGTGCTCCAGTGTTTCTTAGGTTATTAAAATAATTTCTATTGTGTTTCCTATGAAATAATGCTCAACACTTCTTGACAACATCTTTTAAAAAGGTAATCATTACAATGAAAAAGCAGACGAATCTCGGATGATATTGCAAGAGATCCTGGGGTACACATAATTATTAATAAGTCACTTTAAAATCTTTAAAATACAGTAATACCTCGCTTAAAGAGCATAATGCGTTCCACAGGATTGCTCTTTAAGCGAGTTTACTCTTTAAGTGAAACACCATTGTAAGTGACCAATTGTGGGGGGGGGGGATTGCGAACCCTGATTTATTTGTTAAGTGAGTTTTTGGTTGGTTTTATTTGTTAAGCGAAGCGAACATTCAGAGAAAATTGTGCTCTTTAAGCGAGTTGCTCTTTAAGCGTGATGCTCTTTATGCGAGGTTTGACTGTACAAATATACGAGGCTGGCTTATACTAAATCAAATTATTAGTCTACCCTTTGACTTGATATTAACAGTGACTGACAGTGTCCATGACATCAAGCAAGAACCTTTGCTACACCTATGTAATGAGAATAGAACAATATTAGAAGAGTTTTGCTGGATCAGCCTGAATCAGGAGTTCTCAACCTTTTCAAGTCGGGGCCGGGTCACACTCGCTCAAACAGTTGGTGAGCTGGACTGGTGCACCAACTCTTGAAATCAGCCATGGACTCATTTATGGCGGTTGTAAATGCACTTATAACAGCTGTAAATGAGTCTGTGGCTGTCGTAAATGTGTTTATGATGGTCATAAATGAGTCTACAGCTGATTCTGCCAGAGGCGGCTATAGCGAGGGCAAGGGCCAGATTATTTGGTGCCATGGGCCAGACCCGGGATGTGGGTCATAGGTTGAGAACCCCTGAGCTGAATGCCTGTCTAATCCTGCATCCTGTTTCCCATTGTGGTCAACCAGAAAACCTTTGAGAAGAACACTGGGGTGGGCGCCTCTCAGGCTGTCGTTCCCTAGTAATGGGTGTCTAGAGACTTGCTGCCTCTGATCCTGAGGGTAATAAAAAGCCACCTCTGATGGAAGTCCTTCATGCTTTCTCACTTTACAGATGTTGGCACAATCCTTGTGTTTTAGGAAGCAGTGCAAGGAATGACCACAATCCCAAAGGAAAACAGAACCTCCCAATATGCTAAGAATTTGAATAGAGTAAAACCTTGGATAATGCTAAAACTTGGTTCTACAAGTCTTAGTGTTATTCGATTTTTAATGTTATCCGATGCATGCATCGGATAACATTAAAATCCTATGGGATGCATTAGATAATGTTAAAACTCCATAGAGATACATTGTAACCAGCACAGGCTTTAGTGAACATTATCCGATGCATCCCATAGGATTTTAATGTTATTCAATGCCATTTTCTCCCCAGATTGCTTAATGTTATGCAGTTTTAGCGTTATCTGATGCAAACGTTATCTGGGGTATTACTGTACAGACAGACCAAGCAAACGGTAGGGCAATGCTGTTAAACATAATTTTTTCAGGCATGTTCTATGTACTCCCAAAAGAGTTGATGGTGAAAGAGAATATCTACCAGTAACTGGATTATAGTCGATCAAAGGCAACCTCAGGCAACACAGCCTGTGACTGGTTTCCCACCACACTCCACATCAGTATTGTATAGAACCGTTATCTGAGGATTATTGAACAATCTCTGTAATAATACCACCTGAAAAGTCATGCCTTACCAACAAATCTCTCCAGCTCTGAAAGGCATTTCAGAGACATAACTCAATTCCATCCCCTGCTAATCCTTTTGAGTAAATCTCTTGATTTTCTAAGGCTATCATGTGTACCCTCCAGTACTTTATTTGGAAGTTGCCTTCAGAAAATAATAACAACCAGGATTATATTTGAAATGTCAGGCTTAAATTTATGCAACATGATTCCTCAGATATACAGTGTCAAGGTTGGTGCATCATCCATACTGATAACTTTGGTTCATTCTACGGTTCTGAAAATCCAAAGTTATGACATTTCTGATGACTAATCCTCCACCTGCTTAAATATCAGACCATGTAGACAATTCAGATATGGTTTAGCACTTTTAAATTACAGTACATCATTATAAATGAAGCTTATGATGCATTCTATTGTTGAAATCAATGGGGATAAATGTTTGAGCAATGGCAGTGACCGTCAAGCTAACCTTTGTTAGTAGTGCACAGAAGGTGGTAATAATAAACCCGTGTTGAACTTTTCTTACCTTAAAAACTCTATGATGAGAATATTCAAGATTAATATAGTGAGATAGTGCTAGAAGATGGGATTCCCAGTGCAGAAGCCACTCACTCAGCTACTGAAGAAGAACCAAAAAGAAAGAAAGAAAGAAAGAAAGCAAAGGAAATAGCTCTTTCTCTCATGAGACAACTAGAGCAAAGCTGAAAGGACATCTAGTGGCTCACATGCACAGAGGGAAAGTCTTATGCAGAACACAGAGATGATACATGGAATGTGAAAGTATGAATCAAGATAAACTATAAAGAAATTAAATTTATAAACATTGCAATGTTTGTCATCAATGTACTAAAGTGGATTGGAATGGTATATTTTCAGTGAGATAATTACTCTGGAAATGAGAAACTCTGAAGAAATTGAATGGCTCTATACCAGGGGTGCCCAAACTACGGCCCGGGGGCCGGATGCGGCCCCTGAAGCCAATTCATCCGGCCCGTGAAGCCCTCGTCGCTCCTGGAAGTGGAAGTAAAATGCGCCCGTACGGGCGCGTTTTACTTCCGCTTCCAGGAGCGACGAGGGCTTCACGGGCCGGATGAATCGGCCTCAGGGGCCGCATCCGGCCCCCGGGCCTTACTGACTGGCTCCCTGAACCATGTGATCGGCCCATGGCCCGAAAAGTTTTGACACCCCTACTCTATACTGAGGCAAAATGTAGCATAGACAGTTAGGAGGTTTAATGAAGGTATCACTAAATAATATCAACATTATTATTGGAACACTATCAACATGAGCTATTATTAAAGTCTTTGCTCCAACTACAGATGCTGAAGAATATGAAATTGAAAACTTTAAAGAAAGCATCCAGGAAGAAACTGATCACACACCAGAACAAGACATGCTTATAACCATAGGCAACTGGAACACAAAAGTAGGGAACAAAGTAGAACCAAATGCTGTAGGAAATTTCTGTCTAGGGCAGAAACGAAGAAGGAAAACAACTTATAGAATTCTGCAAATCTGCAATCTGTTTATTGAAAATAAATGCTTCAAGCAGCCAAAGAGATGACTGGACATCGTCAGATGGACAATATAAAAATCAAATAGACTATGTAACTGAAAGCAAGAGATGGAGAAACTGTATTTTCTCTGTAAAAAGAAGACCAGGAGAAGAATGTAATGCTGATCATGAGCATTTAGTATCTAGCATTTGAGTAAAGCTAGAAAAGAACATTAAAATAATCCTAATGCCAATGTTTAAACAACATTTAATACAACTTAAATAACATTTCTGATTAATTTAAAGTCTACATAAGGAACATATTTGCATTACTAAACTCAATTGAACATGAAACACAAGAACTGTGGATTGAAATGATAGATATTAGAGAAGAATGGAAAAAGGCAATTCCTGTAGTAAAAAAAGAAAAGAAAATATTAAAAGATGATAGAAGAAACACTTGTGAAGGACAGGTGAGAAACTAACGTGAAAGTGAAGTGAAAGCTGTTCTGAAAGCACTGGAAATAAATAGATCATGGGGCAGATAGAATAATTTCAGGCCACAGAGATTGAATCTTGCAAAAATCCTAACTAGAATCTTCTTCTTTACTTCCTTTTTTACCACTATGGGTTTTGAGGGAGATGCAAGTTCTAGTTCTGCCATTTCTAGTGGCTTCCACTGATATTATTTGCTATTCTTGTAATATATCTCTAATATTATCTCTCCACCTTCCTATGGATCTGCCTTGTGTTCTTTGACCTTCTCTTTTCATCCATGCCTTATAGGATATAGAATTCCAAGACATTATTAGATTATTATTAGATTATGTAAAAGTGTAGTTAGAAGCAGACATGGGGATTCCCTCTGTACCAGAACCTCCATTCCCCCCTTTCTAATTGTAACTAAGGTGACAACTGGGAGTAAACTTCACTTCTTTCTTATCAAGATGCATCTAGAGTGACTATTTTTTACTTTTTAAAAAGGCTAGAATAAATGTGTCCCCAGGAAAAGTTGGTGAGACTGGCTAAATCTCTCCACACTTTTTGGCCTTGTGCTCTACTGACAAAACAGGCAACCATATTCCTAATATAACCAAATTAAAAAACAAAAACCTGAGCAGGTGCCAGTCAAAATGTAATACACAGGAAAAACCTTTCCTGCTGTAATCCTGATAAGTGTTTCCAGAGCTGAACCATGTCATCTCAGTGCTGAATCCTCTTTTGTCAGAAGTACAGCAGAGTCTGTCAACCAGATGCAACTTCCATCATTGCTGGCCAACATAGACAGTAAAGCATCTGAAGAACTGAGAAAGAAGGACTGATCCAGGGGGTCATTCTAGCAAAAGTCCTTGCAAGCTAACATAAGGAAGACAGGAACATGACAGGGAGCAAACAAGCCCCTCCTTTGGATTCATCTTGAAGCAGCGATGACGTGTGGCAGTAAGCTCTACTAAGAGGGAATTACAGTCTTCAACCCCCTGTGGTCATAAAGGCTTGTGTTATACATAGGTCTTTTGGGGCTAAGCAAGCTTCCAAAGAATATGGCATCCATGAAAGAGAAAAATAAAAGAATGAAAGGACACTTGAAGTACTGAGGAAGAAATCACTAAGAGATCACTCATTCTCAAGTTGTCCCCCTTAATAATCAAATTGCCCCTCTGTGGAGCGTGTGCCCCACATTGGGAACCATGACCCTATACTTATATTTCTTCATATGTTTTTTGTTTCAACTTTCAACATTCTCTTCTGCAAGGGGCTGTAGATACAAGAGTGTTTGGTGCATCTTTATTGTCCTGCACTCTTTTGTAATTGAGACTCTGGTAGGCTTCTACTATGATAATACAGTACAGTACAGGTAAATGTCATTGTTTTGACAAGCATCTTGCAAAGGTCTGGTACACAAATGCATAACACAACCTGAGTTTTGGAGAACAGAGTCCTAGAAAACCAGAATATTGTAGCTACAGAGAATGCAAATTATAAGAGCTGGATCCTTTGTTTATGTTTTGTTAACACTTGTAAAACATGTTTGACTGTCACAAAATGCTGTCATACAGTGATCTTGCTCAGCTGGCGAGCTAGGTAATTGTTTTGCAATGACTTTAGCAAACTGTTGTTCAAAACATCCATTTTGAAAATACTTTCATTTTCAGGTCTACTTTTTGTACACCCCTTTAACTATTTTAGCACTCTAGTCATGCAACATATCACGTCTTGAGAAAATGTCCCTGGTAAATGTATCTGTTTCCCACCAGGAGCTATTCCAATTGTGCTTGGAAAATTGAATGTTGCAGCTAGAGCTGTCCAAGATCCTTAATTGTGGACCTGACAAAAAGAACCATCAAATGCACATTTAAGGAACTTGGACTGCTCTAGCTGCAGCATCCATATTCATTGTCACCAAGGAGGACACAAATATGCCTAACATTTGGATATGCTAATTCTTATAAGACTTTGCAAATTAGATGGAGGTATTGAAAGTATATGAATAGCTAAACTTGCTTTCTTATTATAAGAAAGTAATTAAAAATAGAATACATCTTACCATAGCAACAAAGACTGTCATCAGATGACCTGTCTGCTTCCTCAGAGTTAGTTTCTGAACAAGCAGATTTTGTTCTGTAGAAAGAAAACATTCTGTAATTCACAAGTGAGAATGGAGAAATACTGTATCCATAAACATAGCCATGAGGACGCATGTCAGATTTTTCATGTTACAGCCAAGAGGCAGCATATTGGAGACCATTTTCTTGGAATAAGACAAGGTCTTGCCATGGTGGATTTTGAGTTTCTGGGCCTAGAAAATGAACTTTTGTAGGCTCTGAAGCGAATTGCAGTATAACAAAATTACAATCCTGTCCTATGTGTTAGAGCAGTGGTAGTTAGAAATTAGGAGAAATCAAGTTGATTTTGATTTGATGGAACATACTTTTCATATAACTGTCTGAGCTTCATTGGTCTACTAGTACCTCTAGTTAGTAAGAATAGGTAGTGCCAAAAGCCAGCATGGGATAGGGAAAAGAGCCACTAAGAGAAACTGACTGAGGTTTTCTCCCAGATGTGTAGCATTCCACTTTTTCAAAGACAAAGGGAAGTGAAACTGTTTTGCCAGCCCTCCTGAAGATTTTTCTTGCCCACAGGACATGACCATAATTGGATATGATGGCGTATATCTTTGTAAGATGGGGGGGGGGGGAGAGGAGCAAGACGGGATTGCAAAAAGGCAAAAAGGTGGCTGGAAAAAGGAGTGATTTTCTCTCTAGCCAGCCAGCATAGCAGTTACCAGAGGGGAGCGGGAAATGGTCTTTACTGGGAAAGGGCAGAAAAGAGAGTTACCCCAGAGAGGGCAACACACAGGGAGACCTCAGGCCATTGCTGTGAAGGCCAGGATTGGACAGAACCTGTGATTGACAGAAGGGGTGATGGAAATGGTATAAAATGATGCAACACGATGCCACATTGTTGAGGTGAGGGTGTGTGTGTGTTGTTTTTGGATTGTTAAAGGAAGAGGCCCAGTTGGCCTTAGTTTTTTTTATTGTTTCGGCACCCCTTGGCAGGGTAAATGTTTGTTTGCACTGCAACAAATCAGACTGCAGAAGAAACTGTGTTTATGTCCTTCTTGATGCTGGGAGAAGTGAGTAGCTGAGGAATGGGTGAAGGGGCCTCACAGAAATGCTACCAGCTCAGGTCCAGCAGGTCTCAGAATCTTATTATCCAAAGCAGGGGTTGGGAATGGTAAGGCAACACATCTGGATCTCTCTCATTTAAAGTCACTTTTTTCAAGTTCAATATAAGGAAGTGGCAACCTGGCATTTCAAATACTGCTCAAGCTCCCAAAATAGTCTTATAATATTCTGCAAGTTTTGAAGAACTTTTTTTTTTTTTTTGGGGGGGGGGGGATACAGATAACACATAACTTTTCAGCCATAGTAGAAGACACACAGAGAGAGAAACATCAAATTCCTGTGCTTCACCTCTGTTATATTAGCCCGTAGTGGTGGAGGCTCCCCCCCCCCCCAATGTGTTAACTAGCTATTATTCTACCAACTTGGAATAATGCGGCTAAAAATGAAACATGAAATTATGCTGCCATTTTTCTGTCGCTCATTCCTGGCATTAAAATGTCAATTTTTTGTTTAAAAAAGTTCTTAATTTGCATTAAAATACCTTCCCCTCAAATTGGTATCACTTCAAAGATATGTTAACAGGTGCTAAACAACAGCAGGTTTCTATTTATAGTCTTTTACATGTGCTTTACATTCAAATGGCATCCTAGTTGACAAGGTTTAACTTTTACCCATTTCCCCTACATTGACCAAAAATGTGGAGTGGAGTGGGAGATGTTGTTAAACAATTAAACAATAAAGCAATGTTATTTGCAACACAGCATCAAGAATGTTGCAGAGAGGAAGGGGGAAGTTGAAGGGGATGGGTAGATGACAGTGAACTGATTTAACATCCTGTTTCCACTTCACACTCACTCATCCGTTGGGTGTATTGCCAAAGAGAAATGGACAGAATCTTGATATAGATTATTGTAATCTAAAGGTGTTGTTTAGATCTTGGCTTGGAAGTAATGTATTGGTGCTAAAGTGCTGTTGGTGGAACTGCTTGTCCTTCTGTTCACTGCAAAAGTAGCAAAGCAACGCATCCAATTTTTGGAAAATAACGTTTTGAAAGTAGCATTGAAACACTGCTTCCAATATGTTATTTTTAGCATAAGATGCACTTTTGAAATGCTATTTTTAACAGGTAAGATGAACTAGTTTGCTCACCCTCCTGTTTCATGCAAGAGTAACTATTTTATCAGTAATGCAGTCATACTTAGTGTATTAATTCTGGGCCTTGGTTTAGCCAAAAGACATGATCAAACTGAAGCAAACAGGGATGATCCAGGTCAAAATATGATACAAGCATCCTAAGGTGCCACAATGGTTAAGGCCTAAGCCAGGGGTGACCAAGCTATGACCTGAGGGCCAGATCCTGCCTGATGTCAATTCATCCGGCCCGCAAAGCCCTCATCACTCCTGGAAGCGGAAGTAAAACGGGCGCGTTTTACTTCCGCTTCCAAGAGTGACGAGGGCTTTGTGGGCCGGGTGAATTGGCATCAGGGCTGGATCCGGCCCCCAGGCCATAGTGACTGACTCCCTGAACCACATGACTGGCCCAAGGCCTGAAAAGTTTGGGCACGCTTGGTCTAAGCTAATTAGGAAAATGTTCTCTAGGCCAGTGTTTCTCAACCTTTGGTTTTTGGACTTCAATTCCCAGAAGCCTAAGTCAATTCCCCGAAGCACTGATCAACCAATGAACTGACTTAGGCTTCTGGGAATTGAAGTTCCCCCTGTGGGACATGTGCCCCACATTGGGAACCACTGCTCTAGAGTAAGGGTTCTCAGGCTGAGATTTCAGTTCCCAGAAGCTCCATCCAGCTTGAACAATAACTCTGGAAGCTGGAGACTGCAGCTTGGGGATCACTAGTCTAAGGGGGACATGGTTTTCTTCCCACCTTTTGGGGCAAGAGAATCTAGATTTTTAGCAGAGACAGCCAGAGCAGGCCCTGTCATTAGTCAGAGCAAGGCAATAGCCTCAGGTGGCAGACATTGGAAGGCAGCAGTAGCAGCCTCTTAGCTGTTTTTCTTGAACTCCCCAGCTGCTTCACTCTGGTGAAGGACAAAGTTGTCCCTTGTTCACACCACATGGCAAGTTCAGAAGAAGCCTGGGCTGCTGCGTCTGATGTGCTAATGTAATCTCTATGGAGTACTGTATATTGTTTTGCCTGGGGAGGTGGCTATGCTTGTAGAAACTTAGTAAGGCTATGCTTGTAGAAACTTAGTAAGAGGGCTGGAGAGGAAAGCCCCCTCTATTCCCCTGGAACAGAAATTGATCCCTTGTCACATTGATGGTGGTAAAGGAATTTCAATACAGTAATACCTTGGATAAGGATAAGACTTGGTTCCACAAGTCTTGTTGTTATCTGATTTTTAGTGTTATCCGATCCATGTTAAAATCCTATGGGATTGATTGAATAACGTTAAAGCTCCATAGAGATACATTGTAACCACACAGGCTTTAGCGGTTGTTATCCGATACATCCCATAGGACCTTAACGTTATTCGATCCAATTCTCCTCCCCAGATTACTTAACGTTATGCGATTTTAGCATTATCCAAGGTAAACGTTATCCGAGGTATTACTGTATATACTTGTGTAGGAGGAATGCATAAGTATGCATTTGCATCTATGTATTTGCATCTATCTTTGTGTTTTATTTGAGCACTGTAAGATTTTACTTTTGGTTGACTTTGTGCCTTGGATTGTATATGAGGCATTCTGGGAGACAGCAATATGCTGATCTCGAGGTCAGAAAGAAGTTAGGGATAGCCAGTCATTAGAGCTGTTAATGTTGCAGAAATCATGTTTGTGAATTCAGATGAGGAACCCTGTGCTTAAGTCCTGATGACCATTTAGCAAAGCCAAAAAAACCTACACTGCATAGTCCTGGAGGTGAGGTGAGCTCATGGTATCATACTCAAGACATTCCCATTAGTTGAGAATTTTCTACTTCCAGTCATACGCTATCACTAACATCTGTTTCTGGGCCAATTTCAGGGTAAAAGAGGAATTAAAGAAGAGTAGGATATGCTGTATATATATTTTTATGTTTTTCTCCAAACATATCCTGTATTGGTGCCTTGTTGATACAGTCAAACGTTGTATAAAGAGCGCCTCGCTTAAAGAGTAACTCGCTTAAAGAGCAGAATTTTATCTGAAAGTTTGCTTCGCTTAACAAATAAAACCAACCAAAAACTTGCTTAACAACTAAATTGGGGTTCTCAATCCCCCCACAATTGGTCACTTTCAATGGTGTTTCGCTTAAAGAGCAAACTCGCTTAAAGAGCAATCCTGTGGAATGCATTATGTTCTTTAAGTGAGGTACAACTGTATATGGAACTTGGAGATACTAGTGTCAAAACTTAAATTTCTTGGGAAGTTAATTGTGTTCACAATACTGATTTTAAAAGACTGCCCCACTGAACTGAGAAAGCCGTACTCAAGAGATCATTATTCTATCACGTGCTTATGGATCCACTGTCAGCCATTTTAACTTCTATAATGTGGAGTGCAGAACAAACACACCTTTTGTTTCAGATAACAGTCTCTTGGATGGGCCTTGACATTTAGATTTTTTTTAAAACTGAGATTATGTCTGTCTTCTTGAAATTAAGTTCAATACAGAAGTGGCCATATAAACTAACAAGAGCCAAGAACATGCCTGGGCATGTGGTGGCACAGGTGTTTCCTGATAATTAATATCTAAATTAAAAACTGTTATTAGCAAGCTCTGTCTTAAGAACACAGCATTAGAGGCCAATTGCAAAGGCAAATATGACTCTCAGGAGAGGTAATGCAGGGGTAAAGTGGGAAATCAGAAGTCTGAATGTGCTGATTGGAATGCTATTTTAACCGAGGTATAAACAAAATCACCTTGGAAACTCTACCTGTATTCACTTATTAAGGATATGTGTGGAGACCTTCACTCTTTGTTACTGCATTGGATACTGGACTTTGTCTGAGGAGGAAGAAGTTGATGCACCTTGGTAGTCAGAATACTGAGAATGAGGATTCTGGGTCATGTAAAGAGGCTACCCAGAGAGAACAGGCAGCCTTCTCTTATTCAGACTGACATGTTTCCATGCTCAATGTGGTGATGGACAAAAAAATGGTTGTGTCCTCTGTGTGTCAATGGGAGGCCAGGAGCAATATGCTTCCCTCAATCTGTCTGTGTTCCATAATGCATCCCCAGCAACTGAAAAGGTCTTCTGTCTCATTGGTTTAGACCAGGGGTGCCCAAACTACGGCCTGTGGGCAAAATTAGGCCCATGCATATCATTAATGCAGCCTACAGTGAGTACCTGGGCTCACCACAGACCACCCCTCCACCTGCCTCCACCATTTGACATCAGTGGCAGCAGTGGAGATCGCGCTTTGTCCCAGCTGCTCCAAGCAGCCTCTGGCTTGGTCCCATCCCCTCTGCAGCCTTTGTCAAAGCCAATCACCGTGTTGGGGAATTTTTTTGGAGCCTCCTCCATTTCAAAATCCACTGCAATAGGAGAGCCCCCTGTCATGCCTGGGATGGCATCACCACAGCACACCAGGCTTACTCTTCCAGTGCTGTAGATTTTGAAACAGAGAAGGCTCTGAAAATTCTCCCAAGGCGGCGATTGGCTTTAGCAAAGGCTGCAGAGGAGATGGGACCGACCCAGAGGCTGCTTGGAGCAGCCAGGACAAAGCGACATCACCACACCTGCATCCGCTGTTGATGTCAAAACTGTCAGCAGCTGGAGCAGCCAACCTCTGGCCCCCCGCAGCTGCGTGTCAGGGGTGGGACCAGCCCGTGGAAAAAAAAGTTTGGGCACCACTGGTTTAAATATACTGTACCTTTTTCTGTAGAATTCAGTGTTTCACTTCTTTATAATAAAAAATGTGTACAGTATTTTTTCCTAGCTTAAGTAGCCTTGGGCAAGCTGCACTGTCCCTGCATGCTTCCAGAAGAAGAGGATGGCAAACCACTTCTGAATACTGTACTCTGTTCCCAAAGAAGGCATAAATCAGAATTAATTTGATGGCACATATCCCCATTAAGGTGGCTATATAGATCAGTAGAATGCTATCTGGCTCTGGGAGTTTAATTCCCCTCCATCTTCCAAAGATAAGAGTCAAGCTGTGTAACCTTGGGCCAGCTGCACAGTCTTAAGTGCCCTCAGAAGAAGAGAATGGTAAACCACTTTGGAGTACTGTACTCAATACCCAGAAAATTCTGGGAGTGTCGCCATAAGTTGGAATCTACTTGATAGTGCATAATTATTATTCCTTTAACAAATGTTGGCTCCCCCCCTCCATGTTTATCTTGTCTAATGCACTCAGCACAACTTTTTAAATCAAAACAAAGGCACTGCCCATAAAATCACTGGATTCCATATGCTACTTGCCATATTGACCACTTTTAAGTAAGCTGGAATTCTCTATGGAATTAGTCCCACTGGGTTCTTACATTTTAACAACTGTGCCTTGTGTTGATGATGAATTTGGAATATATTCTTACTTCTGTAGTAAGAAATATATTTACCAGGTCAGAAACTCCCTTTCTTCTGGAATTTCAGGTCCAAAACCTGATATTATGGAAGAGATTCTTATAAAGCAACAGGGGCAGGTGCTTGTCACATATGTATAAACTCTTGTGAATCAGTTGCAAAATTATGTGCATGTGTGTGTAGGCAGGCATCTCTATTTGCATAAGCGCAAGAGTCACACAGATTTCCTTCATTGCTTCTCAGACATATACCATCTCCTCTTTGCTGAACCAAGGACCGTTGGCACAAGCTGGAAGTAAGGAAGAGATGGATACTCAAGTTTTAATCCTACCACACACAAGTCAAACATACTTCTGGTACCACCTTTACCTGAGATTTGTCTCCTCACATGGATGGCCAGGGAAGTGTTGGGCTTTCTGGAGACTTCAGCTAGGTTGCTATTTTTTAGTTCCAGGCTATCCTGCAATGGTAATAGGGTAGACCATACTACCAGCAACCCAACCGCTGAGTGTCAGGCAGCGGTTAACTAACTTGACCACCCTGAAGAATAACAGGCTTGGATGACAAAGACCACAGGGAAGGGTGATGTTCCCTAATTGGATTAAATCCTGCTTGAATCCATCTTGATGGAGGGCAGCTGCTTGATCAATACTGGCCTGGGACTGAGGAGGACTCTGTGTGCCAAAAGGACTTAGGACCAGAAAGTGATTTGTGGAACTGGCTCAATGGTATGGATGTCAAGAAGGAGGAGGAGGAGAAGGAGGAGAATGTGGGGTGTGTGTGGGTGTAATGCTGAAGGTGCCTTTCATCTACCGGTAGCAGTAATGACAGAGGCCATTTGCAGTGTGTGGACTTGAAGACAGTAGCCTTGAAGACAGGGTCAGGGGCGTAGCTACCGCCGTATCTGCCTTATCAATTATACGGGGGGGGGGGCCACTGGGGGCCCCCAACGTGTGTAAGCAAAAATTAATAAATACTTCCCAAATTTTAATTATGATGAATAAATATTTCTTTTAATTTTATGCAATTTTTTTTCTTTTGTGAGAAATCTTTACCCTTCCTAAGGGCCCCCAAACAAATTTTTATACGGGGCCCCGCCAAGGCACGCTACGCTTCTGGACAGGGTTCACCCCTTTTTTTTTTCATACCCGTTCCTCTCCTCATCTTTCCCACTCTTTTTCTAACATCTTCTCTTCTCCCTTTTCTTTCCTTCCAATACTACTGAGAGAAAAAGAGATCGCTCTTGCAAGACATCTGAACTTCTGGTTTGGAAAATACTTTTGAAATTAGTCTGAAATCCACATGATACTGGGCTGCGGCCCACCCATAGGCAGCCCAAAAGACATGAGTAGCCCACCTTTCTCTTACCAAGAGACCAGGAGTATCGGAGAGTAAAGAGTGGGATTCCAGTGATCACCTACTGCAGAGCTGACACTTTGGGACTTTGAAACCATCGAATGTGAAAAGCTACCACACTTAACACAGTTTCTATAACAATTTACATATAATGAAAGTCAAAAGACTCTTTTGAAAGATACTTTGATGGATTGTTAAGGATTATCCCAGAAATTTCTTGCTCGTCTGCACAGAACTACAGTTTATTCCATTCCCTGAGGAGATGTAATGACAGTAAAACCAATTTAATTTAGCAGCATAGACACTCCCACAGTGTTTCAAGGGTCATTTGAATATGGCTGGGGAGTAGGCGTCTAAATTCTATACCAGGAAAAGATGGTAGTGCTATATTACTGTACATATCTTTTCCATGTGGGGGTTCCAGATACAGTTTGCAAAAGTTAATGTTTTGGATTAAAACACCTAGAATCTCCCTGCTAGCTGTGCTGGTCGGAAGTGCTCTGAGCGGTGCTCCAATCATGTAAATTTTGCCAAGCTTTCCAGAGTTACAGTCTGTTAAGCATGGATTTCCTTTATCAAGTAATATCTAAAATACACCAACTGAGAGTTCATTTCTTTTCCTTCTTTTGTCACTCCACTTTCCAAGTTTTTCCCTTGCAGTTTAAAGTTACAACGTATTGTATGCTTTATTCCAGGTAAGCTATATTATTTTAAAACACCCAAGTATTTGTTTAGTGACACAGCTATACACAGCTGTCCACTGGTATCATCTAAGTAATCACTGATCTTGCTGCTATTTATAGCTTAAGCATCACTCCAATTTAACTGGACTCACCAGTTCCAGCAGTATTACAGTGCTTAGGGATTAATGCTAGTCCCTCATTTAACTCTTTGCAGTGACTGACAGCCAAGGTAAGAAAAATGTGGCTATAATGAAAAGCTAAACAATTCTCTTAAAAACAACTACTATTACCAGTGGAACATTTCATGAGGAGTATAACAATATGAATGATATGGACATGGAATACTTTAATGTACTATGTTAATAATGCTGAGCTTGACAGTTGGCAAGTTAGCAGTTTGAGATGTGAGTGCTGCATGATGGAGTGCTCACCTACCATCTATCCCAGCTCCTGCCAACCTAGCAGTTAGAAAGCAAGAGATTGCAAGTAGATAACTAGGTACTGCTTTGGTCGGAAAGGTAATATTCTATGTGCTCTGGTGTTCAAGTCATGCCTGCCACATGACCACGGAAACATCTGCAGACACAGACAGTGCTGGTTCTTTGGCTGTATTCGGAAATGAATGCTGTACCCTAGAGTCAGACACGAGTGGCTTTTGAGCAAGGTAGACATTTAACTTACTATATTAATGCACCAGCAGCACAATTAAACACAGAAACTGTGGCATTTGAGTGCTAAATTATTATATAGGCAGACACTTAAGTCAGACAAAATATTTCAATTATAATCTGTTAGCTTTAAAAAAAAAACCAAGAGTTTATGGCCTTAAAAGCACATTTGTACAAAAAGAAAGTAAAAAACCAGTAAGCATACAAATACATTTCTTAGCTTTTTAGCATGTTTTGAACACACATGTGAAAAATATTAAATTTTCTGCATGCTCACCCATCCATCTGTCAGTAAAAATCTATGGAGAAAACCCCATGATTTCTGTGTGTTGCCTCAGTGCTGATCTTTCTCTGCAGCTATTGTTATTCTCCCCCCCCCCCTCAACTTTTTCACTCAGCTTGGGTTGATTCTGTTGTAACTTGGCTAGCTTTGCTGACTTCTTGATACCTACCTGGCTGGCATCTTGCTTATACAGTACAATATCAGACCTTTTATATGCATAGATGTTTATCAAGTCTTATCTTTGTTTGCATTTATTTCCTAATTTAGCAGAATCCAATACTAGAAGGCTAATGCAAAATCTCATAGACTCTGCTAACTAAGCAAATACTTGCTGATAAGAGGAAAACAAAAACATTCCTCCATATTTTTATCTGTTCTAAGTTGGTAGACTCAATGTATTTTCCCACTGAGTCTGCTTTGGTAGCAAACTCTATGGATTATCTATTGGATATCCTCCAGTTGCATACCCAAAGGACCCAATATGCTACCTAGGCAGATTATGTGGAGTTAGATAGGATTTGTTGCAGTGGCCTACAATGGATTTTCAGTACAGTACATTGTTATTTAAGTAGTTAATTCCTCCTCCACTTCCCCACTTCATTTTCAAGATTCATTCTCCCTGTCCTGATGTAATCTCTATCAAACAGTTCATAACTGTTCAAACTTCCATATTATAAAATACATTTTTCATTTCAAGGGTTACAAATCTTGTACTCTTATTTCAAAAATATTTTATGTATACCAAATCCAAACTATGACAGTTCCCATCCCCAATCAGACAAATATGGGGATACCTTACTTGCAGGTTTTCTCTATTGCTCAGTAGTCCTTGGAGAATACACAGACTAAAATCCTGTTGTTAATTGTAGTAAGTCACACTAAAGTAAGCCCATTTGAATAAATGGACTTAAAGAGAAGTTGATTCACAAAATTCCCACTGAATTAATGGGCCTACTCTAATGCAACTTATTGTGCAATGTTTCAGTCATAATTTCATTGCTATAACTTTCTTTACCAAAAAATTAAGAACTTTCACAACTGTCAATTGGTATCTTAACAGGCTATCTGGAAAAGGAAAGGAAAATTGTGAAATCTCCTGAAGGAAGGATCCCTGGAGCCTTCCCTTACATAGATATGTTTCTTAGCAACTATTTGTGATCCTCACATTCTTTGAGAGTGGAATAAATGATTTTCTCTCTTTTGGAACTGCCTAGAAGCCTGGTTCATGCTATCTCATCCAGTTAAATGGATTTAAGGGCAGAAGCAAAATGAAAAATGTGTATTGACTTACATAATTTATTTTCTTAAAATGCAGCTAAATCTGCTGCCTTGAATGGCTTTTTCAAAGGAGCAGATGAATTTGTAGAGGACAAACCTATTGACATGATAAGTGAAAATGGGATCTGGATGTATACCTGATGTGGGCATCTTAACTGTTAGAGCAGTACAACAATAGAACAAAATACCTTGGGAGGTGTCAAGTTCTCCCCCACTCTCCCCTCTTGAAAGGCTTTCAAGAGAAAATTGGATAACCATCTATCAGATCTGTTTTGATTTGGATTCCTGCACTGAGCAGAAGGTTGGGCTTGATGGTCTCATAGGCCCCTTCCAACTCAGTTATTCTATGATTCTTTGATCTGGAGACCAACAGTGTTTGCTTCTCATTGTTATGCCCTGCTTATGATCTTTTATTCTTTGAAATCAACAAGATTCAGGAAATGTCATTAACCCTAGCCAGTAATCTTAAAGGAGATGTTCTGCAATTCTAGCTTTATTGTTGGAATTCACCAGTAGTGGGCATCAGCAGGTTCACACCAGTTTGCTAGAACTGGTAGCAGAAATTCTGGCTGGCCCCGTCCATCCAAGTTTTGAAATAAAGTACAGTACTGTACAGTTACTGTAGTCTTAATTCGGGTGCAACACAGGGCTTTCCCCCTGGCCACGCCCACCATACCACACCCGCAGTGTGGTAGTAAAAATGTTTGGAGCTCACCACTGGAATTCACCCAATATTGTGCTATGTATATCAAAGTGTTTTACTCATAGTCCTTGGTGGCTTAAGCCACAGAGTCAAATTTTGGAGACTTCAGATTTTAAAATTCCTATTTTATGCCATCTAGCCTGATGAAATGCTCTGGAGAACTTGGAAGCTTGCACACTTCTGTGACATTATAATTGATCCTAATAAATGTACTGCACATTTGTAGATTGTAGATATTGTTTTATTCTCATGGATTAGCATGGCCAACATTATACTCTAACTGGTCCAGTGATGTATGGGAGGAGAAAAGCCCAGAACTGTATATGCTTCAATATTATGAAGGATTGTTCAGTTGATCTCCACAGGCTTTAGGACAATTCTAAGAGCTGCCTTTAATTATCCCAGCAATTTACTTACTGCTCTCTACTATAAACCCTTTTACTAAGTGCTTGTTCACAGAACAAAGGCACTCATCACTATTTAATCATATTTTGTAACAGGTCATTTTTGTTACAAAAATGCAGTTTTGAATAGCCAATCAAGGGAGACAAGGATTTAAAAGCTTTTATGGCTGTATATGACTAGCTAAATGGGATGGCACTATTTCCCCAATTCAGGGGTGCCGAAACTTTTTGGGCTCTGGGCCGATCATGTGGTTCAGGGAGCTTGTCTCTAAGGTCAGGGGGCTGGGTGTGGCCCCCGATGCCAATTCATCCAGCTGCAAAGCCCTTGTCACTCCTGGAAGCAGAAGTAAAACGCACCCATAAAGGCGCATTTTACTTCCGCTTCCAGGAGCGACTAGGGCTTCGCAGGCCGAATGAATTGGCATCGGGGGCTGCACCCAGCCCCCAGGCCTTAGTTTTGGCACCACTGCCCCAATTAGTAATTGTTGGTCTTTGCCATGGTTGATTGATTGGCACAATAAACTTATTGATTGAATGACTTATTGATTGATAGTAATTGTGGCGGTGACAGTGGCAGCAGCTGTTGGAGCGAGGGCGGGGGCTGGATGTTTTGGCGCTGCAGGCTGTAGGTTGCTGACCCCTGGTCTAAACTCATTCTCAAATTGCATCCCCCCCTTTAGGGCATGTGCCCCACATTGGGAATCATGGACCTAAACCAAATAGCAGGTGCAATTACTCAGGCAGAATTGGGAAGAAATAGACTAAAAAGTGGATTGTACTGTTAAAAGTTGATCTTTAGGAGCATTTGATGGAAAATATTCAAATTTTATGCTGTTTTCCTATCGATTGGAAGGTTTTTTTTTAAAAAAATAATGTGTAGCATAGCTGATTTTTCACAATTGCAACATGTAGTAGTAATGGGCTATACTCCAAACTAATAGCAATAACAAAATACTTTAGAAGAAGCATATTTCTCCTGTTTGTTGTTAAAATGGTTAAACTGAGACAATTTTACCGAATTCTGAAAACAGCACTTCATGTTTTCTCACTAATTGATTCAGAAAGAAAATTTTTAAACTGTTTTCATTTAAAAAAAATAAGGAGACACTCTATCAGAAGCTCTTTATTCTTTGGTTACCTAAGAAAGGGGTCTTAATGGAACACATCATTCTCAAGCAACTCTTCAGGCAGCCACATGTAAATGGTTGTGAATAAGAATCACACATTGTTCACTAATTGTACAATTTTGTGATTCACGGGCTTATCACAGTGAATTAAATGTTTTTCAGATGTCTTGTTGTTGTTCAGTCACATAGTCGGGTCCAAACCTTTGTGACCTCATGGACCACCATAAACCAGGCACTCTATCCTCCACCATCCTCCTCAACCCACCCAACTCTGTGCCCATTGCATCAACAATACCATCTAGCCATCTCATTCTCTGCCGCCCCCTTATTTTTTTGCCAACCTTTCCCAACATCAAGGCTTTCTCAAGTAAATACTCTCTTCTCATTTGCTGTCCAAAGTACTTTAGCTGCAAATCTTCAGTATTTGACCTTCCAGGGAGCTTTCAGGGTTGATTTCCTTTAAGATCAAGGTATTTGTTCTCTTTGCTGTCCAGGATACTCTCAAAATTCTCCTCCAGCACCACATCTCAAAGGCATATGTTCTTCTATGCTCAGCTTTCTTTATCGTCCAGCTCTCACAACCATACATTACTACCAGAAATACCATTGCTTTGACTATGTGGAATTTTGTTTGCAAGGTAATGTCTCTGTTTTTAACTCTGTTCCTCAGGTTTCTCATAGCTTGTCTCCCAAGAATTAGTCGCCTTTTTATTTCATGGCTGTAATCACCATCTGCAGTGATCTTGGAACCTAAGAAAGTAAAATCTGTCACTGCTTCTACCTCCTCCTCCTCTATTCTCCAGGGACTGATAGGGCCTGTTGCCATTATCTTGGTTTTCTTGATGTTGAGTCTCAAGCCACCTTTTGCCTAACATAGCTCAAATTTGAAATCTTTTATCTTGGGTTTATTAGGGTTGAGCTAACAATTTCTGATTATTTGCCAATCTGGAGAGCTTCGGTTATCTGCCACCAAGTTAGCATTTAATTAGAAACCCAGCAAGCTGATGCCAGACAGTCTGCAGGCTGCCCATAATTATAAAATAATATATTACAGGGCATCAGGAGCAGCCTGCCATGCTACATTTAAAGGCTATTATGAAGGTGCATTTCCTCTTTAATTAGAAATAGAAGACTACAAATCCTTCGGTTAGTTTAGTTGGTCATAATTATGTTTTTTTTTAAAACCCATGTGCAAATAAATAAATTAATACATAACTAAATAGATTAATAATTCTATTTTTAACCTTTCCAGACATTTTCTGTTATATGATCAAACTGGAGAATTTCCAGTAGAGAAGTAGCCTCTTGAGGCAAAACCAAGACACCCATGGCCATATTTTAACATGGCCATATTTTAACATGACCATATTTTATTTGGCACCAGCCTTTCTGGGCTGGTAGCCACCATGGAATTGGGGTTTTTAAAATGCCTGTGAACTGATGAGACAGATTTAAGGGGAATGCATGGAGTAACAGCTTTCTGAAGGAAAATGTCTCTATAATTTCTTCTGCTACTTTTAAGCCTTGCCTGTGTGTGGTGATTGTTCAACAAATGAAGCTGTATATTCTGTACAGAGTTTTCATGGTACATTCTAGCTTTTAACACTCTAAATGCCTGGTTAACTTAAGAACAGGCTGTCCTGATATAGTACTGCCACTTATAAGATCTCTCTCCCAAAGGTCTTGTTAATATACCTTTCCCCCAAACTCTGAGGCAGGTGAGGATAAAAGACATGGTCTTTCTACTAGTAGTTCTGTGGTAGCAGATTAAAAATACCAGGCATTTGAGTTTCCGCAGGTTCTCTTATCAGTGTCTGTTAGACAAAGGTTTCTTGTTTTTAATTTTAGAGGACTTCTAAAAGTACAATTTCTGTTGCTACTCTTAGTGTTCCTGCAAACAATTTGTTTTCCAAAATGTACCTGAGTTTTGTGGTTGTTCAGTGGTCACACAGTTCTCTCCCTCCCCCTATTATCCTGGCTAACTTTTCTCAGAATATAAACAGTGATCGGAACTGTGACAAAATGTCTCTCCTACTAGGCAAGGTTTATTTCTTTTCCTGAATCAATCCTGGGTGGAATTTGACACTACTGTATCGCATTTTCTAGATCTTTTCAGAGGATAGACATGATTGGAAACATTCAGTTTCAAATTATTTCAGTAAGAAAGGTGGTTTTTAAAAACACATTTACTAAATCGCTGAGTGACAATGAAGCAAGAGAGACAAACAGCTCTAATTATCTCCACTTTCTTCCTGTTACTTAATCATGAGGATGGAGTACATACACAGAAAAAGCCTCCTCAAAGATTGTGATATTTTTGAACCACAATTGGGTGTACCCTGGTAATGGCATCCTTGTGCTGCTGGCTAATCTTTCTCATACTAGGTCAGGAGAAAGGAACTGCAGAATGAACTCACCAAAAGGTGCCCACATTTTGACAGTTTCACATCTGGCCTAGACACAGAGGAAGAAAATTTCTGAGGATTTATTTTAGCAAGCATTTTCTTTTGCTAAAGATCCTAGTACAACCCTCCCAAAGGATGGTGGTTTAATGATACAGTATTACAGTTCTCCAAGCTACAAAAACTAGGGGCATTCTAGCCACTCCCACTTTTTGGGTCTTTCTGGATATAGATACTGTATCAGTATGTCATGTACTGAAGATACTGTATGTGGAAACTTGTGGGAGCAGTTCACCTAATGAAAAATTACAACATGATACAAATGGGCTCATCTGAGGTAAGGCAAAAGTAAAGGTCACCCTTGCTCAAAAGCCAGTTATATCCGACTCTAGGATTTAGTGCTCATCTCTGTTTATAGCCAAAGAGCCAGCACTGTCTACATTGCAGATGTTTCTGTGGACATGTGGCAGGCATGACTAGACACCAGAGTGCACAGAACATTGTTTACCTTCCCACCAAAGTGGTACTTATTTATTTATTTGCAAGTTCTTGCTTTTGAACTGCTAGGTTGGCAGGAGCTGGGACAGAGATGGGAGCTCACTCCATCATGCAGCAGTTGGGTCTCAAACTGCTGACCTGCCAACCTTCTAGTCGTCAAGTTCAGCGTCTTAGCCACTGAATCACCAGAGTTGCCAGGGCTCATCTGAAAGAACACTTAATTTAGTGTTGCAAATTGCTGTTTTAGATTGTAAGTTCATAACCTGTATTGTTTTTCAATTTTCTTTTTGCATGCTTTTAGTGTTGTCAAGTTCTCTTAAGAGCTCCACAATGAAAGCTTGTATATATCTATTAAATATTGCTGATAATAATTTCTTGACTTGAAAGGGCCATTCATGCATTGAATTTATAGGTTAGATGTTGAACATTCTCTGTGGATCAGTAAAACTGCCATATGTGCCCATATTAAATGTGTTTCCAGCTCCTTGCATCATTGATGCCAAACTACCTGGGACTCAAGCCTGGCTGTGAGTTGCTGTACAGCAGCAAATGATATACTGTACCATATGGAGAAGTGTTAATATCGGGGAAGGCTGTGGCTTTGAACAATTGTTGTGAGACTAAATGAGAATTGGTTACTTCAGACTTTTGGCAAATGGCAGGCTGCAGGTGTCCAACTCTAGGGGGCAGTGTTCATCACCATTTGCAGCCAAAGAGCCAATGCTGTCTGCCTCTGCCAAAGTTGTACCTGCCAAAGTTGTACCTATTTATCTATTTGCAATTTCTTGCTTTTGAACTGCCAGGTTGGCAGGAGCTGGGATAGATGACAGGTGCTCACTCCATCACACAGCACTTGGGTCTTGAATTGCTGATCTGCTGACCTTCCGGTCATCAAGCTCAGCCTCTTAACTACTAAGCCGCCATGGCCCTTCATATAAAGATTAATATAAAGTAGTGTAAAAGAAGTCACTGTGGCAGGCTTAAGCTGCAGTATCTGAGACCCAGGTGGAAACAGAAAAGGCTCTCTTTTACAGAAACAACAGCAATAGTAAAAACTATTAGCTTTATGAAAGGGACATGGTGGAATGGAGAGCTGTCAGAGGGTCAGGGCAAACCAGTTGTTTCCGAGCCTTTGGTTTTTGGACTTCAATCCCCAGAAACCTAAGTCAATTCCCCAAATCGCTAATCAGTCAATGTACTGACTTAAGCTTCTGGGAATTGAAGTCCTCCTGTGGGGTGTGGGGCTCACATTAGTAACCACTGGGAGAAACACTTGGATATTTAGGCTCTACTTGGAGACAAGGCCATGGGTGATTGTCGTCAGGAATGCCTGCAACCTCCACGCTATGGTTCTACTTGCTGCTGCTTAAAGGGATAGAATGTCTACATGCCCCTGACAGTTTTATGAAAGTAATTATAAGGCTTCTTTCAATCCCAGTCCCCACCCTTTCTAAATTTCTCCAAGGGGGCCCCCTTCTCTTTTGTTTCCCTATGAAGACTTTTTTACCTAGAGCCAACCAGCACCTACAGCCAACCAGTCACTTTCCGATCCTGGGCTCTTTTGGCACTCAAAATCCTTCTCAGTCCCAGACCAGTATTAATGAAGCTGCTGCCCTTCATCAAGATGGATTCAACTGGGATTTAATCCATTTGGAGACCATCACCCTTCCCTGTGGACTTCAGCACCCATAGCTGTTAGTCCTCAGGATTGTCAGGTCAACCACCACCTGATGATCAGGAGTTCATGCTATCTTATCACCATCTGATGAGGGTGAATTGGAAATGAAGAGGGGAAATGCTGAGTTCCTTATTTATGGCCATTGCAGTTTCACTGTGGGAGAATGAACCTCGACATCCTCTGAATGGATATGAGCTTCAAGTCCACCAGCTCAGATCCAGGAAGAGCTTTATGGCAAGAACAAACATTCTTGAGGGTACACAAGGGCAAAACCAAATTAAAAGATGGCGGAAAAAGCTCTCTGGGCAAGGAACCAGGGCCATGGCCAGGATGCTAGATGTGGGTAGGCCAATATTTTTTTCAGGATGGACAACAATGTCATGTACTGTATATATGTCACATATATAAGCAGTGAGGGGTGGTGGTGTTTGAGGGTGGACAAACTGCTAACTCCTGGCTATGGCCCGTCAAGGAACATCACTAGAGGATATAGTTGAGGAACTCAACTTCCCCTATGTCACTTGGAAGACCCCGAAAAGGCTGAGGGTCAGAGTACCTAAATGTAAGACCAACATGCTCAAGTGGGGGGCTGCTGGCTGTAAACAACACACTGTGTGAATGTGGGGAGATACAGAATCCACCTCATTTACTAGTCTGCCGATTACTGCCAGAAACATGCACCGATGAGGACTTGAGTTTGGGAATGACAAAGCCAAGAAAGTGGCTTCATGTTGGCTGTCCAGAATTTGATCGAGACACGAAAGAAGAAGACTGCAAGGGAGATGGAGAGAAGCCAGTGGTGGGATGTCAAAAATTTTACTACCCCACCATGATGTCATCACAGTGTGGGCGGAGCTAATGTCATGATGTCATGGGCGGGGCCAAATAAAAAATAATAAAATAATAAAATAACACACACCCCTCACACACACACCCCAGACACACCCCTGCAAGTAGTGTGCATGCACACAAAGTGCTTGGTGTGCATGCACAGTGGGGAACCGGTGTAAAGGTAAGCCCCCAAGGTGGTTCCCCCCAAAAGCTGCTACCGGTTCTCCATGAGTCTGGGAAAAGTTACTACCGGTTCTGGGGAACTGTTGAGAACCTGTTACATCCCATCACTGACTAGAAGCCCTTTATGGAAGACCAACATTACTTGGCTGGCCGTGCGAACTGCTCGCCCTTGAGCTGCTTTGCTTCACCTCAGGCAGCGCAATGTGTAGGGCCTCTCTCTCTCCACCCCATCCCGCCCTCCATGCCCCCCCCCGCCCTTGAGACCGGCCGGCTGCTCCCCTAAAGCCCCCTCCCGCCTACAGGGTGGTCGCTATAGCGACTGCCAATCGGGAGCCGGAGGGCGGCGGGGGCGGCTCCTCAGGGAAGGTACTTCGCCACGCCCTGGCGAGGCAGGAGAAGCCCGGCGGGCGACCAAAGGCGGGCGGGAGTCGCTCTCGCAAGTTCGCGCCCGGCCAAAGGCGGCGGCGGCGGCGGCTCAACTTTTTCTCCTCTTCTTCCCGGCCGCGAGTTGGAGGCTGGAGTTTGTCCTCAGCGCCTCACAGGCCGTCAGGTGAGTCGAAGGGGTGGGTGGGGTGGGGGGGTCGGGTGGCCTCTCGGAAACCGTGCGGCGTTTGCAGAAGAAAGGCGAGGGGGAGCACCCACCCCCTTATTTATTTATTTATTTATTTATTGTGAGGCGGCACTTGAGTTTCGGGTTCTCGTCCCCGGCTCCCCCAAAAGAGATCTCGGAGGGGATGGAAAGGCTGCCCAGCCTGTCGGCCGAGGCTGGTGTGGAGGCAGAGATCAGAGCAGGAGGCGGAGGCAGTCCCTTGGCCAAAAGGAGGTCGAGACCTGTTGGGAAGTCCAGGGCAATCCATTCGCTGCCCCTGAATGAATGGAGCATGAACAGAGGATCTAGCTGAGGAACCGCCGAATAGGCTGAGGGTCGGAGCCCCCCTAAATGCAAGACCCAACATGCTCAGGGGGGGCAACCGGAGGACAACAACACACGGTGTGAATATGGAGAGAGACAGAATCCGGCTCATTTACGGGTCTGCCGATTTCTACCGACGAGGGTCCGGCCAATGACAAAGCCAAGAAAGTGGCTTCATTTTGGCAGTCAAGGGTAAGGTTTGATCTGGACACGAAAGAAGAATGCATGGATAGGATCGAGGTCTTCTTCTTCCGTGTCTAGGTCAGACTTCTTTCATTCCCGTGTCTAAATCAGACTTTAAACTGCCAAAACGAAGCCACCTTTTGGTGAATGTGTTCCGTAGTTCCTTTCGCCTCACCTAGTGCGATGAAGATTAGCCGGCACAACAAGTGTGTGCCCGGTTGCGGTGCAGAAATGCCACAATCTTCGAGGAGGCTCTCTCTACCCCCAGGATCGAGGTGCTGTATCTGCGAGGAAGTCTCTTGACTTGATGGGGTTGCAGCTCTCGCCTTCTGCGGGTTTATTGCTTCATTTTATTTTTCTGGTCGCAATTCCGGCTGAAAGCGGACTTAAAACGCGAGGAAGTTTGCGTTCACACGGTTCTGTTCTCTTCCGTGGTGGCTCTTTGGATCAGTCGATTCCTGTTGGGTTAAAGTGGCTGCCTGGAGAAAAAGGAGTTCTCTTTGTGCTATTAGGCAAAGATTTCCCCCCTGTAACCGGTTTCTTTAGCTCTCCCCAACCTGTTGCTGCTACTTGCCAATGCTGATCCTCACAGGGTTTTCTAGGTAAGTGAGAAGCCACCAATGTATTTCTGTGCCAACGCAAGGAATTGAATCCAGATCGTGTGAGTTGGAGTCTCTGACTCTGTCCAGGACGCTCTGGCTATCTTTCCTGTATTGGTCACTTCAGTTATACTAGGGCTACATATCCATCCTCAGTGGTGTTGATTATGGGTGTGATGGGAGAACTGGAGTCACCAGTTGTGGCTTCTGAATACATTTGGAGAGCACCAGACTGGAGGAAACTGACTTAACTTGTATTTTTTTTGTGTCAGAACCATTTAATATTTGAGTATTAAAACATTTTAAATATTTTGATTCCATTTTAGACTATTTGTTTTTAATTCTATAAAAATACCACCTATAAGGCCTTCCTTTTTGGGGGGGTCCATATAACAAGTGGATAAAAATAAATACTACTGTATTTCAGGTTATAGTGTCACAGAACACACCTTCGTTGTAGGTCTAGTTCCGTTTGGATTATACTGTACAACAAAACTTGTTTCTGGGAACTAAGATGCTCATGGTAGGATGTGTATTAAACAAAGATTATGGTAGAAGTTCAGGGCAAAGTAAAAATGAGTTGGAGTGCTGCATCTGTTTTCTCTAATATTTTGTCTTCATTTCTTGAATTTCTTGCCTTTCATAACTGCAGATTTAAAATGTTGGTTTTCAGTATGATTTTCTCAATAGAAAAAGTATTCAGTTCATCAGTATTATTTGTAAAGCTATTTATAGGAAACTCTTGATACAGCCACTGCCTTCTTGAGTATGTTGCAAACTAGGAATGATTCACTGTGTTGTTAAAAGAAATAGTTGTCTTCATTAGTCAACCTCAAAATACGATCTGCATCGAGAAACTGTCATATTTAATGGCTGTTATGTTTAATGAAAAACAAAACATTGATTTTTTTTTTAAAAAAAGCTTGTAGCTGATTCATTTAAAAGAAGGGCTTTTTGTTGTTTAATTGATGACAGTACAGTTTTGTTTATACTGTGCCAGGTAGGTTTCAGCAGTATAAAATCCAAATAATAATAAATCACATAAATATTGTTTAGGGTTATGCTGAGTGAGTATAATGTGCAGACACACATATACTGTACTGTCAAGAGTAGACTTGATAAAAGCAGAGCAAATAGGCTTTAAGTGTTACCACAAGCACATTTACTAATTAGATCATGAAATGCAGATGGTTCTAACTGGAATTTCCAACATCCCATTACAACCTATTATGGTAAGTGATAAAAAAAATGGTGGGAGCAATATTCCACCCTCTATTTTGAAGAAAGTTGTATTATAGGAGAAAGGCTTTTTTCTCTTTGGCCTTGAACAATGACAGAGAAAAAACCCTAAGAAATAATGATTCTTTCTCTGGCCTAAAGGGGCAAAATGAAGAGCTATTTAGAAATTGTATAATCTTAGAGGACTGTATCTATGTTACAGAACATAAAGGGATTTGGCATCGTCCAGCTGAATTTAAGCAGATTTTTTAAAAACTCTAGGAAATATTTCAGCATGCGTGAGTGAGGAGGAAGAACAAGAAGGATTCTGTTCTGTACCCACCCCCACCCCCAACATTATTAGCATGCGACTTGAACTGTCACAGGCTCAGCATGTGTGCCTGAATGGTGTGGGAGCTATAGATTATTGCAGGGGAGCAGAACTCCTACATTGCTTTGATCACCCTTCCCTAGCTTTGTGTTCTCCTGACATATAATTCATTGGTTATGCTGGCTACAGAAGAAGGAAGAAATACAGTACAGTAGTTCTATATATCTGGGGATCAACAGGTTGAGGAACATTGGTGTTCTCGATACAGAAAACATATGGCATGAGGTTAAGGATGCGGTTGCTTTCTAAGAAAAGCATCATTAGGTTGTTTGCCTAACCCCTATGGTTAGATGTAGGGGACCTCAAGGCTTAGGGCTAAATTTGTTCCTTCTAGAGTCCCAATCCAGCCTTCTGGGCTTCCTCAATGGTTGTATCCTCTGTGTTGTGATGTCATTATTTGGTAGTTTGCATGGGGTTTCTCCCTCTATACTAGGGTTCCTGAAACTTGGCTTTCCCAGTGTTCTTCGACTTTGATTATCAGAAGCCCAAGTCAGCAGTCCTGCTGATCAAAGCTTCTGGGAACTGAAGTTCAAGAACAGTTGGAGAGCCAAGTTTCAGGACCCCTGTTCTAGACCAGTGATGGTGAACCTTGGCACTCCAGGTGTTCTTGAACTTCAATTACCAGAAGCTCAAGTCAGCAGTACTGCTGATCAAGGCTTTTGGGAATTGAAGTTCAAGAACAGCTGGAGTACCAAGGTTTGCCATCACATCTAGACTAAAACATTAAAGTGACTTTCCAAAGATGTAGTTACTAGATGTAAGAGCTTTTAGGTCAAATGTTGATGATACTTTTGGCCATATCCTGTTATGTTTAGCTCTGGCCACCACTGGAATTTGGTGCCCAGGTACTTCTTTGAAATTTCATGTGGCTTCTAGGCTGAAAGAGGTTTCCCATTCCCTTGCCATGGGTGATACTGGACAGGTGTAGATAATGCTTTCCAAAAGTTATGTCTTGTTGGTGATCCAGTTGCTGATGCTGAAGTTACTCGTTTGAGATGTCTGAAGTTGGTGAATGCAAATAGTCATTTACCATCACAGATGGTGATCAGAGCTGTTATGCTGACACCATCTTCAGATGTGAGTTCAGGTGTATAATCAGTTCTAGGTTTAATAGGTCAATTGAATGCAGACATCTTCAAATAATTTGCAATCTTCCTTATAAATTCCCAAATATCATCATCGTCATGTTTAATCTGTATGCTGCCCACTCGCTTGCGCGACTCAGGGCGGCTAACATAACAAACACAGCATTACAATACAATAGAACATTACAATACAATAGAAAAAAGGAAATCATTCATTAAAAAATTTAAAGATCCAATAATAGCAACAATAAAAGTAACAATAAAAGTCCAAACAGTTCAGCACGAACCACACCATGGCACCACCCAAACATTGATAGGGCCTGGCTGTCAGCAGTCAGTGTAAGTGTAAGGGTAAGCATGTACCTGGGACCCTTGTGTGATGGAAGGCAACTCTAGGGAGAGTTTTAGAGTACATTATAAGAACAGTAAGTGGGCAAGGGATCATATGTATATTAAGGCACACATGGACAAACACAAACTACTTTTTTAAAAAAGTGACATGTTGCAAACCTGATATATGTACTGTGTTGCCTGTCACTCAGCTAAACTTGTTCCAAGTATACTTGTGGCAGAGCTACATATAGGACCTTCCAGGAGATGTTGGTACTTTGTTTGTTTGGAAATTTTAATTTTGGGATCATAGTTTCTAGAATCTCCTCACCAACATGTCCAGGGGACATTCAGCTGAAAGATGTTAGAAACTACAAACGATTGATGTTTTCTAGCTCCCTGTGTACTATTGTATTCCTGTGAAGCCATATCAGCAGGAGGACCCTGGGAATTGCAGTCCAAAAAGTAATTCAAGCTCTTTCTGTTCTGTTGTGCATTAGTGACTCCAAACAATATAGGTTGCAATGAGTTTGTGATTTGTATCCATCTCAGCCCATCCCATCCCATGGGCTTGGGTGATAAGCTGATTCCATTTCATTGACTGCAAGGAGATTAAATGGATTTCAATCAAAGTGCTTGCCCATATCTAGGTCATGTAGAGGTCTGTGGAATTTTGGGATGTTTGTGAGAATGCTTTTGCTCCATATATAAAGACATCCTAAACTTTTCAGAAAAAAAAAACAACTGGGCCACAGAGAGGCCTTTGTCCATGTGGTTAACTCTTATGTTTGTCTCTCTGGTTTGCATCAAACACCAAGTGAAGTGACTGATGAAGATCTGCCCACTATGCCAGTGCCAGCAATACAGTTGTTCCTGCCCTGGGGCTACAGTCAGGCTTGGTGACAAGCAGCTGTTGTTCAAAGCTATGTCTCATTTATTTAATGTGAGCTGAAGGACATATTATAAACCTCATACAGAGTCTACTAGTAATGTGCCTCTGCTTGGCTTCCCGCCACTATGGGTTTATTATCTAGTACAGTGATGGTGAACCTTGGCACTCCAGGTGTTCTTAGACTTCAATTCCCAGAAGCCCCAGTACACCTGCTGATCAGGGCTTCTGGGAATTGAAGTTCTAGAACACCTGAAGTGCCAAGGTTCACCATCACTGTTAGTGCCAGCCATCATATCAAGATGGCAGTTGTCACAGAGAATTGCTTTTCAGTGTCACCTGTCTCACCTGTATTTAGTGATAGCCAACACTTTGCATTCTTCTGGTTGTGATGATGCTACATAACATGTGAAAGCTGTTGTCAGCTTGCTTGTCTGTCTGTCTCACATTTATTCATTGCAATTAATGCATTTAATTAATTAATTGCATCTATATTCTGCACATCTAACAAATATAATACTTGGACAGTTTGCAACTAAGGAAAGTAGAAACAAATTCACACAAAAAAACTGGTAAAAACAAAACAAAATAGCACATTAGATAACATAATAGGAATTAAACAGCAGTATGGCAACAGTTGGTGATTCATAATATCAAGGAAGAAGAAAACAGAGGGTCATAGGTTTTATTCATGAGTAAGCCTTTCTGAATAGCTCAGTTATTAAGAGCTTCTTGCAATTTATCATCTTTTTGGCCTCCCTCAGCATGAGCACCTGGAGACACAGCACCAAAGAGGACTAGGGTAGGCAAGGTGGTTGAACTCCTGGAGACATGACCTTACAAGTACATGATATCTCAAACTTTTCAGAGCTTTGTATATTAATATTAATACTAATACAGTGGAACCCCACATAATGAACACTCTGTTTAACAAAAAATTCATACAATGAAGTGTTCATTATGCAAAGGCGATACCCCACATAATGATTTTTCCCTCATTATACAGGGTTTCCACTAAGTGGGGTATACCTTGGTTAACAGAAACCTTGTACAGTCAAACCTCGCATAAAGAGCGTCTCGCTTAAAGAGTAACTCGCTTAAAGAGCAGGATTTTCTCTGAATGTTCACTTCGCTTAACAGATAAAACCAACCAAAAACTCGCTTAACAAATAGATCGGGTTTCGCAATCCCCCCCCCCCACACAATTGGTCATTTACAATGGTGTTTCGCTTAAAGAGCAAACTCGCTTAAAGAGCAATCCTGTGGAATGCATTATGCTCTTTAAGCGAGGTACAACTGTATAACAAAAAAAAATCATTATGCAGGGGATCTCCCATTGGATCTGCATCGCGAAAAAAACCACATTGTGAAGAGCTCCATGGAACAGAACTTTTTCACTATGCAGGGTTCTACTGTACCTTGAACCTTGCATGGAAGCAGACAGGGAGCCAGTGCAGGCGAACTAGGATTGGGGTTATATGATTGAATATATGTAATCCAATAATCAACTTGCTCATCACATTCTGGACCTGTTGAAGTTTCTGTATCAGTTTCAAGAGAAGCCCCACATGGAGCACATTATGTTACTCAGTTTTTGAGACTACTCATGCATGAACCAAAGTTGCTTCCCAACCAGGTAAGGGTGCAGTTGGGTAATATGCTTAAAGCAGGATGAACCACAGCAGCTGATTACTATTCCTTTATAAGTGCTTGGTCAAAAAGGAGGTGTTCTTGGACTTCAATTATCAGAAGCCCAAGTCAGCACTCCTGCTGATCAGGCCATCTGGGAATTGAAGTTCAAGAACAGCTGGAGTGCCAAGGTTCGCCATCACTGACCTAGTGGAACCCTACAAATTAGGACATCCCTAGCTGAACTTTCTGTATGTTAGTATAGAGAAAGGAGTGGAGCCAATGCAGGATGAGGCCCCTGATCCTAACCTTGATAGTCTGCCCAAGAGGACACCATGGTCGATGGTATTAAAGGCTGCTGAGAGATCTAAAAATACTAACAGAGTTGCATTGCCTCAGTCAGTCTCTTTTAAAAGGTCATCATGTAGCATGACCAATGTAATTTTGATGCCATGTCATGGCCTAACTCTGAACAGGTGAAAGCAATTGGTTTTAACCAAGGACATTTGTAGCTGATGCACCACAACTAAAGTTGTTTAAATCATCTTTTGCTAAATTCTCATTTTAAAGAATGGGCCATACAATGATCTGTTTGGTTTTTTTTTAACGAGGAAGGCAATAATCTTCCTAGAGAGTCAAATTGATGATATTTGTGTCCCATTCATTCATAATTTCCTTCATTAATTTTAAGAGCCATGACAGGCAAAGATTGAATAGAAAAGTGATGGCTTTACAGCAGTGGTTCCCAACATGAGTTTCGTGCCCCACAGGGGAACTTCAGTTCCCAGAAGCCTAAGTCAGTACATTGGCTGAACAGTGCTTTGGGGAATTGACTTAGGCTTCTGGGAATTGAAGTCTAAGAACCAAGGGTTGGGAAACAATGCTGTACAGCAGGCAAGCATCTTATTATCCTTAGATCCCATTTTTCACAGAATAAGCACCATATGACAAACATGGCTTTTCTCCTCTGTGCTCTTTCTTGACAACATCTCGTTAGTGAGTCCAGATTGAGGGAAAGTAATTGAAAGTTCAGTAGTATGAGCTGAATTGTTCTCATTTTCACTCTGGCCATAATCTTTGCCTCAGTGGCTTATGAGCTAAGATATAGATGATACAGTATTTGCACTTATGCTTGAAGAAGCAGGTTTTGATATGAAAGGTCACTGAAAAGTCTGTTAGGTCTTTAAAGTGCCACAATATTTTGTATTTTTGTTCCCACAACATGCTAAGACAGACTAATACGACTACTTCTTTAGAAATGAGTTTATGTTGCTTCTCTGAAAAGATGTGGGAGAATATTATTTCATCTTAAGTAGAAGCTGAGAAGGTAGACCCTATGATCTACGACTACGTAATAATTTCATGTTTGGCAATTTGGGCTAGGAGACATGTTTGATTGTATGAAGATACATGATCTATACCAGTGTTTCCCAACCTATGGTTTTTGGACTTGAATTCTTAGAAGCCTAAGTCAATTCCCCAAAACTCTGATCAGTCAATGCACTGACTTAGGCTTTTGGGAATTGAAGTCCCTCTGTGGGGCCTGTGCCCCACATTGGGAACCACTGATCTATACAGATTCACTAAGAAATTTAAATAAATTGGTTGCAGTGCTGTTAACTGTGTAACTGATCCAGAGACTCCAAACAAGTACTACCATTAGCTACCATTTTAGGTTTTTAAGAGTGGTTTGTAAGACTTGTTTCCAGTAAAGAGAGTCTTTTACATTACACATTGTGTGTGTTACTTGAAAGTGAGTATTAGTATTACCTGAGTTTTGTAGAAATGATTACCTATGTTATTAGTTGATAGAAAGTATTGTACGTAAATACAATATGGTGTTTATAGATTTTATGTACAAGTGTTTAGAAATGTTGTATAAAGGATCTGAGAGTCAACCAGACTCTTAATTCATTACACTGTCACCACAGATTACAGTGATTGGGGACTACAATTGGATGAGTCAGTAGTGTATTTTTAAATTTTATTTTGAAATCCCAGTACAGTACTAGAAGTTTTCCTCTTGATCTTTAGAGTTGTATGAATACAGCATTTTCTTATATAAGCAATATTAACTTCAAAGACATCAGTTGGAAGACTTGACTCTTAAGATTTCCTAGTTCTAGCTGGAGTACTAAGAAATTAGTTTAGGGAGAGGGCCATGTAACTCTGTGTTTGGGTACAAAATTTCCCAGATTCCATTGCATTTTTAGTTTCATCCATGTGATCCCTCCCAACGTGTCTGGAGGGAGTAAATAATAAATTGGAGTAATAACATTGTAACAGCATATGAGATATACCCAACATATTATTCCCATAATGCAGTTGAACTGAGAAGCTAGTTGTTATTCTAGTCCAGTGGTTCTCAATTTATGGCCTGTGGCACCATTCCATCTGACCCTGCACCCTCGCTCCTGCCGCTGTTGCTGCCATCCTTGTCGTTACAACATCCACCCTGCTATGGAGCAGTGTTAGGGACACACCAAGACAAGTGGAGGAGACAAGGATTGAGGCAGCAGAAGTGGAAGCGGCAGATGCATGTTGCTGTCATGAACTTGGAAAAGTTACTTTGTTTTATGTTACTTGTCACCGTGTCTCAAGGTTGAGAAATGGAGCTTTAAAAGCGCAGCGATTCAAAGTGTTTCCTGGATGCATTACGTCAACAGGATTAGTGCCTCTAGTGGACAGAGAAACACCGGAGGGATTCTCAAAGTTCAATGAACAGGAGTGAACTTTGCAACTCAAATTCATTGTCCTTTTAAACCATCGGTCAATGATGCTGCCAAAGAAATGGGAGGGAGACAAAATGAGAGCTTGGCGCTTTGCCAACATGCCTTGACTTTGAAAGATTTTGAGGAGATAAGTGTTATCTCAAGATCTGAGTCCAAGGTCACCTAAAAATTCCTAAGGAGGGAGGAAGAGGGGGAAATTGTGTATACAACCCCTTGATTTTGTTCATCAGAGTGAGATAAGATCATGAAAACATTGGGAGATGACACTCTGATTCTATGGGGCCAAGCCAATCAGCCTATTTGGGAGATAGACAAAATCTTGCCGGGCTGACACTTAGCCAAAATTACAGCAAGGCTGGACTAACTCTGGGAGAGATGAGTTCAGGACAACACTAAGAATCTGCACGTTTTCTTATTTTTCAGTATAAATTGCATGTTAGAGTAGATTTAGATTAGGTACCCAGGAATGGGGAATTTTATTTCTAGAGTGTGTTATGAGTTTATTAGCTTAAGTTTAGCGATGCTTTTTGTTTGGATATTTCATTGGATTATGCTTTCCTTCTCATCACTTCTACAATAAAAAGGGAGATGGAACCAGGATTGGTTTCCCTTCCAAGAAAGACAAAAGGACGTTTTGTTTTGTGAACTGGATTATTGGCTCAAGAGTTTAGATAAATCTTGCAACAGGAGTGTGAGATCTTGCAAGACTCCCATTGCAAGACCTTGGGAACCTCGCCTAGGAGAAGGGGAGATCAAAGGAGTGGCTCTGACTGCAGATATCTTCTCAGGCCTACTGTGGGAGTAGAATTCTGTAGCCTGGCAGTTTGAGAGGAGGGGCTTGATACACCGCCTAACTGTCCCAAAATTGGGTGGATCTTGGCTCATTGTCCTCTTCAGATGTGCTCCCTGCTGCTTTCCCAAAATAAGGAGTGAAGGGAGCCCAGATTTGGGGTGCAGTTGAGGGTGGAAGCTCGCAAGAGCTGCCGTACGTGTGTTTCCCAGGGGCCGCTCTGGCTGAGCATGGGAAAGGACAGTCAGGACCTTCACCCATGGCAGGCCATTAAACAGGGAAGCAGCGGTGTGTGGTGGTGGTGGTAGTGACAGTGTGTGTGTTGGGAGTGGTGGTGGCGGCAGCATGGGGGAGTGTTGGTGGGCCAGAATTGTGGTGTGCGGGGGAGTGGTGGTAGGTCGGACTGGTGGCATGAGGAGGAGTGTTGGTGGTATTTTCTACATGTTGTGCAGATGTGCCTACAATCAAATTGGAGCTTAGTAGATGTTTTGAGAAGGAAGAGAATTTTAAATTAAGAAGTGGTCCTAGACAAAGTACTTAACTCATTAATAATTATAGTAAGTATGTGTTGTCAAGTCGATTCCAACTTATGGTAATCCTTTTCAGAATTTTCTAGATAGAGAGTACTCAAAAATTGTTTACCATTTCCTTCTTCTCTAGGTACCTTGGGACTGTGTAGACTGCCCATGGCTATGGGTTGGGTCTTCTTCTGGGAGGCACAGTGAGGAATTGAACTCTTGATCTGTAGCTTCACAGCTACCCACATTTTTTATATGAAAGGGAGCTCCCGAGCTTTTGTTACATGCATTAGCATGCAGTAGTTTGTTCTTAATGAAGATTTTAAGGCATACAATGATGCATCTTTTTTGCACAGTCGTGGGGACAGTTTATTTCTAACACAGGCATTTGAGTGTTTTAGTGGTGAGGGAGCTGCAAACTTAGATTTAAGAAACTGCTGTAGACAAATCTAGGAATTTCAGCTGGTCAGCATGCTGGATTGTAGCTTGCAGGAGCTTATGGGCCTCAGGAGGCCTGTCCTGTTTTATATTAGCAATGAGATGAATGCTTACATTAAAAATGCATTTGTCTCTGAAAAAAGTTAACAGGTTTTATTCAAAAGGTGTGAATGAGAGTTTGGCATCTGAGTCTAGGCAGATGGCTGTGATTTGTTTTGGTAGGCAGACTGTTTCATTACACACATTGACAACTAAGAAGAAATTATTTCCCTTATACTTTCTAAAGCAAGGCAAAAGGGTCGCCTGAAGTTCAAAATGGCAGTGATGGTATTTACTTTCCCTCCTCCTCTTCCTCTCTCATCCTGGCAGCACTGCTATCCTCAAGATGTCTGCTAGTGTCATCAGTCTATTGGATTAGTAAGCATGTCAGTTTACATCAACTAGAGGTTGCTTCAGTGTTACCTTTGAAAAACATACATTACAAGCTTGTTAATAGGTCATTAGGGCTCCCTGTCATGTACACAGAAATGAGACATACATGTGCCAATATGTATTTTCCAGTTATATCATCTGTGCTGGGATCTGGCGGAAAAGGCTGCCTAGGAATGCTTCGATATTTTTCAGTCTGTTAAGATATAGCATAAACAATTACACTATACGCCCCCATAGCGCTTAGTGCACTCTCTGGGTGGTTCACAAATTAATTCGCACCTTTGCCCCCAACATACTGGGTACTCATTTTACCAACCACAGAAATCAAACTTGAGTCAATCTTGATCCCCATCCAGATCAAACTCACAACATTTTGGCTGCAGTACAGCAGTTTAACCACTGCGCCACCAGGGCTCCTTCGATCTATTTAGCATGTTTGTTTTACCTCCATCAGGTAGCTCTCGCTCTCTCTCAAGGTGGAGAAAGGGGTCTATTATCAAAGAGATCTGGATTGGACCCTTCCTTCCAGCCTTATGCAAACGTGATGCAGCACTTGCGTATCAAACTGTTGACCAGCAGGTCAAGTTCAGTATCTTACCCACTAAGCCACCATAGTCCCTTTTAAAAACATGTAAGAGACTGTGACAAATGGAAATTTATTTATTTATTGCTCATATTTGTGGCCAGGAAAATATCTTGGGAGAAACAATAGTAGAGACAATCTCATTCAGAGTCACCATTTACTTCACTGCAGTTGGGCAGGTGGATCCTGTGAAGAGTTTCTGAGGTGTATAGTGGTAAATTTTGAAATACAGGCACTTGTCATGAAAGGCTTTGTAGCCTTCACTTGCATCAGGATTTTAGAGATGCTTAGGTGAGGCATGACCAAAAAAAATGGTTGGGAACCATTGGTCTAGTCTCACAAGATGCCATAGATAGCAAAAAGCAAACTATTGTTGCCATTGGAAAATTTGTTTTTCTTCCCTAGTTCCTGTACATTTTGTAGCTAAACAGAGCAATCACAAGGGAGCTGTTATGATCAGAGTGGCAGATGACGTTCATGTCCTGCAAATCCCAGTGTCTCTGTTCACTGCCAGTATGAGCCTCTGTGGCCCTGCACTGCTCTGGAGGATAACTGTAATCCCGAAGAGGGTCATGTGAAGGAGCCTCGCTATACCCCTCCTTAGTGGCCAAACTCGGAATGATCTCTCTCCAGCAGTGCCCTTTTATTTAATTTCCCCTTTTCATTTTGTTTTGCTTACTCGATGTCCATAGAATTCTCCTCTGTACTTGCAAATTGTTTCCCTTGCGTATCACAACTGCATCTCTTATCCTGTTGAAATTTTTGGAATGGTAGCTGTGTTTGTCTGTGTAAGCATCAGAGAGTAAACAAAACAGACATAAAATGTTGTGTCACCTTACAGACGAACTGCTGTATTTTAGTGCTAGCATTTGTGGATCAAGTCCACTTTTGTCAGACATGAGACTTCATGGCATTAATTCCATTGATTGCTTCAGTAGCTGATGTGCATAAATTGATGCCATGAAGTCTCACTATTATGTCTGAAGAAGCAGACTTGATCCATGAAAGTGAACATTAAAATATAGCAGGTAGTCTTTATAAGGTGCCACAACATCTTTTTGTCTTATCTTGTTGTTCTCCTTGGTCTGAATGAACTCTGCCTTCCCCCTTACCTTGACCCTGGTGCACCCAGCCATTGCAAGCAGACAACAAACAAACAAAAGCTCAAGTCTAGCTTTCTTGTAGACACTGCTGCTTCTGACAGCCACTTTGAGGCCTTGACCTACTGTCACGTGAGGCTGCATATTTGCCTTAGGAACATAGGGAAAAATAAAATAATGGACATCACTTGGACCCCAGCAGAGGACAGAATAAAGCAGTGACAGTGAACCTTTTAGAGACCAAGTGCCCAAACTCACCTTCATCACAGACTCAGCAGGTTGCCATCCACACCACACCAGCACGCCACGTATGAGCCACCACCCGCCTTACCCAAGACAGGGAAGGAAGGAAGGAAGGAAGCACTCCTATTAGGCTGCTGGATGGGGTGAACTCTGTGCTGGGGTGATGGTGTGCATGCCTCAGAGAGGACTCTGAGTGCCCCCCTCTGTCACACATGCCATAGGTTCACCACCACTTGCATAAAGTAAGTGGGGCCACAAGGTTGACTGTTTCCAACAACATTTTGCACCATCTGTTGGGTTGGCTATGAGATTCCTGAGGGTTCAGGCAGGCTGGCAACTCCAGTTCTAAAGGAGGTTGTGGTAAGAACATTACATTAACAAATCTCTCTTTGATCCTGTTCTTGGCAGTGTTAATAGGCATCACCCTGTATTCATACCTTGATCCGAATAATTGCACCTCATTTCCTGTGTTTTTGTATGAAGTTGATTAATTGGAACACTTTCGGTCTGCTTTAGGACTGGAAGCTTCCTTGGTTATCCTAATGGATTACCTCCTTTGGGAGACAGATGGGGAGCATTGACTATCTCATTCTTTGAGGCGATAGTGTAGTGTTTTGATATGATCAAATATGGCATCTTTCTAGGCTGACTGTTTGGGATGGGTGAATAAAAAAAGTGATAGTGTTGTTCTAAATGTAACATGGCATTTCTGCCACATGGTGTTTTGCTGCTAGGGATGATTAGTGCTGGGATTACCTGGAACGGTTTTCACTTAGCCTTTTATGCAGCTTCTGAGTGCTTAGGAGGTTCTCCCTGGTGCCTAAATATGGATTAGATGTAGCTTGTTAGCTATTATTAGTTGGAAATTAATAGGAGACTTGTATCATCATTTCCCCTTCTGGAACCTTTAATTTATATTCTTTAATTTAGTTAATTGGCATAATAGTTACATATGTATATCTCTCTTTTTTTAAATGTACAAGTATAAGAATAAGCAACAGTGTGGGGGGAACATATTTGTTGTTGAACAAACAGACTGATCGATTCATCTGGAAGCAGCCAAATAACTTCCTTTGTTATTAGGTCCCACCAAACTACTTCCAGCCTATGGAGACTATGAATTAATGACCTCCAGAAGGATTTGTTTTGAACAGCCCTGTCCAAATTTTGCAAACAAAAGGCTATGGCTTCCTTTATTTAAACTTAAAGGGTCACTCTATTATGTGTCAATTTTTTTCTTGCTGTCTTCAGCTTTTTCTAGTGTGAAATCTGTGTGTATACACTTCTTATCTGCCCAATTGAGATGGTTGTATCTCATTCACACCTTTTGTGGAATAAAGGTGGGAGAGACTTTACATTTTCCACACTGATTTTTTTTAATTAAATGGGGATGTAAAAGACTTTACAGCAAGGTTGGGATGAACAAATGGTTGAAGGTAAAGGTAAAGGTTTCCGTTGTTCAAAAGTCAGTCGTATCCGACTCTAGGGTTCAGTGCTCATCTCTGTTTCAAAGCCAAAGAGCCAGTGCTGCCTGCTTCTGCAGACATTTCCGTGGTCACGTGGCAGGCATGACTAGACACCAGACCACACAGAATGCTGTTTACCTTCCCACCGAAGTGGTCCCTATTTATCTACTTGCGATTTCTTGCTTTCAAACTGTTAGGTTGGCAGGAGCTGGGACAGAGGCAGGAGCTCATTCTGTCCTGCAGTACTCGAGAATCGAACTGCTGACCTCCCACCTTCCACTCAATGTCTTAGGCACTTGAGAGGGCCAGATTTCCCTCCTCAATGATCAGTGAGCTGGAAAATATCAGGGGTTGTGTTTGTGGTATCCAACATCACTGGATACTCAATGGAACTGTTGGGTGCAGCTTTTCCACCCTAAACTTTGGCAGGAGGATAGGGAACAGAAGAGACTTTACTTTGTCATTTTTTATTTTAAAGATGAATGCTGAGCTGGATTGATCACTGAGACAAGTCTGGCAACTTCTCATGTGTCTTGAAGAGGTGATACTGTATTGGAAAACAGTCACATTTTGGCAAGCACCTAAGAGAGGTTCTGCTGCACCTGATCAAAAATGTCTATAGTCTTTGGTTCCTGACATGGTCTTTATGGGTCACCTGAAGCAAGACTTGGACTGTGGTGGCTCAGGTGGTTAAGATGCTGACTGGAAGGTGGCAGGTCAGCAGTTCATCAGAACTGCCCCAGCTCTTGCCAACCTAGCAGTTTGAAAGCAAGAAATTGCAAGTAGATAAATAGGGACCACTTTGATGGGAAGGTAAACAGCATTCTATGTCTGCCACATGTCCACAGAAATGTCTGTAGACACAGACAGCACTGGCTCTTTGGCTCTAAACAGAGATGATCACTAGAATCGAATACTGTGCAACTGTCATTCAAGCAAGGGTGACCTTTACCTTTAAAGCAAGACTTGAGTACAGTAGCACCCTACTTCACATGTACCTAGTCATCTCCTATTCAGTGGTGTATTTATTTATTTATTTATTACGCACATTTCTACCACCGCCCCCTTGTCAAGATGATTCTGGGCGGCTCACAACAAATAAAAACTTGCAAAAACATCAAAACAGCATTAAAATTAAACTATTACAATTTTAAAAATTTTAAAAAAATTAAAAGGTTTTTTTAAAAATGTCCTCCCAATACTGCATACCTAACTGGCACAACATTTCCTGTTGTATTGGACAAAATGTTGTTTTGACAAGAAACCTTTGATCATCTGGATCAACAACTTCTGGAAAGCAAACCCTATCAAACTGTAAGGTGGTTACTTCTGAGAAGATGGTATTGGAGTGCCTCAGTAATGGGCAAAATGTGGCTCATTGGCTTCAAAACCAATCTAATTTTTTCCAGGTTGTGATCAGAATAGCCAAGGAAGAAAATGATGGATGCAGGGCAAGTACAGCCTTCCATATGCATCTCGAAAATGTAGATGGTCGCCTTGGATACTGCAGACATAACTTTGGATATTCTTTGATTTGCTTTTTGCAGATAAAAGGAGAAAGAGACAGCAAGCATGTCATTGGCTTCCTGGTTTGGGTGGAATGAACCTCCCAGTCGTATTTCTCAGAGGAGTCCCACAGAAATGGTGGTGGAGACCCTTATGATGGAGCTCAACTGGCAGATCAAGGAAGCTGAAAAACAGCAGCGGGAGCGAGAAAATGAGTACCGCAAAATCAAGACAGGGGTTGATTATGGCTGGCTGGTTAGCTGTCCAAAGCAGAGCTACGACATCAGTCCAGGGGAGCGCCTGCAACTGGAGGATATGTGCTCCAAAATACACCCTTCTTACTGTGGACCAGTCATTATTAGGTAAGGTGATGCTTCTGACAGTGACACATTGTCTCTGCAGACATAGTCTCCTTGTTCCTCAGCTTAACTGCTGAAGACCTTGATCCTTTTTCTTGTGTTGGTATTTATGCATGAGTCTCAGAGTCAGTCTTACACCTTATCACGTCAGTGTCAACAGCTGGTAATAAGTACAGTAGAACCCCATATAACGAATGCCTCTTACAGCGGAAAAGTCATACAGTGAAGAGGATTTGAAAAAAACATTGTGCCCTGTATAACAACAATTTTCGTTATACAATGCAATGCATCTCTATGGGAAAAACCATGCAACAAAAATCTCTATGGAAAAAACCATACAATGATTTTTTTTCATTGTAGGATTTTTCCCATAGAGATTTTCATTGTACGATTTTCCCCTTAGGGATTTTTGTTGTACGATGCATGCATTGTATAACGAAAAAATCGTATAATGAATTATTTTCGTTAAATCTGGCCCTAAGAAGTGGGGAATGCTGTGAAACTATTTTTGGTTGTCAAAGTGAGAAATTCCAAACCCTTCTTAATTTGATCAGGAGGAGATTCCTCTTTTCTTTTTGTGATGAACCTGTCATTGAATGAAGACCATTTCCAGATCTTGTAACATATTTTGATCAGAACTCTGAATTCAAGTTTTGGTCAGCTGTGGCCCATATGTTCATGTAAGAAGGTGGCACTCTATAAGCTGCTATGAGCGAGAAGGGAAGATTATTATATCTAAGCAGCAACAGTAGCAAAAAATTCAAGGAAAAAGAAGACCTTTTATTGAGACCCTCCCCTATTTAAGGGATTATTTTCCTGCTGGTACCATTTCTGTACTCAAGATTCTTAGATTAAATGTGTTTGCAAAATCCTCTTGCAATGCAAATGGCATAAAATTTGGAGGTAAATTGTCCTAATTGAAGAATCTCCATAGACATTATCAATTCTGTGCTGAGTCACACAACTCTGTATGCAACTAATGTATTCATTGATTTCTTAACTGATGATAGTTTGTGAAAGTCATATTTCTGATGCCAGGTCACTGCCTAGGAGTCCTACAGAATCATTCCTTCTTCATCTGAATCTAGTTTAGCTTCCCTTATAATACATTCTGTATATGATTGAACAGACAAGGGGATAAAATGCATCCTTGTCTGACATCTTTGCATGTGGGAAACCATCTGCATATTATGTCCTAAGGGTAGCTTTTTGTCCAAAGTATAGATTCCACATAATGGCCAGGCCCACAGCATCAAAAGGTTGGGAACCTCTGAGCTTGACAATAAGGGAGATGCACATTCCTTATGATTAGAGACCCATTTCTCATGAGAATTAAATCCATGTCTACCATGCAATGACTAATCACAAAATGAAGCATGCATGGGTGACAAATTCTGCATGCTGTGACATATACAGTGGAGCCCCATATAAAGAACACTTCATATAACGAAAAATCTATATAACGAAGCATTCATGTGCTCTGTGTGATATCCCACTTAATGTAAATCTGATATAATGAACATTTTTGTTATGCAGGGGATCGCCCATTTGACCTGCATAATGAAAAAAAAAACCACATAGTGAAGAGCTCCGTGGAATGGAGCTTTTTTGTTATGTGGGATTCTACCGTAGATGTCTTTTAGTACTTGGAAGTACCATTCTTGAACTTCAATTCCCAGAAGCCCTGATCAGTAGGAGTGCTGACTTGGACTTCTGGGAATTGAAGCCCAAAAACAGCTAGAGGGCCAAGGATTAGGAAGCCTAATGTAGTTTGATATTTCAAAAATATCAGAGATATGAGAATTCCACTGCCTTGGGCTTCCTCTCAGAACAAAGGAAAAACCAGGCGTTTGATCTGGACCACTGACACAATAGATGCTAGGCTTGAAGGGTAAACTCAATAGCAAATGTGCAATGGTCATCTTGCATCCATTTGTAATTCAACAGGGGGAAGCTTCACCATTAATCTAAATAACAGGGTATTACCAGTTGTACACACACACACACACACACACCACACACACCCCTGCTATGCTAATCATTTGAATATTTTTAGCTAATATGTATAAATTTATGCCATGAAGTCTCACTTGCATGCCTGATGAAGTGGACCTGATTAATGAAAGATAACATTAAAATATAGCAACTAGTCTTTAAAGTCCCACAACATGGTTTTTTTTGTTTGTTTACTCTCTGATATGCTTGAAACTCAGACTAACATGGCTACTGTTCCCCAAAAATTGACTTCAAGCTCAAATATTGGTTCATTAATTTTCTTCCAGTTGTGAATTATGCTTTTGTTTTCTCTTTTGTTTTATCCACTTCTTTTAGATTTCGACAGCTTGTTGCTGAATATGAAGCAGAAGCTTCAGAAGTATCTCGACTTTTCCATTCTGTTCTGCAGGATGCCATGGAGAAGAGCAAAGAAGAAGAGGAGGCAAAGAAGTTAGCAAAGCAGTGGAGCACAAAGCACAAATCCAGCCTCTCCCTCATGACATTCAAATCCCGAGCCAGGATTTCACCATTCAGCAGTGATATCAAGACTATTTCAGAAGATGTTGAGAGGGGCACTGATCCAACTAGGAGAGTGTGGAGCATGCCTGAATTCAGGAGTACCAAGGACTATTGACTTTATTTATTATCATCAGTTTTTAGAAACAGACCAGTTCATTCATTGATTATCTTGTTTGTTTGTTTGTCAGTCAACCACCTGCAAGGGTGATTTTGTCCCTTATACAATTTTATCCCTTCTTTCTCTGTTGTGTAGTGGACTCACCTGAACATATTTTGGCTATCTCTTTGTTGCTCTATCTATGTTTCTCCTTTTCACTCTGTAGGGAACACAGTGGCAAAACCCCTATTGCTTTATGTAGCATATTGCATTAGGTTAGACCCACTGAGTCAGAGGGGGTTCATAAATCACCTCCTCCATAATTTTCACTGAAATGTGACAGGTTTAATTGCAACTTACTTTGGTATAATAAATCACAAATGGAGCAAGCAACCCCATTTAAAGCAATGGAATGTATAGATAAGTTGACTTACCAAATCCCCACTTATTTAAATGGGTCTACTCTAGAGTAATTTGCTATGCTAAGCAAGTGGATTCTGGCCAATGTATGACTCAAGCAGCCTAGTCTCTAGTATTTATTTATTTATTCACAGGGCTGGAGCGGACACAGAGAAGGCCCTCCTTCTTGTGCTAGAGAGATGCACCTCTTTAGCTGATGGCACAATTACAGAGCCTCTCTGGTCCACTCTGGTGGGATGGACAGATATCCTTGGGGTGACACGGTCTCTTTAAGTATCCTGGCCCACTACCATGTAGGGCTTTAAAGGTAATAACCAGCACCTTGAATTGCACCTGGAGGCATACTGGCAACCAGTGCAGCTCCTGGAGCAGTGGCAAGGCATGGGCATAATGCCCACACCCCTACACCATCCAAGCAGCCGCATTCTGGACCAGTTGCAGCCTCCAAATGGTCATCAAGGGCAGCCCAATGTAGAATGCATTATAGTAATCAAGTCTGGAGGTGACTAGAGCATGTGTGATCATGAACAAGGAGTCCCATTCAAGGAGCAGGCGTAATTGGCGTATTACACAAAGTTGTGCAGAAGCCCTTCTGGCCATGACTGCCACCTGCTCTTTAGTCATGAGTCCAGGAGGACCCCCAGGTTACACACCGGGTCTGTTTGGGGCAAAACCGCCCCATCCAAAACCAAAGATGGTAACTCCCAAGATAACGTGGGTGGCCCAACCCATAGCCACTCAGTTTTGCCAGGATTCAGTTGTAGCCCTTTCTTCCCCATCCAGACCCTCACAGCCTCCAGACACCTGGAAAGGACTTCGACTGCATTGCTTTGATCACCACAGGCCGAGATGTATAGCTGGGTATCATTTGCTTATTAATGATACCTCACCCTGTGGGAATGGATGATCTCACCCAGAGGCTTCTTGTAGATATTAAATAGAGGCAAGAGCACTGAGCCCTGGGACACCCATATTGGAGGGGCCTCGGACTGGACCTCTCACCCTCCAGCCACACCAACTGGGTCCGGCCCTTCAGAAATGAGGAAAACCAGGACAAAACTGCCCTGGATCCCCACTCCTCGGAGCCGTCCCAGAAGGATGCCGTGGTCTACGGTACTGAAGGCCACTGAGAGGGCAAGAAGAGCCAGGATGGTTGGATGATCACCATCCTGCTAGTAACAAATGGGCAATTCATTGTGCTATGGGTACATTTCCCTAAAGCTCAGTCTGACCTCTGCAGAATGAAAGAAAAACCCAGACAGTAATTGTGAAAACTGCTCTATTTATCTTTTGGATGTCTCTCCCATAGAAACTGCAACTAATTCATGTGCTTTGTAGACCACATATCCAGTTAGCCTTAGTCAAACATTCAGCAGTATATTTTGTGGTCCACAAATACAATTGCCACGCAATTGTCTCAGCTTTAATTCTGGCAGTGAGCAGAAACATTGTTTCATATACTCCTGAAGATTGATTAATTATTTTTTTTAAAGCCAACAGCAGAAAGTGGCTGTGGGTACATTTTTCTGAACTGTAAACAACTCTGGCACCGATGTCATTATCAGGGTGAAGGAGGACTTCCTACCAAGAGACACTGCCAATCACTTCCTCTTGTGTTGTGAAATCCCCTTGTGAGCAAGTATGTATAAAAGAGACATACTGTACTCTAATTCTTTGCAGGAATGGGAATTATTATTATTATTATTATTATTATTATTATTATTATTATTATTATTATTATTATTATTATTATTATTATTATTATTATTATTATTATTATTATTATTAATTTGATTAAAGAGTCAATTGTAATTATGATTATACGGCCAACTTGACAATGTAGTCTCCCAACACTACAATCTATCTTAGGCTTGGCAGTGCTACAGTGAGTTCAGAGTAAAAACCCGTAAGACAAGACTCTGGAAATCAAGGTGACATCTTGTAGAACTGCCAGCACACCCTAATGCCCCCCCCCATCCCCAGTAAGTGGTTGAGGGAAGATCTGGTTTTTGGTACCACAACCCCTCTAAGCCAAAAAAATCAAGGCAGTTGCTTGAAAGTATTGTCATTTTATTTTTAAAAGGTAGGAGGTGAAGTGTTCAAAAGCAGAACATTCCACATACTGTAGTTACAAGAATGATTACAGAGGCAAGATTACAACCATCAAGAGGAAAATATCAGAAAATAACAAAGTTAGATAGCTTATCTAATAATCACACCTTGGGGGAGAGACAGGCTAATTCTGGGTCATCTACCAGGTGCAATTCTTCCTGGCACAGCATTGGAAATTGGCAAATGGACAGCAGGTGAGGGTTTCTCCTGAGAGGCAAACTTGGCTCATGGACAAAGCCCCCTTCCTTCTGAATGAGATTGAGCCAACTAAATAACTCCTTTATCTCAAACGCATTCAGTTAACGTATTGAATACACCCAAGTTGTTTATGTAGACAGAGCTCCTTTGCTTTCTTCATTTTATACCACTATAATATCCTTTCCCATTTGCATGTATCTGGGGAACAAAGCCAAATGGTTTTTGAAGTCAAGAGTTAAGTCTACTTAGTCTCCTCTCAGTCTTTCATTGAATATCTTGTTAGCAGGAAGGCAATTGAAAGTGTGTCCAGCCAGCTTTCCTAGTCACATAGAAGCATTTTAATTATATATTCTACCCCCACCCCAAGTTTCTCACTGTGACTATTATAATCAGTTTTTGCTGGGGATACTTTTGTGGCATAGATACATTTCTGCAATCATGTTAAGTTTTTTGCACAGTGCTTCTGAACTCATGGCTGGACAATGGAGGGCTTGCATGAGTCTCATCTTTATTACTGCCACTTGTGGTTTCTTGTTTGCCTATATCTCTTTAAACCAGAAAGCTGCAAAGAGCTACTGGTGGCTATGCTAACAGGAGGAGGACACCTTTGATGTGCTGTTTCCATGGTGCAGTTGCTGCTATATTTCCATCTGATGGTTTCAGATGAATTGAAGCTTGAGAACTTTTTATTGGTTTATGCATTTATCTCTACCAAAAGAAATGTGCTGGCACCGGAGTATCATGTAATATAGAAACCCAATCTGTTCTGTTTATTGATAGAAGGCAAAATGCAATATCAGCTAGAACGGGTTTTCACCCCCTGCCCCGTGGCCTAATCTGGCCCGTGCATATCATTAATCCACCCCGTGGTGGGCCCCCGAGGACCTCTAGACCCCACCACCACCACCACGGGGAGTCATGATACATCACAGCAGAGATGATGTAGGCGCCTGGGATCACAGCACTGAACCAGGAAGTAGCTCACCATCCCACCCTAGCCGTCAAAGTGCAGTGGAAGAGCATTGGAAAATTACCAAACGAGCAAAATTGCTTTGAAAAGCCTCCCGCCGCCCTGGAAAGTGGCGGAGGCTGTCCAAAACCCTGGGGAAACTGCATGATTCCTGATGATGATGAAAACATAAGTAGCAGGTGCCAACACGCCTCTGGCCCTCACAGCTGAGTGTGGTGGTGGAAACGCCCCTGATGGGAAACCGTTGGGAACCCCTGAGCTAGAATGATTTGGATTTCTGAAAACTAGTCCATTTAAATTGATTTTTAAAAATTTGTTGGAAGCTTAAAATAAAGCAATAGATCCATTTTTAAAATGGAAACCTAGCTTAAAATGATGTTTGCATGGACTTGCTTCTTTATTTGGCACAATGTAGAAGAAATAAGTACTTTTCAGTGTCATGAATATCAACAAACCTAAGGTTCAGAAGTGGGTGTTTTACTCCAAATGATACAGTGAGTGAATTTAGGTCAGAAATAATTCATAGGACTTTTTTTTTTTTAAATATAGTGGCTGTTATTGATACTGTGATCCTTGAAAGAATTGGGCCATTTCTGATTAAGAGTGTTTTGTGCTTCATGTTCTCTGCTGGTTACCGACCCTTGCCTTTTTCAGTTTGTTTCTGGAGTGTTAAAGATCAGATTAGATGTTAATGGGCAATGCATATGACCTCTGATTTTCTAACAGAGAGATGTTTCACCAATCATTCTGGCAAATTAAGTCTGTTTACCATGTTTATCTTCTCTCAAATCTTTAATAGAACATAGCATGATAAATTCAAGATATGTACTTGATGAGAATTTCCCACCATGACAAACAGGGTTCTTTCATAATTTTCAGGAGCACTTCTTTTAGGAACATCTTAAAGCTATTGGAAGCATTGCTAAGATACTAAATGGAAAGACCTGGCTATCCTTTTGGGTCAAGATCTTAACAGAAAAAAAATATTCATTTGAAATTTGTCAGAGAGCTCTACAAATAGTGCTAACAGAAAGAGAAGTAAATATTTTCTAGGTCATAAGATTTGTAGTATATCCTCTCATGAGTAGATGGGACTCTCTGGAAGAGACAATAATGCTAGGATAAAAGGAAGACTTGCTATCAGATGGGCTGACTTAATAAAGGAAGCCACAGACTATTTTTGTGAGGCCATTATTTCATGGTAGACGTAAGTTCGAAGTGACTTGACCATCACATAACAACATGAAGCTCGAAATATACAAGTAAGGTGGAGCAGTATACCTCTACCACACTGAACAATCTTCTATTTCATGCATTATTATTTTCTGAACATATCAAGAAACTTCATTATTTAATATTGAATGAACTCAGGGCTTCAAAATATCAGATCCAGTTTGAACCTGGACCATTTTCTCTTGGGAGCAGTGAAAGAATTCTAGAAACCTTTTTGACAGGCGTACAATTGGTATGCTATTTTCTATATCTATACCTGTTTATTAGGTCTTGATATTTGGATACTATATTTCTAACATTCAACAAGAAAACTTTAGGGAAACAACAATTTAAGGGCTAACAGTTTCAGCTCCCTTCCCTTTCCATTTCTTGGTCAGCTTTCCAGACCATAGTGGTGGGATTAGGGCGGGTAAGGAGATGTTGGAATTTAGTCTAGTTCTGGTAAATCTGTGTTTGACAGGCTACTTTTTAACAATCAGTTTTAAGGTTTCTTGTAGCATAACAGGTTTCCCCTTTCCTTTGTCTAGTGCTGTGTGTGTGTGTGTGTATGTGTTTCTGTTCTTTTGATGACCCACACTGCAGGGAAAACTCAGAAAAGCATGAAAAGCCATTTTCTAACAATTCGTATGACTAACTTTTGTATCTACATGTAAAGAGCTGCTTCTTGTACTACATTCTGAAATACACTCTTTCAATTTTAGCTATCTTTTGCCTGGTGATTGGTTTATATGCAGCATTTCATATACAGTACAGTCAAACCTTGCATAAAGAGCGCCTTGCTTAAAGAGTAACTCGCTTAAAGAGCAGAATTTTGTCTGAATGTTTGCTTTGCTTAACAAATAAAAACAACCAAAAACTCGCTTAACAAATAAATTAGGGGTGACAATCTGTCACCGCCACCACCACCGCCCCCCCCCGCCCCCGAAGTCACAATTGGTCACTTACAATTGTGTTTCGCTCAAAGAGCAAACTCACTTAAAGACCAATCCTGTGGAACACATTAGGCTCTTTAAGTGAGGTACAACTGTATATAATATTAATTAGGATATGATTGAAATTTAAAATCTTACAGTAGAAGGAAGCCCAGGAAAATCTAACTTCTGGCCACACAAAGAACTAGGTTACTTGGAAGGTACTTCGTAGGCTACAGAGTAAAGTTGGCAGCGCCAACATAATCCTTTGAGAGTACAGAAAAGAATGGACAATTTTATACCTATTTTAGTTCATGCTACATTGCTCACATAATAGGTGTGATGCTATCTCCCCCCTTCTTTTTAAATTATTAATTAAAGTACACAACAACAAAACCTAAACCAAAAATATATAATACAATATAACTTTCTATGTGTACCCACCACCATGGGACTTTTAAATCGTCTCCATTAAATCTTCTCAATATCATTAAATTTTTATTCACCGCCTGGTTCCAAAAAGATAATACATCTTGTTCTTAAAATTTTTCCCATATTTTTCAAAAAATCTTTTTTTACTAATCCTTTTTTACCCTTATTTATAATTTATAACTACTGTATATTCCACAGCTCTTTTTCTTTCTTTCTTTTTTTTACCAATCATCCCATTTAAATTCCCAGCCTACTTTCCATTTTTAAACAATATTCAATCTCAATGCTGTTAGGGCTCATTCAAATACCACATGACCATTTTAGGGGGTGGGTGGGTCAACCAAAGTCACAGAAAGTCATGGGGGGGAGGGGGGTTCAGCGTGAAGTCACATGACTCCAAAATTATCAAGAAGTTCCCAATGCAAGAAATATTCAAGACAGAGGCAGGATCTATAAAGAGAAACATTAATTAATTAATTAATTGGGGGTGGGGACTTCAAAAGCTGCTTACCAGATCTTCTCAGGGAAGAGTAACGGGGGGAGGGGGGGCGACGACGACGAGTAGTGCCGTTCCTCTGCCAGGAGAGGAGGAGGAAGTAGTAGTAGTCTCGCCCTTCCTTCCTTCCTTCCTTCCAGTGATGAAGAAGTCATGACCCTTGCTTTTGCCATGAGCAGAAAGAAGGAAAAATCCCTCCCAACCAGAGACCACTTAGGAAGGAAGGGGGTGGGGTGGGTGGGTGGAAAAACAGCACTTGGGAAAGGGTTCCCTTTGTGTTTTCCCCGCAGCTACTACAAATCCCAGTATCCACCACCAGCTTCAGCACAGACCAGGCCATTCCCCCTCCCTTCTGTCCAACCATTTGCTCTCTCTCTTAGTCAGTTTCTTCTTCCCTCTGCTTCTTTGGCAGAGGGGGGGGGAAGAGGGTCTCCTCAAGAGTTTTCTCCCCCACTGCTATTCAGGACACCTGAAAGGAGGAGCAGGTGGGTGACTGAGAGGCGACTAGGGGGACCCTTATAATTGGGGGATGTGGGGAGGTTTCCCCCAAAGCAAAAATAAGCCCAAAAGGAGACAATCGGAGGAGAGTCAGAGGGAGGGCACCCTCCTTTCCCATTGAACTCCAGATTGCAAATCTTTTCCCTCTTCCTGCCTTGCTTGCATAAAAAGCCTTTGCAAGGGAGGCCTTTCTTTCTTGGGCTTCTGCCGTTTCTCTTCAAATCAGGAAAACGGAGAAACCACATTATTTGGGGAGAGGGGCCAAAAGTCACGGAAAGTCACAGAGGGGGAGGAGGGGTCAAAAAGTGGCCTATTTTAGGTCACATGGTATTTAAATGGTCCCTTACAAATATAACAATACTGTAATGTCCTTTTTCCCATTCTATCTGCAAATTTCCAAAATCCATTAATAATACTGTTTTAGGACAAAGCTCCAATTTTATAGACAACATATCATTAATTTCCCCAAAGATTTCCACCATATTTTTTTCTCATTCTGACATTCCCAACATAAGTGGAAATATGTTCCAACTTCTTTTTTTTACATCTTGTTTCCATATTCTAATCTAACCCATTCCTCCTCTTTAATATTATCCCCATATCAATCTCCCAATTTGTTCTTAAAGCTGATTGTTCAGCTTCATACCCCAGCAATATTTTATATGTTTTACTTACTCCTCCCTACACACACAATTCTGACTTACTTTATTTGATTTTGATAGCCCTGCCCCCCTTTTTTCTTCTTCTTCTTATGCTAACAAGATGAGCTAGTGTTATGTGGCTACTTCTTTGGAAACTTTCACAAAATATAGTTCTGGTCACCAATTTGGGTAAATTTAATGGAGATAAAGCATATTAATTAATATGGCTATCAATACTGTATCTACCAATCATGAGTGTTGTACTTTAGCTTCAGTATCCAGTGTACTATAGTGGATAGGGTGCAGGGTTTGGACTCAGGAGCTCTTGGTTTGAATCCTTGCTTTGTCATTGAAACTCACTGGTGGTAGAACTGGTAAAACTGCTCCTTATATACTTGCAAGCCCTATTAGGGCCGCTTAAGTCAGTTCTGACTTAACTACACATAACTAAAATTTGGTTGCTGGGGCAGACAAATTATGTGGCATTATTGTGCTCCTGTCCTACTTGTTATCTTGCCATAGGTTTTTATTTATCTATTAGCTAGGGACCAGATAGGCCAGTGATGGTGAATCTTTTGGAAACCGAGTGTCCAAAGAGAGGGGCAGGGTGAACTCTGTGCTGGGGGAAGGGAGGAAGCACTCCCATTGGGCTGCTGGGCAGAGGGGCAGACAACTCTGTGCTTGGGGGGGGGAGGAAGCGCTCCCATTGGGCTGCTGGATAGAGGGGCGGGGTGAATTCTGTGCTGGGAAGGGAGGAAGCACTCCCATTGGGCTGCTGGACAGAGGGATGGGGTGAACTCTGTCCTGGGGGGAGGGAGGAAGCACTCCCATTGGGCTGCTGGGCAGAAGGGTGGGTCAAATTCTGCTGGGGTAGAGAGGAAGCACTCCCATTGTGCTCCTGGGCAAATGGGTGGGCAAATCCTGTTCTTGGGGGAAGGAGGGAACATCCCCATTGGGCTGCTGGGCAGAGTGAACTCTGCTGGGGTGACAGCATGTGTGCCAACAGAAAGGCCTGGGAGTGCCACGTATGGCACCTGTGCCATAGGTTTGCCACCACTGAGATAGGCCCTTTATCTGAGTCAACAGGTTCCTTGGTGTTCTTCTGTCAAAATTTGATTCTCCTCCTTTTAAAGAAATCTAATAGTTTTCTAATACTGTAATCCTTTAATAATTTACACTCGTGTGAGAAAAACACAGAGCACTAAAGTAATGAAACTGTTTATGATACATTTATTGAGAGTGTATAAACATTTAATTTACTGTTGCATCTTCTGGAACTTGGGTCCAGCCATAATGCAAAACACTCCAATCAGTCAGAAACCTTTTCCCACTCGCTCAAAACACTTTTGGCAGCTTCTAAGGAGTCAAGCATTTCCATGTATGCAAATACTGTAAGCAGGAAGGGTAATTAAGCTTGGAACCTAGAGTAGACTGAGGGAAAGAACAGATGTCTATATTCCACAAAACAAGCAATAGCAGTAGCAATGATATATTTGATTTAAACATTGAATTGGTTTGGACTATGGTGTCTTTTGGTTTTGTTAGATGCATTCTTGCAGCTCACTAAGCTGCACACAGGAGAAGAAAACGGTCTTCCATGTCTGCCTTCTATGCCGCAGAATTATGGCATTTTCTCCTAAAAGATATTGTACAGAGTGTGAATGTATTTGTGCCACTGCACTAACACTAGGGCCATTGTGCCAGCTGAAGTGAAGTTTTCGAATTAGCAGAAGACATCTAGCACAATCTCCCATTGTGCAAACTGTTCATACAAGATGCAGCACACATAAACAGCTACATTAGTGGAAGTTTTTAAAAGTATATTAGACAAACAAACAGAAGATGTATATACCAAAGTCTATTGACTGTGATTGGCACTACAGAACCAGTTGCTAGGGAGTAATAGCAAAAACAGAGAATATTGCCTTCAAACCGAAAATCTGGATTTTCAAAACCATTCGATGAATTACTGTGGGAAGCAGCAAGCTGTATTATAGACAGACCTTTGGTCTGATCGCCTGCTATGCAACTATTCTTAAGAAACTGGCCCATCAAACAGTATGAAACCAAGAGAGGGGGATAAAAACTGGCATGTCAAACTACAGAGGACAGTGAGCCATATGGCTTTTGATTGACAGACATCCCACAGAAACAGGCAGGCATGTTAAGGAATGCTACATTGAAATATCACAATTAAGCAGTTATGAAATGGTGATGTGCCATTTGTCAAACTTGGTTGCTTACAAATGCTAAGAGCAACTATAGCCCATTGTATTTTTGTTCTTTCCGCATAAGAACAAGATAGCCGTCATTATTTGAAAACATGGTTTTCATGTGTTTGTAAATGTGTGCATATACACACAACTCCACACAAGTCAACTTTAATGCAAATAAATAAATAAATAAATATCATTGCAAGAGGCTCTAACGTGGGTTCTCAACCTACAGCCTGTAGGCCTGACCCAGCCCATGATGCCATTTCATCTGGCCTGTCACCGCCTCCACCACACCCAGAAGTGGAAGCGGGTGCATTTATGTCAGCTGTATAACATGCCCGCGCATGTGCAAATCGCCCTTGGCTGTCGCAAACGCGGAAGTGTGTGCATTTATGATAGCCGTAAATACACGCACTTCTGCTTCTGGGGGCATGGTCCAGCCTGCTCAGCTGTCCAGGACCCTGGTCCGTGGGTCATAGTTTAAGAACCCCTGGTTTAAGCAGAGAAAATGGCAGCTTAAAATCTATCCCATCCTGTTGCAAAACAGATTGCAAGGCACATTTTACTTCCATTTCCTGTGGGAAGAACCACATGACCAACCCACTGAACCATGTGACCGACCTATGGCCCAAAATGTTTGGGCACCCCTGTTCTAGCATAACAATCAACTAATCTTACCCACCAACAAATGATTTGGGCAGTTAATTAGGGGAAAGATTGACAATCCTTTCCTTCCTATAAGGCCCTGTGTGTTCTCACAAGAGTTGGAGAAGCTCCCAGAATAGATTTAATGAGGTACAGGAGGGGAAAAATTACTTGATGCCATGTTGAATTTTGCCTCTGCCGAATAACCAAGATGAGAAGGTTTCCAGATGAACTTACCAAACAACTGTTTAGTCAGGGTTAATCAAATAGATCCTTGGGTAAAAACGGTATTTCAATCATCTAAATATGTAACATAAGTGGAAGTCTTTGTCAGAAATAATGGATAGATAACATCAATGTACTCATTTCCAAAACTACTTCAGTAACAAACTGTTGCATTTAAGGTGTGGTAAACAATTTTAAATACAGCAAAACCACAGCTTACGAACACCTTGGTTAATGTTTGTCGTTGCTTACGATGGCAAATCCTATGAAAATGACATCCCATTTTATGGGGGTTTTTTTTGCCTTACAACCGGGAATTCCCCAGAGTCCAAAATGACTGTGGAGGTATTTATGACCACCCACAGCCATTTTAGACTCTGTGGGTGGCACAATCGTAATGGGAAGACCTTGCCTTGCACATGCATGGCACCTCTTCTGGAGCCTCCACTAAAAGTGCCAGATGTCTTTTAAATCTGGCGCTTTAGCGGGTGCTCTGGAATAGGCGCCGTTCACACACAAGGCAAGGTCGCCCCATTGCAATTGCCTTTCCTTCCCTTCACAGCACCAACCTGCGCACAGAAGGGGGAGGCGAGTGGTTCACCTTGTCTGGCTGTGGGGGAGCCCTGGGCGTGACCAGCCTCTGTGGCCAAACTGCTGCTGTTCATCGCCCAATGCTGACCCTGAGGAAGAAGCACCAGAGACCAGGCAAGGTAGGGAAAGGTAGGGAGCTTAGTGCCCTCATTTATATTCCCTTTTACCGCACATCTCTCTCTTTTTTTTTTTGACGTGGGGGGGGGGAGTGGAGGTCAGGAATGGTTTTTAAATTTTCATTGCATTCCTATGAGGAAATGTGCTTCGGTTTACGATTGATCTAGTTTCCAACGCAAGCTGTTGGGAGTGGACCAAAAGTGTAAACTGGAAGACTGAAGATTGGTATAAAGAAATGTGGGAACTTGCTTTAAATGATAAGTTAACATGGGAATTGAATGTTAAAAAAGGTATAGTTCAATGAAATAGATTTTGAAAAATTTGGCAATTATTTGTGGAAGCTACACTGAGTAGGAGTGGAGGAATGAAGCCAGTACCAGAACAAATGAGTTTTTGGAAATGATGAAGGTGATATACTGCGATCCTCTGGGCAATGTAAATAGCATTGTGGTGTGTATTTTAAGTTAGGTCTAGTATTATATGTTGTTGTTGTTGTTGTTGTTATTATCAATTATGTACTTTTATGTATCCTTTATGTATTGAACTTGTTGTTTTGTTTTATAATGTGGAAAATTATGTTGTTATTTTTCGTAGTGTTGTATCTGTATTTTTATTTGAAAACTTAATTAAAAATTTTTTAAAAAAGTTTTTACTGTACTGCAATAGAATTTCCCGGCACAGCACTCCTTATGAGTTAACTGAGCACTGTTAGATACTGTATATAAATATAGCAGAACAGACCCCTTTTGGCACTGGAATTATGTTTTCTTATGTATCACTCAAGAAAGTTACAAAAGAATAGGGTTCCCTCTGCTGTTAACTTGTATGGATTTCAGGAAATGAAAATGGAAACTTTATACTACAGTGGATACAAGCATGCCACTTTCCCACAATGCATGTAACATAATAGAGAGAAGCAGAGATTTGCACTCTGCTTAAACTAGGGTGGTAGAAATATTCATCTCAAGCAACACAGTGATAATTTATATAAAAGATAAAGGTCTCTCTTGTTAAAAAGCCAACTGTGTCCAACTGTAGGGAGTGGTGCTCATCTCTATTTTACAGCCAAAGAGCCAGCGCAGGCTGTGTCTGAATTTCCATGGTCATGTGGCAGGCATGACTAGACACCAGAGTACATGGAATCCTGTTACCTTTCCTCCTGAAGCTGTACCCATTTATCTACTTGCAATCTTTTTTTCCCTCTTGCTTTTGAACTGCTAGGTTGTCACAGGAGCTGGGACAAACGACGGGAACTCACTCATCATGCAGTACTTGGGTCTCAAATGGCTGTCCTACTGACCTTCTGGTCATCAAGCTGTGTCTTAACCACTAAGTCACCGCATCCCTCTATATCAGTAGTTCCCAGTGTGGGGCACATGCCTCACAGGGGGACTTCAATTCCCTGAAGCCTAAGTCAGTACTCAGTACATTAGCTGATTGGTGTTTTGGGGTATTGATTTAGGGCAGGGGTGCCCAAACTACGGCCTGGGGGCTGGATCTGCCCCCCAACACCAATTCATCGGGCCCATGCCACCCTCATCGCTCCCAGAAGCGGAAGTAAATAGTGCCTGTACGGGCCGGATGAATTGGTGTTGGGGGCTGGATCCGGGCCCCAGGCTGTAGTTTGGGCATCCCTGAACTATGTGACTGGCCTGTGGCCTGAAAGTTTGGGCACTCCTGATGTAGGGAATTGAAGTCCCAAAACCAAAGGTTGGAAAACACTGCTCTATATGAACGATTCCCATGATTCTGCTATGATCCAAAGCACAGCACACCCTTTCCTTTCCTGTAAAGCAACCTTTTAAAGTCAGGGGTCAAGTCATGCTCTGTCAGACAGCTTTGGGAGCTGCATGGCCATTTTGCTCTTCCTCCACTACATGGCACTTCCAGATGTGTTGGAGATGGTGCCCCCCCCCTTGAAATGGTGCCACGGGCTGCATCCAGCCCACAGGTTGAGAATCCCTGCTGTAAAGTGATCTTGCTAAAAGTGTGATGTGACATCATGCCACTCCTCTTTTTATCTGCTACAACCAATCATGTCAAGCAAGGAATGGGGACAAACTCCATTATTCTGTCACACCATTCCATTTACTTAACATTTTTGGGGAAAGAAGCGTCATTTGTATTTAGCAGCAACCTTGTTGCCAGTAATGTCTCATTTAGTTAGTCCTGAGCATGTCTGGCTGGACATCCCACTACGGTAATGGAGTAGATTGTTCAGCCAGTGACTCAACGCCAAGTGTTGTGTGGCGATAAATAACCTGATTCCCTAAAGGGGTCAATAGCTATGGGCAAATGAGCCCCTTTAGGTGGGGTGATGGTCCCCTTCAGTGGAGGAAATGCCACTGGAAACTATCATATTGGGCCCAATGGCAAAATGAGTGGAGGAGGAACTCTGATTCCCAAATGTCATGGAGGCAGAAGAAGCCATGCCAGATGGACTGGCTGTGAAGGCGAACCTTGATAATATCATCAAGGCTGTGGCAGTCCATTGCAGTCCCGGTGTTAAACCATGTCTCATTTCATATGTGCCGCAGGAGATGGCTCTGTGATCATAGTGTGTGGGTCACTTTGTGGCAAGCTGGGATCCACCTTAAACAAATTCATGCCAATGGCATTGTTCCTGCTTCAGGAAAAAGTGCATTCTCAGATATGAGCTACAGCTGATGCCGACACCAATGAGTTAGTGCTGACTATAGATGTTGAAGGCAATTAACAAGCTTTCTAAAATAAATAAAAATAAAACACATTAGAAACAGTATAGTCATTAAGATGATCACAGTAATTGTTCTGGGATCGTGTCCTTCCGCCATGTATACTTTTTTCCATATATGCTTACATATACTCTGCCTTTGGATCGTATGTATAATCCACTAAATACAAAGTAGATCAGATTAAGAGGAATACATTTTATTTGGCTTATCTTTTAAAACAAAGTTCTGTACATTGTGAGGTCATGTCATATGACCAGTCCTGGAATTATATCAACCTGACATAGTGATGAATTCTGCGGACACTGATAGCGCCACTGGGACTCTCACTGCGTGTGCCTAGAATGATATACAAACTTACATAGGAAAGGTCAGAATACAGATTAATGCCAATATACAAAAATGGAAATTGCAATGCAAAAGTCTAAACTCATTGGTGGCAAACTATTTCAGAAGACAGTAGTCACAAATCCACTACCCTGTGCCAAAGTATTTAAATTAAAGCCTGGTATCCATTTAATAAACTGCCTTTAGGGCAGGGGTATCCAAACTTTTCAGGGGGCAGGCTGGTCATGTGGTCGGTCACTATGGCCCATGGGCCGAATCTGGCCCCCGACACCAAGTCATCCAGCTCACAAAGCCCTAGTTGCTCCTGGAAGCAAAACACACCCATACTTCCGCATCTGGGAGCAATGAGGGCTTTGTGGGCCAGATAAACTGTCAAGGGCTGGATCCGGCCCACGGACCATAGTTTGGGCACCCCTGCTTTATGTTAGCAACTTTGAAAAAAAAATAGTCCAAAGAAACATTTTAAAAAAATCTCCCATATTCATTCTTCTAGAATACACACTACTTAGAGATATGCTGTTTATAAACAAATATCCGTAATACTAAAAATATCTATATACAGTATATCTATATACAGGTACTGTATGCTTCTTTTTTAAGAGCTTCTTTGCAGGTATTTTTCTTTAACATGGAAGATGACAAAGGACAATTGATGGTAAACTCTGCATGCAGTAGGCAATAGGCCAAAATTTACAGCTTGACTGTTAAAATGCTTCAGTGCATTTCAAAGCATTCACTCTGGGTGCTGTTAAGGTCTTAGAATGAGCAATGTGGCTCTCTATTGGCAAGTTGTTTTCAGTTCTTTCCTTTGCTTGTCTTAAAGGAAGTTGGTTATCTTCACAGTAGGCCACTTTTAGATCTTCACACTTTTACGTGTTCTTTCATCCCCTCTCACTCTCAGCTTACAGTGCCAGATGATGAAATGGGTTGGTGAACTGACTGGTCCTTGCTTAGTATCCTTTTCATTACAAAGCAGAGTTCAAGAAGTCAAGAAGCTCAGCCCGGTTTCGATCTCGCTGGAAATAAAAAAGTCAGTCACTGAGACTATTTTACATACGTTTTTGGCAGCTGGTGGCTAAAATCGCCTTGCATACGTGCACTCTCAAAGGAGAAGTGGCATAACTAGCAGTTGCAAGTTATAGATAATTAGCGATTCCCTGATTGGATTCCTGGTCATCTGACTGTCCCCTGCACAGCCAAAAATCCAAGAGGGAACCTGTTAATTAGTTGCAACAGCAACTGAGAGCTATGCCACTTTCCTTTTGACATTGTAACTATGCAAAACTATTCTGGGCTCGATTCATAAAGATGTAAACCCTAGTGATTCCAGTGAGACTTACTCCCAAGCAAATATACCTAGTGCTACACTTGACTGAAAACCAAATCCTTTGGATTTAATTCCAAGAATGCACTTATTGTGCCAATATGCGAACAAATGATAAAAACTACAGCCATATACCTAACACTTCACAGCTCTTATCACCAGGGCTTGGGGCAGGGGAAATAGCTGTGAAGAATGAACCAACCTGGTGTAGGTTTGGGTAGATATTAACCTCACAGGAACAATCCTCTAGCAAGCCCAGTGTTCCCCAACCTTTGGTTTTTGGACTTCAGCTCCCCAAAGCACTGATCAGCCAATGTACTGACTTAGCTTTCTGGACAGTGAAATCCCTCTGTGGGGCATGGGCCCCACATTGGGAACCACTGCTCTAACCACATTCTGCTTCCTGGATGCTTACTGTAAGCAAGTCAAGGACCTGGCTAGAACCATTCCTTCTTTCTTCAGCTCCTCTGGGCTTTTAATTAGTCTTCCATGTGTCAGGTGCTCCCAAACAAACCAAACTGACTAATTTAGACCATCTACTTGATGACTGTCTCCTCCCATAGGTTAAGGAGTCATCAATATTTTGTAATCTCTCAGATAATTGCCATTCTATTTTAATTTACAAACAATATATATTGGCAAAGTTTTAGTTATCCTAGTACACAACAACTATTATCTTGTTTATTTAAATTGCTTCAATTGTCTTCAAAACTGTAGAAATTCCATTAACATATCCAGCCAAATACAGTTGTACCTCCCTTAAAGAGCATAATGTGTTCCACGGGATTGCTCTTTAAGCGAGTGTGCTTTTTAAGCGAAACACCAATTGTAAGTGATCAATTGTGACTTCTGGGGGGGGGGGAGGGAATTGCAAACCCCAATTTAGTTGTTAAGCAAGTTTTTGGTCAGTTTTAGTTGTTAAGCGAAGTGAACATTCAGAGAAAATTCTGCTCTTTAAGTGAGTTATTCTTTAAGCGAGGCACTCTTTATGAGAGGTTTCACTGTACACTATAATGGTTTAACGCACTGATCCTGTTGTAAGGATATGTGACAACTGATGGTTCCAGATCTCCACCCCAATTCAACAAGGCTTAGAGAAGCATTATGCTAGAGGTGCATTTTACTGGCAATGTATGGAGAACTAGATCCACCTAAACTGGATAAAGGGTTAACATGTACTTTTATTCTGCAGAGCACTTCATGTTCCTGAATTTGAAATTACTGAAGCCATTACCAAATGAGTAATACTTTAATTAAAAAGTGCTGCATCAGTATTTAACAAAACTATATTTTAAATGTTTACAACATTACCTCTTTATCCTTTTTACTCTTCTTTATTTTCATCTTAATTTTTTTTCCTGTGATCATACTGTAGTTCTGATTCTTCTTTTTATCTTTCAAGTACTACAAATCCAGAAAAAAATACATACCATGTTATATATATTAAAAATAATTTATTATGTTTTCCAGAAATGTCTATGGATTTTTTTATGTCAGAGAAAACAATAGGAAACTAGAAGACAGAAATAATTTGAGTTAATAAAAATCAGGAAACATTGGAACAATCTCACTGAAGGCCATGAGTTCTTCAAAACATGTTAACCCATAAAACAACATAATAAACTCCTTTTGTGTCTTACTTTCTTTTCTCCAATTTTTAAAAGAGAAATAAAATAAGTACGTAATCCCAAATATGTCACTGACAAATACAATTTAAACTTTGAAATAATATACTTCTTTAACGTTTTAGGTTTAACAATTCTAAAACTGTTTCCAAACTATATGATACAACACTATAAAGAACGGTTGGACTTGATTTATGTATGGTTATTAGAAGCATCATATTAAGATTGGGATACAAATGAACAGCTGGGAAAAAAGAAAGCAACCACAAGAGAGTCATGCATAACCAAGTAATGCTTCTTCTTCTGTGTCTAGGCTCGATGTGAAACTGCCAAAATGAAGGCACCTTTTGTTGAGTTCATTCTGCAGTTCCTTACACCTGACCTAGTGTGAGAAAGATTGACCAGTAACACAAGGTTGCCATTACCAGGGTACACCTGATTGTGGTTCAGAAATAACACAATCTTTGAGGAGCCTGTTTCTGTGCCCCCTCCACCCTACTAATAATGAAGACCATTAACAACCAAATACAGTAATACCTCAGATAACATTAGTATCGAATAACACTAAAATCGCATAACATTAAGGAATCTGGGGGGAAGAATTGCATCGGATAACATTAAGATCCTATGGGATGCTTCGGATAACAACCGCTAAAGCCTGTGTGGTTACAATGTATCTCTATGGATCCCATAGGATTTTAACATGCATCGGATAACACTAAAAATCGTATAACACCAAGACTTGTGGAACCAGGTTTTAGTGTTATCTGAGGTTTTACTGTACCTGTATTTGAAATGGTTTTACTCTAAGAAATAGTAATACTTATGAAGCGTATTCTGTACTGAGGAATTATGATTCCACTTCACAGGAATCACAGCCATGTCAATTTTGAGTACTGTATTCAGAGGTCAAGTGGCAAACCAGGCACTCAATGCCTGGAGCCTCACTTAAGTTTTTCCATTATCAGAAACTAAATCAGTTGATCAAGGTAAAACTGAATGCACAATTAGCTGCAAAAGAGTTCATCACCCCTGAACTCCATTCTATTCACTCACAGTTGACAGTATGACTAAGGGTATAGAACCAGAAACTGTGAGATCTGTTTAAAGGTGACTGTGTGACTTTGAGGCAGTCACACCCGTGAACAAGTTGAATCTCCCTCACGGGCTTGCTTTGAGGACCAAAAGGGGTGAGAGTTAGGGAGGTCACATATGTCACCCTGAACAATTTGAAGAGAGAGGACAATTAAAGTGCAATCAAATATCCACCAATCTGTATCCCAATAGCAATATGCAATCCCGTCTCCATAGTGGCAATTTCATATAGCAGATTACTGAAATAATATACACAACCAATGTACTGTATTAGATTATCTTTAATATACAGTGGTGCCTCGCTTAAAGAGCATTATGTGTTCTACAGGATTGCTCTTTAAGCGAGTTTGCTCTTTAAGCAAAACACCATTGTAAGTGACCAGTTTGAGGGGGGGATTGCGAACCCCGATTTATTTGTTAAGCGAGTTTTTGGTTGGTTTTATTTGTTAAGCAAAACGAACATTCAGAGAAAATTCTGCACTTTAAGCGAGTTACTCTTTAAGCGAGGTGCTCTTTATGCGAGGTTTGACTGTACTGTATACAGGACAGTAAAACCATAGCTTTTGAATGCCTCAGTTAATGTTTGCCCCAGTTTATAATAGCAAATCCAATGAAAATGACGTCCCAGCTTATGTTTTTTCACCTTATGACTGGGAATTCCCCAGAGTCCAAAATGGCTGCGGGGGTATTTAAGGGCACCCACAGCCATTTTAGACTCTGTGGGTGGCACGATCGCAATGGGGCAACCTTGCCTTGCCTGCAGCTCCGGAAGAGGCGCTGTGCATGCGCAAGGTGAGGTCTCCCCATTGCAATCATCTTTCCCTCCCTTTGCAGCATTGACCAAGGCGGGGGGGGGGGGAGGCGGTTGCAATGGGGAGACCTTGCCTTGTGGTTGCATGGCGCTTCTTCCAGAGCCTCCGCTAAAAGCGTGGATGTCTTTTAATTCTGGCACTTTAGAGGGGGCTGTGGAAGAGGGGCTGGGGCTTCTGAAGCAGCTTCCCTCAGAGGAACCAACTGGCGGAGGCCACGTGCAGGCACGATGTCTGGGCTGGGTGGTGGTGTTGGGACTTATGGAGAAAGCTTGACTCAGAAGTCCCAGACCTGCAATGACCACGTGTGTGCACATGCGTGGCCAGCAGGGGCCTTGGCATTCTGAGGCAAGCTTCCCCCATAAGCCCCAACCCCCCCCCCCCAGCCCAGACACTGTGCATGCGCGCAGCCAGCGCCAGTCAGTTCTTCTGAGGGAAACTGCTTGAGAAGCCCCAGCCCCACTTCCCAGCCCCTCTTCCACAGCCCCCTCTAAAATGCCAGATTTAAAAGACATCCAGCACTTTTAGCAGAGGCTCCAGAAGAAGCGCTGTGCATGTGCAAGGCAAAGTCTCCCCATTGTGACCGCTTTTCCCTCCATTTTCAGCATTGACTGGGGGTGGAGGTAGGTGGTCGCAATGAGACCATGCCTTGCATGTGCATGGTGGTTCTCCCCTCACCCCGCCCCCCTGCTTTCCCAGGGGACAAGTGGCTTCTTTCCCTTACCTTTCTGGGCTTCGGCGGGGAGTGCCACCTTGTCCCCCAGGAGGGAAGGGAGGTGCCAGGTGGGCAGCTCACTCCTTGGCTGGCGGCGGCTTCTTGAGCAGGGAGCCTGAGATGTGGCCAGCCCCGGAGGACAAATGGCTGCTCTTCCTCACCTTCCCGGTGCATTTCTCAAGTGGTGGAAAAGGCAGAGAACACTGCGTCATCTTTTACTGTACTGTATTGTGTTTTGGGGAATATTTTTGGGAGGTCGGGAGCGTTTTTTAAAAACTTTTCAGTGCATTCCTATGGGAAAATGTGCTTTGAGTTACAATTTATCCAGTTTACGACGAAGGCTGTTGGAACAGACCACAATCATAACCTGGAGTTTTACTGTACTTTTATTTAGTATGAGCTAATCTAATTCTGTGAAAGAAAGAAAGAAAGAAAGAAAGAAAGAAAGAAAGAAAGAAAGAAAGAAAGAAAGAAAGAAAGGAGCCATTGCTATACATTCAGTCTTGCGCCTACCTTAGAAAGCTGAACTGGTCCTGATTTGTCTTTCTTTCTCTTCTTTTCCTTCTTTTTCTTCAGTTTATCTTTTTTCCTTTTCTAAAATAAGAGCGGCGGGGGGGGGGGGATATATATATATATATACAGGAAATGTCTGTGCAACTGGATAGTAGCCACAGAAAAACTAGACAGATTCTTTGGTGAAATACCTACACATGTGTTCATTAGTTCTTCCTTTCAAGATCTAAGGGTAAATATTCTCATTGTCAACATGAACCTGAGCAGACCTTTCTTATTATTTCACATTCAATACTAACTGGAGGAGTCGTGTTTACAGAGTCTTCAGGCACTTAGCTTTGTCACTGGCAACAAACAGACAAAAGTTTGGTCAGAGTTTGGAAAATTTAACAGTCTGTGACTATAGTGCCCAGAAAGTTCAGCTAGCATAGGAGTTCTGGGACCTGTATTCCCAAAAGGAAGCTTTTCCAAAAAACAAAAACAAAAAACAATTCCTCAGTTAGATGCCCCATGTTTTCTTCATCAAACCTTTTTCTACGGTTCCTGCTAACCTTCAAAGGAAATTCATCATCATATCATAATAAAGGTAAAGATCGTCCTTGCTCGAATGCCAGTCGTATCCAACACTAGATTTGGATACGCCAAAGAGCCAGTGCTGTGTGCGTTTGCAGATATTTCTGTGGACATGTAGCAGGCATAACTAGTGCATGGAATGCTGTTTACCTTCCCACTGAAGTGGTCCCTATTTATCTACTTGCAATTTCTTGCTCTCCAAATGCTAGGTTGGCAGGAGATGGGACAGAGACAGGAGCTCACTCCATCATGCAGCACTTGCGTCTAGAACTGCAGACCTTCCAGTCATCAAGTTCAGCATCTTAACCACTAAGCCACTGCAGTCCCATCATCTTATCATAGGCAGGCAAAATTCCTCATGCCTCCTCTCTGGCTGATGTATCTCTAGAGTCCAGCCAGCCACTTTATAACCCACCCCCTTTACCTAACAATGATATAAGGCTCAATCTCATATACAATGCAGTCACATTTTTGGTGAACAATAAGATATGTATTCCCATGGAATCTGAATTCACAAATGCATTGCTAAATCAGCTGAAAAAATAAGCCACTGTCACATAACAGTTCAGAATGAACCAGCTATCAGTGGAATTGTGAAAGAACATGTGGGGGAACCTATCCTGTGGCATTCTGCCACATGTCTGCTACCAGAGAAACCTATCAAAGGCAGCTGGTCAAAATACCTTAATCATTATATTGCTTGGACGCAAATCATGTTCTGTCTGTGTCCAAGTAACGAGAACTATAATTGTTCTCAGAAAACAGGTTCTCTGTTATACAGCTCATATGCATATTTATTTTCTTTTTGTTAATTTTAATTTTACCTTTTTGCTGTGTTTCTCCTTTTTCCTCTTCTTTGATTTTGACTTTGGCGAATCTAAATATTAAGATTTTTCAAAGTGAACATTCGGGTTGGAGAAATGAGAAATGGTTACAAAAGCCAAGATTTCCAAGTTATCATCAGAGTGTTCATATTGCTGAGATGTTTACTCTGTTGCTCTCTATCATACAATAAGCAAGCATAATTTGTTTTATTATTGAAGTTTTTGAGATAGTAGCTGTGATAGCCAGGGTTTCAAGCATATCCGAGAGTAAACAAAACAAACAGACAAAAATGCAATTAGTCTTTAAAGTGCCACAACATTTTTGTCTTTTGTTTTGTTTACTCTCTAATGTTTTATTGTTGTCATCTGAATAGAATGTCAAGATTGGCCAGTAGGGGAAGGTGTGGGGCAACGTGGTATATTTTTACTGTATTTTATTCTGTTTCTATTGGAAACTGATTTAATCAATACAGTAAGTAGAAAGTTTGATATTTTCTTATCTCCTAAACTTACAGTAAAACCCCGACTTACATATGTCTCAAATTACATAAAATTCAACGTACATAATGATTTTGTGCTAAAACCATGTCCCGATTTACATGATTCCCTATGGGTTTGCTTCGAGTTACATATTCCTTGTCCTATGGGTGCTTCAAGTTATGTAAAATTTCACTTTCCTATGGGTTTCCTTCAATTTACATAAAATTTTCATTTTTCTTATGGGTTTGCTTCAAGTTACATAAAAAATTTTTTAACATGGGTTTTCTTCGAGTTACATAAAAAAACCAATTTAAGCAAAAGCCTACAGAATGGACTTTTTTTTCGTAAGTAGGGGTTTTATTGTACAGTACTTCTAAAACTTAGATCATCATTGCTCGAAAGCCAGTCGTATCTGATTCTAGGGTGCAGTGCTCATTTCCATTTATAGCCAAAGAGCTAATGCTGTCTGCATTTGCAGATGTTTCTGTGGTCATGTGGCAGGCATGATTATACACTGGAGTGCATGGAACACGGTTACCTTTCTGCCAAAGCAGTATCTATTTATATAAGCAGTATCTATTTATATTTATCTATTTGCAATTTCTTGCTTTCAAACTGCTAGATTGGCAGGAGCTGGGACAGATGACAGGCACTCAACTCTGTCATGCAGCATTTGGGTCTTTAACTGCTAACCTACTGACCTTCCAGTCATCAAATTCAGCATCTTAACCACTAAGCTACCGCAGTCTCACTACTAAATGTACTTATCTCTTAAAGATTTATTCTCTAGTGATGTTGTTGCAAACTAGGTACCAGGAAAGAGAAGTCTGTGAGATAGCAAGCCTTGAAGGTTTTAACTCTTGAACCCTGCAGGTTATAGGTAGCTTCTGATGATTGCAGCAGACAAAACCTCAAAATGGGGACACAGCTTACTATGCTTGGCTAGAGAATATTAGCATGCCATGGTCTTGCCAGCTGGCAGATTTCTGGAATTATTTTTACTATTGGAATTATTATTACACTTTCCAAGCTCTAGAAAGAACCATCATCTCAAGGACTTGTGTTCATTACAAGTGTTTCTTAACCATGGTACTGCATTTATTTACTTTCAGTTTTTATAAAACACCCATTAATAAGAAGGCCTTTGGTAGTTTACAAAATGACTAAATGTATATTGTAGCAAGTTACTACGACGACTTTATTCTCGGTCAGAACTCAATATATCTCTTTCACAGTTGTTCTAATAATGTTCCAAATAACGTTGTTTGAGAGAAACCGTCTACTGTACAGCCTATATAGATAATACGAGGGCTATATTTTAATGGCTGATTACAGACTGATTTTTAATAAGAGTTTATTACATCTCCTGCAGGACACAGAGATCTGCTTTCAGCATCAGGCAAATTCCACCCTAGAGAATCCACAGCATAGACAGAACTTCTCTCAAAACTAGAGTCCATAGGATAATACATAGCTATCAGCCTAGAAATGTAAATATCTTTTTACACTGGATTTGGCCTTGGAAGTTGTCCGTGTTTGCTTTTCATACATGAAACCAATACCGTTTGTGCAGAAACAGTTTTACCTCTACTGCTTGAACTGCTTCCGCTATGTGAAGTGGAAGATCTTGAAGAACTAGAAGAGGAAGATGTTGAAGAACTCGATGATGTAGTAGATGAAACAGAGGAGGACCTGCTTCTACTGCGTTTCCGCTTCTTCTTCTCTTTCTCTTAAAGAAAAAAGAATGGAAAGGCTGTTTAAATACAGAAGAAAATAACGACTTTAGGTGCACATCAGAAATACTTTACTGCATATTTAGTGCTTGTTAGCAATGAGCATTGTAAGTCTGAGACAAGCAAATAAAAGGATATATAATAAGCAAAAGCGCAAGACCAGTTGTGTTTATATACTGTCCCATAGCACTTGGAACACTCTCTGGGTTTATTGTAATTAGCTTTTTTGGCCCCACCATGATGGGTACTCATTTTATCGACCTCAGGATGATGGAAGGCAGTCAACCAGGAGCCCTTTAGGACTGAATTCACAACATGAGAAGTTGGGGTTGCAGTACTACAGTTTAACTACTGTGCCACACGAGCTCATCAAGTTATTTAGCATATCCACATGCCTCCCCCCCCCCCACTGAATTCGATATGATGTTGATATGATTTTCAGGTAATCTATTTAGCCCAGGGATTCTAAACATGCAGCCCGTAGGTTGGATGTGGCCCATGGCACCATTTCATGTGGCCCCCACCACCTCAACCATGCCAGGAAGTGCCATGAGGTGGAGGAAGGGCAAAATGGCTGTCCGGCCCCTGGAGCTATCTGAGGGAGCATGACCTGGGCCCCGGCTTAAAAAGGTTGAGAACTCCTGATTTAGACATTGAACAGACCCAGACTTGTCATGTTCCAGCCAAAAAGGCCAATGCACGTGACACCTGGTTAAACAGAGAAGACAAGGAAGCTTATTATTTATTGACCTACTGCTAACTTTATATCTGCATAAAGGAAATCACAGATTAGCAGTAAATAGCTGGTCATAAAGAGGATGCATATTGTGTCCCCATGCAATTGGATAAATGCCCAGAAATGCAACCAGCAGTAAGTTAGCAAGTAGCTACTTGACGCCAATTGACAACTCATGATTTTGAGATCGCCAACATGTATATGAAGTGTTGCCAAAGCATTATTTTATTATTCTTTAATTAGGGGATCAAATGGCAAGCAGAATATTGTACTAGAAGCGTATTCTATTATCATTCAATTGCAATAGCCATTTCTAATGCAATCTCACCATCTAGTGAGCATTTGTAGTATGTACTGTTTTTATTTTCATTATGTAATGTAGGCAATGCCAGCAGAGCTGCTGCTATTTTGTGTCAAATCAAAACATTCTTATCCTATAAATGCAACTATAAAGGTAAAGGGGACTGTGGTGGCTCAAATGGTTAAGACGCTGAACTTGACGATTGGGAGGTCGGAGTTCGATCCCTGAGTAATGCACAATGGAGTGAACTCCAGTCTCTGCCTCAACTCCTGCCAACCTAGCAGTTTGAAAGCAAGAAATTGCAAGTAGATAAATAGGCACCACTTTGATAGGAAGGTAAACAGCGTTCCATGCACTCCAGTGTTGAGGCACGCCTGCCACATTTCCACAGAAATGTCTGCAAATGCAGACAGCACTGGCTCGTCGGCTATAAACAGAGGAGCACTGAACCCTAGACTTGGACACAACTGGCGTTAAGTCAGACGTATCTGACCCTAGGGTGCGGTGCTGACCTCTGTTTACAACCAAAGAGCCAGCACTGCCTGTGTCTGCAGATGTTTCTGCGGTCATGTGGCAGGCCTGACTAGACACCAGAGTGCACAGAATGCTGTTACCTTACCATGAAGCAGTCTATTTGCAATTTCTTGCTTTCGAACTGCTAGGCTGGCAGGAGCTGGGACAGAAAGAGGAGCTCACTCTGTCATGCAGTACTCAGGTCTCAAACTGCTGACCTTCCAGCTGTCAAGTTCAGTGTTTTAATCACTTGAACCACTGCAGTCCCCCTCCTTAGGCATAGGCATCCACAATTTCAATGATTGGGTGCTCTAGATAGAACTTTCCAGGAAATGGTGCATGAGAAAATGCCTAATATCTCTAATCATTTAGTGAAGACAGTAGCGTGGATACTACAAAAAGCAGGATGTGATCCCTCCCTTGGGGACCCACACAGGACAGCCTCGCCCATCACGGCTCTAGATACTACTGTCACAGTCATCACTCTCACCTCCGGTTTGTGTCTTCTCTTGAGATGCTGTATGCAATGCCCCATCTTTCTCTTCATGTCTGTTATCCATATCTATGGAAAATATAAAATATTTAAAATACTCATTAATAATCCTGCCAAAATATTTCCTATGAAAGGAATGGAGATTATCTTGGCAGCTGAGAAGGAATGTTTGCACTACTCAATTCTACTGTTTATATTTTTCAGGAAAAATAAATGCACTCAGCACTCCTGAGTTATAAATGATTGAATATCTAATTTGATACCATGGAAGAACTGTACACAATCATAATCACAAGGAGTATGTAGGGCAGAGATTGACAAATTCTGTGAGTCTCTAACCCCTTTCCCCTCTGGAACTGAACCACTGATTTTTTTTTTCCAATAAAATTCTACTCATATCCAGTGTTGGAGTATCAGACAATAATTTTTTAAAAGAAGGATAAACACATTGTGGCACCTTAGAGACTAACTACTGTCACCTGTAAATATATTTTAATGTTAAGTTTCACAGATCAACAGGGCCATAGTGGCTTAGTAGTTAAGACGTTGAGTGTGGCAACCGGAAGGTCAGCAGATCAGCTGTTTGAGACCTGAGAGCAGTTAAGACACAATGGAGTGAGCACCCATCATCTGTTCCAGCTCCTGCCAACCTAGCAATTTGAAAGCAAGAAATTGCAACTATATAAATAGGTACTACTTTAGCAGGAAAGGTAACAGCGTTCTGTGTGCTCTGGTATCTGGTCATGCTTGCCACATGATCATGGAAATGTCTGCAGACACAGACAGCACTGGCTCTTTGACTATAAAAGGAGATAAGCACCATCCTCTAGATTTGGATACAATTGGCTTTCGAGCAAGGGAGACCTTAAATTTAACTTCATTGCTCTAGTCCATTTCTTCAGACTTGATCCCCAAAAGCTAATATTAAGCAAATAGAAGGGTAAATAATAAGCAAAATAAGTATATTAACTTATTTGTTTAATTAATTAATAAGTATAAGGAGCCCAGGTGGTGCAGTGTCTAAACTGCACTACTACAGACAAAAGTTGTGAGTTTGATCCTGAAGGGATTTCAAGGTTGACTCAGCCTTCCAGCCTTTGGAGGCTGGTAAAATGAGCACCCAGAATGTTTGGGACAAAAATGCTAATTACTTTGTGAACTGCCCAGAGAGTGTACTAAGCACTATGAGACAGTATATACTATATGTATAACTGCTATTGCTATTTAGCATAAAATAAGTATACTGTATACTTATACATTAACGAATGAGTCAATGAAGCTTCTGAAGTAAAAGAAAAAGCAAAGCGGTTCACAAATTTATTTATTTTATTGGATTTCTATTGCCGCCCCCTTGCCAAAGCTACTCCAGGCAGCTCACAATCGCCATAAAAATTAGCATTTTGCCCCCAACATGTTGGGTACTCATTTTACCAACCTCGGAAGGATGGAAGGGGGAGTCAACCTTGAGACATGGTCAGGATCAATCTCACAACCTTTTCGTTGCAAGACAGCATTTTAACCACTGCACCATTCAACTAGGTACAAAATACTCCCCAGTTAAATGTCAAGAGCACTTGAAAATATCTTAAAATACTACTCAATGGACCAATAATGCTTTCTAAAGAGGTAACCCAGGCTCACAACTTTTGTAATGTTACAAAGGGAGTAACAGTTGTACTATAGCAATGTCTCGACGGGGGATGGATCAGGCAAACACAAGTGTAAATTAAATACACCTCAGACAGGCACAGAAGTCAACTTGCAACGTCACGCCCCAGTTTAAGCTGCCAGAAGCCTATGAAACTTCTAAGGCAGGGGTGCCCAAACTATGGCCCATGGGCCGGATCCGGGCCCTGATGTCAATTCATCTGGCCCATGAGAAGCCCTCACTGCTGCAAGAAGTGGAAGTAAAATGTGCCCATATGCTTCTGGGAGTGAGGGATTTGTGGGCTGGATGTATTGGCGTCAGGGCCCGGATCCGGCCCATGGGCCATAGTGACTGGCCCCCTGAACCACGTGACCAGCCCGCAGCCCGAAAAGTTTTTTTTGGGGGGGGCGGGCTCTGCGCTAAGGCGCTTCAAGTTTACTTCCCCAGAAGGAAAGGCAATTGATTATACCCCCTCCAAAAGTACAGGCGCAACTTATCCAGACCCCCTTCTTATATTCACAAGAGTAAAGCGAAGGGGACACACACAGCGCCTCGCAATAACGGACTGAATGTAACGGTGACTACTGGACGTTACTTATTTCGGACTAACGTATCGTTCTCCATGTGGCACCTATATATCTAGAGATGCCCGCTTTGGAGAGTCTTCGTCATCAACACATCGTCTCTCTCCTCGCCTTTTTGGCCATCGTTTCCGCCCCGAGAAGCGGAGGCTCCGCGGAAGGCGGAGTAATTGCAATAATAATAATAGAAGGCTTAATTAGAGCACAAGCAAAGCAATCACATTATATATACCCTAAGTAAGACACCAACTAAGGCGCGGCGCAAATAACTGCAGGAGAGACACCCATTTCCCCAGTCAAGCTGGAATGGCCACCCACTTCTTCCAGCAGCTGCTGCTGCTACTCAGGCCTACCTACCTACGGCGGTGTTTACTCTCGGCAGCGGGAAAGGGATGCCATGGACGGGCGGAAGAAGGCGCCGCTGGATTCCAGGCTCTCCGAGCAGCCGGAACCACAACGCAGAGCTCCACCGCCTGCCCGGGCCCAAGGCCTCGGCGCACCTGCGGGAACGGAGTAAAAGGCGAAACGGGGTGGGCACTTCCTTGTTGTGGCGGGCAGGCAGAGCGAAGGGAAAGGCATGAGCTACGGGGGTCGGAGACATTAAGCGGTTGCACACATGTGTGTGCGTTTTCTCTCTCTCTCTCAGAAATACGGAATTTATTTTCTGGGGAAACGTGTTTGTGGAAACATACTTCATGGACTGTATTTTAATGTTAGCTTTTGTGGATCAAGTCCACGTTGTCAGACATTATTATTATTATTATTATTATTATTATTATTATTATTATTATTATTATTATTATTATTATTAATAATAATAATAATAATAATAATAATAATAATAATAATAATAATAATAATAATAATAATAATATTGGCATTAAAAATAGAGACAAAGGAGAAGAATTAACAAAACATTCACAGTTGACCGTAACCTACACATAGTTGACCATAGGCTAGCTTACACAACACAATATTAAGAATTACAACTTCCATGTCTGTTAACTACTTACCACGTCATCAGACATTAAGAGTGAGATTTCAGTGGCATCAATTTATACATAAGAGGTATTGAGGCACACAACGGTTTGTTTAAAAATAACCATGATGCTAACCAACTCTTGTGTACTTTTGTACCTGATAAGTATAAATTGATGCCACAAAGTCTTCAGCATATTTTATTTATTTATTATATTTTTGTACTGCCCATCTGAGATGTATCTCACTCTGGATGGAGTACAGACAAATAAATGACAAATATCTAATAGTGTCTGAGGGGCAAGCTATCTCATAACTGACCAACTTACCTTAGTGTCACAGGAATTATATTCTTAAAGTATAACCATTATACTAACCAACTATTGTGTGCCTTTGTAACTGATTTGTCATTCAGTTGCATAGTTGAGTCTGAGTCTGACCCTTTGGACCATCACACGCCACGCCAGGCACCCCTATCTTCCACCATCCTCCTCAACCCACCCAGCTCTGCCCATTGTGTCAACCATACCATCTAGCCACCTCATTCTCTTCCGCCCCTTCTTATTTTGCTCTCCATCTTTCCCAGCATCAAGGTCTTCTCAAGTGAGTCCTCTCTTCTTATTTGATGTCCAAAAAGTACTTTAGCTTCATCGTCAATATTTGACCTTCCAAGGAGCAGTCGAGGTTGATTTCCTTTAAAAGAGACCTATTTGTTCTCCTTGCTGTCCAGGGTACTCTTAAAATTCTCCAACACCACATTTCAAAGATGCTCAGCTTTCCTTATGGTCCAGCTCTCACAACCATGTATTACTACTGGAAATACCATTGCTTTGACTAAGCAGACTTTTGTTTGCAAGGTGGTTTCTACTTTTAACTATGTTCCCCAGGTTTCTCATAGCTTGTCTCCCAAGAATCAATTTCCTTTTTTATTTAATGGCTGCAATCACAATCTACAGTGATCTTGGATCCTAAGAAAGTAACATCTGTCACTGCTTCTACTTCTTCCCCATCTATTTTCCAGGGACTGATAGGGCCTGTTGCTATTATCTTGGTTTTCTTGATGTTGAGTCTCAAGCCAGCTTTTGCACTCTTCTTTCAACCTAAGCAGGAGCTTCTTTAGGTCTTCACTTTCTGCCATTAGGGTAGTATCATTTCCATATCTCAAATTGTTGATGTTTCTCCCAGCAATTTTAATTCTAACTTGTGATTCATCCAGCCCTGCATTTGCCATTGTGTGTTCTGTATATGTTAAATAAGCAGGGTGACAAAATGGAACTTTGTCGTACTCCTTTTCCTATTCTAAACCAGTCAGTTGTTCTGTATCCTGTCCTAACTGTTGCTTCTTGACTCATGTACAGATTTCTCATGAGACCGATAAGGTGTTCTGGTATTCCCATCTCTTTAATTACTTGCCACATTTTATTGTGGTCCACAGAGTCAAAGGCCTTGGTTGTAGTAAATGAAACAGAAATAGACTGATATGTATACATTAATTCCATTGAAGTCTCACTCTTATGTCTGATGAAGTGAACTTAATCCATGAAAGCTGACATTAAAATACAGCAGTTAGTCATTAAGGTGCCACTTTTTTTGTCTTTTTTTTACTCTCTGATGTGCTTGCACAGACTAACACGAAAAACACTTCAAAAAATTAAACTACCTCATAAGGCTGTTTGTGAGGCTCAAAGATGGGGAACTGAAACGATGGACTGGATAGGTAGCCTCGTCTTAATTGCCTCTTGGAGGACCAGGCAGGGAGGAACTCATAAGAGAAAACCAGAAAATGCAGCAAATTCTTTTACCTGTCTTTGCTTGGGTCAATGGGAAAAAAACTTTTCCTTATTTTAAAATAAATTTAATGGATTATGGCACTTTTAATTTTCAAAAAGGGATGCTATTTTAGCTTGTCAGTTATTTCTGATAAGAGAGGGCTAATCCAGTCATCCTTGCAGTTTTCTCAGGTTACCTAGCAATCAGGTTCAGGTTACTATTGGCCATAGCCTATTGAAGCTATGTTGCCTTGAGTAGCTCAAAAAAGCAAAGTAAAAAGATTAGTCACCAGGACCAGGCTAAAGCTATTCAGAAAATTTATGAAGGATGCAGAAAGGGATGTCTGGGGGTTACACTGTGAGCCCACACTGAAACTCTAGATGTGAATTTGTCTATCTCAAATCACAGCCATTGTTCTCTCATCCTGTTGGATGCATTGAACTATGGACATTCATAGTGCAACTATCCCAGTCAGAGGTGCAAGACTCCCTTGATTTATGTCTTGAATGTATTTACAGTAATTGCAACTGGTAATCTAATTACCTTAATGATTGCCTAAGTATGGAACTTTGGATGTCTTTCTCTTTTTGCCTATAGTATAGATTTGTGGAACTCTTTCTTGTTGACTATATAAACCTGCCTCATTTTGTATGCTGGGTTTTGTCCGTTTGTAGGATAAACCATTGTTGCAGGTTCAAATCCTGATCTTTCTTAACAATTATGTGCTTTGCCTGATTTCTTGTCAAGGAAGAACTGGACTTTTAAAAAATGATACTAATTAATTGGATTATAAATGTTGGGTAACAATTGTGAATGAATAAAAATTTTATTAAGTTATGTTTTGTTAATATATTTTGTCCCTTAAATTTGAGAGGTAATTGTGAATTGATTAGTATTTCAGGTAGCTATGCTTTTATTTACAGTATGTAAATTTCAGAATGAGATTACCTGCAGATTGACAGCTAAAATGTTCTTCCACTTAAGAAAAACCATGTACTGTACTGTATGTAGCTGCCTATGCAAGAGCCCAGATAAAGCATTGCTTATTCTAGTGACTTCATCTTCTATGGCAAATTTTGTTTTAAAACTTTTCCATACAATGTGCATTTTCAGCACTGAAGATTTTTATGCCTACCATTCTCCTCCGCTAGTTTAGTGCATTCTGCTGTGTTGACAAAAAACAAGTCATCCCTCAATATCTAGCGCATTTCTCCAGTCAGCAATTCAACAAATCCATGATTTAGCAATATTTATGTTTTGAGTCATTCGAGAAATATTGCTTTTGGTATTTATTGAAAAATATAGATAAGCAGAGGCTAAATTCTGCAACAATAAATACTTCAGATCTAAGAGCTATATTACAGATTAATGCAAACTTTAAAATGTGCAAATACTGTACTGAAGTGGGATATATGTTACAAAGATCATCCTATTAAAAGGGAAGGAGTTAGACTTCCCTAGTATCTGTCTGGCCAGGTTATCCTGATATGGTAATAGACGACTAACTAACCTGACAACCCTGAGGGCTAGTGACTTGGGTGCCAAAGTCCACAGGGAAAGGTGATGGTCCGCAAGTGGATTAAATCCACCTTAATGGAGGGCAGCAACTTCATCAATACTGGCCTGGGGCTGATGAGAACTTTGCATGCCAAAAGGGCAGGACCACAGAGTAATTCGCAGAACTGGATCAGTTGTGTGGTTGTCATGCTGCGATGCAGAAGGCAGATGAAAGGCCACTGCATTATATTCCCAGGACAGTCTTCATGGTTGATCGCCATGATCGCCTACACTGTACAGTACAGTAATACAATGGATAACGATTGGACCGGATAGCACTAGAATCGGATAAAGATGCAAGATTTTTGGAAAAATCTTGCATCGGATAATGATTGTTTTAGCGTTATCCGAGCCAATTGTGTGTGTGTGTGGGGGGGGTTGGATTGGGTAGAACATCTACCCAATCCACACACCCCACACCCCCCAGCGATGGTTCGCTGCTACTGAACTAGGGTCAGGCGAAAGGCAGGCGGGTGCCTGCCTTTCCCCCTGACCCTAGTTCAGTAGCAGCACTTGCTGGACAAGCCTAGCGGCTCACGGGCTAGCTAGCCCGAGCGCTGCTAGGCTTCATCAACAGCCTTGTCTCGCCATCCGACACCAGCCTTAGCAAGCGCTAAGGCTCTTGTCAGGTGGCGAGAAGTGTTGCCCGCTCGCGCACCACAAGGGACAACCTGCGGAGTTTGTCCCTTGTGGCGTGTGATCGGGAACCTTGTCTCGCCACCTGACACGAGCCTTAGCGCTTGCTAAGGCTCATGTCGGGTGGCGAGACAAGGCACCTGCTTGTGCACTTTGTTGCATGCCAGCGGGTGCCTGTTTCCTGCACCGCACTGGCCCCTTACCGCTTGCTAAGGGGCCAGTGCGGTGCGGGAAACAGGCACCCGCTGGCGTGCAACAAAGCGCACGAGCAGGTGCCTTGTCTCGCCACCCAACACAAGCCTTAGCAAGTGCTAAGGTTCGTGTCAGGTGGCGAGACAAGGCACCCGCTCGTGCGCTTTTGTTGTGTGCCAGTGGGTGCCTGTTTCCCGCACCGCACTGGCCCCTTGCCGCTTGATAAGGGGCCAGTGTGGTGCGGGAAACAGGCACCCACTGGCGCGCAACAAAAGCGTACGAGCGGGTGCCTTGTCTCGCCACCCAACACGAACCTTAGCCCTTGCTAAGGCTCGTGTCGGGTGGCGAGAAGAGGTTTGCCCCTGAAGTCAAGCTGACCCTAGGCTAGCAATCACTATCCTAGGGTCAGTTTGACTTCAGGTACAAACCACGCAGTTTATCCCTGACATCAGGGCTTTTTTTTAAGCGTTGTTCGATGCATGTGTCGGACAACGCTAAAAATCGGATAACATCATGACTTGTGGAACCAAGTCATAACGTTATCCAGTGTATTACTGTATTTGGATTCAGATACAGCAGCAGCAGCCAAAGGATAGGAAAACCACTTTAACCCAGTGGTGGGCATCAGCAGGTTTGCACCAGTTCATCAGAACCAGCAGAAATTCTGGCTGGCCCCACCCATCCAAGTTTTGAAACAAAGTAGTCCCAATTCAAGGTGCAATGCAGGACTTTCCCCCCTGGCCACACCCACCATACCACACCCATAGTCTGGTAGTAAAAAATTTTTAGAGCCCACCACTGCTTTAACCTAAAAATTACGTTTTAAGCACTGCAAACATGGAACTTGTTTTAATTAGTCTTTTTTTTAAAGCTTTAAACAAACGACTGTAATATAAAATAGGACTGCCAGATCCCATCCTAAATCTTACTTTTTAAAGCTGGAGGATCAACATGAACATGTGGTAGCAATGCTTGTCTCAGTGCTTATTCATGCACCCTTTTCCTGTTTCAGTAGCAAACCCCAAAGCAGTAAAGAAACAGGAATAGAAAGAGAGAAAAGGCCATTCACAGACAGCTGGTCTCTGCTGGGCAGAGTCTTTTGTTTGGGGCCTTGCACCATGAAAAAGTTATTTATCATTCATCTTCCTTTGTTTGCTGTAACATTAATAAAAATTTTAAAAGAGTTTTTAACAGGAGCTTTGTTTATAAATAGCAACAGTGAGCATGCATCTGAACTATGAAAATACACTACACAGACAACATAAAAAAATATGGCTTTATCAGATGATCCTGTCATCCTTAAAAAACACCACTATATCCTAGTGCAGTGATGGTGAACCTTTTAGAGACTGCGTGCCCAAACTACAACCCAAAACCCACTTATTTATCACAAAGTGCCAACACAGCAACATGGGAGGAAGGAAACGCTCCCATTGGGCTGTTAGGCAGAGGGGCAGGGCGAACTCTGTGATGGGGTAAGGGAGGAAGCGCTCTCATTGGGCTGCTGTACAAAAGGGAGGGGCAAACTGTGCTGGGGCAACCGCATGGATGCTCAGTGAGATAGCTCCGAGTGCCACCTTTGGCATCCATACCATAGGTTCGCCACCACTGTCCTAGTGATAATAAACTGGTAACAATGAAGAACAAAGAGAGACTTTCGCAGTTCTCTCCTCTGATTTTCACATTACTCAGCCTTGCTTTAAATACTGTTTAGTAATGACTTTTAGTACATACGCACATGAAAGTTATCTTTCATAGTGGCCAGCTCCAGCCCCGGGGAAATTGAAACAGCTGCAGAGGGGCTGGAGCTGACCATAAAACACTGGACACTGTCGTCGCCTCACCGGACTCTTTCCTTGGTTGGCTCCAGCCCTGGGGAAGATGAAACAGCTGCAGAGGGGCTGGAGCCGATCATAAAACATCAGGCGCTCTTGCTGCTATTACCGGACTTTTCCCCCTCTGCTGCTCATCCGGAAGGGAAGGGGACAAGTCCGAGTTTTGCAATGTATTTTTTGTGGGTGTGTACTGTGTTCATATACGTTGAAATGTATATTTTTCTGACATATGTATTCTCAAAATGTTTTATACTGTATTGATGTTATATTCTGAAATTGTAATTTTATAATGCTCTATTTCCTTGTTAGCCACCCAGAGTCGCATTTGCGAGTGGGGCAGCATAAAAATTGAAATATAATAATAATAGTGGTTGCTATTCAGGAAAACCATGGATTTTCAATCACAGTGCATTACTTTTTATGTAGAGAAACTACTATCTGTTCTTTACAAGATAACATCACATCTTGCTATATTTAGAATGGATACCATGTGTAAAACACATTTCTGCTTTATGGGTCAGAATCTATTTTATGTAGGCAACCCAAGTTCAGAAAGGACAACTTTATAATCTTAAAGGTGAATGTTAAGTGCTGATGTTTCCAATATGTGGAGGAAACAGATTAATAAAAGGGGGAAAGATCCCCCCCCCCCGACCAAATCTGCAAGTGCTGGAACTATTCAAATGATCAGAAGCTCCTCCAATGGCTTTTTCACAGGACTGGAGCAGAAACAATCACTAGTTCAACAAGAATTGAGATTTCTGCTCACGTGTTGCAAGAGTAAGACAAAAGCATCTACAGTAGTAGTAAATTGGTATCTTGGCCAGTACCCTATAATACAGGGGTCCCCAAACTTTTCTGCAACATCGACCGACTTCATGCCAAACAACCTTTCCACAAACCGATAAGTGGGGGTGGCATTTGCACAACAAAATACGACAAAGTGCACACTGAGCACAGGCGGGGAGAGGAGCCCCACTGCAGCCCACAAACAAGGAGGGGCCGAGCTGCCCGTCAGCCACACCGCCCAACTCAGGCAGCAAGGCATCACACTGCACACAGGCAGGGAGTGGAGCCCCACTGCACTTAAGCAATGTGGAAACGGCGCAGACCCAGCAGAGCATGCTGAGGGCAGAAGGCTGCCACCAGGGCTACCATTCCTCCCCCCCTCCCCCATGGCCGGGTTCAGGACAGTGTTTTTCTTTCAAACCTGAATGATTTATAAATAGGAGGCAAAGGGTCCAAATATCTAAGTTCAGAAGAAGCATATTTTAAAAAGAAAACCCCTGCTTGGAATGCAATCCTGTGCAAATTTTACTTGTGAATAAGCCCTAGTAATATCAATTATATTTCTGACTACTTTTGGAAAGGATCTGGCTTTTGTTGTGCAAAGTACTGGAGGTGTCTCACAGTCTGACTAGAAATCAAAGTAACATCACCATTCTTTAGTTTTTTTCCAACCTAGTGAAACGCACTTAACAGTCCTTAGAAGTCAGGCACTTCTGTAGCGATGCTTACAATGGCCCTGTCTTTGGGTTCCAGAAAAATCTTACTTCAATAGCTCATGACAATTTTACTTCTGAGATAGTGACCAATTTAAGAGCTTTCAACCCTAAATGCATAAAACCTCATTTTGCTGTCCGTTTAAAATTCTCCTCGGTTTTCTTAAAACACATTTGAAAAAGTACAAATATGGTTGTCGATGCAGTCAAAGCGTATAAAAATAGATGAGTGGGCGGACGTGGTTTTCCAAGCTGTTTGAAAGAACGCAGTTGGTTCAATATATTTTTTAAAAGTTTCTCTCATAATTCCTCAAGATCAGTTAAATCTACCACTACTTTCAGGAAGAGTGTATCATCCTTGATGTAGGCACTCTTTCCATTTTCCAACAAAGTGTGTGGAACAAACCGAGGACAGCCAGAGGCCACATTCATTTCTCCATCCGGCCTTCTAAAGCTGTTGCTATTAGGGTCAGCCTTAAAGGTTTCAATAATGTGGTTTTTCTTTCCACTTTGATCCAAAAGCATAAGCGTAACCTTTTGCTTGAAAGGCCACGGTAGCAGAGAATCAAACTCTCCTCTCATTACCACAAAGTACAAGGAAATGTGGGTTTCTTTTCCTGAACCATCTCCATTCAGATAAGCTCTGGCAGACAGTCTGTATCCACAGCGGCTGGTGTAAAAAGGCTGGCTGAATATAGAGAGACAATGGCCTTCCACAGCCTCTTTTTTCTTCATCTTGTAGTTTGCTATTTTCCAAATCAGTTTTCCGTTGTAACTAGTTCCCTCCAAAAGCTTAAACCGTTCTTCATTTCTGCTAAGCTGTGCTCTGTGGATACTGAGGTGGACACCATGTTGGTTGGATAGGTCTTCCAGAACAGCTGCAAAAAAAGATGCATAATGTCAAGATGAGAGTGAGTAGAATCCTGAAATGCACAGATTGGTATTGGTTAAATATATGTACAGTAAAACACCGGATAACGACTGGATCAGATAACGCTAAAATCGCATAACGTTAAGTAATCTGGGGAGGAGAATTGGATCGAATAACGTTAAGGTCCTATGGGATGGATCGGATAACAACCACTAAAGCCTGTGCAGTTACAATGTATCTCTATGGAGCTTTAACGTTATCCGATCCATCCCATAGGATTTTAACATGGATCGGATAACATTAAAATCAAGTTACACCAAGACTTGTGGAACCAAATTTTAACGTTATCCGATGTTTTACTGTATCAGGGGAGGGTAAAATAAGGCTCTCATTCCTGATTTTAGCAACGTATTATCTGTCCTCTCGTCTACATTTAAACCAAGCCAGTGATGAGTGCAAGTCTTGTTTTAGAGCAGAATTACATTCCAAGAAGCTTCTGGGAAATGTGGTTCTTCTCTAAAATATGCTAATTTGTTCTCATATTAAGTGGAATATCTCTCACAAATGCAAGTACAGGGGTGGGGGTGGGGAATTCCCATTGCTGCTGTGCTGACTTAATGGGCATGTTTTACTTCCACTTCCGGGAGCGACGAGGGCAGCGTGGGGCAGATGAATTTGTGTCAGGGGCCGTATCTGCCCTGTGGGCTGTAGTTTGGGCACCCCTGTCTTAAGCAGATAGAAATTTTAAATCCTCAAACTGTACACTTAAGTAAATTTAGCATCAGCTAATGTTTGATAGGTATTTCCCCCATGAACCTCCACTATAGTCTCCTTCCAACCAGTCTCATAAAATCAGGGTACTTGGGAAGAAAAGAAGCCTGTACATACCTAAACGTTGCTCATATGATTCTAAGAAAGCAACTTTTTGCCCTATGTTATCAATGGCTTCCAGCAGGGATCTCAGGTCACATTTACTTGGTTGTTGATTTGCCATTTGTACCATCTGTCTCACTTGTGTTTCTAGGCAGGCAGATTTATCGATGTGAATTCCCAGAGTCTTCACATTAAAGGACAGACATAGGGGGGAAGTGGGGATGAGAGAAGACATACAAATTTCATTAATGTTGGAAGACATTAGATGGTTTTAAGAATAACATTTCTCTTCTCTTGAATTTCTTTCCAAATATTTCTGTTTGATAAGAATGTTCATTCTTATGGATTTTTTTTATAATGACCTCAATAGATTCCCATGTTTTGTTATCCAATAAGAATAAACAAAGTATAAATAGAAATTCTGCACTCTTTGGATAACAGAAATTCTATTACATTTTTAATGCAGAATACCACATTATTCAGTGCAGCAAAATTATTCCAGGCACTAGTAATACCTTGAATTGTACTATTACCTTGTGTATCTATGCCAGTGATGGCGAACCTTGGCACTCCAGGTGTTCTTGCACTTCAATTACCAGAAGCCCAAGTCAGCACTCCTGCTGATCAAGAATTTAAGTTCAAGAATTTTGGGAATTTAAGTTCAAGAACATCTGGAGTGCCAAGGTTTGCTCGCCATCATTAATCTATGCTAACACAAGCAGATGCCCTGGAGCGTGAAGAATTTACAAGGAAAACTGCATGTGGCATTTTTTGGATAGTAGCCATGTTAGTCTGTCATGCTGATTAATCACACTATGCCTCTGTATCTGGTGTTTATAAGTTCATGCTTTAAAGTCTCACTCCTATGGCTGATGAAGTAGACTTGATTCACAAAAGTTCACATTAGATTATAGCAGTTAGTCTTTAAAGTGCAGCAGCATTTTCTGTTTGTTTTCTGATATGCATGTGGCATGCTCACTTAAGTTGGAACTCTAGCTTATTGGAGTTAAACTTCAACACTGTCTGCCCTTTGCAAAAAGTTAATTTTGTTCTTATAAAACGTATTTATTTAATTAAAATAGAAAAATGCAAGAAAAACTCGTATCACAACAATGAAAGAAAAAGACACACAAAAATCTTAAAAAGATTACATCTTGCTCTTTTACTGAGGACACTGAAGCTGCTGAGAAAGGAGAACTGTGTTACCTGAGTACTTGCAAGCAGGTTGCTGTTTTTACCATACAGCTGTGTGAACTGTTTGAATTCTTTCTCACACTTATTAACCATCTCCGCTAATTGCTGGATTTTTACCTCTTTATTCTCTAGGTTCTTGTAAAGCTCAGATATCTACAAAATAGAGGTGAAATATATAAACAAAAGCCATTATAAATGAAGAAGAAATAGAAACTGAATTACAGTGGAAACATGGCAGAAATTACTTCTATTATTATAGCTTTAAACTTCTGATTCACAACGGAATCAATGTGTATGCACAGCTGCTAAGAGCAGGAAAAGCTAGGGAGAAGCCTAGCTGAATAGTCCTGATAAACATAAGCCAAGTATGGAAGTGTATCCTGTGTGTGAATAACCCTATGTGTGCCCACAGCTGAGTGTGGGTGAAATCAAGCACTGGGAATCATTTTTCCCCACATACTGTACAGAAAATACATCTCCCCCCCACATCTTTGAGCCCTGGTGGTACAGTGGTTAAACTGATGTACTGCAGTCAAAATGTTCTGAATTCAATCCTGATAAGATTCAAGGTTGACTCATCCTTCCATCCTTCCAAGGTTGGTAAAATGAGTATCTAGCATGTTGGAGGCAAAATATTAATTACCTTGTGAACCGCCCAGAGAGTGCATTAAACGCTACAGGGCAGTATATACGAGGAATTGTTATTATTTTACAGAGCTTGGAGAATTTATTTATTTGGTTTACAAATCCCGGGATCCCCAAACCAGCATGTCCAATGGTTTTGCAAGCTGGGGGTTGGAGTTTTGTTACTCCAAATGCAGCAGTCAAAAGAAAAAAAGAACTTTCCCAAGTATTAATAGATCACATGTTTACTTATCTCCTTTCTATCACTGTACAGATGACTAAAATCAAATTATTCAAAATTACTTTTCCATTGGTCGAGTGGAGTCTTTTCAAATGCCCAAAAGATTAATCTATACCCAGTTCCTGTTAGACTACACGGTGTGAGACATTCCTTTTTAAAAACACAGTACTGTCTTATCTGTACTCTTCAGTGGAGATAGTAATGCATAAGAAAGAAAAACAGATACAATGAAGACATTTTTCCAGATGTGGTTGGACACAGATCACAGGGCGTTAAGAGAGTGGTACTCGGTGACTTATTTATTTATGTATTCATATTTATATTGCCACCCACTCGCCGAGGTGACTCAGGTCGGCTTAAAGTCAAAACAGCAACAGTACAGTAAAAATTATAAAATACAACCTCACAAAAAAAACCCAAAGCAGACTTAGTTGTTAAGAAGCTGAACTTGACGATTGGAAAGTTTGAGACCCGAATACTGCACGAAGGAGCAAGCTCCTATCTCTGTCCCAGCTCCTGGCAACCTAGCAGTTCGAAAGCAAGAAATTGCAAGTAGATAAATAGGTACCACTTCGGTGGGAAGGTAAACACGTTTCGTGCACTCTGGTGTCTAGGTATGCCTGCCACATGTCCATGGAAACATCTGCAAACGCACAGCACTGGCTCTTTGTCTATAAACAGAGATGAGCACTGAACCTTAGAGTCAGATGCAACTGGATTTTGAGCAAGGGCAACCTTTACCTTTCTCTCACAAGAACACTAGCCTCTCAATGACTTGCCAAACATTGCATAGCTGTCTTTCTCCTAGCCGTTGCATTATATCAGGAGATCTCAACCTTTTTAAGCCGGGGCCCATGTCACGCTCCCTCAGACATCTTTGGGGGCAGGACAGCCATTTTGTCCTTCCTCCACCACATGGTACTTCCTGGTGTGATGGAGGCGGTGGGGAGCCACATGAAATGGTGCCACAGGCTGCAGGTTGAGAATCCTTGCATTATATTAACAGCACACATTAAGATGATAAATATGCTTTCTTGATTAAAAACATTTTTAAAAATCCATATATTTCAATACAATAATACATGTTTGTTGGTATAAGTGCTTGGGCAGCACTGTCCTACTATGTTGCAAGCTGGATATGGCCATTGTAGCTTTAAGGCTATTTGCAGAGACTGGCCAGGTGCTCTGAGTCAGCACAGTCTCTGAGCATATTAAGAGGCACATTCATTGCAGACTTTGGCTTTGCATTTTTGCCTGCCCTTGGCCTGACATGCTGCTGTGTGCATTTGACTGCCAAGATTTATGCCCGAATCTAGAAAGTGTTTAACTCAAGGACAAACTTCGTTGGAACAGCTGAAGACCACTGAGATACGAGAAAAATCGCTTCACAGCTTCTTCCAGCTACTCTCAACTGTGGAACTGTTTGTAAAACCAAAGAGGTCTGCTGCCCACTCTTGTTGGTGGTATTTGGGGAAGCAGAGCAGAGAGCTGTGTGCTCTAACTTGGCAAGAGAAAAAGACTGTGTGTGTTGGACTTTATGAACTTTGTACATATTGCTGAAGTCAAGCTAGTTTTGTTTTCTGCCTGCACTGTAAATATATAACACTCCTCATGAGTAAAGAGGTTTTTGTTCTTTTAACCAAGAACCTGGTTCCTTCTCTTTGTCTGCAAGCTACATAAGCTGCACAGCCAGCACGTGTGTGTCTCTCAAGGTTGCGGGTGCAGATTCTGCCAAAATTTCACCAACAATATTATTCATGTCTGAAGGTACCAATAGACCATTTTTTAATCTTAACTGAAAGAACATGGAAGCAATAACAAAACAATAGTACAGGTCTTTATGCAGACAGAACAGCTAAACTCCAGGGATCTTATAATTTTTTTCTCTTGTGATTAATTCTACTTCTATAAACATTCTGGACTAGAACAACTATAGTGGAGGGTACATCCATCACATATTAAAGCATGTGCCAATATTCCCATATTTCCTCCAATAGGTTGAGATTATTTCTTTTATAGATATAATTTAAATGGAGTGGTGTAAAATACTACCAGTGCAGAAGCTTAATAGAATGTTCTTAAATTTGGAGGAAACTGATCTGAGAGGATCCTTGTTACATACAGCTTGCTATTTTACACCAGTGATCATCCTCACACTGCTTCTCCAAACCTTTTACTACCATAGTGGGATCCAAGTAGTATTTCATGTAATTCTGAATACCCAGATTACATTATATCTAGTCCTTGCTGGATATTTTCTGAGTAGCAATGTTTCAATTGTAGTTAATTGTCTTAGTGGTCTCTACTTTCACTGCCTAAAGCAGGGGCGCCCAAACTTTCAGGCCATGGGCTGGTCATGGGATTCAGGGAGCTGGTTACTACAGCCTGGGGGATGGATCCGGCCCCTAAAGCCAATTCAATGCCCACGAAGCCCTTGTCACTCCTGGAAGCGGAAGAAAAATGCGCCCATATGGGCATGTTTTACTTCCGCTTCCAGGAGCGACAAGGGCTTCGTGGGCCAGATGAATTGGCATCGGGGGCCGGATCCAGCCCCCAGGCTGTAGTTTGGGCACCCCTGGCCTAAAGGGAAGAAAAATGAACAACCTGGGATATTTGAAACAAGGAGGATGAGATAGTATTTGTTTAACAGTAGATTCCCTGGTTTGGGATCATAATTACTATACAAATCTCTTAACCAACATAAATCACAGTCTTTCTACAATTTAAATTGAGTCCATTTGGTCAACATAATAAAATATGGATAGCTAGCGACGGGGGACAACGCAGATGGTGCTGAAAACAATTTATTTTGGTTATCAATGGTACAAAATTAAAGCTCTTTCAACATTTCCAATCTTTTATTTCCAATGGTAGCCATGTGGGAAGTTGGGGGCCAAAATATACAAAATGTTTGTTTATCTGGAATGTTTCATAATAGACTTTAAAATGTGGCTATTAAATTATTAATTTTAGTGCAATCAGGTTTTGATGGAGTGTACAATGACCAAAAAATAAAGGTTATTAATTTTACCAGTCTTGTATGTTTTCTTCTCCCTTTTGTTGTTTCTGATGACTGCTATGACGTTTAACTTGTTTTCGGGTTGCTTGGAATTTTTTGTTGCCAAATGTATAATATTTTTAGTTGACAAATTGCAATTGTTTTGATATTCTATTGATTTTTAGTGTTTGAAGTTGAGACCTTTTACAAGCTAACTCAGTGATGGCGAACCTTTCAGAACTTGAGTGACCAACTGCCAGGGGAGGAAGAAGCCAGGGCAGGTTGAGGACTTTGCCACCCCTCCCCTTGTCCCCATACCAACATATTGTATTGTAATGTAATGTATTGTTTGTCAGCCGCCCTGAGTCGCCACGGCAAGTGGGCGGCAATATAAATTTGAACTAATAAATAAATAAAGAAATAAATAAACTGCAAACCAAAACCCACTTATTTATTGCAAAGTGCCAACACAGCAACAGGGGATGAAGGAATTGCTCCCATTGGGCTGCTGGGTAGAGGGGTGGGGTGAACTCTGTGCTAGGAAGGGAGGAAGTTCTCCCATTGGGCTACTGGGCAGAGGGGCAGGGAAAACTATGTGCTGGGGTATCTGCACAGGTGCCCACAGAGAGGGCTCCAAGTGCCACCTCTGGCATGCATGCCATAGGTTTGCCACCAGTGAGCTTATCCTTGAAACTGTTCAGATTTTCCCTCTGCCTTATGCAAAGTTTCCTGCAAAGCTGATTTTGAAAAGTTGATTTTTGGTAGCTTGTGACATTCTTTTTAAGTGGCAAAGGTTCAGCAATAAATACACCATACTACAGCTTTCAAAGCATCCCATGGCAGCACAGTGACAGGTACTTCTGGCTCATTGTTCACAGTTCTTTAAAAAATTTTCTGCACAGTACGGTTGGATGAAATGAGCAAAAGAATGGTTTAGGGTCATGATGGTGAACCTTGGCTCTCCAGGTGTTCTTGGACTTCAATTACTAGAAGCCTAAGTCAGCACTCCTGCTGATCAGGACTTCTGGGAATTGAAGTTCAAGAACAGCTGGAGCGCCAAGGTTCACCATCACTGGATTAGCGCCTAGCCTGAAAAGATGAAAGTGTATCTGATTACCTTCAGTTCTATGAGGGAAGAAAAGGAGGGTTTACATTTTCTTAAAAGTTCAGGCAATTGTAAGACTATGATACATCTGCAAAGTTTTCCTGAACTTTAAGCATAATTATTCGTTTCCAATCTAGACATTATACGTTTTTGTAGGAACTACCATAGATATTACATTATACCTGATCTTCCAGTTTCGAGTTCCTGTCCAAGATCTGTAGCATATGGTCTTTCAAGTAGACGTTCTCATGTTCTGAAAGCTTTTCTCTTTTAATCTAAAAGCAAAACATAAAAAAAATAATACAGCAAACTTGATTTATTATTAATTAACCAGATGAAAAAACGTTTTTAAGTAGAGCAGGGGTGCCCAAATTTTTCAGGCTGCGGGCTAGTCACATGGTTCAGTGGGCCGGTGATGTGGTTCAGTAGGCCGGTCACATGGTTCCTCCCAGAAGGTTGTGTATTCTTGTCCAGGTCTTATTCTTCTCACTTTAACTCAATAAATTCTACCCAAATATCTTTAAAATCATTTCTTTTTGGAAGTCCCTTCTTTAACTTTAATTCACATGTCAACCTATCATTTATTGCAGTGGTGCCCAAACTAAGGCCCAGGTGTGGCCTCCAACGCCAATTCATCCAGTCCGTGAAGCTTCCGCTTCCAGGAGCGATGAGGGCTTTGCAGGCCGGATGAATTGGCATCAGGGGCTGCACCCGGCGCCTGGGCCTTAGTGACCAGCTCCCTGAACCACATGATCGGCCCACGGCCTAAAAGGTTTGGGCACCCCAGATTTATTGCTACATATCATAATTCTTTAAACCAGTCATACAGCTCAAATTCAGTCTACTTACCTTTTAGCAAAAAATAATCTCATACTGTTACCATTACAATAATCATTTATTTCTTATTTCTAAGCAATTATTTCCAAAATCAATTAATAAAGCTATTCTGAGACACATTTCTAATTTTGTAGACAATATTTTTTTGGTTTCTTAAAAAAAACTTTCTTCCATATTTCCAATCCCACCATAAATGGAGATGCATTGATTTCTAAAAGAGAAGTTTGCCTTACAATGCAGTACCTTTACAACACAGCCATACTGGTTATATGGACAATCCATTTCCACCTCAGGACATACTGAAATATGTTCTTTTACCTGCAAGAATCAGATTTAATGAAATATGAAGAATGAGTGACATTTTTATTTATTTTTATGGTCGTATCGACTGTGCAACTGAACAACAACAAAATTTATATGCCACCTTCCACACGAACGACTCAGGGCGGCTAGCATGGCGCTAAAAAGAAACAAACAAATAAACAATAAATAAATGTTTTTAAGGAACAAGATTGTATTGAAAAGGAAGGGATGCTGTCAAATCCCCAGTATTGCGGACATTAGTGCACTTACAAACACCTTCTTTGGCTCCATCACTACACCATTCCATTAACAGGAATGTCTTTACAATAATACTTTGGGAACTGCAAAGCAAAATACTGTACTTGGTTTCCAGCCAATGCAACAACAAAATCGTATTCCACCAGGAGTTTCTCCCCCAAGAAATTATGATGGAGTTGCTAAAGAACATAGTCTGTATCTAGTACTGGCATGATGCCTGTGAAATGTGCACTTGTGCAAGGAGGTACAATACTCCTGATCTATTTGTACAAGTGATACATGCCAAAATTGACTACAACGGCGATGACTGATTTGCTGACCAGATGCCAACTGGACTTCTGACTACTGCTCTATCACTCAGAAGTATCACTGCACACCAGCACCATTTGTTGTGTCTGGCAGATTCTTTGCCACACTCCCTCTCTGCCTGGGTCCAGGACTACACCAGTGTTTTGCTGGTCATGCAATGGATTCAGAATTTTGCTTTGCAATGTATTAGCTAGGCTACCAACTTCTTATTTCATGTCTAGGCCAGAGTTTAGACTGCCAAAATGAAGCCACATTTTGGTGAATTCATTCCATAGTTCCTTTTGCTTGACCTGGTGCGAGAAAGATTAGCTGGAAGCAACAAAGTTGTCATTGCCCAGGGAATGCCGGATTATAGTTCAAAACTACCACAATCTTTGAGGAGGTTCTTTCTGTATACCCTGGCTACCAAATGAAATGAGTGCAAATAACAGAGTGAAGGGGAAGAAAGAGGGTCCTGTCTGCTAAATTTGGGAGGTAGGAGAGAAACTGCAAGGTGGGATGTCCCTCATAGGGAAAGTGGTAGGATAGGCTGAGGAGTTTGGAAAAGGCTCTTGGGTCCCTTGGGGCTTGTGGAGAGTAATGAATGGCAACTGGAGCAGTACAGATTGACACAGGCTGTATTGTGATGACACAGGCAATCAGGGAGAATTTCAAATGGAGGTGAACTGGAGAGAACTGCAGACTAGGGCAGAATCCAGGAAGATATGAAGTAATATTTTGAAGGCACAAAGGTGAAGATGGTGGTGGAGAAAAACAACCCTGTTTTTATGTCATAGATCAGTGACGTTGAACCTTTTAGAGACCGAGTACCAGTGATGGGATGTCCCCGGTTCCAGACGGATCCTTGGAACCGGTAGGACCAATCCCGGAGGGTTCTCCGTGAGGGGAGTCCACTTTTGGGGCGTCCGGTTCCGGACGCCTCACCGAAATAATTTTTTTTTTAAAAAAAATCGGAGCTAAAATGGCTCCAATTGACTGCGCATGTGCAGAAACTCAATCTGACACATTGCGCATGCGTCAGATTGAGTTTCTGGACATGCGCAGTCAATTGGAGCCATTTTAGCTCCAATTTAAAAAGAAAAACCTTCCGAAGCTGGAGCCGCCCCTTTTTAGAGTGGCTCCGGCAGCAGCGGCGGCAGCCCTAAGAGAAGGGCACCTCCCCTAGCCGGCCACCTGGCTCCCACGGGCACGTTGGTGCCTGGCTGCGCCGTCCGCCCGCGCCGCGCCCTCCTAGGGACTTGGGCAAACCCGACAAACCCCCATGCCCTGGGTAAGCCCGGCGGGGCCGAAAAGGCAACGGCCCGAGGAAGCAGCAGGCACCCGGCAGAAGACGATGCGGCGGTGGCGAGCCCCGCCGGGCTTACCCAGGGCACGGGGGTTTGTCGGGCCCAAGTCCCTAGGAGGGCGTGGCGTGGGCGGACGGCGCGGCCAGGCACCAACGTGCCCGTGGGAGTTCGGTGGCCAGGCAGGGGCTGTGGCGGCCGTGGCCGGCGGATGCAGGGCCGGCCGCGGCCTTCGTAGGAGGAAACGGCCACAGTCGGGGGCAGCGTGCCTTGCCGGGTGGCCCCGGGCCACATGGAGGTTCGTCGGTGCCAAGGAAGGTAAGTGAGGCTTTTATATTTAGGGTGGGTGGGTGATTTGTTTGTGTTTTGGGTGGGTGGTTGTACTTTTATTTAATTTTTATTTTATTTATTTATTTATTTTATTTCTTTAAGTTATTTACGGGTCTGTGTGCATGTTTATTTTTTTTATTATTATTTTTTATTTTTGGCCTTGCCCACAACGTCATGACATCATGACGTTGGCTCCGCCCATGACGTCATGATGTCATGACATTGGCCACGCCCATGACGTCCATGACGTCATGGCGTGGTAGTAGAATTTTTGACATCCCATCACTGCTTAGTACCCAAACTCAACAGGCTGCAATCTGCGCTGAAGAGAGGCAGGGCGAACTCTGTGCTGGGGGAGGAAGCATTCTCATTGGGCTGTTGGGCAGAGGGGCGGGGCAAATGCTGTTCTGGGGCAAGAGCGCATGTGCCTGCAGAGAGAGCTCCGAGTGCCCACTCTGGCACACATGCCATAGGTTCTCCACCACTGACATAGATCAATGCTTTGTGCATTGGGAGTATAAGAGAGAGGGGGTAGAGCAAGAAAGAAGAAAGTAAATGTTGAGAGATTTGAAGGAGAAGTGATAGTCTATATGTGTGTGAGGGATAACTGATCCTGAGAGAACTATTGGTTCAAAGCTGCATTTTTCCCTCTTGGTGATGAAACCTCACATCTTGACCATGTTACTTGATTTCTGGATTTCTCACTCTCACTTCCTATGAAGTGGCTTTTTGTTGAAGAAGATAACTGTGGATTCCAGAAACAGATTTGGGTATTTAGGCACTGACCTTACCTTTGGCTTGCATTCATATTCTTAAGCTTGAGAACTGTTTTCAATCTTATAAATATGCTAGTTTGTAATGTGACTGGCTGTGACCCTTAGTCAGTGGTGCCCAAACAAAGGCCCGGGGGCGGCCCCAGACGCCAATCCATCCGGCCATGAAGTCCTCGTCGATCCTGAAAGCGGAAGTAAAACGCGCCCATACGGGCGTGTTTTACTTCCACTTCCATGAGCGACAAGGGCTTCATAGGCTGGATGAATTGGCGTCGGGAGCCGCACCTGGTCCCTGGCCTCAGTGACCAGCTTCCTGAACCACATGATCGGCCCACGGGCCAAAATGTTTGGGCACCCCTGCCCTTAGTCATCATGAATGGCAATCCTCTCCTGGCAGTCATTTTGTGATGCCATCCATGGCCCGTCACAATTCCCAATGAACCCATAAGAACCATAATGTTGGGGACGTGTTCAATGACAATTGCATTATTTCAGAGACTGGAAAAGTTATTTTTGGAATACAACCTCAAAAATCCACCAGTCAGCACAGGTATGGTAACAAATTCTGCTGCTAGATGCAGGCTAGCAAAAACCGGGACAATAGGTTGCTCTTCTCAGAATAGGATACTATTCCTCAGCTAAAGATAATCTCATACCTCTTTTGTTAAAATTACTTGCATACAGCCATAGGGACAGATCAAGGGATAATCAGGACAACCCGCTCTTTCATGGATCTGAAAATACATTATAGTTAATATTAAAGAGAAGCTGTGATATTATTGAGCACTGTTCATTTAGAAACAAATGGCGAAAGCAATCATAAGCACAATTCACTCCTGTCCAAATCTCACTGAAATGAATGGAGCACACATGAGCTGAACACTTGCACAGCATTGGTTGATCCCAGTGGTGGGCTGTCAAATTTTTTACTACCCCACCGTGGGCAGAGCCAACGCCATGACATCATGATGTTGTGGGCAGAACCAACATCATAATGCCATGATGTTGTGGGAGGAGCCAAATAAAATAAAATAAAATAAAATAAAAATTAAATAAAAATACACATTAAAATTAAAATAAATACACATAATAAACAGAACACAAATCAACCCACCAACCCACCTCAAACACAAACCCGTCACTTACCTGGCCTGGGGTCAGGGAGCAGGCACTAGGCAGGCAGGCACTAGGCAGGCAGGAACCGCGATGGTGCGGTGGCAAACCACCACTGTGGTGCGGTGGCAAACCACCACTGTGGTGCGGCAAGGAAAGGCTGCCACCGCCACTCCTCCAGGTGCTGCCTGTGCCCCTTCCGGGCAGCCAAAATGGCTGCCCAGAACTGCACATGTGTCAAACCTCCATTTGACGCATGTGCACTTCTATTTTTTAGTGTGCATGTGTCAAATAGAGGTTTGATGCATGTGCAGTTCCGAGCAACCCATCCGGAGAGCGGTCAGAGAGGTGACCGAACCGGCTGCCGGGGGGTCGTCCCCCCTCCCGCAATCCCCTCCAGATGGCCGCTATCAGTTCAGGCGAACCGGTCCGAACCGGTAGCAGCCTATCACTGGTTGATCCAATGGGATCTGCACAACTCCTCAGTGGGATGTGCTTTTTGTGTATAACATGAAGGACTAGGAGCAATAATGGAATCCTGACAGGAGGTGCCATTTTAACTGGTTCCATCTCCTCACAGGAGGCTGTGGTAGTGCCACCATCAACTTGCTGGAAAATATCTGGTTTAGCACTGAGGGGAAAAAGAGAGACTTTATACTAGGGATGCCCAAACTTTTTGGGCCGCGGACTGGTTATGTGGTTGAGCAGGACAGTCACGTGGTTCCTCCCACCAGAAGTGGAACTAAAATACGCCTTGCAATCTGTTTTGCAACAAAATTAGATAGATTTTAGGCTGCCATTTTCTCTGCTTAAACCGGGGGTGCCCAAACTATGGCCTGCAGGCTGGATATGACCCCCGAAACCAATTCATCCGGCCTGTGAGTTTTACTTCCACTTCCGGGAGCGATAAGGTTGGCACAGGCCAGATGAATTGGTGTTGGGGGCCGGATCCACCCCGCGGGCCATGCTTTATACAGATGACCTCCTGTGTATCTGTAGTCAAAGAGTAGACTTTTTAGCTTGGTGGTCATTTATCCATTTCTCGGTCTCAACAAAAGGCTGTATCTATAGACACGAGTTATTTTAGAAAAGGTTTTTAGAATCAAATCCTTAAACCGAAAAGTACAATTTTTACAATTTAATAGCATAACTCTCTTCATTATCTTAAAGAATGAACAAGACAAGAAGAAAACTCCAAAGCAGCATTTCCGAACCTTTGGTATTTGGACTTCAATTCCCAGAAGCCTAAGTCAATTCCCCAAAGCACTGATCAGCCAATGTACTGAATTAGGCTTCTGGGAATTGAAGTCCACCAGTGTTCTGTGGAACATCATTTGGGAAACACTCCTCTAAAGCAGGGTTGCCCAAACTACAGCCTGGGGCTGGATGCGGCCCCTGAGGCCAATTAATCCAGCCCACAAAGCCCTCGTTGCTCCTGGATGAAGAGGTAAAACATGCTCATATGGGTGTGTTTTACTTCTGCTTCCAGGAGCAATGAGGGCTTCGTGGACCGGATGAATTGGCCTCAGGGGCAGTGGTGGGCAGCCAAAAATTTTACCACCACACTATGGGTGGAGCCAACATCATGGGCGGAGCCAACATTATGATGTCATGGGTGGAGCCAATTATGTGAGTGGAGCCAGTGTAAAAAACCCCATAAAAATAAGTACACATAAAAATACAAATTAAATAGGAAATAAAAACACACATAAAACAGAAAGAACCCAGGTACAAGAGTCCCCCCCCCTGACATGCAGGTCACAAGTTGATCAGATACCATAGTGGGCTTACTCAGCAACCTTGAGGTTGAAAGGGAGTCTTTTAGAGCTTATCTGAATAATCTATTGTTGCTAATGGCTGTGTGAAACTGCATTCTTGTGCTTGCTTGCCTGTCATCTTGCTTGACACCAACCCTTCTCCCATCGACCTCCTGATTTTGGTATATAAGAACATGCCTGTAAGTTTCATTCCTTGTCTGATGAAGTGGACTTGATCCATGAAAGCTAACAGTGAAAATATAGCAGTTAGTCTTTAAAGTGCTACTGTGTTTTTTATTTTTATTTTACTTTATTTTGTTTATTTTGTTTTGTTTTTTGAGATGCCTGAACCACAGACTAACACGGCTACTATTCCAAAAAATAAAATACAAAAATACACATTAAAAATAAATACACATTAAATAGACATAAAATACAAATTAAATACACATAAAACACATAAAAATACACATTAAAAATACATACACATTAAATACACATTAAAATACACCCACCCACCCCACCCCCAAAGGTGAGTCACTTACCCTGGGGAGCAGGCTATAGGGAGCTTCAGGCTAGCAGCTTCTCTTCCTCCTCCCTGCTTGAGAGGATAGCAAGGAGGCCGCGCATGCGCGCCAAGCGCTGTAGGTGCACATGCACACCAAGTGCTTGGCACGCATGCGCAGTGGGGGAACTGTCGAAAAGGTAAGGCCCCGATGTGGTTCCTCCCAAAAGCCGCTACCAGTTCTCCAGGACAGCAGGAAAAGTTACTACCGATTCTGGCGAACTAGTGCGAACCTGTTGCTGCCCATTACTGCTCAGGGGCCTTAGTAACTGGCTCCCTGAACCACATGATCGTCCCATGGCGCAAAAAGTTTAGGCATCCCTACTGTAGAGTATGAACAGTCCAATTTGTCTACTATGCTTTTAACAATTCAGAAAGAGAAAGCTCCCCTCCCCCCATATTACCTTTAAATTCACTGCAGCCACAGCCTGTTTACAATACTGGCACTGTTCTTTTCGATATTTACAATGCAAATCTAAATGTTCTTTCAAATTCTTTTGAAGTATCTTTTCGCAGCATCCTGCATTAGTACATTGCACACTTTCAAATGAGCACTGTTGAAGGTGATCCTGTAAAACAGAGTAATATGCTACATGTATTATAAATATCGAAAGGGTAAAACTGAAATTACAGAAGCAGAAAGAAAAAAGAAGACAGGACAACCATTTCACTAATTGATGAACTCTGATCTTCATGCAGCTAGCTGTGTTAATCTGCTGCATCAAAGAAAAGAGAGTCCTATGGCAGCCTTACAACTAGGAAGCTTTATTTGGCATAAGTTTTTATGGACTGCAGCTCATTTTGCAGTCTTAAAGGTGCCACAGGACCCAGTTGGTGAGCATCATGTATTTGAATAATTCATTCTTCAAAAAAAATAAATAAATCTCCATTTATGTGAGGTACTGTGCTTCTGTATCCACAATTTAAAATGTCAAAAAATGACCTACTATTGCTGCCCAACATTGCACCCTTGTACCTGATATGGAAAGGGACCGGTAGCCAGTGCAGGCCTGCCAAAGCTAGGGAGATATGCTCAAATTTTCTCACTCCTGTAATCAGCCTGGTGTGATGATCCCATTATTCCCGAGTAAAACTTTAGTCCACACGTAGGTAGGACTGCACCTGAATCCAGGGTTTTAAGCTTGCCTTCTCATGTGTCTTGATCTAAATCCTGGCTGTAAGTACGGTAGTGCATTGGAAATTAAACCACTCCAGTCATCTTTTTGTCTTTTAAAAGTACACTAGTACCCCGAATAACGTTATGACTTGGTTCCACAAGTCCCGTCGTTATTCGGGTTTTAACGTTGGGCGATACATTGAACACACAATGTTAAAAAAAGCCCTGTTTCCCTGGAGGCTGCAGGAAGCGAGAACATCGGGATTTGAATCCTGACATTTTGCCTTGCTGCTGCCTCCAGGGAGGTGGGAGAACTTTGGAAACAGCTTGGAGCGGGTTTCCCCACCTCCCTGGACCCGGCGGGGGGGTCAGAGACCCCAAAATTGGTAAAAAAAACGTCCGTTTTTTTACCAATTTTGGGGTTTCTGACCCCCCCGCTGGGTCCAGGGAGGTGTGGGGACCCGATCCAAGGTGTTTCTGCGCTTCCCCGACGTCCTGAGCCAGTGCAGGAAGCCAGAATGTCAGATTTCGAATCCCGATGTTCTGGCTTCCTGCACTGGCTCAGGACGTCGGGGAAGCCCAGAAACACCTTGGATCGGGTCCCCACACCTCCCTGGACCCGGCGGGGGGGTCAGACCCCCCAAAATTGGTAAAAAAAACGGACGTTTTTTTTACCAATTTTGGGGTCTCTGACCCCCCCGCCGGGTCCAGGGAGGTGGGCAGACACGATCCAAGCTTTTTCTGGGCTTCCCCGATGTCCTGAGCCAGTGCAGCGACCCAGAATGTCAGGATTCGAATCCCGACATTCTGGCTTCCTGCAGCATAAAAGAGGGTGGGGGAAGTTCAAAATTAGCGTGCATCGGGTCTCCCGACCTCCCTAGAGCTGATGTGCGCTAATTTTGAACTTCCCCCACCCTCTTTTATGCTGCAGGAAGCGAGAACGTCGGGATTCGAATCCTGACATTCTGGCTTCCTGCACTGGCTCAGGACGTCGGGGAAGCCCAGAAACACCTTGGATCGGGTCCCCACACCTCCCTGGACCCAGCGGGGGGGTCAGAGCCCCCAAAATTGGTAAAAAAAAACGGACATTTTTTTTACCAATTTTGGGGGCTCTGACCCCCCCGCCGGGTCCAGGGAGGTGTGGGGACCCGATCCAAGGTGTTTCTGGGCTTCCCCGACGTCCTGAGCCGGTGCAGGAAGCCAGAACATCGGGATTCGAAATCTGACATTCTGGCTTCCTGCACTGGCTCAGGACGTCGGGGAAGCCCAGAAACACCTTGGATCAGGTCTGCCCACCTCCCTGGACCCGGCGGGGGGGTCAGAAACCCCAAAATTGGTAAAAAAAACGGACTTTTTTTTACCAATTTTGGGGGCTCTGACCCCCCCGCCGGGTCCAGGGAGGTGTGGGGACCCGATCCAAGGTGTTTCTGGGCTTCCCCGACGTCCTGAGCCAGTGTAGGAAGCCAGAACATCGGGATTCGAAATCTGACATTCTGGCTTGCTGCACTGGCTCAGGACGTCGGGGAAGCCCAGAAACACCTCCAGAGAGATCAGAGGACCCGATCTACAGCTGCAGGGTGGCTGGGGAAGCTGACGGGGACTCCCTGTCGGCTTCCCTAGCCACCCGCCCATGCCTCCGCAGCTGTGGGGTGGCTGGGTAAGCCGATGGGGGAGCCCCCCGTCAGCTTTCCAGCCACCCCACCCCTGCCTCCGTAGCTGCAGGGTGGCTGGGAAGCTGAACGGAGAACCCCGTTCAGCTTTCCACCCACCCTGCTGCTAAGAACGACTGTTTCGTGTAACGTTAAAATCGCGTTACTCGATACAAGATGTTTCCGAAAATCTTGTAACGTTATGCGGATTTAACGATATACGGTACTCGCGTTATACGGGGTATTACTGTATATTGTAATCAAAGTAAGTTACATAAACCAAATTTCAGGAAGCACATTAGTTCTGTTTCTTAAGTTCAGAAAGCACATTAAAACAATGAAAGCCTATCTAATTGTGGAAGCCCTGAGGGCCCACCTCTCTCTCTCTCTCACCAGCCTACATGTTTGCTCAGGTTGACAGACCAAGAGAAAGTCCTGCCCATTCCCTCTGGTTTTTATCTCCTCAAACAAGTTCCACCCTCTTGACATTCCCCTAAAGGAATCCAGCCAATGACTATACAGTATTACATGTCTATCAAACTTTAAGTTTTGTTTTCCCAAGAACATGAGGGTTGAGATGCTTAGTCTTGCAAGCAGATTCTGCCCAGTGATACCCATAATGCAACACTGCCACTCCCTTCAGTGCACGCACACGCAAATCTCAGTACAGATTTGAATAACACACTGGCCACATTCTAACCATGACACATGGTTTTTGGAGACTATACTGTTAATGCAGCCATTTTGTTTTGTTAATGCAGCCATTTTGCAGCCATACTGCACTGCTGATTCATATTCAGCTAGTGATCTACAATAATTCCAAGACCCTTCTCATTTGTAGTATTACTGAGCCAAGTATCCCCCATCTTGTAACTGTGCATCTGTTTTTTGTTGCCTAGGTATAAAGCTTTGCTGTTATCCTTGTTAAATTTCATTCTGTTGGTTTCAGCCCAGTGTTCACACCTATCAAGATCTTTTTGAATTCTGCTCCTGTCTCCCAAGGTATTATTTGTACTTGTATTTAGACTTATATGGCGCTCTACTTGCCGAAGCAACTCAGAGCGGCTAACATAACATGGGCAACATATATTACAATATCAAATATAAATACAACAACATAATATAAGTATAACATAATGCAATATTCATGCAGTAGAACATAATTAACCATTCCACCCAGTTTTGTGTCATCTGCAAATTTGATAATTATTCCTGCACTGCCTCTCAAAGTCCATGTCATGAGAGGTGGTAACAAATCAAGGGGATTGCTAGGATTAGAAGAAATACGACATGGCCTTGTGCCATAGGACCGCTACGGCAGCCATGAAGGCCATCCTGGGTCACCCTGAAATGAACTGGCCAAAGGGGCTCGGGTGAAGTTGCGACAGGCCTAGCAAACCAGAAATGGATAATCCATTGCTAAAGTAATACAAACAAGATACAAACGAACTGATCAAATAGGAAATGACTGTGGCGGTGTTAAAGGACTAAGAGACAGAACAATGAAATACAAAATAGGAACTCTAAATATAAAGCAGAAGAAACTGTAGAAATAATTGAACGAATAAGAATTAAAGATAATGGGTCTAGTAGAGGATGTAAGACCCAAAGGACATGGGAGTAAGAAAGGGTGGGGCCAATAATTTCCTGAATTATTTCTCCTCTATGAGTAGAATGTGTAAAGGGGGTGGGGGGGAATGAGGCATCAAGAAATTTGAGCATATTAAACTTATTATTCATGCTGTTTTGCTAGTCACCTTGCAGGCAAAAAGGCCTTAATAAAGAGCAGTCATTCATACTTTTAATACACATTTGCAGGCTCGGGTATTGACCACTCGTACTCTTTGGGTTATCATGACTGGCATGATTAAGTCAGTAGCATACTTATGAAAAATGCTGATGCCAGTTTTCTCCAGTGTGACTCATTTAGCAAAAAGCACCAATATCACTCCTACATTTCTCTTAACAAGCACTATGGAAAAGCAAACGTGTAGCTAATTGGGTTTAGAACTATCTGGGTGTAGGATGGTGAGTAAGAGATCTGTGCCTCTTTAACCCCCTTCTGGGGCTGACAGAGTTTATCAGTACAATAATAACAACAGAATGTTTGAGTATGGTTTAAGCGATTATTGTTATCTCTTGTTGCCCTAACAAAATTGACACTATTACCACCGGTACAGTTTGTTTCATGATTCCTCCTCATCAGTAAGCATTTACAATTTGAATTATTTAGTAGAATTCTAAAAGAAGAGACTTTGACATAATGCAGCAATTCCTTTGCTGAGCTGGGTCCCTCCATGTGTGAGCCCCCCCCCCCCATACATGGAGGACTAGACAACTGTTCTGATGCTTCTACTCTCTAAAAACATTTGCTTCTGTTCAATCTCTGATACTCTATCCTGGGATCACCAAACTTGGCTCTCCAGATGTTCCTGGACTTCAACTCCCAGAAGCCCTGATCAGCAGGTGTGCTTATTTGGGCTTCTGGGAATTTAAGTCCAAAAACACCTGGAGAGCCATGTTTGCTGACCCCTGCAATAAATCTACATCTGCAACTTCAAATGGTATTGCCAGATAATTTTTCCTTTTCAGCTGCATAGGCTGAAAAACAAACATATAGATGCTATATAGACAATTCTCCTCTCCTCTCCCTATCCAACAAATCAATCATTTATTTGGCAGCAGCAGCACTAACTGTCTTTATCTATACAACTGTATTTTCAAACCACAGGGGATGAAAAGCTGTTTACAATAGAGAGAAATATGATTCTTCAATGAGTAAAATAAGGAGTTTACACAGTGGAATATCAGTTCCTCTGTCTGCAGTGTATTTAAACCCACAGAGACTGACTCATCTAACTCATTATAGGGGAAAATAGATTTAGATTTGCCACTTTGGCTGTGATAAAATAGAACAACAACATTAGGCTGAACTGAATAGGAATACAAACCTGGTATCGCCCTAAAGATGTTTTTGTATCACAAGCTGGAAAATTTCTGCAAAATACTTGCAAATTGAGCACTTCTCTTTTACAGCAATTATCTTTGAAAACCTAAATAAAGAGTATAGAACTTTATTTCAAAACACAGAGAAACTGAAGGACAGTAATGTATATATAGTATATGTAATTTTTAAAAAACGTGTGACTATTTTTAATTGTGTGAGTTTTATGTTAGCTGCCTGGAGTAGGAAAATCTCCTAGATGAGCGGGGTATAAGTATAATAAATAAAATAAATAAAAATATTATAGTAGTATCTCGTGTTATGAATGCCTTGTGTTACGAAATTTTCAGGATACGAATTAAAATCTATTGAAAATAATGGATCGAGTTAGGTTTCCCATAGGAATGCATTGAAAAATCAATCAATTTGTTCTAGAGGTCAGAAAAAAGGATTTCAATGCATTCCTATAGGAAACCGTGTTTCGAGTTGTGAAGTTTTCATAATATGAAATGTCACGGGGAATGCATTAAATTTGTAACTCAAGGTAGCACTCTATAATAATTTTAAAAATAAATAAATAAAGCCAACCACTTCAAAGAGGATCAATATGTTACACTGTATTTAAATCACAATGGCATATGTACACACCTGGCAGCTGCAACAAAGAAGAACAAACAGGAGACAAGAAGAGACACTTTGGATGGCTCCTTCTATATCACATTTACAAGAAAAAATTCCAAAAACTTTCATATTTTGATCATGAAATGAATTAAATTCTAGATTAACATTTCCTTTTAATATCATTCAAAAGTCCTGCACAGATTGAGTCAACAAAATCACCTATACAATATTTCTTCTTTTACCTCATGAAGTTTTATTATTTCTTTGTCCACTGGACATGCAGGTATGGGATTCAGTTCTCTACAAAGATACAGAAAAATTGGGGTTACGCTTGGTTAAAAAGTTGCAGTTAAATGCTGGACTAGATCACTATAATATTCTCTATGATCTCAACAACAACACATTAAATCTCTCCATATGCTCTATTATAGTGCTGCTTTTCCCCCAATTATCTTTCTTTAACAGGTCCCACCTTGACAAAGATTCTGCTTGTGATTACTGCAACAGTGCTTTAAATAGAAATCCTGGTGTTGAACAGAAATAACTATAAGGAAATTGCTGTAGGAAATTGAAGTAAGAAAGCTTGAATGAGAAAACCTGGTGAACTCAAGCAACTTAATTGTCCATACACAATAACTTTAACATAACCTTCCTTGGATACCTTGGAATAATTATTCAGTGAGGAGTCTGAGCATTGGTAGACATCTCTGAGATGACATTCTGCACATGAAATGGACCTGAGAAAGCATTTGCATGCAGTTTTTTCCAGCCATTTGGATATGACATCTCTCGCTGTCTAGGCAGACCATGACCTATGCCATCCGCTTTCACCTTGCCCAAGAGATCCAACAGAGGATGCTTTGGTGAGTTTTAGTCCCGGCCTAACATCATTGACAAGGGATGGTCAACACTGCCTAGTTAGACCACTGAAGCCCCCGTGCTATGACAAGGCTCTCACCTAGCAGGAGTTTAACATAACAGAATGCATTAAAACTCTTGTGTAAAAGAGCACAAATGGTCAGCATACCATCAAAGTCATACCTGTTCATTAAATCAAGCAGATTGCTATTTATTTATTTATTTGGTTAATTGATTGATTTCTATACTGTCCATCTGGGTGTTATCCCACTCTGGGTGGTGAACAAACATAAAATGAATGACGACAGTGCCCACAACAAATCAAACCCACCAATTTAAAGAAAGGAAGTAAAATTTCCAAAACACTTCTTATATGACAATTTAAAACCAGCTAACAACACATATCTTATACATGTTGACTCAGGCAATCCTCTGCATTTTCAGAAAAAACTACAAATGGCCCCTAAAGTCGCTATGGAAAGGGAACTGAATGTCAGTTTCATTCTGAAGATACAACTCCATGTTTCAGGGTGGGTGTTTCAGACAATGAAACCAATAAGCATCTCAAGTAAAACTTACATGAATCATTTCAAACTTTTTTGAATTTCTTCTCTGTAATGATTTCATCCCCAAACCACACTGTGCCTTGTCAGTCTTGAAGTTTCTATGGCAAGTATAAAAGTATCACTGAGAGCCAGTGTGGGTATAGAATTTTTTGGAATAGTAGCCGTGTTAGTCTGTGGTTCAGGCATATCAGAAAACAAAACAAAACAAACAAAATAAAATAAAATGAAAAACACTGTAGCACTTTAAAGACTAAGTGCTATATTTTTATTGTTAGCTTTCGTGGATCAAGTCCACTTCATCAGTGTGGTATAGAGTAATAGTCTAGCACTCAGCAGATCTGGGTTCAAATCCTTCCTTGGCCATGAAGACTCATGGAGAGATGGAAATGGTAAAACCACTCTTTAAATCACTGCTGAGTAGAAATGTGACTTGATGGAACACAAGATATTTCTGCAAGAGTTTTCAACTTCTGAAGAGAGTACATCTCAGAGAGAACATATTTTTAATATGGGGAGACATAGGATAATAAGCATCAATAATGCATTGTGTTCACAACATAAAACCCAAACACACCAATTCCACACGAGGCTTTTAATATGCGCTCAGCCTTCCTCATTCATAGGATTTTACACCAGATTTTGAAAGCCACTGTTTCTTATTTATAACTCTCCCATATTTCCCCACTGCTTAATGCAGGGGTTCCCAACCTACGGCCCGTGGGTATAATCTGGTCCATGGCACCATTTAATCCAGCCTCTGGTGAGGACCTTGGCACCATTGGAAGCTCCCTGCTGCTGCCGGAAGTGCGAAAAACACAACAACAAAAAATACAAAAATGCAGTGAAACTGTTCCACTCTCCCTCCCGCTGCCATGGAAAGCAGCAAAGGCTGCAAAAGCAGCCAAAAATGCTGTGATTGTGCCCGCCACCATGGAAAACAGAAGTGCTGGAAGTGGTGGGAGGAGCCACACCTCCAGCTCAATCACCTGTATTAGGGTGATGTGACCGGCCCATGGCAGAAAAAGGTTGGCCGCCCCTGGCTTAATGTTTTTGTTATTTCAGAAAATCTCTTAGCAGAGGAAAGATGGAATAGCTGCACAATACCTGCTAACTGGTAGCATTAGGACTTGACTATATGGAATTTGGACTGCAGTGGCTTAGTGGTTAAGATGCTGAACTTGAAAACTGGAAGGTCGGCAGGTTAGCAGTTTGAGACCCAAGTACTTCATATACTCCAACCTAGCAGTTCAAAAGCAAGACACTGCAAGTAGATAAATAGGTACCCTTTAAAGGTAAAGGTCACCCTTGCTCAAAAGCCAGTCATATTCAACTCTAGGGTTCAGTGCCCATATCTGTTTATAACCAAAGAGTCAGCACTGTCTGTGTCTGCAGACATTTCCGTGGACATGTTGTAGGTATGCCTAGACACCAGAGTGCATGGAATGCTGTTTACCTTCCCACCGAAGTGATACCTATTTATCTGCTTGCAATTTCTTGCTTTTGAACTGCTAGGTTGGCAGGAGCTGGGACAGAGATGGAAACTCATTCCATCGTGCAGTTTTCGGGAATTGAACTCCGACCGTCCAGTCTTTAAGTTCAGCATCTTAAGCCACTGCAGTCCTTTACCTTTACAAAATCTTATATTCTGTGCATCATTCCCAGCCCCAAATGACTATAGGGACCAGTGTTGTGCATTTTATTTCATCCACAGTTGAGTTATTTCTATTGCTAAGGCTCCATTTTCTGTTAATTTTTCCAATTCTTCATCTTTGACTGTGGTATCTCCTGGAATTGCCACATCATTATCCAGACACTTTTTGTTCTATTACCATCTGATGTATTATACTCAAGGTATCTGTCAGTTTGGATCTGACAACCCCATATCAACTTAACTTGGCCAATTTCTAACACCTTCTCTACTTGATGTTCCCATGAATTCCTGAATGCTGACAAATTATATTTTTACATAGTACAGTATTAGCATATTCATTTTGCAACTCCGTCCTGTCTTGTTTTGTAGTCTTCTGTGCAGTCTTTGATCATTCACAGGCAAGGTGTGACAGTTTCATCTTTTTCTTGACAAAGTCAACATTTGCTGTTTGCACTAATTCCTTTAATATTAACTTTCATAACCTTAGTTTCGTGTGCTTGCTCTTGTGCAACAAATATCAAACATTTGGTTTCCTCCATGATGTCCTCACTTTTAGCCATGCCTGAATTGTTACCATGTTTTCCATCAGGTATAGTCCATGCAAAGGTTTATTTTTCCAGTTGTTTAACTTATTGTCCAATTGTTTATCATCATCATCATCATCATCATCATCATCATCATCATCATCATCATCATCATCATCATCATCGTCTTCCCACTTAAATCAATAGGACTTTTTAAAACTTTAATTTTGTATGGATCATATCTCACATATCCATTACAATCAAAGTGACTGTAACTCTGTAGTCAGTAACATTTAAAACTTAGAAAGCTGAGCTCCACAAAAATGTACCATACGAACTACATTGAAAAGTTTTTAAAAAGGTAAATTTAAGAACAAATAATTCTTACCTCAAAGAGACAATGCAGTGCTGGCAAAATCTGTGCCCACATCCTGTCTGGTGAGGATTATTGAGGACTAGATGGCAATATGTACATTTGTATCGGTCTTCTAATGTCTCCACAAACTGCCAGTTGGCATCAGGCTCAAAATCAAGAGAAACTGCACTGGAAGAATTCTGTTGAATGTAAAGATTTGGTGACTGGCCTGCAAGATCTTCAGAGGCCATGGACACAGAGCTAAAAATACATATAAGAAGAGAAAAAGGCTAGATGTGTACATGGCAGTATATTCTCTGTCATCTTCTTTGATCAATGGAGAAACACCAGGGTCACAATTTCATTTCAAAGGGATGGGGGTAGCTTTGTTATAGCCTGCTGCAGCAAAAGCAACCAAGAGTCTTGTGGCACCTCTAAGACTTAAAAGTTTTTATCCTGCATTGGATTGGGTTCTCTGGAAGGAAAGTATTGAAAGCTTATACCATCCTGTGATATTTCTGCTTGTTTAAAAATACAAAGATTGAGCATATGTAAGGCAGGACCATACTCCTACATTCAGCACGTTTAGCTTGCAGAGTGCCAAGAACTCAACTCAACGTGTCTAAGGCTGCAAATTTTGCTATGATTTCTCAGACATAAACAAGTTTGGTTTTCACACTGCAAGGACATTTTCTCATGACTTACAATAACCTCAAATATCTCTCCATACACAACAAGTGTCCATCTTTTTGCATTTCTGCTATTAAGTGCCTTCTTTTAATTAACTTTCTTGCTGAAGATACAACAAGGAGCCTCATTATCTGATATGCTGGAGTGGTGGAGACAAGTGGTGCATAGCATGAGAAGGAACTACCACTACGGCAATGGTACCTCAATATATGAAATTAATTCATACCTCGAGGTTTTTCATATCTCAAAAAATCTATACAGTAAAACCCCTACTTACACAAAAAGTCCATTCAGAAGGCTTTTGCTTAAATTGGTTTTTTATGCAAATCGAAGCAAACTGATAGGAAGTCGTGTTACGTAAATTTATATAAATCGGGACATATATGTAAATCAGGACATGGTTTTAGGACAAAATCATTATGTAAGTCGAATTTTATGTAACTTGGGACATTTGTAAGTCGGGGTTTTACTGTATCTTGAAACACAAGGAAAAACACGTTGCATTAGCAGAAGTGGCCACTAGAGGCCACTGTACACTTTTTCATATCTCCAAAAAAAAAAAAATCCAATTAAAAATTCATATCTCAAAACAATTTTTTCTGAGATTTTTTCTTATCTCTTGATTTTTGTAAGTCGAGGCATTCATATGTTAAGGTTTTATTGTACAGTACTGTACTACTATTTTAATTAACTGGTATTTAATAGGGGTTGACACAGGTATTTTGAAAGAGATTGGAAATTGTCTGAATAGGCGTTTGTTTGCTGCCATTTCTGCTGTAAGAGTTACATACATTAATTCTCTTGTGCAGAGACTGTCTGGCTTATTTGTTGTACATTGCCAATGGACATCATTGGCAAAAGACAGCATACATTCATGATGGCGAACCTTGGCACTCCAGATGTTCTTGGACTTCAATTCCCAGAAGCCCAAGCCCCTGTGAATCCACACAAATGGGTTTGATGCGATTCATCCGGCCCGCGCCATGCTGCCCTTGTCACTTCTGGAAGGAGAAGTAAAACACATCCACATGGTAGAGGATTGTCTGAGTCAAGTAGAGAAGGTGTTAGAAAATGGGCAAGTTAAGTTGATATGGGGTTGTCAGATCCAAACTGACAGATACCTTGAGTATAATACATCAGATGGTAATAGAACAAAAAATGTCTGGATAATGACGTGGCAATTCCAGGAGATACCACAGTCAAAGATGAAGAATTGGAAAAATTAACAGAAAACAGAGCCCTAGCAATAGAAATAACTCAACTGTGGATGAAATGAAATGCACAACACTGGTCCCTATAGTCATTTGGGGCACTGGGAATGATCCACAGAATATAAGATATTGTATAGGTAAGGGACAGCAGTGGCTCAAGTGGTAAAGGACTGCAGTGGTTTAAGACGCTGAACTTGAAGACTGGAAGGTCAGAGTTCAATACCCGAGTATTGCACGATAGAATGAGCTCCTATCTCTGTCCCAGCTCCTGCCAACCTAGTGGTTCAAAAGCAAGAAATTGCAAGCAGATAAATAGGGACTATTTTGGTGGGAAGGTAAACAGTACTCCGTGCACTCCGACATTTAGTCATGTCTGCCACATGTCCACAGAAACGTGTGCAAATGCAGACAGCTCTGGGTCTTTGGCTATAAACAGAGATGAGCACTGAACCCTACAGTCGGATATGACTGGCTTTCAAGCAAGGGTGACCTTTACCTATCAAGTCACTAGAAGTATTTAAAGAGTTTCATAGTGGTAAGGAAAAGGTGAGTTTTTCAAAGTTCTCATACATGTGCAAATACATATGCACATCCCATGAAAACCATGTTGTCTGCTGGAATTTGTTAGAATTGTTTTATTTTTTTTCTCAGAGGTAACCTAACAATAAACTAATACTGTATAGCAATATACTGTATAGTCTATCCTAAAAGAAATTAACCCTGACTGCTTATTAAAAGGTCAAATAGTAAAGAAGAAGCTAAAGTACTTTGGACATCAAATGAGAAGAGAGGATTCACTTGAGAAAGCCTTGATGATGGGAAAGGTGGATGGCAAAAGAGGGGGTGGCCAAAACTGAGATGGATGATGGTATTGTAGATGCAATGGGCACAGAGCTGGGCAGGCTGAGGAAGATGGTGGAAGACAGAGGTGCCTGGTGGGCAATGTTCCATAGGGTCGCAAAGGGTCGGAATCAACTGTGTGACTGAACAAAAAAAAATAGCAATTACATTTTGCACATGTGTGGGCATGATTTACTTCTGTTTCCAGGAGTGGCAAGGGTGGTGCAGGCCAGATGATTTGGCACCATGGGCCAAATCTGGCCCCAGGGTGTAGCTTGGGCACTCCTGCATTAGTGGAATGCTTAGCTGGCTCAAGTACTGACATAATCAATTTGAGATTTTGGAACCAAAATATAAATGAACCGGAGTCTTGCAAGCATTGACCTCTTCATCAAATCGGTTCTGAATGGATATTTTGTTTATTTATTTGAATTTATATTGCCGCCCTCTCGACAAGGCGACTCCAGGCAGCTCACAAATATAAAAACATCAAATAGCTATAAAATCATAAAAACCTTATTTAAAAAACACTAAAATAACATCAAACGCAACTTTAAAAATCCTGGACAGTCCTCATATAAACCAGTGAGGTGCAGTTACTGCACCAGCAGCAATCCATACCTGCCGTGCAAGCCATGTTTTAAGGTCCCTTCTGAAGGTCAATAGTACACAGTACTGTACTTACATTCTGTCAGTCCTCATGAAAGTACCTCTGTAAAAGTACATTTCCATGTTACTTCTTCCCCTGTTTCATGAAGCTAACAACATTTCCCCTTAGACAAGAGATCAGGTAGTCCAAGGGGCTCATCTTGTTTTGAGGAACTGCAATATACAGTACCCTAATTTCACGTAGCTTTACAGTTGCTTTAAAACTCAGAGCAGCAAACATTGTAAACAACTATTCCTTCAGGCTACCATTCAAAAGACATAAAGTTCAAACACACAAGACAGGAAACAAATACAGTACAGTACTCTAATTCTATACCTTTGTATGCTTCCTGTCTCAAACCCAAGTCATACGACATTTTACTTTCTCATAGAACAGCTGCTTTTAAAAAAATAGTTCTATGAATTACTGTTTTAAAAAATATATTTTTGACACCAATAAGCTCCATTCTATGACAGGCTTACTATATTTTCATGGCCCAACTAACAGAAAGAACCAACATATATCAAATACCCCAAGGTTGATCTGTAGTCTGTATAATCCTGCCTAAAAGCATTTTATTATACAGTGGAACCTTGGTTAACTTAATTAATATGTTCTCCAGTACATTGCTTACAGCGAAAATTACTTTAACCGAATTTCCCATAGGAATGCATTGAATACCATTTCCCATAGGAATGCATAGAAAACCAAAAAACATTAACCAAAATGCAGGTTTCCCATAGGAATGGATTGAAAACCAATTAATCTGTTCCTAAATAAATTCTGTAAACCGAGCCACTATTTTCTATGGATTTCCTTGTTATGCGATTTTTATATTAACCAAGGTTCCACTGTAAATCAGGTGCAGTTGTACAATGCACCAATTAACTGTAGCCTGCCATCTACGTGTATATGTCTGGTTACAGTCTAGGTGCGTTAAACGTAAAGGTAAAGATCACCCTTGATCGAAAGCCAGTCATATCCAACTCTAGGGTTCAGTACTCATCTCTGTTTACAGAGAAAGCGCCAGCACTTTCTGTGTCTGCAGATGTTTCTGTGGACATGTGGCAGGCATACCTCAACACCAGAGTGCATGGAACGCTGTTTACCCCATTGCAGAACTTGTTTCAACTTTTGCTAATAACAACTATTGGCTAAGGTTAGTTTTAAAAATATTGTGTAGATATAAAAACTTCACTTTCATTTCATTTACAGCAGGGGTAGGCAACCTACAGCCCATGGTCCAGCTCCGGCTCACAGCACCAAATAATCCTACTCCCGCCCTCACTCTAGCTGCCACCACTGCCAGAATTGACTACAGACTCATTTACAGCAGCTCTAAACGATGGGAGAACCACCAGTCTGGCCCTCTCAACTGTCTGAGGGAGTGTGACCTGGCCCCTGACTTAAAAACGGTGGCAACCCCTGATTTACAGCTTGCAAAAGTTACTTTTGGGACTATAGCTTCCAGAATCCCCATCATTTTATAGTGGGAGGAACCACATGACCAGCCTGCTCAACCATGTGACCAGCCTGCGGGACAAAAAGTTTGGCTACCCCTGCATTATTAGGTATCTTTAACTTTATTATGTTAATTGTGATCTAATACATTAAATAATTTAGTAATTTAGTTCTCACATGGTAAACTCCAGAAATCTTCAACCAATAAATATGACCAAGAGAGTAAAATGTGCTGCTATAATAATTTTGTGTCAGAAATTATTCTGGGTTGAAAGGATCTTTGTGGAAGAAACTCCGCTCAGGGAATGACCAAATGAGGCTCTTTTCAATGTGCTTCTAAAAGCTATGTGTGCACCACTTCTGTTCTAATCAATGGATGATAACAATTCTCCAACAGTGGAAGTCTATCAAATATGAGTCATAATGTTCTGCGTTAAGTGAACACTGACTTCTCAAAAATGCTCCCTTGCAGAGGAACATGGAATATTTCATTATTCACTTCAGGAGTCGAAGTTCCTATGGTGTTCCTGCAGTGAACAAAGGCTTTGCTAAAAGATCTACTTGGTTGTTCCTTATTCACTTGATTGCTCAATTTTATATAATGGATTCAACCATTGTATTCAATTCTTCATCACAAGATAAATATAAGCCAAATCATTAGCTTACCTCTCTATGAGTCAGTAGTCAAAATCCTATTGGGCAACTGAGCCAAAGAAATGGAAATGGCATAACTCTTATATCAATAAACTGTCACTAATTAGCATGTCCCTCCTTGACTTCCTGGTCAGGTGGCAAACATCCAAGCCATATGCAGTAAGGAATCCAAGCGACGGCTTGTTAATGGCATTTTGCTGTTGCAAGTTATAGCAGTTCCTTTATGTAGTGCTATTCACAGAAGGATTGCATAAGTTGTAACATCTGATTGACAAAATGCTAGGACTGCAACTGGGCTTTTATCCAGCAGCTTGTCAATCAAGTACAATTCCTCTGTGAGCACCACCAAAATTTGAGGATGCATAATAAAGAAACACTCAATTTCATATACAGTATTGTAATGGGTTCAGTTACAGCACCCATCTTCTATCTGAAAGTACAGCTTCTCCTGAAATAGTAATTTTGGTCCATCACTCAGAAAACATCTTCTGCCTAGAACAGTGGTGCCCAAACTTTTTTTTTGTGGGCTGGTCCCACCCCGACACACAGCTGGTGTGTGCTGCTCATGCTGCTGACATTTTGATGACAGCGGCGGCGATCGCGCTGTGTCCTGGCTGGCTCGGTCCTGTCCCCTCTGCAGCCTTTGCCAAAGCTGATTGCTGCATCAGGGAAATCTTAGGAGCCTCCTCTGTTTCAAAATCTGTGGCGCTGGAAGGGTAAACCTGTTGTGCTGCAGTGATGTCATCCCGGGTGCACCAGGGGGCTCTCCTAGCGCCGTGGATTTTGAAACGGAGGAGGATCTGAAAATTTCCCCGACATGGTGATCGGCTTTGCCAACAGCTGCAGAGGGGATGGGACCGAGCCAGAGGCTGCTTGGAGCAACCGGGACAAAGCGCGATCGCTGCTGCCGCTGCTGATGTCAGCCGGTGGGGGCGGGTGGAGGGGTGGTCTGCGGTGAGCCCTCGAACTCACCATGGGCCACATTAGTAATATGCATGGGCCTAATTGGGCCCCCAGGCTGTAGTTTGGGTGTCCCTGGCCTAGAACTTGTATCTGTCTCGGTCTGGGAATGAAAGAGTTACTTAACTGTTACTCATGATACAGGTTCAAAATCCTTCAGTCTAGAAGGTTCATTTTTGATTGTTTCAAAAACAATCACAATTCTTCTGCAAACTTTGAAAGGAAGTCCCATTTGCACCAGTTAAGTATTATTTCAAAGCAGTAAGGCTAAGAATTGTATCCAATGTGCCATGCTCAAATGACAACATGGTATTAAAAGGTATACACCCACAACATTAGAGCACAATATGAAATCTCACTACAGTGCTATAAAATTATGTAAGTGTTTACATACCTCTCTACTCTTTGCATGGATTTGAATTTAAATATGGAAGGAAGCAAGCAGCCAAAAAAAAATCAATTTCAAAATTGTTTGATGTTAAATTAGTAGATTTAAGTCTTATTGTGAGCATCACATACAGAACACTAGACAGGCTCTTTAAAATGTTTGTCCTGGAAACCATTTACAGTAATACCTCGGATAATGCTAAGACTTGGTTCCACAAGTCTTGGTGTTATCCGATTTTTAGTGTTATCTGATGCAAGTTAAAATTCTATGGGATGGATCATATAACGTTAAAGCTCCATAGAGATACACTGTAACCGCACAGGCTTTAGCGGCTGTTATCCGATCCATCCCATAGGACCTTAACGGTATTCGATCCCATTCTCCTCCCCAGATTACTTAACGTTATGCGATTTTAGCGTTATCCGAGGTAAACGTTATCCGAGGTATTACTGTATTATAGTTACAGATGTAACTGTTCTTTATGAAAGAAAAGGCAGAGTTGGAGCAGAGATGTACCTGTATTTTAATAATGAGAAAACTGGTAATGAAGTTATAAAAATCCAAACCAGAAAGCTGCAAATGGCAAAGGTAGAGCAGAATTTGAATTGGAGGCTAATTTTTATAATCCCCCTACACTGTAATACAATTACTGTATTTTGTTCATTGGGATAGTTACTGGAACACTTTCAAAATACACATTTAAGCTATGACAGAGGAACAGAAAAGAGTTTTTAAAAATGAGGATCCCCTTTCACCAATGTTTTCCAAAGACTAGTTGATGTAATCAAACAGCTGACAACCTAAATATACTGCAAGACAGAAGCACTGACCACTTTAGCTATTCAGTACTTTAGGACAGGGATTTTCAAGCTACGGCCTGTGGGCCGGATGCAGCCTGTGGCACCATTTCATGTGGGCCCCCACTGCCTCCACACCAGGAGGTGCCATGTGGTGGAGGAAGGACAAAATGGCCATCCAGCCCCTGAAGCTGTCTGAGGGAGTGTGACCTGGCCCCTGGCTTTAAAAGGTTGAGGACGCCTGCTTTAGGAGATCCATAAGAAGCTCAGATTACATCTTTATGGAGTCCAGCAATTTTCAGTGAGAGATCTCTGTTAATCTATTTCACCAACAATGAAACTAAAACCAAATATAATAAATTTATTGTGAAACCATAAAGACCAGGGGTTCCCAATGGGAATGAGCTTTACACTGGAACCGGGTACCGCCTTATTGACAGAAATTGATAATATGAAATTGGATAAATGTAAAACCGAATTGTCTATAATATTGGCTGTAGCAAGACAGTGCATTGCAAGTAATTGGAAGAGTGATTCTTTAGACTGATTAGCCATTAATTGTATTGACAATTTCATTAGCGAGTGAATTTTATATCTTATTTTACTGATTTGGTATCATTTTACTTTGAAGAGTGTCATCACCATCATTACGTGAAGACATGGCTGGAGGGCATGTGTTGGGAGTGGACCGGACGGCCAACTCAGTCGCCTGGCTTGTTTAAATATTCCACCTCTCTCCTCGGTGTTTTTAACTTGAATTTTAATTTTTATGTATGTGTTTTAATTGTTTTTAGTTGTAAAACTGCCCTGAGTCTTCGGAGGAGGGCGGGGTACAAATGAAAATAAATAAATAAAAATAGAAGATTGGTATAAAGAAATGTGGCAGTTAGCATTAAATGATAATTTAACATGGGAATTGAATCACAAAAAAGGTTTAATTAAAGAGAATAATTTTGGGAAAATATGGAGACCTTTTCTAAATTATACATTGAGTGAGGGTAAAGGTGGCATGCCAGCACCAGATCAACTGAGTGTCTGGGAATAATACAAGAAAAGAAAAATGAACCGTGATCACCAAGGCAATGTAAATATCACTAAGGTGTTATTATTTTTTCTTATAATCTATTGTTTTTTGTTTGTCTGTTATAGTTTATGAAGAAAGACAATACAATATTATGTGAAACATAACACTATGGAAAGTATAACATGAAAATGAGGTAAGAATAATTGTATTTCACACTTAGTATGATGTTTGGTTAAGATTTTATTTTATTATTGTTTGCTGTATTGTAGCTGATTCTGGTTACTATGTATCATGTATGTTGAATGTTTTTCTTCTTATTGCTTTAAAATAATAATAATATTTTTTTTTTAAAGACCTATTGCCTATGGGCCAGCCACAGCTCCCAATGCCATTCCATCCGGTCCATCGCTGCCTCCACAGCACCTGGAAGTGGAAATGGGCACATTTATGTCAGCTGTAAAATGCACACACACATACACAGAAGTAGGTGCATTTATGACAGCTGTAAATGTGGCTGCATCTGCTACCGGGGGCACAGTCTGGCCCGCTCAGCACTTCAGGGGCATGGTCGGGCACACAGTGGAAAAAAGTTGGCCACCCGTGATTAAGACTAACTGATTCACTTCAGTGTAAACTTTATGGATTATAATACTGTACATTTCCTCATACACAGCTGATGGAATCTCACTGTAAAATATACTTCTTAGTTTTAAAGGAGCCCAAATGTTGGTTTTGTTATTCATTCCAGAAGTGCTTCTCTAACATGCAGTTCCTTTATCCAGAAGCATTACCAATTTACTGCTGAGACTACAGCCTTGCTTTTACAGATGTAGTAGAAAATGAAAGAAACAAGAGCCGGAAAGAGATTTTTATTGCAAAATCATTCACAAAAAGGCCTGGGTATCTTGCGGTGAAGCATACATTGGTTTGACTGATAGGCTCAAATGTTATGAAGCCATGTTTACCTAAAGAAGCGAACAGTTGCATATAGCTTTAGTTCAGGAAGCAACACTGCAGTCCAGCGATCAAGTCTGCTGAAGTTGTTCAGTCATTCCCCCCAACCCCCTGCCTGTAGTCAAACAGCCCAATACAATGTCTATACAGTAATGCCTCATATAACATTAGTATCGAATAACACGAAAATCGCATAACATCAAGGAATCTGGGGGGAAGAATTGCATCAGATAACATTAAGATCCTATGGGATGCTTCAGATAACAACCGCGAAAGCCTGTGTGGTTACAATGTATCTCTATGGATCCCATAGAGGATCAGATAACACTAAAAATCATATAACACGAAGACTTGTGGAACCAGGTTTTAGTGTTATATGAGGTTTTACTGTATTAGGAATGTTGCAATCCAGAAATCAAAATTAAACAAACAAAACAATACTCTTTTCTATTATTACATTAACTTCATCTATTTTGAACTTGCGTTAACAGCTCATGCATTTCCAAACCAACTGCATTTTTGTGTCCTTCTATCATCGGTATGAATCTTCTGCTATTTAGTAAAAACCAAATTCCTTTAGTAAAAAAAAAAGTAAGCCCTACCGACAGACATCGAGAGGTTGTGTCTATAATCTGTCAGATTTCTTAAATTTAAAGACATAAAAGCTATAATTTAAGACTTCTATACGGTGGCTCAAGTGGTTAAGACGCTGACCTGGGGGCGGAAAGTCAGCAATTCAAAACCCAAGTACTGCATGACAGAATGAGCACCCATCTCTGTCCCAGCTCCTGCCAAACTAGCAGTTCAAAAGCAAGAAATTGCCAGCAGATAAATAGGGACCACTTTGGTGGGGAGGTAAACAGCGTTCTGTGCACTCCAGTGTTTAGGCATGCCTGCCACATGTCCATGGAAACGTCTAAAAACACAGACAGTGCTGGCTTTTCAGCTATAAACAGAGATGAGCACTGAACCCTAATATCAGATACGACTGGCTTTTGAGCAAGGGTGACCTTTACCTTTTTCCTGTGTGCTGTATAATTTATTAAGGGACAGTGAGTAGCTGTCTGTAGATGTTGCTTTGTCTCTTTTCTTCATCCTCCTTTCTGAGTGCAAAAACGATGTAATCGGTCTTATTTCAGTGTAATACCAACATTCCATTTAAGAAGCTGAACAGTTTGACAACTGGAAGGTTGGCAGATCAGCAGTTTGATACCCGCATACTACACAACGGAGTGAGCTCCCATTCCAGTTCCAGCTCCTAGCAACCTAGCAGTTCAAAAGCAAGAAATTGCAAGTAGATAAATAGGAACCACTTCAGTGGGAAAGTAAACAGTGCTCTGTGCACTCTGGTGTCTAGTCAGGCCTGCCACACGTCTGCAGACGCAGATAGTGCTGGCTTTTTGGCTATAAATGGAGATGAGCACCTAACCCTAGAGTCTGATATGACTGGCTTTTGAGCAAGGGTTACCTTTATCTTTACCTTACCAAGATTTAACTAAGAGAAAAACAACATGTATTGTAGTAAAGGTTTCCCTTGCTCGAAAGCCAGTCGTATCCGACTCTAGGGGTCAGTGCTCATCTCTGTTTCTAAGCCAAAGAGCCAGCGCTGTCTGCTTCTGCAGACGTTTCCATGGTCATGTGGCAGGCATGACTAGACACCGGAGCACACAGAACGCTGTTACCTTCCCACCGAAGTGGTCCCTATTTATCTACTTGCAATTTCTTGCTTTCGAACTGCTAGGTAGTAGGCCTGTTTATTTATTTATTTATTTATTTAGATTTATATCACTGCCCACTCGCCATGACAACTCAGGGCGGCTTACAGTCAGAAAAACAAAAACAAAAAAACACACAGCACAAACAACTAAAATCCATGGAAGCAGAATGTGTTTCCTACTCCTGATGTCCCAAAGTATTTACAACTTTCAGTTCTCCTTATAATAGCAAGTGTCCTGTTCCCGGTAACGTAATGTTAAGTGCCAACAGTATAAGTGTGTCTGGTGTTAAACCAAACAAGGAATTTGTTAGGGCTGGAGTTCCCAATCTTTTCCTGCCAAGGGCCTGACCATGCCCCCTCAGTCAGCTGAGGAGCCGGTCACGTGGTTCTTCCCGCCACCGCCGCCTCATGCATTTCCCCCACCTCCGCCGCTTCCCAGATCCAGCCTGTGGGCCGCAGTTTGGGAAGCCCTGGTCTAGAGAGCTGCACTGTTAGTTGCCTGTCCCCAGCATGACCCTATATCAGTGGTGCCCAAACTAAGGCCCGGGGGCCACACGGGCGAGTTTTACTTCCGCTTCCAGGAGCGACAAGGGCTTCGTGGGCTGGATGAATTGGTGTTGGGGGCTGTACCAGGCTCCCGGGCCTTAGTGACCAGCTCCCTGAACCACATGACCAGCCCATGGCCCTATATTCTTCTCCCATTTACTCTGCAAGATGGTGGCAGAAGTGCTTTAGGGATAGTACTTCTGCCTCAGGGCTAGCATAACTACCACATGTGCAATTTTGAATTGCATACACATAGTTGCTAAATTTCCTGAATCAAGAGGAGAACCAGTGAAGAGAATGTATAAAGACCAAGAAATAAATAATACAATACATAAAAAGCAGAAATCTACATTAGTTCTGTAATCAGAAAAGAAAATGACACATTATTACAGCTGACCACTCAAGATAAAAGCGATACCACCAGATGGAGAATTTTTTAAAAAAAGAAAAACCTTGGAGACTGCTTTGGATTATTGCTTAGAGCTGCCACAACTAAGTCAGAACAGTAATGCTGGCATTTAACTCCCATCAGGAGTGGAGATGGAAGTACAGTACTTCTGGTGCCACTGTGTTCTTTACTCTTTTTGCTTCAATAAGCTAAAAACACACCTCTCTTTTTTGGATAAGACTATTGGTACACTTCTACTTTTCCACAGGAAAACCATCCAATCTACAGTGCTTTTGAACCTTGAGCAAGTGTAAAACCTACCGCTTCAAAGAGCTGCCACTGTTATGTCTCCTGTGGCTCCATTAAAAGATAATCACTCATCAAACCATTTCCCCCCTCTAGATGTTATTCTAATCTTGATAAATTCAACCAGACTTAAATCTGAGCAAACACAGCTATGGCTGTGACAATCCTAGGCTACCTATTTGAAGAAAACCCACATGAAACTCAGTTGCAACTCAAAGCAAACATAAACATGGGTTGCAAACGAACAAAACTGGTTATATGCCATGTTCTCCAATATTTACATGGACTCTGTGTACCATTTTGTATGAGTCAACTACTAGTTCCAAAGAATGTTATGGCACCTGATGGACTGACTTTTATTATGCTGTACGCTTTTGTGGAATGCAAGACGCCTGCTGAATCAAAGGTATGAATATTAGTCAAAGATTTCTAGGACATTATCAAATTTAAAATGCCACGACTAACAGGTTGTTATATACTGTACTGTAATTTATCCATACCGCCTTTTACAGAACAAACTTCAGAAGGCTGGTCAGTGATTCTCAGACCACTTTACAGAACAAAATAACTGGCCGCTAAGTCACTGACATCATCCTCAATTAACTCATTAGGAGATATGCAATGGCACAATGTTTATTTTGCATCCATCTACTAACCATTTACAACTCAACAGAAGCAAACAACACGGTAATAAAACTGATCAGGGATCTTCTGTTTTTACTGGTTGTAAATAGCCACATTCGTAATGCTAGCCAATCATTGTGAACCTCTGTACCTGTTGTATATAAATTGATACCATGAAGTCTCACTCTTACGTCTGAGGACAAAGTGGACTACATCCACGAAAGCTAACATTAAAATACAGCAATTAGTCTTTAAGATGCCACATTTTTTTGTCTTTTTTGTTTTGTCTACTCTCTAATATTTATATGGACTTTGTGTACTATTCCGTACTGAGCCAACTGCTAGTTGCAAAGAATTTTTGGCACTGAAAGGACTGAATTTTTAATATGCCATTTACTTTTGTGGAATGCAGCCCACTAATCCAGACACCTTGTGAATCATGTACATTTATAGAAACACATATTCACATGCATATACAGTAAAACCTCATATAACACTAAAACCTGGTTCCACAAGTCTTGGTGTTATATGATTTTTAGTGTTATCTGATCCTCTATGGGATCCATAGAGATACATTGTAACCACACAGGCTTTAGCGGTTGTTATCTGAAGCATCCCATAGGATCTTAATGTTATCTGATGCAATTCTTCCCCCCAGATTCCTTAATGTTATGCGATTTTAGTGTTATTCGATACTAATGTTATATGAGGTATTACTGTACAGTACTGTATACACAGGGCAGCAGGACTTAATAAAAACATTTAAGGCAGGGGTGCCCAAACTTTTCGGGCTGTGGGCCGGTCACATGGTTCAGCAGGCCAGTCACCAAGGGTGCCGAAACTATGGCCTGCAAGCCAGATCCGGTCCTCGACGTCAATTCATCTGGGCCACACCACTCCCGGAAGTGGAAAAAAATGCGCCCATACGGATGCGTTTTACTTCCGCTTCCAGGAGTGACAAGGGTGGTGTGGGCCAGATGAATTGGCGTTGGTGGCTGGATCTGGCCCACAGGCCATAGTTTGGGCATTCCTGATGTAAGGCAAAAGAGAAACGAAAATGCACGAAGTATTGACGGCGACAATCGCCTTACTGTAACTTTTAACTCATCCAACAGGAACCCAACACCTAACTGGCAAACCACAGAATGGGATCACAATAATAAAATAAAAATAAGAATAATAAATTCCCAGGCCCTACTTCTCGCTGCACCGTCTGACTTACCGATGATGTGGCCACTCCGTTTCTCTTCCCTCACGGTTCAAACGCGCTCCTACCTAGACAGCTCGCGGAGCTGCTCCGAAGCCAAACCCAGAGGAACCCGAAGCTTCCCCACCAAGTCTTCTGGACCCGCGGTCGGCGGAGCCTGGTCTGGGGCGCACGTGGGGACTGGGCTGGGGCTTCCCGGGTGGGGGCGAGAGACGCCTCCGTCGCGTGTGCAACTTGGCACTTACTTGGCCTTCCGCCCCGACGAGTTAAGAGGCAGGCTGGAAGTCGAGCCGTCGCTCCGGGCGCCACTTTGTACTCCGCCCCCGCCTGAGTTATTTGGAGGGGAAACAGCACACCCAAAGCGTGAGAGAAAGCGCAGCCCGCCCAGCCCCGTCACTACTAAGCCGGCCTTCGGGGTACTTTGGGTCAAGGTTTGGCACCATGCGAGCCGCCCCCAAGGAGGCGCACACGAGGCGGCGCAGCGTTAGCCGTACCGAAGCGTAAAACGCACGCCGTGGTGGCCGAGTGGTTAAGACGCCGAGCTTGACAGCCGGCCTGGAAGTTGGGCAGGTCAGCAGTACAAGACCCGAGTCCTGCACGACGGAGTGAGCTCCGTCTCTGTCCCAGATCCTGCCAACCTAACAGTTCGAAAGGAAAAAAAATTGCAAGTAGATAAATAAATAGGTGGCGGAGTGGTTAAGAAGCTCGCCTTGTTTACACAGATAACTAGTTTTGCTTTCAAACTGACTGCTGTAAGTACATCTTCATGTTGCCTCTAAAGATTAATCATAGATAAGCTGTATCCTGCACTCCTACTTAAATTTCGTATTCTAGATGCTGCTTCACTCCAATTTCTATTAGCTTAGCAAACGAGATGAATGTATAGCAATGTCTGGAGGGACACAGGTTGCCCACCTCACTCCCTTATATCCATCAGTTATGAACAAATTGAAAGCTACCAACATAGATGCAGAATTTACTTTTAGTGAGAATAGTTCATTCACATTCTCTGCTTGTTCATTAGCAACTTTATGTAATCCATTGCAATCCACCGCTCAGAATTTGAGACTGGATTTTAGGGAAGACCTTTTGGAAATCCAAGTAAAAATGTGTTTGTTGGCACCGTAAAATAATTTGTCAGACTGGAGTTACATTTGCAGAATCTTGTTTCTCTTTCAGCTAGGCTTATCAGTCAACATGTTTATACATTTTATCTTTAATAAAGATATTAAATTACCCAGAACAGATAGCCTATAATTCCCTGGATGATTCTTTTGAAAAAATACACTTGGGCAGTTTAAGAATTCCTAAGAAATATGAATCAGCTTAGTTTTAAAAGCCAACATTTTGGAATAGCCAAGAGGACGGAATCCAGGCATGCTTCCTTCCTCCTGAGTTGTTATCAGGAGTCTGAGAATTCTAACAATTCTAAATATGGAAGGAGAAATACCAAATTAGTAGGTATTTCTATATATAGCAACATAAATATTCAGTTTATGCAAACATACTTTCCCAACAGGTTTACAAGCAATTCTAGTCAAGTATGCTGTCTTATTTAAGATAATATAGATTGAGAAAATGAGTGAAATAAAGGATTTTAACTCGATTTTTTGGCTAATAAAGACAGCTGTATGATCCTTACACAATACAAATGAGAAAAAGAAATAAAAGACAGTCATTTCAAGCTAATGTTGTGATGTCACTGTGTACAAATCTTCTATACATTGCTGTTGTTGACATGTGGAATGCTTTTTTTTTAAACAGGCTTTATTTTGACTTAGACAGTATCAATGGTCTCCCTGGGTGCATTCCTGGATTCCCTTTTTAAAGCTGCCATTATATTGGCCACTTTCCAGACTTCTGACACAGGATTTATTCTACAGATGTTTTACACATTTCTGTCAGGATACTGAACATTTTGTAGTTGAATTTATTTTAAGAACTTTTGGACCCAGTAACTAGTTCACTTTAGATCTGACAATCGTACTTTAAGAGTACAGTATTAAAGAATGGTGCTGGTGTGGATAGTGGCTCCTAGATCAGCTTTGGAAATCCCTGGCTGCATCTGCTTCATTTAAAAAAGGAAGGCTTTCCCTGGATGCTCACAACAATATTTTCATTTTTTTAAACAAAAAAAAATATCCAAGGTCATTCACTGTGCTGTTGAGAACACACGCATGCACGCACACACACACAGACACAGAGAGCCAATAGTTCAAAGCTGGAGGTAGACTTATGTGGTGCTTTCCTTTTTTTAAAAAAATGTTTTTGGATTCTGGACTGTCCATGCAGCCGCTGGAAGATCCTGAGGGCAGAAAACTGGGCTCTAGTATTGTACACAGCTTGTCTAGAACAGTGTTTCCCAAATGCTGGTTTGTGGTCTTCAATTCCCAGAAGCCTAAGTCATTTCCCCAAAGCACTGATCAGCCAATGTACTGACTTAGGTTTCTGGGAATTGGAGTCCACTTGTGGGCTGCGTAACCCCTGTTGGGAACCACTGGCTCTAGAACATTTCCTGTCAATGTTACCTCAGGTATGGTTAACATTCCTACACTTTCGAACACAAGCATTCCTTTTAACTCAAATGTCATCAAGGATCCATCTGCCCACCTAGACTGCTTTCAGTTCCTAGGGAATTTAAAGGATTAGCGTTGACCCTTGATGTGATACCGTGCATGTTCTAATACTACATATATTAAACAGTAAGAGTAGCACATAGGATCTCAACCCAAACCCCTCAGAATCTCTGATAGAATCCTGCTTAAAACTATGTAATACGTATCTCTCATACTTATTTTTTTCCAGTAACAAAAAATACTAATGTAGTACTGGATACCAAGAATATAGTGTCCTATGATTAAATTGCATATTACTAAATATGCTTGTAATGCAGTTTGAAGCAGAATAGTCAATCTCACATCCCAACCCTCCTTCCTAACCAGATTCAATATACACATTGGCCTTTAAACTGGCCATTCATTTAAAAGGTTTTATATTTCTTTATTGTAACTGAAAAACTGTACATAAAAAAGGAGCAATAAAGGTACATTTGTCAAAACCAATGTAAGAAATATTTTCTCTGCCCAACTTAAAGGGAGTGCAAACATTTTACATTTCATAAAGTGACAAAAAGTTAACTAAAATTAATAGATTGTAATTTACAGCAATGGTACAAAGTCAAGCTGGCGTTTTAATATGGCAAAAAAAGGAAAACCCCTTTCAAATGAAAAATCATATAATTTTATTTCTAATCTTTAAAAAAATAGAAATGAATTTAGAAGAGAATCACAGTATATGGGCCCTAAACATTTTAAACCATTACAAGGTACATAAAAATAGACACAGATTCCTTGGAAACTTTAATTCTTTGATTAAGCAGCAAACATATCACTCTTCCAGGTGGGAAAAAAAACACTGCTTAACACAAACCCCTACCCAAAACCACGTGCAAGCTGTATGCACATAATTTGGAAAGCACACAATTTTTTAAAAGGACAACATCTTGCTATGTACATATTCAGTACTACAAATGCTAAACATTTCATTACTGTGTGGTATAGAGTATGTAAAGCAACATTACACTACATACCTATCTCAGTTACATTTTTGATAGCCTAAGACTGCTATCAGTGTGGTAGCACCCAACCTTCTGTATACTGAAGTTCTAGCAACAAGAGACAAGACAAAAAAAATAGCCAAAAAAATAATAATAACAACAACAATACAGTCACTGGGACATCTGATCTACATACTTAAAATACTGAAAATGCATTGTATGTAGTTTGGTATTAAAAGAGTTATGCCAAAATCACGAAGAATTTGAAATAATTCAAAGGGTTTATGCTGACCTCAGAATCGAAGTTCAAATATGAAACACTAAAAATTCTAGCAATTGACAATGTTGCTTCTTCCTTTCAAATGTCAGTATTTAAAATGAAATACTGAGAATACAAGCACAGTATGACAGGAGATTTGCAATTAATATGTTACAATGAAAGAAATTCTGTTCAAATAAGATTATTTTAAAAATGATCTAAGAAAATGAGTTAATGGATAAATTAATTTAAAGGATAAATCTTAAAGTGTTGACACTCAAGGTGTAAAATGCAATATATGAGTTTGGTATGTATCTGTACAGAATTATCTTGAACTTTGAATGTAAAACATCATTGCTTCAGTAAGAAGTGGGGAAGTCAGCTGTAGATACATCTTTTCATGAAGACAGAAAACTTTTGTAGCTTAGCATTTTTTGCCCAAACTGAGGCAAGCTAATGCACAGCTGTACCACCTTGTTTCCTGATTAAGTAAAGCATGATTTCATATCTGTTTTAACACTAAGTAAAATTAGGGATGGGAGTGCATTGGCAAGGGACACGAAAAAAGATGGCAATGGCAAGTACAAACTTTGACATCTCATTATTTTACAATGCCCCTTTCTATGAATTTCAGCAGGGCTCTCCTTGCTGCTTTACTACCAGATATTAGACAACAGAATAAAATTCCAGGTAAAAAGCACTAGTACAAAGAATATTTTAAAAGAAAATAACAGCTGTAATAGCCACATAGCAACAGAGGCTGTTACTGGTGTTCTATGTAAAAGATAAAGCAAAAACACTGGCTCATCTAATGCTTAACACAGATTTTGCTCTACATAGTCATGCTTCCAGTATCAGAAGACCACACATATAGATTTTACCTATTTTGTACCCTGGCTTTGCAAATCTTCAAGATAACTTTCCCAAAAGGTATGTTGAAGAAAAGCAATTCATAAAGAAATCTATAAAATACAAGCTTAACATGGTTATATCTGTCAAAATCTGATGGCAGGCTTGTTAGTCAATGCTTGCGCTCCTAACATAGGAAAATGTAAAAATAATTTCTCCAATATATCAGGTATACAACACACTTTAGAACTTATGCTGAAACTCCTACACTCGCCAGATGATTTGTTTCCATGTAGTTGAATACAAATAATTTTATAAAATAAATAGAGTAAAAATCAGTTGACGTCTTAGTGCATTGTACTTTTTTTAAAAACAGAAGTTTGCTGTGTAAAAAAGGCTGACTTTGTAGACATGGTTTTGCTGTAACAATCTACTGCACTGAAGGTTCTTTCACACAGGTGGCCATTTGTGTATCTCTGCTGTTCCACTCTTGCTTATTTTGTACAAGACTACCTACATACAATGGAAGGCTTGCTCTCCTTGCCACCTTCATTATCTCAGGAAAAAATACACTGATACAACTTGGTTATTTACCATAGTTCTGCCCTACTTCTTTAATGCAGAGAGGACTGTGATTCTGTCTGAATTCCAATGAGCGATGGTGGCTGTGGACCGCCAGTGGAAGATAATGCTGGTCTAGGGTTTAGACGAGGAGGCGTGGAATTAGCTGGGCGGATGAGTGGTGGAGGGGGCTGGTTAAGGGTTGGCCTTGGCTGAATAAACCGAGCCTGTTGCTGAAGTGGTGGAGGCTGACGGTGGAGAGCTGGAGCAGCCGGAAGGGTTGGACGAAGTAATGGAGGAGGCTGGTTCAGTGTTGTTACTGGTGTTGCTGGTGTTGGAGTAGATGGCTGGGAAGGCGGAGAAGACCCTACACACTGAGGAGTCTGTGGGAGCTGGGCCTATAAATAAAGTGATACAGATATGTCAAAGCAGCCATCTTGTTGTATTGTACAGGTTGGATTGTCATTGCCTCCAGAATGAGGGAATCTTAAGTTAGTTCATTCACTTTGGCGGCTATGAAACCCTTCTTTTGAAAGCAACCATATCTCAGCCATTGAAACAGTAAAAGAGAAATATTCAGTACATTTTTAAAAGGAAAAAAAACCTTAAACTTTAAGATTCCACATTATTCAGCTGTCTGGGTTTTCTATATTAGTAGTGTAACAATATACTTTGGGAAAAGACACAGGCAGCCCAGTTTTTAAAGTGTTGTTAACATATGTCCCACAGAATTGAATGGGACATGGATAGTAGACTGCTCTAAGTACCAGGATGCAATAAGCTTCCTTGGCTGGTTGTTCGACACTCCAAGTTAAACATTACACTTTATGATACCAAGTTTAATGCCATTCCTGAATTTATGTTTACTTAAGATTCGGTACACAAAAACACACCTCATCTTCTTCATCAGTGTTCTTTCCTGATGGCAATTTAGCATTTTTTGTGTCCTCCCCTAAAGCAGAAGCATCACCATTAGAAGCCAGGGTTCCTTGTTCTGCTTCCCATTCCTGCAATACCTCCTCTAAGTTAAACCGACGCCTGTAGTTAACAAAGAAGTTCTTCACTTGACCAACAGTCTTGTTGCCAATTACATCAGCAATAGCTTGAAAATCTTTACCATACTTGCGGACACCTAAAAAGGCAAAGTAAATATACTTGTGAAGGTTCAAGTCAATAAGCAGAATGTATATATGCAGAAATGCCATCTATAGGCAATATCTAAAAATAGTTTCCAAAAAACTATTGTGAAGCTTATTTTAGGATCTGTAATACTGTGTTAGTTATGTGCCATCAAGTTGTAAATAACTTATAGTGACCCTAATAGGTTTTTAAGGTGTGGAGGTGTGAAATTTAAGCAGTATTTTTACCAGTTCCATTCTCCCAGTGAGCTTCCATGGCCAAGTGTGGATTTGAAGACTGGTGTCCAGAGTCCTAGTCTGTTACTGTATCCACTAAACCATATTAGGTACCACAGCATAAAGATAGTAGCTGGTCTGCTTTGTTGCAGAATTTTAATACTGTAAGTATTCTATTGATTTAGGTCAAAGGAACATACAAGGTTCCTTTATAATTTCTCTGACTGAAAGCCCCTTTAAAATAAAGTGGAATATTATTTTTAACTAATTCCATAAGAACTCACTTTTTCATGGATTAATTAAATGAAATGCATTACTGATTATTTATCTGTGGCATTCCTTCTGTTGGCTAATAACATGAATTGAACTATATCCTTGGTCAAAAACAGGGACCGCATTTGTGGCAGACAACATTTTCCAAATTCTTTTCAAATAAATATTACAACAGTACTGGGCAATTGTGGTTCTCTAGACGTTGAAAGCCAACTGCCATAAGTCCACATCACTGGCTCTGCTAGCTAGGACTATAGAAACTATAGGCCAAAACATCAGGAGGTTCATATTTGCCTATGCCTGCTTTATAAGACAGTCTGGTTTGCACACTGGTTAAACAATATTTAGCAAAAATAAGGACAGCTGTGGTTCTTTGAGTGGTCATCCATGAATTCACACAAATCAGTTGTGCCTGTGTACACAACCTCTGAGGAAATCTAGAGCAGCGGTTCCCAACAGAGAGACTTCAATTCCTAGAAGTCAGACAGTACATTGACTGATCAGTGCTTTGGGGAACTGAAGTCCCAAAACCAAAGGTTGGGAAACACTGCTCTAGAGCAGTGATGGCCAATTTTGGCACTCCAAGTGTTCTTGGACTTCAATTACCAGAAGCCCATGGCAGCACTCCTGCTGATCAGGGCTTCTCGGAATTAAAGTTCAAGAACACCTGGAGTGCTAAGTTTGGCCATCACTGAATCTAGAGCTTCTGCTTTGAAATCTCTTCATTCGTCTATGCTCCACCCATTTCCCTCAGTCCCACTGTCCACTGCAATGTTAATTTATCTTGATTTGATAAGTGGGTAGGTTGTGTGAATTCATGGGTGACCATTTGAAGAACCATAGTAAAAGAGGAAGAACCTGTCCTCCATCATGGTCACCATGAATCCAAACAAATACAGTAGGTGACTGGTGAGCTTTTTGCATTGGTGGTGGGTTTGTCACACGATAATGGAGGCTAGCACTGCTCCTCCAAATGCAGCATCTTTTTGAGCAATAACCTGTAATGATTATCAAAGTCAATGGATGTTTTCATGTCACTGCTCTACAGATTTCTGTTATCTTTACTGCCCTTATAAAAGCTGTGGAGGAAGACACTCACGTTGACAAATGTCATTTGACAGTAGTCAGCAAAACCTTTTAAACCATACTATATACTGAATCAGGGTGCCCAAACTTTTTGGGCTGTGGGCTGGTCACATGGTTCAGGGGGCTGGTCACTATGGCCCGGGAACCAGATCCAGCGCCCGATGCCAATTCATCTGGCCCACAAAGCCCTTGTCACTTCTGTAAATGTTTCACTTCTGCTTACAGGAGTGACGAGGGCTTTGCAGGCGGGATGAATTGGCATTCGGGGCCATATCCGGCCCCCGGGCCATGGTTTGGGCACCCCTGTGGTAAATATATGCCCATTGTTACCAATTTCAAGAAATACTCTTCAGAAACAGCATTTCTTTTCTTTACTCTGTGGTTCCATAAAAAAAGTTTTGTTGACTTCTAAATTCTTTAATACTTGACAGGTAGAAAGGCTAATGTTTTCCTTATGTCTAGTGTATATAATGCTGTTTCTAATTTATTCCATGGTGGCAAGAAGAATGTTGGGAGAAATAAAGGTTATGCCATATGAAAAGGTGACACTATTTTTGGCAGGAAAGTTATGTCATTGTATGTTATCTTCTCTTTTGTAAATGTCAAATATGGAGGATCTGATTTTAACATACACAACCCTCTTGGCTGATATTGCAACTAAAAAAATGTGTTTTAGTTATTTAAAAAACTAAGACCTGTTGTTGTCATAGGCTCAAATAGCACCTTCATAACCTGAGAAAATACCAATGACACCATGGAGTTAGTGGTGGCCTTATATCAAGGTATGTATTTTTCAATCTTTTTAAAAACCTTTTCAAAACTGGATGGTTAAATATTTCTGATGTTTAAATTATTGCTGCAAGATATACTTTCGATGTTGATGATCACATTCTTTGCTATTTAATATTCAGTAGAAACTGCAATGTAGTTCCTAACTTTACTGGAACAATCTCTTCATTTTTTGTTGGCTGCTCTACAAATCTTTTCCACTTTTATTCATACAATCTCTTGGTGGATGGTTTTATCCTAGCATTTAGAATATGGTTTATTTGTCCCATATTCTCAATGCTCTTAGTTTTAGTCTTTTGATGTCTGAAAGTCACCATACAGTTCTGTTGTGAAACAAAATCATTCAGCACTGGTAGTCTCACTTTCTTCATTGGTGAACTATGGTTGTCATGGCCATCAAGGAGTGATTAGAATGATGTTGACTTTGTCCTGTGATATTGTAAAAACTGTTTGTTGAATCACTGGAAATAGAGGAAACATGCACAGGAGTGGACCTTTCCATGACATTTTGAAGGCATCTTCTAGGGCAATGATGGATGGCCAACCTTGGCACTCCCAGTGCTCTTGGACTTCAATTCCCAGAAGCCCTGGTCAGGAGCGCTGACTTGGGCTTTTGGTAATTGAAGTCCAAGAACATCTGGAGTGCCAAGGTTAGCAATCGCTGTCCTAGGGGATCATTGTCTTTCTTTGGCCATGAACAATTCTCACATTTTTATTGTTTTTTTAAATTGCAAACACTTCTATCTCTGGTATTCTCCATTTGTCTAAAAGTCCTAATGAAAGTTCTCACTCATGAGTCTTTGTTTCTGCTCCGCTAAATACATTATCACAGTGATGGCGAACACTGCATTATCATGTTGTTTTCCCGTTACATACGGTATATTGCAATTGGGAAAATGTGTTTCAACATGCACTATTCCCAAAGAATTGTTAATACAGTGTATTCATTGACTTGGTGCGTCCCTGTGTGTTTATATAGTTCGCTGCCATTAAAGTGTCCATTATTATTTGAATCACTTTCCTTGTAGCATGTTCTTGAATGTTTTATTGCTTTCAAAATCACCAGAAGTTCCAAATAACTGATATGTTGATTCTTCTCTGGAGTTATCCATAATGCATTTATCTGAATTTTTTAAAATAATATTCTACTCATCTTCCTTGCATATGTTATCAAAAAATTGTCAGCTGAAGCTGTTTGAACTGAACCCCCATGCTTAGGATTCAATTGTCCACCCACCAAAGTAGTTGTCTGAAAATTAGTAGCAAAATTATTTTCCTTTTTCTTGAATTTTGTTTGTGGATTGTATGAGTATAGGTAACATGCCTGAAGGGGTTGAATCCTTTTCCTGGCATAACATATAACCACAGTAGTCAATGCTATTAGAGTAGTTGTTGCATTGCGTGTACATTTGCAGAAAATACAAAAATGTTTGAAGATGTATTAATCTTCTCAATTCTTTCTTGTGGTAAGTACTTTTAATTGATTTTCCCCCCAATAGAGAACCATAGGAACAAGTAGTGGTTTGGCCTTATTGTAACACAAAAACATGCATCTTTCTATTTCTGCAAACCAACCTCCCTGCTTTAGAAACAGTAAGACTGTCTGTAATGTCACAATCTGAAATTTACTCATTATATGGAGATTTACTCCTCTCAATTATAGAATCATAAGCCAATATCCTTCTCCTGTACAGTAAAATACCAGTAGTAGCAGCAAGTATCCATTTTAACTGATATTATAAAACCATTTCCCAGAAATTTTGCTACTTCCTCCAAATACAGAAGATTTTTTAACTTTCATCAACACTTTCTGAGGTAGCAGGTTGAAATCTATGGCATAATGATGGTATTTTATAGCTAATGTCCATGTATTGGTGGTGATGGTGTGCCAGATATTTATATATGGTACTAACCTCTTATTTTTGTTTGAAATGTTTGAAGTAGTAGAGATGGTCGATGCAGCACTGTCAAAGCTGCTGCTTTTACTTCTTGTCAGTCTTAGTATTTGAATTTGAAGACTGCTTGGATCTGTAGTGTTTGCTTTGTTGAGTATACTGAGTGGAAGGTGTTAGTGGTAGATTCTTTAATTTGTATAAGGGTGATCTAGATCTTTGTGTATTATAATTTAAAGGTGGGGTATTTAACAGATCTAAGACTGTTCTTTTTGTGGTGGGCAAAATATGACTGAAACTGGTGGAGCATGCACAACAGGGAGATAAGGAGATCTCGACACAAACACTCTAGAGTAGGGGTGCCCAAACTTTTTGGTCCGTGGGCTGATTATGTGGTTCAGGAAGCCAGTCACTAAGGCCCAGTAAAACGGGCTATACGGGCGTGTTTTACTTCCGCTTCCAGGAGCGATGAGGGCTTCGTGGGCCGGATTAATTGGCGTCGGGGGCTGCACCACTGCTCTAGAGTAGTGTTCCCCAACTTTTGGTTCTTGGACTTCAATTCCCAGAAGCCTAAGTCAATTCCCAAGAGCACTGACTTAGGCTTCTGGGAATTGAAGTCCAAGAACCAAAGGTTGGGAAACACTGCTCTAGAGCAGTGATGGCTAACCTTGGTACTCCGGCTGTTCTGGAACTTCAATTCCTAGAACCCCTGAACAGCAGGAGTGCTGATTTGGGCTTCTGGTAATTGAAGTCCAAAAACAGCTGGAGTGCCAAGGTTAGCTATCAGAGGTTGTTGCACAAGCACAGAACCCATTTGTGTGGATTCATTGTGACCATGATGATGAAGCAGAGAACCTCAAGAATAATGCTTATGTCAAATTATAGATATGACAGTATGTGTAGCAGTAGTTTTCTGCAATACAAACACTTACACTTAATGTGACAGCATTACATTTTAACAGGAAACAACCAGTTAATTTTTAGGATATTTGATCCTATTTGTTTCTGCTTGTTATCAGATGTCTGGGCAACTTGTTTCATTTAAAGCCCATATAGAATATTTCTATAGATCTCTCAATCCTTTATATTGCTTTGATTTTAAAAAAGACAATATAGGTTAACTGTGTTCATTAACAATAAATTATTATGCAGATCAGAAATGCTAGGACATGATACATTCAGCAAGTATTGACAGCTGCCTGCAAAGCTGATCCCTTGCACAAGAGTAGATTCCAGAGTGGATGGAATGTTCAATCCTTCCTCCCCATTATAGGTCCTCAGCACCTAATTTGCCTACTCTGGAAGGCGCTTCTGTTTTCAGTGCTTGAGAGGGTTTTTGAGATAGGGGTTTAAAGTAACAGGAACTCTACAAGCATCACACTGATTTAGGTTAAAATAAATGGCATTGAAGAGGTCCGGGGTCTCAGTGCTATAAAACAAGTGCACTAGGTAAGGATTTATTTGTGAATTCATTGGTTCTTAGTCCAAACAACTGCATACAGGGCTGCAGCTCAAAGCAAACATTTAAAAAATAATGTTCTAATTCTGTTTACATAGAAGCAAATTCCATTATCTTATCTCCACTGGGGTACACAGAAAGAGCTTCCTCGAAGTTTATGGTATTTTTGAACCACAAACAGGTGTACTCAAGGCAATGGCAACCTTATTGTGGCAGCTAATCTTTCTCACACTAGGTCAGACGAAAGAAATTATGGAATGAATTCCCCAAAAGATGGCTTCATTTTGGCAGTTTAAAGTCTGACCTTGACATGAAAGATCTATCCACTTAAACATGCTTAATTCTGTAGCTTGAACAGGATAGTTTAAGTTCATTTCCATTTCACCCAAAGCTCACTTCTAACAGATGTCCACTAAACCCTCAACGCTACTGTTAAGTCTCTACTAGAACAGGCCTACTGATTTAATTCGTGAATGATAACAACTTTTACATGCATCTCATTACCTCAGTAGGTTTCCTCTGGTGGCACTCTGTTTTGCGCTCTCTCTCTCTCTCTCTCTCTCTCTCTCTCTCTATATATATATATATATATATATATATATATATATATATATATATATATATATATATATATATATATACATATATATATACACACACACACACACACACACACACACAGAGTAAAACCTCGAATAACACTAAAACCTGGTTCCACAAGTCTTGGTGTTATCCGATTTTTAGTGTTATCTGATGCATGCTAAAATCCTATGGGATCCATAGATACATTGTAACCACACAGGCTTTAGCGGTTGTTATCCGATGCATCCCATAGGATCTTAATGTTATCCGATGCAATTCTTCCCCCCAGACTGCTTAATGTTACGTGATTTTAGTGTTATTCGATACTAATGTTATCTGAGGTATTACTGTATATATATATATATAAACTGCATGCCTACTTTATTTTAAGAATGCAATTGTTTTGTTTTTGAAAATTAAGATCTGCTTTGCGAAAATTAAGATCTGCTTTGGCTTTTTAAGAAAAAAATATCTCAAAGAACTGTCAATAAAATAATGAATAAAGTTGTGCACATACCAATTAAAATTGATGAAGGAATTCATTTATTTTCATAAACAGGGAGGTCTAAAGTTTGCACAATTTTAGCAATTCATAAACTAGAGTATTATTTTATGTGCCAGTATTCCTTTATTTACCAAGTGATTTTGCTCATTTAAAAAAAGATGTACTGAATGGTTTAAAGAGTAACAAAAACTACAGTACAGGATTTAAAGATTACTGAAAAATTCTGCAGGTTTATTCCATAGAGTGCTGCTTTTATGGAGAAGGCACCTTTGTTCATTTATTTAGCTGACTATTGTACTAGCACAATCCTGGTGGCTGAATTATTCTTTTTGACAGATTCACATGGATATATCATGGACTATCAAAAAGAAAATTAAGCAGATCAAATAAAACCTGAACTCAAGAGAAGCTAGAATGATGCTACTGTACTTTGGATATTTCATTAAAAGACAACCTTCATGTGAAAAGACAATAATGTTAAGAAGAGTCAAAGACAGTAGGAAAATAAAATGACCTGAGATGACATGGGTGGACTGAACAAAAGAAACTACACTCTTTAGTTTGCAAAACTTGAGGCAGGAATGTTAATAACAAAACCTTCTGGAGGTCATTAATTTATATTCTAATTGTAAGTCAGAGGTATCTTCATTGCTCACAACAAAATTGTATGTGTGTTCTATAGACAGATAAATATTGCTTACAACAGCTATGTAAATACAGCTGCTGGCACAGCAAACAGCTAATTACAGCAAAAGACATATTAAATCATTTCACACTTACAATAAATGACTCTTACCTTGCATGGAATACTGATTTTTCTATTTCTTTAAAAGATAAGGTTAAATAGCTAGCTATCTGGGTTTTTTTAGGACATCCTTTTAGGATGTGAACACATGAGAGAATAAACAGAAAGCCTAGAGTTATGTGAAAGTTTTCAATGAACTAATTTTAGAAATTCCATCATACCATTTTTAATTAACATTCTATTGAATGTTTATATTGAATTGGACTACTCATTCTTCTGGTATTTGCCAAATTTATCTTGGAACACTATTAATAAGCAAATACACAAAATGTTTTTTGTTACATTCAAAAATTGCCATATCATGGTGCCATAAACATTTTTCTAAAGGGAAAAGGAATCTATAATTATTTTTTTGAAAAACTTTCCAGGTCACAACACATCAGTCTTAAAAAAAGACTATTAGTGTACCTTGAACTGCAAGAAGTTGTTCTTCTGTTGTCCAACGGGCGTTGATTTTTTGATTTGACTGTTAACAGAGAGAAAAAAATATGAATTATAAAAAAGTTTTTGAAAATTAAAATAACCTATTTCAGTTATAAACAACATTATAGCAACTAATCATATAGCTTCATCTTTGCAAGGGCTTTGAAGGAATTCCCAAAGTCAAGAAAAGTAAGCTGCCTTGTATTGATTTCTCATCATCTGCTCCAACATTCAAGACATTCCCCAGATTCTACTGTTTTAGACAGAAATCCTTTCCCATCCTACTTGAAGACACCCAGAACTCTTTCTAAATATACAATGGTTGAAATCTAGTAGTAAGTAACAACTAGAGTAGTGTTTTCATTATTGAACACTCCTTCCTCCTTATGTGAGCAGGTGGTCCTTTGCCCTGTTCAATGCAGAGATTTGTCATTCATTCCAGTGCTAAAGAAAAATGAGATGGTTTCTCTTCACAGAGACACTGGTACATGTGCTGGAATCCTTTGGAAAGTTAGTCTGTTAAACTACTTACTGCAGTCAAAACTAGAAAAAAAATTGTACTGTTTCCCCCCCAAAAAAGTCTAACAATATTGTATAACAGATAGGTTATAGATTATTAAGTCTTTTTGCACATGGCAATAAACTCTGTTTTTCTCTTTGTACAGAACAATAAACCTTGCTCTTTAATCATTTACATTATGTATGTCATGCATTAAATGAGGTTAATATCGGATAGAATATATGAAGGTACAGTATTATATTGATATGATTGGAAATGACTGTCTGGTTGCATTCAGGAATTAACGATTTATTGGGGCAAATGACAGCCCTGACAAACACAGGCTTCTAAATTTCTGTGTAAGGTAAGGTCGCTGTTGCTCAAAAGCCAGTCATATCTGACTCTAGGGTTCAGTGCTCATCTCTGTTTATAGACAAAGAGCTGTGTCTGCAGACGTTTCCATGGACACGTGGCAGGCAAGCCTCAACACCAGAGTGCATGGAATTCTGTTTACCTTCACACTGAAGTGGTCCCTATTTATCTACTTGCAATTTCTTGCTTTCAAACCGCTAGGTTGGCAGGAGCTGGGACAGTCAGGAACTCACTCTGTTGTGCAGTACTCAGGAATCGAACTTTGACCTTCCAGTTATTGAGTTCAGTGTCATAACCACTTGAGCCACTGAGTCCCTAAATTTCTTTCTAGAAGTGTATAAAGTTCTGTAAGACTCTTGAGGCAATGATAAAGTATCAGAGTCTCAGCCCTGATAGATTGTGTTAGGTTTACTCACCTATTTTAGCAACACACATACAAAACCCACACACGGTTAAAATTTATGAGAACATCTTGCATCTTAGTACCATGAAAAACCATATGTAGTTTGTTTCCCACTGTAAAACAATACTAAAAATTCATCAGAGGATAAAAAACCCCACCCCGGAACATCACAGAATTCTCCCGGCCGGTCAGACAGGGAGAATGAGGGTCAGCTGTGTGGACTAGCCAGCCCGGCCATAAAAGTCCTTGCTGCTGCTGCCTCCATGACCACCCCTGGAAAATCACAGAATTCTCCCGGATGGGGAAAATAAGGGGCAGCTGTGTGGACTGGCCAGCTGGCCAAAGACTGCTGTCTCTCTTGACTGTACTGTATTTTTCACACTGTATTTTATTGTATTGTTTTATTGTTTTTTCTTTTTATGTAAAATGTATTGATTGCATTAACTGTGCTGCATTTGTTATATTTTTATATTATGCTGTTCTTATATTTGAGATTGTGATACTGTATATGTTGCCATCTTATGTGAGCCGCTCTGAGTCGCCTTGGCAAGGGGAGTAGAGTGGCATATAAGTCTAATTTAATAATAATTTTATAGTTACTCACCTCAGAAGGTTTGAATTCTTCTATCCCACCTTCAACTTTCTGCTTAAGTGCACTATTTACTTGTTTGGCATTCTGCACCTTGTCCAACAAACAACAAAGCATAAGGAAAATTAGCTTATACAGGAGATCCACTTGTGGCTTATACTGCATACTTGGCTCACTGATGTGCCCAGGAGTTAGGATCATTTTGTGAGAAAAGATACCAGCTTGTAGAAGCCAAGCACTCGTCTGCCTTATCAAACTACATAAAAGCATGGTGAGCACTATGGTAACTCTTCCAACAATTTTAATCTCTTGGATCAGAAGCTGAACACTGGTAACCTCTGCTCAGTTTGCTGTCAATATTTTCGTTTACAATTGTAAGGGAGGGGCTGTTTTTGCTTGAACCCAACCTTCGAGCAAGGTTTTTGGTCACTGTGCACCTTGTTTAAGAGAAGATTTATGTTCCCAGAAACAAGAACTACTCATACACAAGTGCTGTCCTTGAACCAAAGCACCCAGTTTTCTTATCACTTTGTTGTGGTGGTGGCAATACCAATGCAGGACTTTCAAGGGGCTGCAGAAAAGAAAAAACCCAATAAGGCACATGAAGCCATCTTGTCCATACTGGTCTTTACCAAGAGCTGAAAAATCTGGCTTCCTTCCTCAACAAGGATCTTTACATTTGTCTCACATTTTATTTTAATAGGTCTTTCCCTATTGTTATTTATGACAATGATAGGTCCAAACATACAAATGTTTATTTTTAATCAGCCATTGATGCAATTTTGAGTGAGAAAGTATTGTGATAAAACAGCAGAGGTATATGAATAGAACTAATATAGAGCTAGTAATGGACATATACTTCCACACCAGGATAATGGCATACCGTATATACTCGAATATAAGCCAACCTGAATATAAGCCAAGGTACCTAATTTTTACCTGAGAAACTAGGAAAACAGATTGACCAGAGTATAAGCCGAGGGTGGAAAATGCAGGAGCTGCTAGTGAGTTTCCATAATCACCTCTACATGAAAATAAAATTAAGTTAATAGAGACATCAGTTTTTAGAATGTTTATGGCAATGTGCAGGTATGGTATATTTTTTGCTGTATTTGAATTAGCACCACCCAACCAGTGGGGGCACTGCAGGGCAAAGAGGTACGTGGGTCAATAGAGCTGAGGCAGAAAACTTCACTCTAGCCTGGGGTGCCCAAACGTTTTGGGCAGTGGGCCGGTCACATGCTAAAGGGAGCCAGTCACTATGGCCCAGGGGTCGGCTGTGGCCCCTGATGCCAATTCATCTGGCCCCCGAAGCCCTCGTTGCTCCTGGAAAAGCCATATGGGTGTGTTTTACTTCCGCTTCTGGGAGCAACAAGGGTTTCTTGGGCTGGATGAATTGGCATCAGGGGCTGCATCTAGCCCCCAGGCCATAGTTTGGGCATCCCTGCTCTAGCCTCTTGCTCTCAAGGCAAGCAAACTGTGGCTTCCCCTTTCTGGTTTGGCTGTCCCATGGAGCAGCAGGTATGGGCAAGTGAGTCCAGACAGCAGCAAGAAAGGGTTTTTTTCTCCAGTGCTTTGAAAGCACTTCCTCCATGGTTTTTGTCGGTCATCAAACTTTCCCAGCTAGAGATGCTCTGAACAGAGGTAACAGAAGGGAGAGAGGGGTGTCTCTCAAAAGGCACGACAATAGCAGCAAGGGTTTTTCCCCCTCCACAGCAATTTGAATATGCCTGCCTCTTCTGTGCTTGTAAGTCAGCAAACTTTCCCAGGGAGACGCTTTGACCGACAAGCACAGAAGAGGCAGGCATATTCAAATTGCTGTGTGTGTGGGCGGGGGGGGGGGGGCTTGCTGCTTTTGTTTTGAGAGACTCTTACTTGCTTCCAGCAAACTATCCCAGATAGAGAGATGCTCCAACAACAAGAGCAACAAGGGTACGGTATTTTTTTCTCCATGGCAATTTGAATGTGCCTGCCTCCATTGTTGTTGCAATCCCGTTGCTATAGAGATACACCCACAAGGGGGGGGGGGGGGGAGCCAGGCATGCGTGTCTCAATCTGGAAGCAGCAAGAAAGTTAAGTGCTAGTTTGAGGCGCGCATGCTTCTCTGATCTTCTTTTTCATTGGCACAGCTCAATCTGGAGGCGTCTTGGGACCCACCCACCCCGCAGTGGGTGCCCCGAGTATAAGCTGAGTCTCCCTTTTAAACCTCATTTTTTGTGTAAAAAAATCAGCTTATATTCGAGTACATACAGTACTTGTTATTTACTATCATATAAAGGAAAACATCACATCAAACATTAAAAAATGGAACACAATCATAATTTAATTAAAAAGTTTGAAACACCAAGTGAATCATACACATAGTTCTAAGTGAATCATAAGATAAACCATATAATAATTGTGTGCTGTCAACTCAATTCTGACTTATGGTGAAGGGTTTCTAGATAGAGAATACAAAGAAGTGGTTTACTGCGCAGTTTACTCAAATAGCTTATTATTTTCTTAACCAAGTAAAAAACTAAAAAAAAATCTGAGAAAGACCAGGTACTTCACCAGAATCTCAATTTAAGATTTTCTGGAGACAGTTTATATGCTTTGTCTTATTAACCAGGCCTATAAACATTCACAGATGGAGTCACTATACTGTAATGAGTATTTATCGATGTAAATGTGTTATCTACAAAAGTATGCAAAAATAAGGAAAAGATAAATTCTAAAATAAAGAAGAATCAGCACTGATTGTTGAAATACCTGTCGTTTCAGCGAGATCAACTCCATATCCAGCTGCCTAAGGAGTGTGTTTGCTGCATTGGGGCTACAAGATACCGCCACTACATCCTCTTGGGTTAGGTACATGCCTTTGGGAGGACGGCATTTAGAACGCTGGGAGTGATGACGATGTTGTAGACTCTGATAGTCTCTTCTGCCTAATCCTATTTTGCTAGTTTGAACAGGTTGCTCAGTACTCCCCTACAATGTTCAAAAAAAAATAAAGACAAATCAAATACTACACATACCCTTTAAAGAAAAATTAGCTTTGCAGCTTTAAAAAATATTAAGACTGGTAAACAATGGCTTATAGTCTAAACAAGCAAATACATGAAGTCCTGACTGCGGTTATACTTCTCTCTCTCTCTCTCACATGCACACACAAACACACACACACGTGTGTGTAAATTATAATGTTTATATCAGAATAAAGAGTGCTCATGTTTTTATCAAGCATACTTAACTATTTTTGCTTTTTCATCTGCATACCATTTTGCTTAATTTCTCTGCTTTATTATTCTTTTTAATGATATTTTGATCCTAAACTTTTTAAGAAATTGCTCAGAGTATTGTACAGATTCCATTTATTTTCATAGCAATCTTGTCAGACAATTACACCAAGACGCTAACCAGCCCAAGATGTCCTAGGAGGCTTTGTGAAAAAAAGAAGAGGTTTGAATTTCACTTATTTAAGAGCTTTGAACAGTTTGTATAGAGCTACTCCAACCATAGAGGTGGAGAAGAAAATGGGCAGGATTCTGCCTTATCCTGTGGCATCAGCACAGGCAAGTTGCAGTGGCTCATATAAACTAATATATGTTTAGTTTATATCATGTGAACAAATATATGAACTGTTTGCATGTGCATATTCATTCATGATCTCAGCAAATATCAGAGAGTCGTCAATATTTTTAGGAAACTTCAGTCATGCACCTGTTGCTATACTGGTCTGCCACAGTTCTAGCCATCAAATATAGATTGACTGATGTTTTGTGACCTGCTTGTTACTAATGCAGCATTTGTTTTTGGCCTCCTCCTTCACTGCAAGGTTTCTTTCTGCTGCTCTTCTGTTGATGGGAGTTTTACTAAGATATTTCAAAAATTCACTGAGAAACATGTTTTTGTTGCAAACAGAAAAGGAATGACAAAAAGAGCCAGAATTACTAAAAAGGTGGCCCTGTCTAGTCATTCACTTTTTGCCCAAAAGGTCTGTGTAAACAATAAGGTTTCTATAATTTAACTGCTCATTACCTCTTTTTTAGTTTCCTTTTTGGGATCATAGTCACTATCATTTCCATCCATTGGATGAGTTTCTTCTGCATCATCATCACTGAGGATAGAAACAGATTAGCTGTGAAAATAACTGCTGCCTCTCTTTTTGTTATTCCAATAATAAAAAGCCAGTATTAGATGTTGAACTTGAAATTCAGAATCATAGAATAATAGAGTTGGAAGAGGCCTATGAGACCACCATGTCCAACCTCCTTGCTTAAGGCAAGAATCCGAATCAAGGTACTGTATATCTTGCAAATGGTTGTCCAATTTCTCTTCAATGCTTCCAGTGCTAGAGTACTCACTATCTCCCAAATTAAATGATTCCATTATTATAACACTCTAACAGTTAGGAAGGGACTGCAGTGGCTAAGATACTGACTGGAAGGTGGGAGGTCAGCAGTTCGATTCCTGAGTACTGCAGGACGAAATGAGCTCCCATCTTTGTCCTAGCTCCTGCCAACCTAGCAGTTTGAAAGCAAGAAATTGCAAGTAGATAAATAGGGACCACTTTGGTTGGAAGGTAAACAACGTTCCATGCACTCCGGTGTCTAGTCATGCCTGCTACATGACCATGGAAATGTCGGCAGAAGCAGACAGCACTGGCTCTTCAGCTTTGAAACAGAGATGAGCACTGAACCCTAGAGTCAGATATGACTGGCTTTCGAGAAAGGTAAACCTAACAGTTAGGAAGTTCAACTGAAATCTGGCTTTCTGTACTTGAGCCCTAATTATTACATATCCTGCATGCTGGGATGATGAAAAACAGAGCCTGCTCCTCTTCTTTATGAAAATCTTTCAAAAGTGCTATCATATCTCCTTTCAGCCACTTTTTCTCAAGGCTAAACATGTCCAGTTCTTTCAGCATTTCCTCATAGGACTTGGCTTCCATTCCCCTGATCATCCTTTTTGCACTCCTCTACCCCCTTTTTCTTGTTGGAACTGTTTGTAGTTGTGTCTTTAGAATTTCCTTTTAAAGAAACTTCCACCCATCTTGAACTATTTCCTAAAATCCACTGTGCTTTTGCATCCTTTGAAAGCAAGTAGAACCAGGTCACTTCCCCCTTACTGACACATCTTCCACCAATTCATTTCTACTGGTTGGGCTGTGGTACCTCAGTGATTAAGTAGCTTGCCATGTTAGCTGGAAGGTTGCCAAAGTCAGCAGTTCAAGACCCAGGTACTGCATGACAGACTGAGCACCCGTCTGTCCCAGCTCTTGGGGACATGAAAGGAGCTTCATTTGGGCATTCACTGAGAGGAGTTTCTCCCACAAAAATCATTTCAACCCAGAAAAATTTCTGACATGAAAGTATCCTTTATTGGTTAAAATCAAGTCAAGGATAGCCAATCCTCTTGCTTTTTGTAGGAGAAAATAATCTGCAACACAAGCCAAGAATTTCTTAGAAGACTATATTTGGCAGAATTTGCCTCCAAAAAAAGCTACTTCATCCTTCTTGGTATTTTTTTTCATAAATCACTTTATAAATTTCTAACCAAACACACAAACTAAATAATAACATGGGATTTCATTTAGGCCTGCTTACATGTTTGGTTGACTAATGAATTTAGGAAGAAACTATAAAAGATACATTATTGGGAGGTACAGCTGTTTCCAATTTGTCAAATCTGAAAAAAGGAAACTAACGTCACCCCCACTACTATTTCACAACTGCAAAAAAATTGTGAATGTACTTAGAAAGCACCTTCAGAAGAGGAAGCTTAAGAATAGTAAAGCATCTTTCTTTGTGTCGGAATATACAAGTTAAAATTATGGACATACGTATATGGAATACCGGTAAAATTCAAGGCGAATTAAAATGTTAAAATAGACCATTTTTGACCAGAAGCAGACTGTTTCAATAATGTTATCTAGGCCATTTACTAGATCTTCTTTCATACACATGATGGGTCATAAATTGCATCCCCATAAGTCCTCTATTAAATTTTTCCACATTTGCAGAAAAATTGTCCTGTATCTAAGTAATCTCATTTTACTAGATTATTTATTTATTTATTCATTTTATTTTATTTCCTCAAATTTATATCCCGCCCCACTCAGGTGAACCCGACTCTAGGTGGCTTACATCAGAAAATCATACATAACAAATACAATATAAACAAGATAACCCAACTATACCCGTGCAAATTCAGAGATTAAAATTGATTTAAATTTTTTAAAAACTAAACATGTATAAGACTCAAAATTTAAAAGATTTTAAAAATTTAAAAGGTTTAAAAGAGAGAGATGGCTGTCCAATCAAATCAGCCACCCAACATGGGACCTCGTACTAGTGGAGCCCCACAAGTGCCCTGCCAGCCAGGTTTTTAGGCCCTTCCGAAAGGGCAATAGCTCTGTCTGTAAGCATAATTCAATTGGCAGGAGGTTCCAAAAGGCCAGGGCAGACACAGATAAGGCCCTCCTCCTGGTGCTCGAGAGATGCACCTCTCTAACTGATGGAATAATAAGAGAGCCTCTCCGATCCACCCTGGTGGGACGGACAGATGTTCTCGGGGTGACGCGGTCTCTTAAGTATCCTGGCCCACTACCATGTAGGGCTTTAAAGGTAATGACCAGCACCTTGAATTGCACCTGGAGACATACTGGCAGCCAGTGCAGCTCCTGTGGTGAGGCACGAGCATAATGCCCACAACCCATCACCACCAGAGCAGCCACATTCAGGACCAGCTACAGCCTACGAATGATCACCAAGGGCAGCTCCGTGTAGAGTGCACTACAATAATCAAGTCTGGAGGTGACCAAAGCGTGTGTGATCATGAGCAAGGGGTCCCAATCTAGGAGAGGGCATACCTGGCGAATAACACGAAGTTGTGCAAAAGTCCTCCTGGCCATGACTGCCACCTGCTCTTTGAGCAGTAGTCACAAGAAGAAGAAAAAGGGGGCGGCCAAAAATGAGATGGGTAGATGATATTGTAGAGACAATGGGCACAGAACTGAGCGAGTTGAGGAGGATGGTGGAGGACAGAAGTGCCTGGCGGACAGTGGTCCATAGGGGCGCAAAGGGTCGGAATCGACTGTGTGACTGAACAACAACACAAGTCCAGGAGGACCCCCAGGTTACGCACTGGGTCTGTTTGGGGCAAAACCGCCCCATCCAGGACCAAAGATGGTAGCTCCCGAGATAACGCAGGACCCCTGACCCACAGCCACTTAGTCTTGCCAGGATTCAGCTGTAGCCCGTTGTCCCCCATCCAGACCCTAACAGCCTCCAGACACCTGGATAGGACTTCCACTACATCACTTGGGTTCCCACGGGCCAAGATATACAGCTGGGTATCATCTGCCTATTGGTCATTTAGCATTTAATTTTAACATAGTTGGTTGCTCCATGCTTACTACCAATATATACTTTTTAATGTGTTTTAAAATGCTTTTATACTTCTTTTGTTTTTATATGATTCATTTTAATACTGCCATAATTTGTTTCTTGTATATTGTTCTAATTCCTGCTTATTTTAATGATCTACAAGCTACCTCAAATCCAAATGCTGTAAGAAAGATGGTATGAAAATGTAGTAAAAAAAACCCAAACAAGGAATTGTTGTTGTTGTTGTTGTTGTTGTTGGTTTTTTTTTTTAAACTGTGTTGCTTACCTGTCACCTTGATTATTTCTGCTAGCTAGTTTTCTTGCCTGCCGATCCATTAAACTTGTCCTAGAACGAGTTTTCTTCCAGGAATAGTAGTATTTCACAAGGCTTGCAATAGTCTTATCTGGAAGCTAAAGCAAATAAAAACATCATGTAGAAACTAGTTATTAATGTTGTGAGTGAACTATAATAGAACATTATTATTTTTTTCTTTTTGGGAAAAGATTCATAGGTTTAAAATGTTAGAAAAACAACAAAAATGTACACCAGAAAATCAGGTTCTATGCTTACAATACAAAAATGGAAACGTTTCAAAATAATCAGAAATATATACTTTACCAATGGGGAAAAAAGTTCACTTCAAAATCTGCATATAAAGAGCATTTTTGTTGCTTCTTTTCCTCATAATTATAAAAGCAGATTGACTGATTGATGACATTTTTAGATTTCCTGACTCAGTATGAGCACTAGTCTGGGTAGTTAACAATATGTTAACATTAAATAAAATCAGTAAGATAAAATCTCATAATCAAAGCACCTCAAGAACCAGTTGATGGCACACAAATAAAAAACCAAGATAAACACCTAATAAACATTCAACGAATAATAAATCAGCAGTAGAAGGGGGAAAATATAAAATACGCCTCCCTCCACTGGGGAAGAATATTTAGAGAAGGCCTCTCTATCTAGAAGGATTTTCAATACAGTAATACCTCAGATAACATTAGTATCGAATAACACTAAAATCGCATAACATTAAGCAATCTGGGGGGAAGAATTGCATCGGATAACATTAAGATCCTATGGGATGCATCAGATAACAACCACTAAAGCCTGTGTGGTTACAATGTATCTCTATGGATCCCATAGGATTTTAACATACATCAGATAACACTAAAAATCAGATAACACCAAGACTTGTGGAACCAGGTTTTAGTGTTATCTGAGGTTTTACTGTACTTTCCTAAATGCCTGAAAGGGAGGGGCCCATTTAATCTCAATGGGAGATTATTTCAATTAAAAGTGGGCCGCCACCAAGGATGTGTTCTTCCTGGTATCACTTTAGCTTCTCGCACAGACGCCACCCTTAACTGTGGCATGGGACGACCTCCTAATACAGGCAGAATTCCTATAGAAGACCTGCCTCATGGGGTAACATAGACCCAAACCATGTAGGACAGTGATGGCAAACCTTGGCACTCCAGCTGTTCTTGAACTTCAATTCGTTCTGTGAGGCTGCTCGCTATGCGAGTTTTTCGCTATGTGAGTCAGACTCGCATAACGAATTTTTTGCTATGCGAGCCAGACTTTTCCCTATGGAAAAACTCGCATAACGAGCGTTTCAAGGGGGAAAACTCGCACAGCGAAAATTTTTCGCTATGCAAGTTTTTCCCATAGAAACCCTCATTATGCGAGTTTTTCCAAAGGGAAAAGTCTGACTCGCATAACGAAAAATTCGTTATGCGAATCGAACCACTTAGTGAAAAACTTGCTCGTTATGTGAGTTTTTTGCTAAGTAAAACACTTGTTATGAGAGGTTTGACTGTATATGTACCGTATATACTCAAGTATAAGCCAATTTTTCAGCACCAAAAATGTGCTGGGGAAAAAAAGACTCAGCTTATACTCGAGTCATCTGCTATTTTCCCGGCTGCGCAGGAAATCCTGATTTCACATTTAAAATTAGGTACCTCGGCTTATATTCATATTGGCTTATACTCAAGTATATACGGTAATTTGAGCTCTGCTCATCTTAAAATATACTTGTACCCTTAGCCTCATTTGTCTGAAATTACCCCAGATAACATGAAACATATGGTGGAGGAGGGAGGGGTAAAGGAAGATGCTAGTGAGACATACTACAAACTGGAGCACAGTATGTAGGCCCTACATACTGTGCTGGAGTTATGTGGCGAACCTATGGATGCATGCCAGGGGTGCACTCAGAGCCCTCTCTGTGGGCACGCACACCATCACCCCAACAAAAAAGTTCACCTCGCCCTTCTGCCTGGCAGCCCAATGGGAGCACTTCCTCCCACCCCTGTCTGGAGTAAGGCGGGTGGCTCACATATGGGGTGAGGGTGCAGCGCAGATGGCAGGCTGCTGAGTTTGGGCACTCAGTCTCTAAAAAGTTTGCCATCACTGATGTAGGGTAATCACCAGGTGACCAAAGTGGCAGAGAGGGAAAAAGAGGGGTGAAAGACAAAGCCAGCAGCAATGCTGACACTTTAAGGGTGAAACATTTTTTTGTAGCTTCATTCCAATCCTCAGACAGTTTTTCCAAACATTTCCAAACAATAGTCCAGCCTCTTCTTACCATTTGTTGGATTCTATGAAAGCTTTTTCCATGGAAACTGAAAGCTTGTTCAAAGAGGACTTTATCTTCAACTGTCCACTCATCTGGAAAAGGAGTAAAATTCGGGAGATCCGCAAGAGACTTCTCGATGTTGTGTTTATGCCAAAACAACATGCCAAGTGCCTTGAAAGGGAGGAAAAAGACTGTTTCTATTATAGTAACACTTATTAGTTCCTTACAGTTTTATGTCACCATGACAAAGAAGGAAAATGTTAATTTTCTGGGTGACAACCTCAATACTCCAGTTAGCATGGTCACTTGCTACGCTTGATTCTGGAAGTAATCACAAAAAATTGTTCCAATAATTTAATATCAATAATGCACACTGATGGAATATCTTCTCAAATAAATGCTCTTTTACATTACTCGCCGTATAATAACGATTGATGAGAAGTTTCCATGTTATGTCTCCCACAGAAAACAAACAGGGGAGACATAACAAAAAAAGTAATATTTTAATGCAATTATTTAATAATACAGTTATATCCTGAATCCTGCCACTTTCTGAGAACCTAAAACCTTGATTCTCTTTTACACAAATGGACAATTTAGAGTAGCAATTATAGGGTAAAATTATTGTCTATCACCTTCCCCAATAGGACTAGCTCTTCCCTGGGACAACCTTTGAACCGCAAAACAAATACCTTTGGGAAACAGATCTGTGGCACCTTATAGTATCCATGATTTGTCTCTTTTTAAGAAAGAAGGTTAAGTGGAAACTCCTCATCTTTGTGAGTAGGTGTGGCTTCTAGTTATAATAACTATTCAGGAGTTGTTGATGAGCCCAAGGTGTTATGGGTACTCCTGACTATGCTTTATAAATACAGTGGATTTAATTTTTTCCCCTTATCTTAAGTTGTTAAGTAAAAGCAGAGCTTCTTTTCTCAACATTGATGTGTACATGTTCCTACATTTTCAACTGCATGGAAATTTCAAAAAATAATAATCCTCAGTTTTGTAAAAAGCTATATTTAAAGCTATACCCTGATAGTACAGAAATTCAGATCAAACTTCAATCCCACCCGCACTCAAAATATGGGCAAGTATATGCATCTTTCTTGTACCTTAATGTCTTCTTCATGTAAACACTGCAGCAGAAACTCTGCTAGCCTGTAACATATCAGTGGTACTGTGAAGAGCTAAAACATCTACAATCAGCAAATTTGCATCTCAGTGTTATTCAGAGTTATTTAACTTTCACCAGTAGGGCCCACATCTTGCCCCTTCCCCACCAGAGAGCTGAGAAGGCACAGACCCAGGCCTCAATTGCCTGTCGCCATCAGAGGCCTAAGGGGAGGTGAGTGGCCCATCTTGCCTCCTCCCCTCCCCCATTAAAAAAACCCTGAGGTCAGAGAGGAAAGGAGGCAGAGACCAAGGCCTCAACTGCCCAGTCACCATCGCAGATGCCCAGGTGGAGTAGGCTGCAGGTGGGTGGGCAACAGAGAACACCAACGCAGGCCTCCAGACCTAACCAGAGGCTGGAGCCAGGAGGAGGGAAGGAGTCACCGCAATGGATGTTCTCACCAAAAACTCATAGCTGCATGCATTTGATAAGTAAGTGAATTACCGTAGTTGACTTGACATAGCGAATTTCCTTTTCATACCAAGGTTGATTGCTAACAAAATACTTTTGACTACATATATAACGTCTTGTTTCATATAACCAGCATTAATCAACGTAATTTTAGTATGTTGCTTTGTGTTAAATTGTGATAGTATGTATAACAGTGAAATACTGGCATAGAAAGCGGCAAACCACGTCAGGAAGTTTGGCAAGAGAACTCTATGGACTAGAAAAGGCAAAACAAAGGGGCAAAATAGATGAAACAAGATGCTTAGGGCACAAGGTCAGAAGAGGGGTGGTGGAAAGGGCAGTGGGAGGAGAAATACGGTGTTGTAAGGCACAATACTGTATAGGGACATGGAATGTGAGATCTATGAATCAAGGCAAGCTGGTAGTGGTAAAAAAAGGAAATGGAAAGAATAAGCATTGACATCTTGGGAATCAGTGAGTTAAAATGGACAGGGATGGGCAAATTCAGCTCTGGAAACCATCGTGTCTACTACTGTGGACAAGAAAACCTCAGAAGAAACAGAGTACCCATAATTGTCAATAAAAGAGAAAAGCAGTACTGTAATGGGATATAATCTTAAAAATAACATGTTTTCAGTCAGAATCCAAGGCAAATCTTTCAATATCACTGTAATCCAAATATACGCAGCAACCACTGGTGCAGATGAAGCCATAGTTGATCAGCTCTGGTTGCCCTGGCGAGGAGGGTGGTATATAAATTTGAGTAAATAAATAAATAATACCTCATAGAACAGACACCAAGAAGGAGATTGGAATGCCAAAGTAGGAAATCAAAAAGTAAATGGAATAACAGGCAAGTTTGGTCTTGGAACACAGAATGAAGCAGGGCAGATTGATATTTCTGCCAAGATAACACAAACTGGTCATAGCAAACCACCCTCTTCCAGCAACACAAGAGGCGACTTTACACATGGACATCACCAGATGGCCAACATTAAAACCAGATTGATTACATACTCTGCAGCCAAAGATGGAGAACCTCCATACAATCAGCAAAAATGAGACCTGGAGCAGACTGTGGCTCAGATCATAATCTACTGATTGCAAAATTTAGGCTTAGACTAAAGAAAATAGGGAAAACAATTAGGCCAGACAGATATGACCTAGACAACATCCCTAAAGAATACACAGTGAAGATGTGGAACAGATTTAATGGTTTAGACTTGATAGACAGAGTGTCAGAAGAATTATGGACAGAGGTGCGGGACATCATACAGGAAGTAGCAAGGAAAACCAAGCCAAAATAAAAGAAGCATAAGAAAGCAAAGTGGTTGTCTGATGAGGCTCCTAAAATAGCAGAAGAAAGAAGGAATGCAAAAGGCAAAGGAGAAAGGGAAAAATTCAACCAATTGAATACATAATTTCAAAGAAAAGCAAGGAGAGATAAGGAAACCTACCTAAATGAACAATGCAATGAAATAGAGGAAAATAACATAACAGGTAGGGCTAGGGGTCTTTTTTTAAAATTGGGGAAATCAAGTAAAAATGACTGTGATAAGGGACAAAAACGGCAAGGATTTAGGTGATGCAGAAGTGATTAAGAAAAGATGGCAAGAGTACAAAGGTTCGCCATCACAGACCTAGGTATTATTAATGTTTTTACTTTTTATTATTGTTATTCTGTTTGGATTGTCCAGTTTTGTATTGCTGTTTTGTAGGCTGTTCTTTTGTTGGATTAAATAAATACTTTGTGCTGCTGACACTGTTTCTTTGAGCCTGAAACAATGGGCCAGTGTGGAAATGGATACATAAGGCAGGCATAAGTAAGAACTCTAGAAATTTGTTATCCTGTGAGAGTATGATATTCCTTATACAGAGATAATGGTGCCTAGGGTTACGTCGACTCCTAAAAACAATACAGAACTGTTCCTTGCAGGTTGTGGTCCCACCATGTTATTTGTCAATGAAGAAGTATCTTATGGTTAGCAACTGGGGAAAGAGGTAGAGGAAACAATCAGAAAACAGGAAACTTTGAGGATGTCAATGGAACAAAAAGCCACTCCACCCCAAGTGAAAGGTCCTCTTTTCTCACCCCTCAAACCTGTCCCCAAATTTTGGTTCATGAACCCTTTCCCCTTAATAAAAAAGAGAAGGACTTTCCCTCTCCCTGACCCATTATTCTCTCTACCAAACCTCCTACAGAGCCTTTATTGGATCCATCTGCTGAATCTACACATCCCGACCTACGGAACTAAGCTGTCTGCATCTCTGTGTTTAATTAGGTAGATATACTTTAGTTTCTGTATTAATTATATTTTGTCAGCTTTGCTACCATATAGTTGAGAATTTTTAGGCCTGCTTCTAAACATCAGGGCTGGAAGGATTTTTAGGTGGTGCTAGATAATATTTTACGTGTTTGCTCATTGCACAGGTTTTGATTTTGCTTAGCACAGATATCTTGTGGAAATAAATAGTTTAGTTTGTTTGGGATTGTATCTATTTAGATGGCTTTAATCAGAAGAGAATCATAAACTGCCTTGCCTGGGAAAATTCCTGTATGTAACAATTAGTTTGACTTTGCCAATGTTACCATTCTAGTCATGGAATGTTGATGTTCGAACTTTCATGTGAATATATTAATCCTTTTTGAACTAACAAAAGACATTTATAATTTCTCGCTATTCCTTTATTAACTTTAAATAAACTTTATTTAATTGTAACTAAACAGCCTGGTATCATCTCTGGTTATGATTTTGTTCACACTGTGGCAGGGGGACGGGGACGGACCTATTTTTCAGACTTTTGGGAAGAATTTGAGCTAATGAACCTTTGCACTTTTCTCCTTATAATATGTTAAAAATACTGATTGCAATTGTTTTATATTTTATTGTATTACAAGCCATTTATGGGATTTTTGAAACAAAAACAAGTCTGGATGTAACATTGTTTCAATAAATGTTTTATACTAATTTCTGTAACTCTTACCTGTTCCACATTGTAGCCATGTTTCTCCTTTGCTATTGCAATATATTCATCCACTGTGTAACAAAGGAATACTATAATTATTTCCCAACTAATTACAAAAGCTTAGTTTTCTACAAAAAAATTTACATCAATTTGCTTTTCTTTTATACACAAATTAATCTACTGAAACATTAATATTCATGCAAATGATTATAACTTTTTTCCTCTTAATTGGTAGATATTCCAATGAGACAACTAAGAAAAGAAGGCTGTTAACCAAAGTCAACATCCAATGCTATCCAGAGCAGATCCATTGCTAGCAATGGGGCAAGTAGTGACTAACAAATCCCATTCTTTTCAGAAAACATAATGACTTTAATTCTAAGATGGCAATCCTTCACAGAGCTAGGCTACTTAAGTCCAGCTGATGAAAATACATTTAAGCAATTAAGTAAAAAGCAATAAACATCCCTTTTTAATTCCATCATATTCTAAAACATATTTCAGACTATCATGCATGAAAAGCAAGACTTCCTTGATCACTGTATCAAAGCTTTCAAATAATTTCTGGCAATCAACGATTAATAGCTTTCTGGTGTGGTGTCCTTTTGGATGGCGTTTTTGCTAATGACTGCTTTGAAAACATTCAAGAGATGAAGCCAAATATGAATCTAGTAAATAAACAAACCTTTCAATCACTTTCAACTTTAATCTGATTGTAGCTCACCTGAATAAAATTAGACAATCAAATAAAAAGTAGATGGAGGTTCTATTTTACTTTCACTCCCTTAATAACTATACTGTTATTCATTGTCCTAAGAGTGTGAAATGTGATAGCTGGTGGTTTAATCCAGTTTTGGTCCTCTAGAAACATTGGAAAAATGGCAGTGACCTATAGAATGCTGAAGTTAAATAGAAGACTAGGGAACAGAAATAAACAATTTGATGCAGACTGAAGCCAGCTGCAAATCCAACAGGAGGAATGGAGAGAAGGATAATCTCAGCAATGTCTGATGAAAAATGAACAAATCATGTCCCATTTACAAGGACATTTATGAATGTGTGGATAGGAAATGACATGTCATTCATGTGTAGTACTACTGCTTTTTGAGGTCTGAAAGGTATATATTTGAACCCAGGAGAAAACATCACAGCCCATGTAATAGTCTGGGTTGTATATGAATTGTGTTTCCACTATTAATTTGCACTGGCTTTAATTTGCCACATAATAAAAATTATATGATATCAAGTTAACCACAATTCACGGCAATCCATTCGATGATTTCCTAAGTACACACCAGCTCCTCTTGGATAGGAGAGCACTTTCAAATAGGAGCAAGAGGAGCTGGTGTGTACTTAGGAAATCATCGAATGGATTGCCGTGAATTGTGGTTAACTTGATATCATATAATTTTTATTATGTGGCAAATTAAAGCCAGTGCAAATTAATAGTGGTTTTTGTGTTTTACTTAACATTATGCGATTTTAGCGTTATCCGAGGTAAACGTTATCTGAGGTATTACTGTATCTCGCTTAAAGAGCATAATGTGTTCCACAGGACTGCTCTTTAAGCGAGTTTGTTGTTTAAGTGAAACACCATTCTAAGTGACCAATTGTGACTTCTGGTGGGGGGGATTGCAAACCCCGATTTATTTGTTAAGCTTTGAGAAGCACCCCTTTCTGCCCTTGTTTTTATCTGTTGCGTTGTTGTAATTTTTCTTATGAATTTTTAAGGTTTTAACCTGTGATTTTAATCTATGATGTAAGCCGCCCAGAGTCGGGTCTACCAGACTGGGGCGGGGTAGTAAATATGAGTAAATAAATAAATATGTGAACTAAGTGCAAAAACAATTTCCATTAAATTTCTTTCTACTGCTTTGGAAAAATCTATGTAAGTTTTCAGTGTATATGTTTTCTACAGAAAGCACCCATAGTTCTTACCATATTATCAAAGGAATCTGTGTCCAAAAAAAGGTACAGATGCCTGGATATTAATCACTCACAATTAATACGACACACAACTTGATTTTGTTTAAAAGGGTAAAGTATTTTAAGAAGACTTCAAGAATAGGCAGCCAGAAGGCTAAATCTTTCAACAGTAACTTGTTTAACTTGTCACAACATTAAATGCAGACAGCATTATAGTTGCCTCACACATCTAAAATATACTATACAAAAAAGAATTCTATACAGAAATCTATATAAAAAATCTTTAGTTTAAAGAGTATGATGTGTGCTTAGCTTGATTTTCACATGATTAGTCACATTTCATGTACAGTGGAACCCCATATAACGAATGCATCATACAATTAAAAAAATCATACAACAAAGAAAATTTGGAAGAAAAAACCCATTGTGCTCTGTATAATGAAAATTGTTGTTATATGATGCAATGCATCTCTATTGGGAAAATAGTACAACGAAAATTTTCGTTATACAGGGCACAGTGGTTTTTTCAAATTTTTCATTGTATGAAAACTTTTTTGTTGTACCATTTTTCCCATAGAGATTTTCACTGTATGATTTTTCCCATAGGGATTTTTGTTGTACGATGCATGCATTGTATAACAAAAAAAATCGTACAACAAAGTGCCTCGTTGAACAGGGTTCTACTGTATACTTCATGAGTTCAGCACCAAAAGCCTTCTAAATGCTGCTATACTATAAATCTCATAATTCATCACCATGGTCCAAAGTGGCTGGACTGATGGAAGGTGATATCCAACATCGGGGGGGGGGGGCAGATTTTCCACCTTTGGATTAATTCCTATAGTTGACTGCTTTTTATGACACAACTGTGTAACATACAGAAAGCAATTTCCAAACATTTATTCACTGCATAGCATAGAACTTACATTTGGCATCTGAAATACTATGATACGGAGACCAGACAAGCATCCCTCCATTATCTTTATCTGTGTATTTTGTAGCACCTGAAAGGAAATTGAAGTTGTTCAGCTCTTCAGAGAACACTTAATTTATGAACAAATGAAACGGTCATATATACAAGAACATCATGCAGGCCTCTGATCTCTAGTTTGATACATGTGTTCAGGAAAAAATGCTCTGTACCTTATGAATCATAGGAACAGAAGAGCTAGGGTTGAAACACAGTCGAACACTAGGAGAGTCCCAAATTCATCCTAAGTTGTGTTTTATAGTTAATGTATCACATATTTCAAGAGCAGCAGTTTTGCTTTCCAAAGATCAGAAACCTTGCTACAACTAAAACTGCCCCACGTTCTAAGTCGTCTTATTTAAGAAAGCCCAGTAACAGTTAGTTCCCATCTACATCAGAAGAGTGTGTCCTTGAGGTACTCTGCAACCATGTTTTGGAAAGCACAGATAGAAGTGCACACAGAACATTAACTATGTACATGCCGGCACTGGTGAAATATCTACTATTCATTCCTGACATGTCCAAGTAACTGAATAGGTATGATTGCTAATATTAGTTAAGCTCAGTATCCCTAGAAACATAATGAACAGTAAGATATGCTGTGGCAGAATGAAAGAGATGAATTGGGGACACAGCTGGTGGCCTCACCCATCTTCTTATGAGAGCTGTGGCCACCACTGGGCTCCCATATACGTAATAGGAATAAAACCTTCCTAACTGGCTCTTTGGCTGTAAACAGAGATGAACACCGAAGGCTAAAGTCTGATATGACTGGCTTTTGAGCAAGGGTGGCGTTTACCTTTAGAGTGTATCTCATGCAAGTAATGAGAGGAATAAAAGTGTAAGTACCAAAATGAAAGATCGAAATTAAAAGCAGTTGGGCAGGCACTGAGGAAAAAGCCTTGCGTTTAGGCCAAATTGCTCCTGTCTCTCCCAACAGAAGATTGTTCACTTCACTCTGGGGAAGAAAGACAAGTTATTAGTTTTCTAATCAATAGTCTTCTAAATTTGTGTCTAGGTCAGACTTTGAACTGGTAAAACAGGGGTGCCCAAACTATGGCCCAAGGGCCAGATACGGCCCCCAATGCAATTCATCCAGCCCACAAAGCCCTCATTGCTCCTGGAAGCAGAAGTAAACCATACCCATATGGGTGTGTTTTACTTCCGCATCCAGGAGCAATGAGGGCTTTGCAGGCTGGATGAATTGGTGCTGGGACCCAGATATGGCCCTCAGGCCATAGTGACCGGCCCCCTTAACCACCTGACTGGCCCACAGCCCAAAAAGTTTGGGCACTCCTGTGCTAAAACAAAGCCATCTTTTCGTGAATTCATTCTGTAGTTCCTTTCACCTGCCCTAGGGTGAGAAAGATTAGCCCGCACAACACTAGTAAAAAAAAATGCTGCAGTGTGCATGGGAGGTGTATGTGTCTAGTAGCATGAAATTAATGCTATCATCAGAGGGAAGGAAATATATCTGGAGAGAAATAAAGAGCATAGGAGCCACACGGTAATGGGAAGAGCCAGGCTATTACAACACACTATTAAGGACAGGCTGCAAATAAATGTGTTATTTATACATGGGTGACTGTCAAGATGAGAGACTGAGCAAAACAGAAGATGGGAGAAATAGTAGTTCAACTCCTCATCAACTACACCCTAACAAAGGAGACACAGCAGAAACCAGGAAGCTCTGTCGTGACTATTAAAGAGGCGATACATGAAAGTGGAAGAATCCAACTCTGTTATTCCCAAAACAGAAAATGCAGTTAGTAAAATGAGATGTGGCCATAGATATTTAACTGAAAAGTATTCAAGAAACAGGGGAGAGGCACAGAAAGGAAGACAAGACAGCTGCATGACATGGCAGACATGGGTGTTGTGACTGATCAAAGATAAAACATTTCTTCTTGAAGATTGGAAGAGTTATTTGAGAAGGACGTCCCCATCACCTAGTCCTCAATGCGACAACATATATCTCAAAATCTCTTTCACACATTATATTTTAATTAAAATAACTGAATCCATGGAATTTAACATTGTCAATACTAAAAGAGGGCCCATTAATTTAAATGCTGCATCCTAAATATGACTAGGTCTGGATTCCATCAGTTACTGTATATACTTGACTATAAGTAGTCCTGAATGTAAGTTGAGGTACCTAATTTGGACCTCTAAAACCAGGAAAATAGTTTGACCCAAGTACTGTATAAGTCGGGGGTGGAAAATGCAGCAGTTGCTAGTGAGTTTCAATAATTAAAAGACATGAAAATACAGTAAAATTAATTTATTCAGACATTTGTGTGGGTATGTTTTTGAGTTTTTACAGTAGTTAGTGCTTTTAAAAAATGTATGTTTGAATGTGGACCACTGCGGTTTTTGGGACCCTCAGGGTTGTTGACCAGAGTATAAGTTGAGTCCCTTTTTGGATCTCGGGGGGGCGGGGGCGCTAAAAAAACTAGACTTATACTCGAGTATATATGGTAGTAATACTAAGTGGTTTACAAAAGGAAGTGTTTTATACAACATCACTTAAGGCAGCTGATATTCTGTACCCTAGCTGATTTTATTTGACTCTTTTGATCTTAGCTTATTTTATTGGTGCTGCATATGTATATTGATTTGTTGCAACTGTGTTTTATCTGTCTTTGAATTATAGTTTTATATGGGATTGTGGTGGCATAGTTGAGGAGATTGTATCTATTATGTACTGTATTTATAGCTGTATGTTGGTCAGTAGAGAAATATAGTAAGTGAATAAGTAAAAATAAAATCCTGGGAGGAATAAGTTCTGATGTGAAAAATAAAAGCACCACTGGGGAAGTTTCTTTCAAGTGTACTTAACTATGAACAGAAGAACTCCGAAAAAGATGTCGAATGCCTTGTGCCACAGTTCTCTTCAAACTTCTATTTGACCAGGCTCACGTGCAATTTTTAAAAACTTCTTCAAAAACAGCTGTATTTTAGTGCAGGATAGAAAGACCTAAATATACTTGGGAGAGTAGGATTACATTTTGACATACCTCCCATGAGTTGTTTGGATATACTGTACTGTATTACGAGAAATCTAGAAGAAATGCCCTTGGGGGGAAATGAACATCGGTGTAGAAGGGCTGGTCCAACCTCTACTAAAATGTTCCTTCCACTGAAGGATCTTAAGAGAAAATAGAAGTGCTCCATGCCTTTTATATTTAGTTAAATACAAATATAATCCGTAACATGTCTATTACCACAGAGGTAATAAGAGGACAATTTCTTCATTTCTGCTATGCAGGGTCTTGCAATGAAGCATTCCATCACCAGCCTCTCAGGAGAGATTAGAGAAAACTCACTGGAGAAGGCCCTAATGCCGTGATGGCAAACCTTGGCACTCCACTGTTCTTAAACTTCAATTCCCAGAATCCCTGATCAGCAAGAGTGCTGACTTGGGCTTCTGGGAATTGAAGTCCAAGAACAGCTAGAGTGCCAAGGTTTGCCATCACTGCCCTAATGCTAGGAAAAACTGAAGGCAAAGGAGAAGGGAGAGGCAGAGGATGAGGTGGCTGTATGGCATTGTTGACACAGTGGGTATAGATCTGGCCGCTCTGTGAGCAATACAGAGGAGCCTGGTGTGCAATAGTCCATAGGGTTGCAAAGGGTTGGACTTGACTGTGTGACTGAACAACACCACCAACAGGCATAATATCGCTCCAAATATAAACGATTTAGCTTCTAACCATGCTGAAATCTCCCCCCCCCCCCCAAGCAGTGGAAATTTCAGACAAATGGCTTAATAAGAACAATGTGTCTCAACTTTCTGCTCCCAGAATCTCTGAACATTAGCCAAACTGGCTGAGACATTATCTTTTCCCCCCAATAATCATGTACTCAGTCAAGCTGTATCCTCTAAAAAGAAAATAAAAATCCAGTTTATGTGACTTTTTGTTCAAACCTGAACATGTTTATTAATGCTACCACACAAATAAGAACAAGAGAAGAGTCCCCTTCTTTACAAAAGAAAAAAGACAGAGTGACCCAAACCCTCTTGCCTAGCTATGCTGGTATAACACACACAGTGTACATTTTTAAGGCAAATTACTTTAAGTTTGTTGTTGTTCAGTCGCACAGTCAATTCCGACCCTTTGCGACCCCATGGACCACTGTCCGCCAGGCACTTCTGTCCTCCACCATCCTCCTCAACTCGCTCAACTCTGTGCCCATTGTCTCTACAATACCATCTAGCCATCTCATTTTTGGCCGCCCCCTTCTTCTTTTGCCCTCCACCCTTCCCAGCATGAAGGCTTTCTCAAGCAAATCCTCTCTTCTCATTTGATGTCCAAAGAACTTTAGCTTCATCTTTACTATTTGGCCTTCTAAGGAGCAGTCAGGGTTAATTTCTTCTAAGATTGACTTATTTGTTCTCCTTGCTGTCCAGGGGACTCTCAAAACTCTCCTCCAACACCACATCTCAAAGGCATTTATTCTTCTGCACTCAGCTTTCCTTATGGTCCAGCTTTCACAACCATACATTGCCACCAGAAATACCATTGCTTTGACTATACGAATTTTTGTTTGCAATGTGATGTCTCTACTTTTCACTATGTTCTCCAGGTTTCTCATAGCTTGCCTCCCAAGAATCAGTTGCCTTTTTATTTCATGGATGCAATCACCATCTGCAGTGAGCTTTGAACCTAAGAAAGTAAAATCTGTCACTGCTTATACTTCTTCCCCATCTATTTTCCAGGTCCTGTTGCCATGATCTTGGTTTTCTTTATATTGAGTCTCAAGCCAGCTTTTGCACTTTCTTCTTTCAACCTAATTAGGAGCTTTTTAAAGTCCTCCTCACTTTCTGCCATTAGGGTGGTATCATGTGCATATCTCAAATTGCTGATGTTTCTCCCAGCAATTTTGATCCCAAATTGTGATTCCTTCATCCCTGCATTGCACATTATGTGCTCTGTGTATAAGTTGAATAAGCAGGGTAATAAGATGCAGCCTTGTCTTACTCTTTTTCCTATTCCAAACCACTCTGTCATTCCGTATTCTGTCCTAACTGTTACTTCTTGACTCATGTACAGATTTCTCATGAGGCATATAAGGTGTTCTGGTATTCCCATATCTTTAATTACTTGCCACATTTTGTTGTGGTCCACACAGTCAAAGGCCGTTGTGTAGTCAATAAAACACAAGTAGACTTGTTTCTGATATTCCTTTATTTTCTCCATGATCCAACGTATGTTGGCAATGTGGTCTCTAGTCCCCCTGCCTCTTCTGAACCCCGCCTGCACTTCTGGTAATTCTCTCTCCACGTGCTGCTACAGTCTATCCTGTATTATCTTGAGCATCACCTTGCTAGCGTGTGGGATGAGCACAATTGTTCGATAATTTGAACATTATTTGGCATTACCCTTTTTGGTACTTTAAGTTACCAAACAATAATTATTTGTTACATGCTGACTTATGTGACTCAGCATACAAATGATTGTATCTATGGTGATTTAACTTGGAGCATTTTGTCTCAAAAACTCTGCTACTGGCACAAGAGGGTTTTACTTAATGCTAATTTTGATATGAATGAAAAAAATAAAAGTGATAGCAATTCTCATATATTATTCCCAGTCTGACTGACATAACTACTGGTATACCTATCAACATACTGGACATACATATATTCCACTGGAGATACATATATTTGGATGTATTTATCTAACATGCTCAGGACTCCAAGTCTTCTTAAACACTGAATTAAAAAAAGGTCTTGGAATGGTGTCTAAATTAATCCTGATAACAACAACAACAACAACAACAACAGCAGCAGCAGCAGCAGCAGCAGCAGCAAATTTATATCCTGCCCTACTCAGGAGAACCCAACTCTAGGCGGCTTACAAATAATAAAAATCATACACAATAGATACAATATAAACAGCAAATCAACGATATACAATAACCAAAATACACAACAAATAAAAATGTAACAGCATAACATCATACAATATAAAATAGGAAACAGCATATACAGTTTGTTTGTTGATGTTTGAATTTATATGACGCCCCCTCAGTTACGCTACTCAGGGCAGCTTACAAATATATCTTCAAATGTGTACATATCATATAATCAAAAAATCAACATAATAAAGCAACAAGTAAAACATAATACATATCATATACTGTAGTCAATAAAATCAACATAATAAAACAACAGGAAAATCACATTGTCCTCTTTCAGCTCTGCAGCCAGACGTTTGTGGGGCCCAGAGGTCGGAGCCTGATGTCCTTGACAGACGTCCTCGAGCTTAACTGAACTTAAAATGAATTAACCCTAAAATTTCCTTCCTATTGCCAAAATGGTTAATATACTAAGGCACACTAGTATAGGCCCATTGAATCAATAGGGATTTGGTGTGTCAATTCCTTCACAAAAGCTATTGATTCAAATAGGCCTACTCTAACTAAAACCTACTTTAAGTCTTAGTTAGAGTAGGCTTGGGATTGCAGTAGCTCAAGTGGCTAAAATGCTGACTGGAAGGCGGGAGGTCAGAAGTTCAATACCCAAATACCGCAGGACGGAATGAGCTCCAGTCTTTGTCCCATCTTCTGCCAACCTAGCAGTTCGAAAGCAAGAAATTGCAAGTAGATAAATAGGTACCACTTCGGTGGGAAAGTAAACAGTGTTCCGTGCACTCTGGTGTCTAGTCATGCCTGCCACATGACCATGGAAACATCTTCAGAAGCAGACAGCACTGGTTCTTTGGCTTTGAAACAGAGATGAGCACTGAACCCTAGGGTCGAATACGACTGGCTTTTGAGCAAGGGTGATCTTTACCTAGAGTATGTTCATTTGAGTCAATGAAATATTGACTCATTACATCTTCACTGATGCAGTGGGCATAGTTTAGTAGTCCATTTACCATGCTAAGAAATAGAATTTAGGCCTATGTTATACAAATGCCAACAACAAAAAACCCTTCTGTTTGGATCTAAGGCACAGTGTTGGCTTGGTTTTCCTCATTTCTGAGGGGCCAGACCCAGTCGGTGTGGTTGGAGGGTGAGATGTCCAGTCCTAGGCAGTTCCAATACGGGGTGCCTCAGGGCTCGGTGCTCTCACCTCTCCTATTTAATATCTACATAAAACCGCTGGGTGAGATCATCCGTTCTCATGGGGTGAGGTATCATCAGTATGCAGATGATACCCAACTGTATATCTCATCCCGTGGGGACCCTAGCGATGCAGTGGAAGTCCTTTCCAGGTGCCTGGAGGCTGTCAAGGTCTGGATGGGGGACAATGGGCTACAACTGAATCCTGGCAAGACTGAGTGGCTGTGGGTTGGGGGTCCTGTGTTATCTCGGGAACTACCAACTTTGGTTCTGGACGGGACATTCCTGCCCCAAACAGACCCGGTACATAACTTGGGGGTCCTCCTGGACTCGCGACTACTGCTCAAAGAGCAGGTGGCAGTCGTGGCCAGGATGGCCTTTGCACAACTTTGTGTGATTCGCCAGTTACGGCCGTTCCTAGATCGGGACTCCTTGCTCATTGTCACAAATGCTTGGTCACCTCCAGACTTGATTATTGTAATGCGCTCTACATGGGGCTGCCCTTGGTGACCATTCGGAGGCTTCAGCTGGTCCAGAATGCAGCTGCACGAGTAGTGTTGGGATGCAGGTGTTATGCCCGTGCCTCACCGCTGCTGAGGGAGCTGCGCTGGCTCCCAGTTTGCCTCCGGGTGCAATTCAAAGTGCTGGTTATTACCTTTAAAGCCCTTTATGGTAGTGGTCCAGGTTACTTGAGAGACCACATCGTCCCAAGGACATCTATCCGGCCCACCAGAGCGGACCGGAGAGGCTCTTTGGTTGTGCCATCAGCCAGAGAGGCGCATCTCTCTGGCACTAGAAGGAGGGCCTTCTCGGTGTCCGCTCCGGCCCTGTGGAACCTCCTCCCGATAGAGCTATGCCTGCAGATGGAGTTGCTGTCCTTTAGGAAAGGAGTGAAAACCTGACTGGCATGTCTGGTCTGGGGAGTAGATGGTTCAATTTCTACAGCCAGTTGGATGGTTTGACCCCCAGTACGTCCAAGTTATAATACCTAGCTTTTAATTAAGTTTTTAAGCTTTTTAAAGTTTTTAATTTTTTAAAGTGTTTTTAAAACTGTTGGAAATCGCACTGGGTCCCTTCGGAGAGGAGGACAATAAACAAATATAAATAAATAAATAAATAAATTTTATGTCCACCTCTAAGTAAAACAAATAACACAAATGAATGCTTACTCCATGCCACTATGTAACAATCCTACCACAACCACAATGTGTAAGGAATTCCCTATATTTATTAGCAGCCTGTCTGCTTGAAAATTGTTCTCCATTAAGTAACCTGAGAAAGTGTTGTGTTTACCATTCCTTGTTGTTTGTTGTTCAGTCGCACAGTCGACTCCGACCCTTTGCGACCCCATGGACCACCGTCCGCCAGGCACTCCTGTCCTCCACCATCCCCCTCAACTCGCTCAGCTCTGTGCCCATTGTGTCCACAATACCATCTATCCATCTCATTTTTGGCTGCCCCCTTCTTCTTTTGCCCTCAACCCTTCCAAGCATCAAGCCTTTCTCAAGCGAGTCTTCTCTTCTCATTTGATGTCCAAAGTACCTTAGCTTCATCGTTACTATTCGCCCTTCTAAGGAGCAGTCAGGGTTAATTTCTTCTAAGATTGACATTTGTTCTCCTTGCTGTCCAGGGGACTCTCAAAACTCTCCTCCAACACCACATCTCAAAGGCATCTATTCTTCTGCGCTCAGCTTTCCTAATGGTCCAGCTCTCACAACCATACTTTGCCACAGGGAATACCATTGCTTTGACTATACGAATTTTTATTTGCAATTTGATGTCTCTGCTTTTCACTATGCTCCCCAGGTTTCTCATCGCTTGTCTCCCAAGAATCAGTCGCCTTTTTATTTCATGGCTGCAATCACCATCTGCAGTGAGCTTTGATCCTAGGAAAGTAAAATCTGTCACTGCTTCTACTTCTTCCCCATCTATTTTCCAGGTACTGATAGGGCCTGTTGCCATGATCTTTGTTTTCTTTATATTGAATCTCAAACCAGCTTTTTCACTCTCTTCTTTCAACCTAATCAGGAGCTTCTTTAGGTCCTCCTCACTTTCTGCCATCAGGGTTGTATCATCTACATATCTCAAATTATTGATGTTTCTCCCAGCAATTTTGATCCTTACAACCCTGCAATTTGAGAAATTTAATCTAGTCTGTACAGAAATGGAAGTTAATAATCTATCTATGATGCTCTCTCTCCTCATACACAATCTACCTTTTCTGCTTTGAGGCACTACTATTGTCATCTTTACTAAAACTGGCAGAATATATCTTGTCCATCTGACCCAAATACCTGTGATATTATAGCTAGTTGTGCTGCATGACAATCTTAAGAAATGATGAGCAAATAGTTCAGGAACACAAATAGCAGCTGTATACAGAGTCAGATCACTAGCGCATCTAGTCTAGGTGTGTCCAAACTACAGCCTGTGGGACGGATCCGACACCCTATGCCAGTGGTTCCCAACAAGGGGTACACAGCCCACTAGTGGACTTCAATTCCCAGAAGCCTTAGTCAGTACATTGCCTGATCAGTGCTTTGGGAAAATGACTTAGGCTTCTGGGAATTGAAGTCCAAAAATCAGCATTTAGGAAACACTGCCCTATGCCAATTCATTCAGCCCATGAAGCCCTTGTCACTCCCAGAAACAGAAGTAAAACGTGATCATATTTCCGCTTCCGGGAGCGATGAGGGGGGTGTAGGCTGGATGAATTGGTGTTGGGGGCCGGATCCAGTCCACAGGACATAGTGATAGGCCCACTGAACCATGGGACCAGCCCATGGCCAGGAAGGTTTGGGCACCCCTGATCTAGTCCAACCAAAATTTTTGGCAGCATTCTTCCCCAGCCCTACCTGGATTCCTAGAATTCCCTGGCAGTCTCCAACCTAAGTAGAGGCCTAATCCTGCCTAGTTTCCAAATCCAAATGAGACCCAGTATATTCAGGACAATATGGTTGTTTTTATTTAAAAATAAATAATAAACAAATAAAAAGATAAGACAGATGAGCCAACTGGAACATATTCTCTGAAAGAGAAAACCAATCTAGGCCAACACTGATAAGAGTAACAAACAAAAATCTATCTACAGTACCTATGAAGCCAAGGCAATGCATGGCAGTCCTGAAGGTGTCAAGCTATTTCACAATGTTAAACTGAGATAGCTTGAGGCACAAGTTCTGTTGTTAGCAAAACAATGGCAGGTTTACTATAGGTTTAGCATCTGACCAGCCACCACAGAAAAGAGATGAATTATCAGATTCATGAAGCATTCCTTCCCTATTTTATAGGGCAGTGATGGTGAACCTTGGCACTCCAGCTGTTGCTGAACTTAAATTCCCAGAAGCGCTGATCAGCATGCCAAGGTTCACCATCACTGTTATAAGGTTTGTCCAATAAAAAAAGTCACATTGGAACAGACTAACCCAAATCTACAATCCAGTGGTGGAGGTCTAAAAGATCAAGGAAGTATTTAGAAAGGATGTTGTGTACTTGTTTGCCTATTTCTAGTGAAAACAAGAGCACGGGGCAACAAAATATCTTCTGACCTGTTTAATGGTGGAAAATCCTACCAAATTCCAAACAGCTGGTCAAGATACATGTCTTCTATGAAAAAGACTGAAAAACTATTAGAAGCATTGTTTCTGTCTGTCACAATGATCATATACATAGCCAGATTTCTCAAATTATTTGTCTTTTAAGAGATTCCAGTGTGTTAAGGATCAAAATAAGGAATAATCTTGTTGGTGATGTATGCATGCAAGAGCTAAATTGCACGACACTGTGGCAAATTCCATGGTTACCAGCCGCATGAAATGTACTTGTTGCACTACTGGACATACATCTTGCAATTTGATCAGTGCCACATTAGTTAGTGGGAATTTGCTGCAAGAAGTTTTACAATTTAACTTAAATATAAATCACCTGCAGGATTCTGACCATTGTTTCATCTGATAGTATTATTTGCATGTATTATTTCTCTCTTATTGTGTCACAGAATGAGGACAGAAACTTTACAGTCTCAAGTTATCCACAAGTTTCTTCCATGTAGAATAGCAACAGCAAGTACCAGATTACAACTGGCTGAAAAAGGGATGTATGATTTGCTCAATATCAATTTGAATTCAGTAGTCAGTCTTTTCTGGTAAACTTCTAATCAACCATAGAATCAAATCCAAAATAGAGAGAAATTGTAGTATTTCAACTGCCAAGGCTCTTTTACTTAACAATTATCTAATATTACTTACTTATAGGAGCTATTCTGTTTATATTAAATATGGAAAAACTCAAAGAAGTCCCTTATCAAGAAAAGAAAGAAAATTTAATTGACTTAAATTATTCCTGGCTAATAATGTCTGAGATCCTGAATCATGAGAAATTAAGATGAAACCCAGCATCACATTAGTATATGCAACATGTGCAGAAGATACCTAAAATATCTAGTCATTTCATTGCTGAAGCCCATCCTAATGCTGTAAAACCATACATTTATGAGCAACAAAGGCCTGTAATATGAATAAAACCTTTCTTAAAAGACTAAAAACGGTTTTGCTTTACCTTTAACGTCTACAACATTAAAAGCCTGACAATATGTTTAAAAAGATGTTTCGCATACAAAATTTTGAAAAATCATAAAATCAGTTGAATCTCCATTACAAGAATCCTTAATTTGAAGAAAAGAACATCACTATGGCAGCAAAAAACAACTGACATATGGTGTACAAGTCTAGGAAGAAAAGAACACAGTGCTTCCTTGTAGCCATAACCATGTTCAGACAACATTAATGTTCTGTTTTGTACATGCAAATTGAGACTGACTTAATCCAACGTCAAGGTCTGGCTGCACTTTCATCACATGGTTGATAGTAGCACTACCTACAATACTATAATCTGCATTGTTTCTTGTTTTTGAATCATCTGGAATATAATCAGAATAAATACCCTCCTAAACTGTTTCAGACAAAACACAGGAGAAAAAAATCTTTACAGCCTTTCATTTCCTATCTAGCAGTTGAGAACCGTTCCCCTCTACAAACAAGGCCTATTCTCTTCAGGATGCATAATACCAAATCCTGGCCTTGTAAAGCATTAATGACTACAAACAGCACAAAGTCTTAAAAGCAAAAAAATCACACATACACAACAGAAAATCTTCACAAATTGCACACTGAGAGCATTCAACTGAAGGCACATTCAGTCATGTTCTTACCATGTTCATAACATGCAATAAACCTCCATTTTCAGAAGAACCAAAGGTACCAGGAAAGAAATAAAATTTATAAGAGATTTACCAGGATCAAAGTCAGGGATGCGTGCCTGATAGTCTGCTCCGACCCTCATTCCTACATCTGCAAAGGAAGAAAAAATAAATGCATCATTTAAAGGGGGAGGGGGGGAGAAACAGCCCCACTTCAAGGATGAAAGTGTGATATTTAAACAATACAACTGTTTAGACTGGGATGTAGAAGCATCACAATCAATCCAATCCCACCCCACCTGTGCAGGTAAAATTGGATCACATCCTTCACCAAGTGAACAAGAGTAAAAGGGGGGGGGGACAAATAACTCCCTCCTTTACACCCACCCACCCACATACACACACGGAAAAAGAAAAATCTACTTCCCCTTCACACTTCAGGTAGCAGAAATTTCCAAAAGGTGAATAATTTTTTTAAAAATCCCAAAATAAACCCTCCCTTTACTTTATTGTGCTGACCCTACAATCACCAGGGCATGCCTCTAGTCAACGAAGACAGACAGACAGAAAGAAAGGAAAAGAGCTCCAAGCTGCAGGCAGGCAGTGCTTGTTCACCGCCATCCCTTTCTCTTTCAGACACACTCGCTTGTAACGCTTGACACTACTGATTGTGTCCAGCAGGAATATACACCTAAAGCTGTAATGCAACGCCAAGCCTCGCCTTTGGTGGTGGCAGCTTCATTTACACACGTGTGCCCATTGTGAGAAAAAAAATCACACCCACTCGAACACGGGATGGAGAGACGGACCCACAAGACAGACAGGGCACGCGCATGGGAAGCAGACAGGGAGCGCGCCTGCTCTCTTCACACACATACTGTGTAAACACATTCACACAGCAGCTCTCTTACCAGCCACACTCTTTTGCACGATCACGCACACTCACTCACTCACCCCCTATTCACAAACACACACACCAACTCACACACGTTTGCGTCCGTCACACACCAGCCACTTTTGCACGAATACGCGCACACTCACCCCAATTTACAAACACACGCGCGCGCGCACCCATTCACTTTTAACTCCCTCGCACACCAGCTCTCTCGTCAGCCGCACACTTTTGCACGAAAGCACACACACACACACACACATTCAACCCCAATTTGCACGCGCACACACTCTCACACGTCCGTAGTTTTTGCCTCCCACCCACACACGCCAGCGCTCTCTCGCCGGCCACACTTTTGCACGCTAGCGCACTCATTCACTGGCTATATCTACACACGCACACGTGAACACACAAATGCAGGCTCTCCTAAGACCTAAGCCAAGGCAGTGGCCGCCCAGCTGGGAAGCGACTACTGTAACTAGGCCCGAGCCCACCCCTGCCGTGGAGGAGGAAAAGGGGGAAGCTCGTACCGTGCTCGTCTCCACTGTCGCCGCCGCCGCCTCCACCACCAGCGCCGCTACCGCTGCCGCCGCCGGCCTCCGACTCGGAGAAATGATGCCCGTTGGAACCGGGGCTGCCGCCGCCGCCATTCTTGGCGCTGCTATAACTGGGGGCCGCTCTACTCTTGGCGGTGGCCAGGAGCTCGGCCCCTTTCTCCATCATGCCCGGCATGACGGCGACCAAGGCGAAGAGAGGGAGGGGGGGACGGCGGGCAGCGGCTGCTGTGGAAGTCTGTGTGTGTGTGTGTGTGAAGTTAATATGGAGCCGCCATGTTGGTGCCCCTTCCTTCCCCCCCCCGCCGTCCCCCACCGACCCACCCCCACCCCCGCGGCTCAGGCCGCCGCGGCGCCGGCGCCTCCTCCCTCTTCTTCTTCGCAGTTTCTCACTCCCCCCACTTTAAACAGCGCCACTCTCCGCCGCCGCCCACGGGTCGGGGATCCCTCCGCGGCGGCCCAGCCGGATCTTCTAGCCTCGCACGTCGGAGGCGTGAGGGAAAGCGGCGAGGCCCGTCTTATTATGCCGCGGCGCCATGGCTGGCTTTTCAGTCTCTGAGGGTGGGTGGGTGGGTGGGGGGTGACCGTTGTGCGGCGGTGGCGTAGCAACTCATGATGAGGGAAGGATTTTTTAGAGGCTCGAGACCTGAGTGCTGGTTGACAGAGTGAGCTCCCGTCTCTGCCCCTGCTCCTGCCGACCTAGCAGATCGAAAGCTAAGAAATTGCAAGTACTGTAGGTGCTGCTTCAGTGGAAAAGGTAACAGCGTTCTGTGCGCTCCAACCGTCAAGTCATGCCTGCCACATGACCATCATAGAAATGTCTGCAAACGCAGACAGCGCTGCGTCTTTGGCTGTAAATGGAGATGAGCACAGAACCCTATAGTTGGATACGACTGGCTTTTCGTGAGGGATATAGAACAGAGGCGTTTCTTCCTCAGCCTGGATGGGCAGGAAACAGGTCACCCTTGCTAGAAAGCCAGTAGTATCCGACTCTAGGGGGTATTGCTCATCTCTCTTTGCAGCTAAAGAGCAAGCACTGTCTGCATCTGAAGATGTCTCTGTGGTCATGTGGGTGACACAGGTAGATGCACCAAACATGTTACCTTTCCTGCGGAAGCAGTACCTATTTATCTTCTTGCAGTTTCTTGCTTTCAAACTGCTAGGTTGGCATGAACTGGGACAGAGACAGGAGCTCACTCTGTCTGCAGCACTCAGTTCTCAAACTGCTGACCTGCCAACCTTCCAGTCGTCAAGTCCAGCATCTTAACAACTAAGCCACTGCAGTCCCACAAGCTACTAGCATTTTAGTTTACTCATTCAAAGAAGACCCACTGAGGACTTCTGTGCATCTTTGATGATGGTGGTGCACTGTCAAGTCATTTCTGATTTACGGTGACTTTCTAGGGTTTTCTAGATAGAAAATACAATACTGTACTTAGAAGTAAAAATTTTTGAAGTAAGAGTCGTGTTGGTCTATGCAAGCATATCCAAGCGTAAATTTGAGAGTTTTAGGGAATGTTTTTATGTCTTTGTTGTTTTCTATGATATGTAAAGTCACCTCGGTGAGGAGGGCGGTAGATAAATATGAATGAATAATAACAACAAAAAGAACAAAACATGGCACCTTAAAGACTAACTCATGTACAGTACTGTATTTAAATGTGAGCTTTGGCTGTAAACAGATGAGCACTGATCCCTAGAGTTGGATATGACTGTCTTTGGAGCAAGGAAGACCTTTGCCTAAATACGCCAAGCCTTATATATAGGCAGTGCTCCCCAGTTTAAAAACAGCGTCTAACCCTAACTTAAGATCATCTATGAACAATTTAAAATAGCAGAGCTCAATCATGACAGGCCGTCGTATCTGAAGAATACTTTCACAGTACCTTTCGGTCTTCCATTTTCCAAGCTAAATATTTCTAGCTTCCTCAAATGTTCCTCACAAGGCCTCCCCCCTCCCCCATTTTCATCTCTGGAAATTGTCTTGTCAATATTGCTCTCCAAAAATGCTGCCCAGAACTGGACACAGCAATTCAAATGAGATCAGACTGATGCAGGATAGACTGGTGCTAGTGCTTCTCTTGTATCTGGCTATTACATCTCTTGGATCTAGTTGGTTCTAACTGGTTCTTCTTTCAATAACATGTATAACTACATAGTTTAATGAAAAATAGCGTATATTGTGGTATAGCTGTATGACTGTCCTGTAACTATAAAGGTAAAGGTCATCCTTGTTTGAAAGCCAGTTGTATTCGACTAGGGTTCCAGTACTCGTCTCTCTTTACAGCCAAAGAGCTAGTGCTATCTGCATCTGCAGACATTTCCATGGACATGTGGCAGGCATGACTAGACAGTGGAGTGCACCCCTGCCAATTTTTGTGTTTTTCTCCTACCAGGACTTTCTGGAGAACACAGCCATCCACTCTGAGATTTCCCAGAACCTCCCTGAGAATCAGATGCTGCTAGAGATTAGACTTTTATGATTTAATGAATGAATGAATAAAAGAGGCTCTTTTTTCTCTTTTTAAAACTTTGTGTTAAATGAAAGAGGACACAAAAAATTAATTGTTTTTCATGTTTTGCTTCCACTCTCTCCCATCCCACATTGTTGTTGTTCAGTCGATTCTGACCCTTTGCAACCCCATGGACCATTGTCTGCCAGGCACCTCTGTCCTTCACCATCTTCCTCAAGCTGCCCAGTTCTTGCCCATTGGTCTACAATACCATCTAGCCATCTCATTTTTGGCTGTCCCCTTCTTTCGCCCTCCACCTTTCCCAGCATCAAGTTCTTCTCAAGTGAATCCTTTCTTCTCATTTGATGTCCAAAGTACTTTAGCTTCGTCTATACTATTTGTCCTTCTAAGGAGCAGTCAGAGTTGATTTCTTCTAAGATCGACATTTGTTCTCGCTGTCTAGGGGACTCTTAAAACTCTCCTCCAACACCACATTTCAAAGGCATCTATTCTTCTGTGCTCAGCTTTCCTTATGGTCCAGCTCTCACAACCATACATTACCACTGGGAATACCATTGCTTTGACTATGCGGACCTTTGTTTGCAAGGTGATGTCTCTGCTTTTAACTATGTTCCCCAAATTTATCATCGCTTGTCTCCCAAGAATTAGTCTCCTTTTTATTTCATGGCTGCAATCTCCATCTGCAGTGACCTTTGATCCTAAGAAAGTAAAGTTTGTCACTTCTTCTACTTCTTTCCTATCTATTTTCCAGGTGCTGATAGGGCCTGTTGCCATTATCTTGGTTTTCTTGATGTTGAATATCAAGCCAGCTTTTACACTCTCTTCTTTCAACTTAAGCAGCAGCTTCTTTAGGTCTTCCTCACTTTCTGCCATTAGGGTAGTAGTATCACCTGCATATTTATTTATTTATTCTTTATTATTTTATTCTTCAAATTTATACCCCGCCTCGCTCAGGCAAGCCTGACTCTAGGCGGCATTATACAAAAACAAAACAATATCCCACCAACCCCCCCCCCATCGAGTCCTCCACAGCCGCCCCAAGACCCCCAAGTTCTCTCCCCTCGGGGCCAAATGGCCGAGGGAGGCCCCCCATCCTCCTCCCGGCCGGTGACGGAGGCCGGGAGGGCGCAGCGGCGGCGGCGGCGTCTGTTGCGCGGCGGCGGCGGCGGCGTTGCTTCGGGCCTCCCCTGGCCGAGGGAGGCCCCTTTTATCATCCTCCCGGCCGGTGACGGAGGCCGGGAGGGCGCAGCGGCGGCGGCGGCGTCTGTTGCGCGGCGGCGGCGGCGGCGTTGCTTCGGGCCTCCCCTGGCCGAGGGAGGCCCCTTTTATCATCCTCCCGGCCGGTGACGGAGGCCGGGAGGGCGCAGCGGCGGCGGCGGCGTCTGTTGCGCAGCGGCGGCGGCGGCGTTGCTTCGGGCCTCCCCTGGCCGAGGGAGGCCCCTTTTATCATCCTCCCGGCCGGTGACGGAGGCCGGGAGGGCGCAGCGGCGGCGTCTATTGCGCGGCGGCGGCGGCGGCGTTGCTTCGGGCCTCCCCTGGCCGAGGGAGGCCCCTTTTATCATCCTCCCGGCCGGTGACGGAGGCCGGGAGGGCGCAGCGGCGGCGGCGGCGTCTGTTGCGCGGCGGCGGCGGCGGCGTTGCTTCGGGCCTCCCCTGGCCGAGGGAGGCCCCTTTTATCATCCTCCCGGCCGGTGACGGAGGCCGGGAGGGCGCAGCGGCGGCGTCTATTGCGCGGCGGCGGCGGCGGCGTTGCTTCGGGCCTCCCCTGGCCGAGGGAGGCCCCTTTTATCATCCTCCCGGCCGGTGACGGAGGCCGGGAGGGCGCAGCATATCTCAAATTGTTGATGTTTCTCCCAGCAATTTTGATTCCAACTTGTGATTTGTCCATCCCTGCATTGCACATTATGTGCTTTGTATATAAGCTGAATAAGCAGGGTGATGAGATGCAGCCTTGTCTTACTCTTTTTCGTATTCCAAACCACTCTGTCATTCTGTATTCTGTCCTAACTGTTGCTTCTTGACTCATGTACAGATTTCCCATGAGGCATATAAGGTGTTCTGGTATTCCCATATCTTTAATTACTTGCCACATTTTGTTGTGGTCCACAAAGTCAAAGGCCTCAGTGTAATCAATGAAACAGAAGTAGATTTGTTTCTGATATTCCTTTATTTTCTCCATGATCCAACGTATGTTGGCAATGTGGTCTCTAGTTCCCCTGCCTCTTCAGAAACCAGCTTGCACTTCTGGTAATTCTCTCTCCATGTGCTGCTGAAGTCTATCCTGTATTATCTTGAACATAACCTGGCTAGCATGTGAGATGAGTGCAATTGTTTGATAATTTGAACATTCTTTGGCATTCCCTTTTTGGGAATTGGAACATAAACTGATCTTTTCCAATCCTGTGGCCATTGTTGTGTTTTCCAAATCTGCTTGCATATTGAATGCAATACTTTAAGTCCATCATATTTTAGGGCTTTGAAAAATTCAGCTTGGATACCTTCATCTCTACTGGCTTTGTTGTTTGCAGTGCATTTTAGGGTCTTCCTGGCTTCACTCTCTAGGACAGTGATGGCGAACCTTTTAGAAACCGAGTGTCCATAGTGCAACCCAAAACCCACTTATTTATCACAAAGTGCCAACACAGCAACAGGGGAGGAAGGAAATGCTCCCACTCGGCTGCTGGACAGAGGGGTAAGGCAAACTCTGTGCTGTGGGGAGGGAAGAAGTGCTCCCATTGGGCTGCTTGGCAGAGGGACAGAGCAAACTCTGTGCTGGGGTGACTGCATGGGTGCCCACAGAAAGGCCTCTGAGTGCTACCTCTGGCATGTGTGCCATACGTTTGCCACCACTGCTCTAGGATGTCTGGCTCAAGTTCAATGTTCTCATCATTGTGATTATCAGGGGTATTGAGGTCCTTTTTGTAGAGTTCCTCTGTGTACTTTTTTCATCTTTTCTTAATCTCTTCTGCATCAGCTAACTCCTTGCCATTTTTGTCCTTTATCATGGTCATTTTCACTATAAATGTTCCCTTGATTTCCCCAATTTTTCTGAAAAGATCTCTAGTCCTTCCCCTTATGTTGTTTTCCTCTATTTCTCTGCACTGCTCATTTAAGAAGGTTTCCTTATCTCTCCTTGCTTTTCTTTGAAAGTCTGTATTAAATTGATTGTATTTTTTCCTTTCTCCTTTACCTTTTAGATTTCTTCTTTCCTCTGCTATTCTAAGAGCCACATCAGACAACACTTTGTTTTCTTACACTTCTTTTCTTTTGGTATGGTTTTACTTGCTGTCTTCTGTATGATGTCCGGAACCTCTGTCCATAATTCTTCTGGCACTCTGTCTATCAAGTCTAAACCATTAAATCTGTTCCACACCTCCACCGTGTATTTCTTAGGGATGTTGTATAGGTCATACCTGTCTGGCCTAATTATTTTCCCTATTTTCTTTAGTCTAAGGCTGAATTTTGCAATCAGTAGATTGTGATCCGAGCCACAGTCTGCTCCAGGTCTTGTTTTTGCTGACTGTATGGAGGTTCTCCATCTTTGGCTGCAGAGTATGTAATCAATCTGGTTTTGATGTTGGCTATCTGGTGATGTCCATGTGTAAAGTTGCCTCTTGTGTTGCTGGAAGAGGGTATTTGCTATGACCAGTGTGTTTTCTTGGCAGAACTCTATTAGCCTTTGCCCTGCTTCATTCTGTATCCCAAGACCAAAGATAAAAGTCATCCTTGCTCAAAAGCCAGTTGTATCTGACTCTAGGGTTCAGTGCTCATCTCTGTTTATAGTTAAAGAGCCAGCACTGTCCATGTCTGCAGACCTTTCCGTGGTGTTCTATAACTATACAAATAACTAAAACGTTGCCATTATATCACAATAAAATTGAGTTACAAATAGTGTCAGAGGAGGAATATCACACAGTTGAAATGCTGTGTTTAAAGCTGCTCCCTTGAATTTTTTTGCAAGTACTAAAGCAATAAGAACAAAGCAATATTTTTCCAGAAAGTCTCTGAAAGAAATACTTGTGTTACATTTGAAAAAAGAGAAACAAAAACATCCTTCTTTTTCTGTCTTGGAATTATAACTGTAACAAATTGATCAGAATCTTGTTGCTAATCCATGGTTGTGTAAAATAATTCCCTCTATGCTTCCTCACAGGGCAGGGGAATGTGGGGTAGAACTAGTAAAAGTCTTAAGAATCTTAAAACTGATAAAACTACTACTGTAAAAGCTCTTGAAAGTTATAAGTCCGTTCCTACTAGATGACAACATATAAAGGGAAATCACCTACAACTTCTTGGTGACAAACTGCTGCTTATTAACAAGGTGCTAGTTCAGTAGTGGGATCAAAAAAATTTTACTACCACACTGTGGGCATGATATGGTGGGTGTGGCAAGGGGAGGGAAACCTGCATTGCACCTGAATTAGGACTACTTTATTTCAAAAATTGGATGGGCGGCGCCAGCCAGAATGTCTGCTACCGGTTCTTGCAAACTGGTGCGAACCTGCTGATGCCCACCACTGTGCTAGTTGCATTTTCGTGCACATGCCAGACACATGCTTGGAAACACAACACTTCACTATCACTAAGAGTGATAGGAGTTTTCTAACATAAATGTAAACCAATAGAATTCTGGCCATTGCTTTTTAAAAGCATGTTAGAAAGGGTGTGAAATACTGTATTTTTAACTGGTGATGTTTTATCAAAGCCAAATTAATAGTGCTTTGCATAGTACTGATGGGGAACAATTATTTTATGTAGTGATTTAGCCCTCCTATTGAACATCTTGACATCTTTTCAGATGAATTCCAGTTGAATCGTGCTGAACTTTTTCAGTGTGGAAAATGTCAGTGACTCCTTACATTTTTGTATCTCATGTTTGTGAATATCTGATATACTCCCTTGGCAGTTTCTGTGTATTTCTGCTTTTAATGACTGTTTTTCATATACAGTATTGGTTCTTTTATGCTGTTTAGTTTATATTGAAGGGAGAAGGGCATTGCTGATTGACTGTATAATGCTAATAGGCATGCAGGTGAAGGGCAGTTGTAATACAATTCCAGACAATGGTGGGAGGGAATCATATAGGTCAGTGCTTGTTTAGCACATAGAAAGCTAGGGGGTCAGGGTGAAGGACTATCTCTGTCTTTTCCTTCTACCATGCTGATGTCCTGAGTGTTGTGATATTTCCACCACACACACCCCATGGAGAAATGAAATAGAAGCCCCACCACTACCTTAAGTGTTACATGCCTCAGTGAAGGCACAGTTTTTATAACAATATTTGTATATAGTTTTTTAAAATGTATATACTGTACTGCCTTCCTGCTGTTGTCAAGTCAGAAAAAGCTTATACTGAACCTGATAGGACTTTTAAAGTAAGTGAAATATATAAGTAGTGGTGTTACCAATATCTATTGGGGAACTTAGGTTATGCCTCTTAGTAGCAGAGTATGAGGTTTTTTTAAAACTCAAAATTTTTACTACCCCACTGTGACATCATCACAGTGTGGGCAGAGCTAACATCATGATGTCATGGGTGGGGCCAAAGAAAAAATAAAAATAAAATAATAAAATAAAATAAAAATAAGCACACACACACACACCTCAACCCACCCACCCACCCACAACACAAACCCGTAAATAAATAAATAAATTACATTAAAATACACCCACCCACCCAAACACTCACCCACCCACCCCAAACATAAATCAACCCACCCACCTACCCACCCCAAACACAAACCCGTCTCTTAGTATTAGTGCCTGGGCAGCACCATGTTGCAAGATGGATATGGTCATCGTACCAGTTATAGGATAATATGCCTTAATGTAAATGTAAAACAGCTGTACCTCCTTAAGGGTTCTCCAATTGGAACAGCAATTGGAACAGCACAGGTGTAGCTTATTGATGAGGTAACTCCAAGACTTGGCTTAAAAACCTCAAGCCAGGGCGCCAGGCCTGCCAGTTGCCAGGCCTTTTTAGGAACTGTGGTAGTACGTCCATATAGGTAAAGGTATTAAATACACATTAAAATACACACAGACACACCACATCCAAAGGTGAGTGACTTACCCTGGGGAGCAGGCTATAGGGAGCTTCAGGCTAGCAGCTTCTCTTCCTCCTCCCCTCTTGGGAGGACAGCAAGGAGGCCATGCGTACGTGCCAAGCACTGTATATGCGCCAAGCTCCACCCACACAAGTGCTTGGCGTGCATGCGCAGTGGGGGAACCAGTCAAAAGGTAAGCCCCGAAGGCGGAGTCAAGATGGCGTAGAGGAAACAGCGAATTTCGCTCCCTCTGCTGCGAATGTGTATAACATTAATGTGATCTGATGAGAACTGTGGACTATTTAAATTAAAAAAGGGTTCGCCCGTGTCCCTGGGAGAGAAGATACTTAGCGGAGGCTGTGTGGGAAGGAGGAGTTCGTGGAAAAGAGCCCGGGAGAACGCGCTCCGGACGGCGTGGAGGCTGGGATCCTCGGAAGGGGATCGCGGTCCCGGTCGCTGTCCGTCGAGCCGATTGGGGGCAAAAACTTTCCTTCTTCAGACGGTGAAGACTGCGGCACTGGAGTCGTCCCCAGAGAGACGGATGCGTGGGTGAGCGGAGAGAGTGTAGCCGAACCGAGGCTTGGGGACAGACGGGGTGCCGGTGAGACGGAGGTTGGCGTGCGCCTCCCGGAGAGGCTGAGAACATCGGGAGAGGATCACGAGCCGTGAGCAGGGTTGAAAGGGGCTGGCTGTGGAGAAGAATGAATGTGTGCTAGCTGGAGGATTGGAGGAAAGGACTGAAGAGAGTGTGGAGGGGATAAAGCTGGGCTTTTAAAAGACGAAGAAGTTGCTATTCGGGAGGGAGAGAAAATCAGGCACGGAGGAGCAGATAATTAAACTTGTTGGAGTATTTTCATTTCCTCTTCCCCCCCCCTCTCTCTTTTTTGGTCGATCTTCAAAGAAAAAAAGGGCTGTGTTACTGACAAAGAGATTGGAGTTTCTGGGATTAATGGCGGACGATAGAGGGAGCTGAAAGAGAACTGTGACGCACTTCTTTTTGGTGTTAAAACGAAACTTTATCTCATTGGCCTGCGCACAGGAGGTTTTGTGGTGGGAAAAGTGCCTTTCGAACACAGTTAGCAGATTCACCGCCTTGCTGTTTGTTTGGTTGTTTTGTCCTCCTGACGGCGATTGCCGGCTCCTTGGAACTTTTTTGACAAGGACCTGGTAAAGTGTAACAGCTCGGATCTGGGGACTTGACTGTTTTACGTTTGGAACTATATGTACATGTGTTCTTTTGCCTGAACTGACTGGGATTAAGTGCCTGTTTAGATCTGACTTTGAAGAACTCTCTTTCCCTCACTTTCTTCCTTCATTGTAAAATTTGTTGAACAAAGATACTGGGGTGTTTGTTAGGAAGGGAGGAAGGAAACATGGAGGAGGTTGTTAAACCAAAAGGTCGGAAAGGCAGGAAGGGCAAGGAACAAGAAGAGGAGGAGAGACACACACCATCACCTAATACAGAAGAGACAGCAACAAGTTCTACAGCCACAGACCAGGTGGGCTCCCTTGACCTGGCCCAAAGAATGGATAATATGACTATAATCCTTCAACAATTGCAGGCAACGATGCAAAAATTGGATGAGAATCAAACAAAATTGAATAAAACTGTGGAGGCCAACAGTGAGGAAATGAAGAAGGATAGGGAACTGGCCAGGCTGCAATATGAAAGCCTGGCCAAATCCCTTACAGATGTGAAGAAGGATGTGACTGTGAATACACAAAGAATCGATGAGATTACAAAGACCATGAATAAGGAAGTTAAACATGCCATCATATCAGTAAATGAGCTTTATATTCAAGAACATATTTTGGAAGATAAGATGATGGCGCAGGAGCAAAGAATGATGATGATGGAAGAGGGGTGGAGAAAATCCAACATACTGATCCGTCATATGATTGAGAGGACGCCAGACAAGCTGAAAGAGAGAGTAGTGGAATGGTTGAACTCACTCAAAATGGGCAAAGAATTCGGATTAGATGATATTGGTGCTGTATATAGGGTGGGTGGAAGGAGAGATAAGAAGACACCTAGGAATGTTTTAGTTAAATTTGCAAATTGGGCGGACAAATTGAAAGTGATGTCTTTTATCAGACAAGCTGGGTCTGGCGTCCTAAAAATAGATGGAGTAGACGTGGAGGTCTATAATGACATAGCGCCCCAAGAGAGGAAGTGGAAGTACACGATGAAACCTGTCACAAAATTGTTGATTGCAAAAGGTGTTAAGTATGTTTGGCGATTTCCACAGCAGTTGAGATTCTTTTATGACAAAAAATGGCATATGCTGGATGTAAACATGGATGCATTGTTGTATTTAACACAAATTGGTCTGATTAAGGAAGCTGATGCGGATTGGATAGTAATGAGAACAGATTTGCTAGGGTGGGTGTCATGGGACCATTGGTGGGTCGGGAGGAGGAGGGAGCAGTGGGAGGTGCAGACGTTCCAGGGACAAGCGGGGAACAGGTGGGATAAATACAATTACAAACTTAATTAAAGTCAGAGGGAGGAGGAGAATAGAAGAACTATATGCCATTTTCCTCCGGTCCCCCCCTCCCCTCTTTGGGAAACGAAGGTGGCATCGGGAAGATAGATGTGGGGAGGGTTCAAGAAGTGAGAAGACTAGGTAAGTTTTTTTCTTGTTGTTGTTATGGTTATTTTTTATTCAGTTTAACTAGTTTTTTTGTCTTATTGTATTTCGTTGGGGTTTTATTAGGGAGCATGTCCGGGGAGGTAAATAAAATGATGGGTGTGGACCTTAACATAAATGGTTAAGTCATTGAAAGTTGTGACGTGGAATGTGAAGGGGGCAGGGAACGCCCTGAAAAGAAAGAGGTTGCAGATATCGCTTAATAAAGATAGGGCTGATGTAATTTTTTTGCAAGAGACCCATCAAAAATCCGTAGATGTCAATAATTTGGCGGTGAGGGGAATTGAAATATATGAAAAGGCATATGGGACGTCTAAATCCAGGGGAGTCGCAACTCTGATTTCGGAAAAATTGGGGTTTACGGTGAATAAGATCATAGCTGATCCAGAAGGAAGATACTTATTAATCAAAGGAAAAATTGAGGAAGAAGAGATAACATTGGCTAACATCTATGCTCCAAATGATAAACAGCAGGAATTTATAGACAAAATGGGAAAAATATTGAAGGAGGAAGGGACGAAGAACATGGTCATAGGCGGAGATTTTAATATGATGTGTTCAGATATTGATAGCACAAGTGTAAAAAAGAGAGGTAAAAAGTACATATTAGAGGAATGGAGAAAATTAATGGGATTAAAGGATGTGTGGAGAGAGTTGAAAGCTCAAGAGAAAGAATACACATATTATTCGCATGTGCATGACATGTACTCAAGAATAGATTATATATTTGTAACAGAAGAGTTAGTAAAAAATATTGAGGATATTAAGATCGGAACATTTAGAGAATCTGACCATGCAAAAATAATTGTAGATATAAATTTTAAAGAGGATGAAAAATGTGGGTACATTTGGAGATATGATGGGAAGCTATATGGGGAGGAACTAATACGGAAGCAAGTTATGGAGAAATGGGAGGAAAGTTGGAAATTTAATGAAAATAATGAGATCAGCGGGGGAGGAGTTTGGGACACAATGAAGGCAATCTTTAGAGGGGAATCGATAAAATTAAAAAGCATTAGGAATAGGCAAATTAGAATTAGGAATCAGGAATTAGAAGGACAGTTAAAAATCTCCATTCTGAATACGCTAAAAAGAAGGATCGAAAAATATTACAAGAGATTAAAAGAATTAAGAAAGAATTGGATGGGAAAGATATTGAAAAAGTAAAGAAAGATTTGATTTTTCTTAAAAGGGAATATTTTGAATATGGCAATAAAAATTCTAGTTTATTGGCAAGAGCAGCAAGGGATAAAAAAAATAAAGGGCAAGTAGGTATATTAGTAGACAAAAATGGGAAAAGATGTAATAAAAAGAGAGAGAAGGCAGATTTGATTGAATCTTTTTATAAAAAGCTATACTCAAAAAAGGAGGTAAATTTAAGTAAATTGCGAGAGTATTTCGATCAGCAGCAAATTAAGAAGGTTACAGAGGAACACAGGAATAAAATGGAGGAAACAATATCGATTGGGGAAATTGAAGAAGTAATAAGAAAATTGAAAAAGGAGAAAGCGCCTGGGGAGGATGGGTTACCAGCGGAATTCTACAAAGATTTTATGCCATGGATGGTCCCGAGATTGTATAAGTTATATAACGGGATCTTAGGGGGAGACGCGACTCCAGACTCCTGGAATAGATCGATAATTGCATTAATTCCCAAGCCGGGCAAAAACTTAGAAAAAATTGAATCTTATAGACCTATATCTCTGATCAATCAGGATGCAAAATTTTTTACAACGATTCTAGCAAATAGATTAAATAGTTTCATAGCTGATTATATCAACGAGGATCAAGCTGGGTTTGTTAAAAATAGACACATGGCAGACCTTATAAGAAGAGTTGTGGACATATTAGATATAACGGAAAAAAGAAAGGAAAAAGTGGGTTTTCTATCATTAGATATATTCAAAGCATTTGACTCATTACAGTGGACAACGATTCATGAGATGATTAAATTATATGGATTTGGGGAAAAACTTCAAAGGGTTATTGGAGAACTGTATAAAAAAGGTACAGCAAGAGTCAAATTTAATGAAAATTATACAAGTGACATAAGATTAGAAGCGGGTACGAGGCAGGGCTGCCCCTTGTCGCCATCGTTGTTTATATTGGCTATGGAATTCTTAGCAAACGCAATTCGCCAAGACAAGGGAATAGTAGGGATAGAAGGGACTAAAGTAAGTCTTTATGCAGATGACACATTGTTGACGGTGAAACATCCAATGGAAAGTTTGGCTAAAATAAATAAACATCTGAAAGATTTTGAGGAAGTAACGGGTTTGAAAGTTAACTGGGATAAAACAGAAATGATTTTAATTAATGGGAAGAAAGAGGATGAAGAGTTAATAAAGAGGAATTACAATGTACAAATTACTCAGAAAATGAGATACTTGGGAGTAATGTTATCAAGCAAAATAGGGGAGCTTAAAGGATTGAACTATGACAGACAAAAGAAGGAAATTAAAGAGAAAATAACACAGTATAGTAAATTAAAGCTGTCATGGTTCGGAAGAATAGCTATATGTAAAATGATGCTATTACCCAAATTGAACTTTCTGTTTGATGTTTTGCCACTAAAACACACTGACAAAGAGTTGAATGAGTACCAAAATATGATCAATTGGTATTGTAATGGGAATAGAGGAGCCAGAATAACTAAGTCATTATGGTATGTCTCGCAAAAAGAGGGAGGACTGGGAATTCCAAATGTCATAAAATATTATAGAGCCTTTCAAATAAGAAATGTTATAAAAATTTTAAATAGGGAAGAAACAGTCTGGGAAAAATATGAAAGGAAAGATTTATCGAGGATGGGTAAAGCACAATTCTTATGTGAGGGAAAAGACAAAGGAAAAAAGACGGCTCAGGTTTTGATGTTGAAATCAACAATTGAGACATGGAACAGAGTGAGGAAAGAACTTACTTTAGGAACATCACCAATTCTAGAGGTGGAAGACTTTCAAGACTTCCCGATAAAAATAGATATAAAGATCAGAGATATATTGGTGAAAAATAAAGTATTACTATTAAAAGATTGGGTCAATGCTTGCATGAATCAAGAGAAAAGACATGAGCTGTATTTGCAACTTCAACTGGACTGGTTCAAGATCCTCCAGATAAACAATTGGAATAAGAATTTTTTTCGGGAAAATGGTTTAGATAGAGAATGTACGGAGTTTGAGATACTATTGGCTAAAGTTAGAAATGGAGAAATGGGAATTAAAGGGATAGTTAGCAAAGTTTATAAAATTTTGAATAAAAACCAAAATATACAAGAGGTGCTGAGAGAAAGCTGGGAACAAGAATTAGACACAAGGATAACAGCAGCAAAATGGCAAAAGATGTGGAAAAGAAAAATAATGAGAACTATATCTGTGAGAGTTAAAGAGCATAACTATAAGGTGGTATGGAAATGGTATAGGACCCCAGTCGGTTTGCACAAAATGTATAGTAACACGAGTGATATATGTTGGAGGTGTAGAAAAACAAAAGGAACGTATGAACATATGTGGTGTAGCTGTGAGGTACTTAAAATTTTTTGGGAAGGAATAAAAAAGGAAATAGAGAACATATTAGATACACAGATCGGACTGGGGTCAGAAACAATTTTATTAACAGATATAGAAGATCAAGATATGAATAAAGACAACAAAGAGTTACTGGCCATAATGCTGACTGTTGCAAGACAAGGTATTGCTAAAAAGTGGAAAAGCAATGAACAAATAAGCATACAAGATTGGTATACACAAATGTGGAATTTAGCTTTAAATGAAAAACTTACTTGGGAAATTAATTGTAGGAAAGGGAAAGTTAATAATAATAAATTCTGGAGGATCTGGGAACCTTTTATAAATTACACTCTAAAGGAAAAAAAGGGCATACCCCCTGCAAAAGACTATAATGACTTTTGGAAAGCGTGAAGGTATAAAACACCCCGGACTTTGTATATAACAGAAGGGTGATTTTTAATGATGTAATAAAAAAGGATGGGAAGAAGATTGTGTATCAAGAAAGGAGGAGAATGTAATACTAATGTTTATAGAATATGCTACATGATCTTCATAAGCTTTGATATTCTTGTAATGTTTTCATTTGTATTTTGTATTTTTGTATTTTGTATTTTTTTTAATATACCTAATAAAAAAATTAAAAAAAAAATACACACAGACACACCACATCCAAAGGTGAGTCACTTACCCTGGGGAGCAGGCTATAGGGAGCTTCAGGCTAGCAGCTTCTCTTCCTCCTCCCCTCTTGGGAGGACAGCAAGGAGGCCATGCATACGTGCCAAGCACTGTATACGCGCCAAGCTCCACCCACACAAGTGCTTGGCGTGCATGCGCAGTGGGGGAACCAGTCAAAAGGTAAGCCCCGAAGGTGGTTCCCCCCAAAAGCTGCTACCGGTTCTCCGGGACACTGGGAAAAGTTACTACTGGTTCTGGCGAACTGGTGCGAACCTGCTACATCCCATCACTGCATGCAACATTGCTATTATCGAACAGTTTGACCTGCACATGGCTGACAAGGCGTTAAGCTCCTGGACCAGCTAATAATCATGCAGAAGGCCAGAAGCAATATTTAAATAACAAAACAGGTTTATTGTAGTAGGCTTAGAGAGCAGCACTAGACAAACAATCCATGCTGTTGGTAAAACTTTTCACACACACACAGAGAGAGAGAGAATGTGTGAAGCTTCTCCCCCTAGGAGGCAAGCCAAAGCAGAGGCCTAACAAGGCTACCACCACCACCACTGCATTTCTATGTGACAATGACAAAGCCAGGATTCGAGCCCAGATCTCCTGAGTCCCAGTCTAGAGTCCCAGTCTATCACCCTGTTCACTACATCACACTAGGTATCCCATCTACTTAATGTTCTGCCTTTTTCTCATGCCTGTACCAGCAACTGAGTTCATCTTTGCTAGGTTCAAATCAAGTGTGTGCCTTCTCTCTCTCGAAATTTCCACTTGGATCATCCTTTTCTTTTATCCAACTTTTATTTTTCAGACATGACATAGCCATTATCTGGCATAGTGCTTCCCCTAGCAAGCATAAGAATAATAATATTTTTAAAAAATAAAAATTGTTCAGAGGAGGGGAGACAACAGTCACTCAGTTGAGGGACACTGATGTGATTGTGTGCCCATTGATACTCTCACAACCACTCCTTTGCATCAGATCAGGTTACCACACATGCCAGAAAGTGGGAAAAGGCAAAGCTAGCTAAACTGCTAAACTAAAATAAACTGCCCCCTGCTGGCTGAGAATAAAGGTAAAGGTTTCTCTTTCTCGAAAGCCAGTTGTATCTGACTCTAGGGTTCAGTTATCATCTCTGTTTCAAAGCCAAAGAGCCAGCGCTGTCTGCTTCTGCAGACGTTTCCGTGGTCATGTGGCAGCCATGACTAGACATCGGTGAACACAGAACGCCGTTTACCTTCCCACCAAAATGGTCCCTCTTTATCTGCTTGCAATTTCTTACTTTCAAACTGCTAGGTTGGCAGGAGCTGGAACAAAGACGGGAGCTCATTCCACCCTTCAGTACTTGGGTATCGAACTTCTGACCTCCTGCCTTCCAGTCAGCATCTTAGCCACTCGAGCCACTGCAGTCCCTGCTGGCTGAAAAGAAAGAGTCAATTCCCCAATTTTAAAAAAAACACCAGGCTTCTCCACACTTAGTTTTGCATCATGTAATCACCAGTTTTACTTCAATTTTACCTGTGACAAATCAAACACAAAACTGCAGAGTAAATGTAGTCACCCCATGAGTTGCAAGGGCTAGAATCCTGTTGGTTTTTGCTCACATTTTGCATTACTTGCTAAAATAGCATCCTCAAAGATTGTGCAATAGCAGTTACACCTTGATGCACAGTTGGGCACCCCAGTATCTCATCAATCCTAAACTGTCTTTCTCCACTCTAGGGTGGTATATTTTAGAATCCAATGATAAAAACAATAGCAGCAATAAGAATATTGATTTTTCTTTGTGAGTGTCTTTCTTCATTTGTTAAATTGGCTGTTGGTGGGAGGACCCAGATGTTGATGCCTTCCATTTATATTCTTCTGTATTTTTCTCCATCCCCTTTTCCTACAGGAAATCCATTAAGAAGGAAGAAATAGCTGTGCAAAGAATTTTGATTCATAACAGTTGGAGTCCTCCATCTGGATCCAACCTCAGTGGCAGCAAAACTAAAAGGCAAGCTGAGATAGCATCTCTATTTAAATTGTCTCTGCAAATAAAATGTCTTAACCTGACTTCTGCCTGACTTGTATCTAATTATGTACAGAGGGGGACATTTTTGAGGCTAAAGCTATATGAAGCTCAAGACAACAGAAAAAAGAATATCACTTTTGCAGAAGCGTACACAAATAAAGTTTGCCTTAAATGTTTTGTACATCCATTTTTAATTTGCATTTGGGGTATGCACTTGTGAAATATGATATTCCTCATTTACCAACAAACATAACCATGATTATGTTAAATAATTCATAAAACAGTTAAGCATGATATGAAAGGTACAATGTGCAGCCAAGTGCTTATAAAAATCAATGAGAGGAAGTTTATTTTGGTATTTCTCATCAGATGACAGATGTCTTCATAAGGATTTTTGAATGTCTTGTAATATTTGAAGATCAATATACTTTTACTGTACCACAGCCACACATATAAATAGAACTAGTGAAAATATCAATCCAGATATAATAAAGGGAAGTATTTCAAGGACACATTAATATATGTAACACACTCCTATACACAGTCTCAGTGTGGAGATATAGGCAAAGTGCAGTTCTTCCAATGCTGAACTGCAAATCCCAGCATTTGCTACATTGGCTATGCTAAGCAAGGGCTGATGAGAATGAGAATGCCAAAAACATCTGGAGGGATGCCCCTTGCCATCTTCTGCTCTGGACTAAAAACTGAGCTGAATTGGTCTGGGCAAAAACATCTCACTGTCTGCCTAATAAGAGTTCAGGAGCTAAGCCTGGTTCTTTCTGGGACGATGATCTGTACAGTACTGGAAGATCTCTAATAATCCACCTTCCCCGAAAGAATCGGAATCTACCTGAATCCCTATAAAATCCACTACTGGTAAGAGGTGACAATACTGGGTTGGCTGGATTAATAATTTCGCTTAGTATAAGGCAGTTTCCTGTAGATATGATAAGGGTTACATACAAGTTACGGGTAGAGCCATAACTATACATGTAGTTCTCCTAACACACACTCATACTTGGACACACTGGCACAGAGGCACATGAATGCTGACATGATTTCTGGTTGAAGTGGTAACCAGATCAGAGCTATTTGCACAACCTCTGTGATAATAATAATTTTGTGTCAGAAATTATTCTGGGTTGAAAGGATTTTTGCTGGAGAAACTCCACTCAGGGGATGCCCAAATGAGACTCCTTTCTTGTTCCCAAGATCTTTTCCCACTGAAGTGGTCACTATTTATCTATCTGCAATTTCTTGCTTTCGATCTGCTAAGTTGGCAGGAGCTGGGAGAGAGACAGGTGCTCATTCTGTCGTTCAGTATTCAAGTCTTAAACTGCTGACTTGCCGGCCTTCCAGCTAATAAGGCAACCTTCTTAACCATGCAGCCACTGCAGCCCCTTACCATCACTGCAGCCATCATTGCTGTCATTCATTTTTGTGTCAGAGATTACTCTGGGTTGAAAGGATTTTTGCTGGAGAAACTCTGTGATAATAATAATATGACCACAAGGCACAGCAAAGAGCCTGGGACTGCTCATGGAGTAGAGAAGCACCCTGAACCCTGAGATCCTTTGGGTTTAAACTAGTATTCATGGGGTTAAAATATTAAATTAAGATAGCAATGCTATTCAAAGTGGGCAAAAGGAAACTGAAAGTATGCATGGATTAAGTCAGAACTCTCACCAAGCATGGATTAAGTCAGAATTCTTACTTAGTACAGTGGAACCTCGATTAACAAATGGATCGGTCAACAAGAAAATCGCATAAGAAAGGAAATCCATAGAAAATAGTGGCTTGATTAACAGATTTTTTTTAATGGATTAATTGGTTTTCAATGCATTCCTGTGGGAAACTGCATTCTGGTTAAAGTATTTTGGTTTTCAATGCATTGCTATGGGAAATTGCATTCAGTGTATTCCTATGGGAAATTTGGTTAAAGTAATTTTTGCTGTAAGGAATGGCCCGGAGAATACATTAATTTTGTTAACTGAATTCTGTTGTATCTCATTTCTTCTTAGTGCAGTAATGTCACACAGAGATCCAGAAACCCATAAAAACTGGCAGGGACACAGATAAGGAACAGGTCTCCAAAATGGAACAGAGCAGGTTTGGCACAAATCTGTATGACTTTATTGGGGTATAGACCAGTGGTGGGCAGCAGCAAAAAAAAAAAAAAATCGCTACCACACTGTGGGCGGAGCCTATGTCATAGGCGGAGCCCACATCATGGGCAATCTAGTCATGCCTGCTATATGGCCATATATACATCTGCAAACACAGGCAGCACTGGCTCTTTGGCTGTAAATGGAGATGAGCACTGCACTCTAGAGTTGGATATGACTGGCTTTTGAGCAAGGGAGATCTTAAACCACTTGCAGGGACAAAACCTGATATCAAATTTGAATACCAATCAATTCAGCCCTTTGCAATTGAAACTCACACTAGCAGTGAATCCTGTATACTTGCCTCCTGGTGGCCAATCACAAAATTAAGCTAATTTACAAGATACCAGAGCTGCAAAAAGCTTGTTCTGACAGTCAGAAATGTTTGGCATTTGATGGATTTCCCTTCAGCTACAGATGAATCCTGGCAAGACTGAGTGGCTGTGGGTAAGGGGCCCTGTGTTATCCACATGTCCACAGTTACCACCTTTGGTACTGGATGGGGCTCTTTTGCCCCAAACAGACCCGGTGCATAATATAGGGGTCCTCCTGGATTCACGACTCCTGCTCGAAGAGCAGGTGGCAGTTGTGGTCAGGAGGGCTTTCGCTCAACTTCAAGTGATTCGCCAATTACGCCCATTCCTGAACCAGAACTCCTTACTTATGGTCACTCATGCACTGGTCACCTCCAGTGCACTCTACATGGGGCTGCTCTTGATGTCCATTTGAAGGCTGCAACTGATGCAAAATGCATTTCCCCACATGGTGATGGTGTGTGGGCATTATACTCATGCTTCACCCTTGTTGCGGGAGCTGCATTGGCTGCTGGTGTGCCTCTGGGTGCAATTCAAGGTGCTGGTTATTACCTGTAAAGCCCTACATGGTAGTGGACCAGGTTACCTAAGAGACCACATCACTCCAAGCCAAGGATATTGGCCCATCCCACCAGAGCGGACAAGAGGGGCTCCCTAATGGTACCAGGAGGACCTTTTCAGTATTCGCTCCAGCCCTGTGGAACTTCCTGCCGATCAAACTACATCTCCAGGTAGCGGCGATAGAAGTTGAATAAAATACAGTAAAATAAAATTAAATAAATAAATAAATAAATAAATAAAGGCTATAACTTGTGTCCTAACTCTGACCTATGGTAAATATACTTCACAATTTAATCCCAACCATTACCTAGTAGTTCATGAGATGGGTTCTCCTGGAAGGGATGTTGAGAGAGAGGACTGAATCTTCATCTCAGTTGCACAGGGAGATATTAGTCTAATAATTAAACAGAGAAACCAAATTTAAGCAGATTGAGGGATACAAAACCTTTGATAGTTTGGGGTACAACAAGTTCATCAATGAACCAGGTGGCTGCTTGGGTGAAAGGAAAGGTCCTTCCTTACATTTAATACACCCAGGAGCTTCGACTTATGGCATGTAGCTGTTGATGAAAGAGATTACACAGTGTTCCCTTGTAAGCACTCAAGTCCTTCCTAGACTCCTAACCTGGGTTTGTTTATAGCAGGGGTGCCCAAACTATGGCCCGGGGCCCGGATGTGGCCCCTGACACAATGCATCTGGCCCATGAAGCCCTTGTTGCTCCTAGAAGTGGAAGTGTGCCCGTATGGGGTTTATGGGCCACATGAATTGTGTTGGGGGCCACATCCGGGCCCTGGGCCGTAGTGACCAGCTCCCTGAACCATGTGACTGGCCTGCTCACGGCCCAAAACATTTTGGGCACCCCTGGTTTATACCCATATTTCTATTTCACCTTTCAGATAAAAAATGCCTCTCAAAGCATCTCTTGCACCCATTAAAATTCCATACACAGTAAAACCTCACATAAAGAGCCCCTCGCTTAGAGACTAATTTGCTTAAAGAGCAGAATTTTATCTGAATGGTCGCCTCACTAAACAAATAAAACCAACAAAAAACTTGCTTAACAACTAAATCGGGGTTTCCAACCCCCCCCCCCCGCCACAAGTCACAATTGGTCACTTAAAATGATGTTTTGCTTAAAGAGCAAACTCATTTAAAGAACAATCCTGTGGAACGCATTATGCTCGTTAAGTGAGGTACAACTGTACAGTACAGTACAATACTACTAGCAGGCATGGTGCATAAATAAAAATACGACACAGGCCCTGCCTGCAGGCATATTAATGGAAAGGCAAGATGCAGAAGGAAAGAAAATGGAAAGGGAGATCAGTATAGTAATAGTGGTTGTGATCTAGCGTTTGTAGATATACATAGATTAATTTATTATGGGATGAACTAGCAGTCCTTTCTGCAGCATTTCCTGAGATGATGTGGGTCTTCCCTTAAGGCAGATTTAGAAGCTTTAACTAATGCAGAATCAAAAATCTACAAGAATCTTTTCTTAAATCACAGTTCCTCCAATTCTACTGCCAGTGTGGCCATTCTGGGATCTGATGTCCAAAAAAAGTAACTTTCTCAAGTTCTACGAATGAATTGGTTAGTTACTAACTGGAGTACCTTATCATGCACATAGTATACTTGCACCCAGTTCCAGACCACCTGCTACTCTGCTACCAAACTAAATTTAAGATGGACGCAGACAGTGCTGGTTTCTTGGCTATAAACAGAGATGATCACTGAACCCTAGAGTTGGATACGACTGGCTTTCGAGCAAGGGTGACCTTTACCTTTACCTAATATAAACAGCCCTATACCATTCAAGGCCAGGTTATCTTAACAGATGCCTGTCCCACCAATCCACCAGGCCACTACTATTTTCAGTCCTGATATCCAAGCTAGGGATGGGATTTCCCACCAATTACAAACAAATTTTCCATTCTGAGAGTCCTTCCTGCCAGAGACATTCTGAAACTAAAGGTAAAGGTCTCCCATGCATAAAATCCAGTTGTGTCCAACTTTAGGGCTATGTATGTTCATCTCCATTTACAGTAAAACCTTGCATAAAGAGCGCCTCGCTTAGAGACTAACTCACTTAAAGAGCAGCATTTGTTCTGAATAGTCACCTCACTTAACAATAAAACCAACCAAAAACTCACTTAACAACTAAACTGGGGTTTGCAATCCCCCCCCCCTCCAGAAGTCACAATGGGTCACTTACAATGGTATTTCGCTTAAAGAGCAAACTCGTTTAAAGAGCAATCCAATGGAACACATTATGCTGTTTAAGAGAGGTACCACTGTACAGCCAAAGAGCCAGCACTGTCTGTATCTACAGACATTTCTGTGGTCATGCGGCAGGCATGACTAGACATTGGAGTGAATGGAACACTGGAGTGAATGGAACACTTTGCTGCTGAAGTGGTACTATTTATCTACTTGCAATTTCTTGCTTTCGAACTGCTAGGTTGGCAGAAGCTGGGAACTTACTCCATCATGCAGGACTCGGATTTTGAACTGCTGACCTGTTGACCTTCCAGTCATCAAGCTCAGTGTCTTAATCACTAAGCCACCATGGATAGATAGCTAAATGTGACTGGGATTAAAGACTAAACTGGAAAACTTTGAAGCCTAACTAGACTTTTCTCCATCTAGCCTTCATATCAAGACAGTCCGGGTTATCCTGCTATGGTAATAAATTAGATCATACTGGACATGACTGACTTTTGAGCAAAGGAGACCTTTACTTTTACTAAGCTGTATAGAATTTTATACGTTATAACCAGCAAACTGGGTCTGGAATAGGACAGATAGTCAATGGAATTGATGAAACAATGGTGGTGCATATTCCTTATACAGTAATTGATTCTGGGCAACAGGCTATATTATTTTAGACCAGCTGAGGCTTCTGAATGTAGTGGGAATCTGAATGTTTTTACCATTTAAACAAGTACATGAATGTGCCTATGTGATTTACTTAGTCAGCTAAGTTATGCTGTGAGGAAACAAAACTGTTTCAAGCTGTTATTGTTTTGAATTCCTGAAGGGCTTCATGCCAAGTTTAAACAGAGCCTCTAGCGGCTCACTTTATTATTAGGAGAAGAATTTACCCAGAAACACACACACAGGTTCCCACACTTTGACCCCAAGACCAAGAGTTCACCTACCCATGAGTGGGGGAAGGGCAGCCTTGACCTTGAGAGTGGGGGAAGGGTGACCTTGACGTTGGGGTAGGGGTAATACCTAGATAACGATCTAATCTCACTGACATTATTTTCCTGCGAGAAAACAGATGCAAAACACTTTGTAAAACCCTATAAAAAGGGCAGTCAAAACCAAGTTAAAGGAGACTTTTGGAAGTGCTGCGGAAGCCTTTGAAGTAGGAAGGAACACATTCCTAAGGGACTGAGGATGGACATCTGAAGCAAGATGCGGCCTCTGAAGACCGTACCTTGGAAAATAATGGCAGGGAATCTTCGGACTTAGTCTATTTTTCAGAGACTTGATTTTGATTAATTTCCAGCATTGATACTTTGCTATTTTTCCTGCTTCTTCAAGTTTATCTTCTAGCTTGGTGCTTAGAATTTCTCAGCTCATGGAGTGACAAGTTACTCTTAGATATACAGTATTGTGTTTTTGTTTTCCAGTTAAAGTGATAAGTAGGATATTGTGCTAAGGAACATGATAGTGATAGAAAGAGGTTTAGAAGCAAGATAGCTTGGAGCTGTGGGAGTCAAAATTGCCCTCATCCCGAGGAAAAGAATTTCGGCAGGTGCTGACACCGTATCACCAACCTTGTCACACCTCCTTCCCTCTCTGGCCAGCTCCCAACACTGAACACTTATTAAAAGCAGTCTCATATAAAACATGATAAAGTAACGTGGTTTAGCAGCACTATATAGTCATATTAAACATCTCAAGGAATTGGTGCAGCTGATGAATTGGTTTAACTGTGGAATCACCTTCCTAGTCACTCCTGAAGCCTGAAATCAAGATAGGAAAACAACCAAACTACAAACCTAAGTTTGCCAGAAATGGAGAGGCATGTTAACCTCTCTAGTACAGTATGATACCCTGATATCCTTTTCAATTGAGTAGGAAGACCTCTGACAGTATGGCCAGGTTATCCTGCTATGTTAAAAGAATAGATCAATGATGGCCAATCTTGATACTCTAGCTGTTCTTGGACTTCAATTCCCAGAAGCCCAAGTCAGCACTCGTGCTGGTCAGGGGTTCTAGGAATTGAAGTTAAAGAAAATCTGGAGTGCCAAGCTTCGCCATCACTGGAGTAGATCATACTGCCAGCAACTCAACGCCAATTGTCAAGTGGCGGTTAACTAACCTGACACCCTTGAGGGCTTATGGGCTTGGGTGGCAAAGTCCACAGGGAAGGGTGATGGCCCCCTTGAATCTATCTTAATGGAGGGTAGCAGCTTCATCAATACTGGCCTGGGGCTGATGAAGAACCAGGACTAGAAAGAAACTGGATCACTGCAATGTGGAAGGCAGATGGAAGGCCACTGCATTATATTCACAGGACAATCTTCATGACTGATTGCCATGAGAATAGCCAATATTCAGAATCAGATATGGCACAAAAAGAAGAAGGAAGACCTCTGGTTTGAGCTATTTTTCTCTCTCACTCTTATCCAGGCTGTTACAGACATCAGACACTGGGTTAGAATTACAACAATATTTATACAACATTTATAGGATTCTTTTAAACCATTTATCTCTCAGCTTGGATATAAACTGTGGCAGAATACAAAAATGAAACTGAGCTTTATTTCAAAATTCTCGAGGAAGATAAAGCACATAACTTGTTTTATAACAGGTTTCCTGAGGCAAGGAATGAATAGTTCTCCACATAGGACTTCAGGAAAAAAACCCTCAGCCTATAACTTCTGGAAAAGCTCATTGTTTTTATTATAACACAGAGTCTTAATAAAAAACACCCAAGCCCTCCCTAGGATCTTTAAAGTAATAACAAAAGAATATGGAGGTTGGCCGTGCTTGGCCATATTTCTCTATGTAGCAACCTAATCCTTCCCTAGCCAAGCCCTGCTTGGTTTAACTCATATACAAACAATTACTGGTTAGTGTGCTAACAAAATGTAGTCTAAACTCTATGTGGACATTTAATGGTCTTGACTGTACATGATAAATCTCCCTTTCTCACTTGATTGGCTATGGCTCTTCATTGATATAATTTGCCATGAAGGATTTAAGAGGTTGGGCAACCAACCCACCTATCTACCCATTGTGCAGAAAACTACATTTTAGCTAGCTACCATATATGCTGGAGTCCTTTACAGCGATTAACAGCCAGTGATTAACAATCTTCCACCTACAAGAATTCATCAAGAGGTTTGGCTCAGTCTGTTGTGACTGAACAGGAACAAAGGCTATTCACCATTCCTGTTGATGGTGAACATGTTTAGTATGAGATTTATCTGAACTCAGGGATAGGAAACTCTGATGAAGTGCCAATGTAACTTCTAAAGACTATTTGGTTCAGCCCAATGAATGGGGAAAACCTAGGAAGTTGCTATGATTAATTACTAATTTAGTGACAGCAGCAAGATTATTAATTACAAAAAATTAGAGAGTTAAATGTGAATTTCAATTGGGCGAATGGTGTAACGAAGTTTGGGATGTAGTGATTAATCATATGCTTACCTAGGATGTTAAATTAAAAAAGGGGGTGAGATAAATGAGAATAAATGTAATTATATATGGATAAACCTTCTTGAGTTTGTAGTGGTAAAAAGGACCAGGCAAAAGCCCATAAGAGATGTAATTTTTTAAAAGGGAAACAGGACACCCTCAAATTTGATGTTAAAATGGAAATGATAATGTTCCCAATGGTCCTGGTGGTTGAGGCAAAAAAACTGTTGTTTGTTATTAATTTTGTGATTTTTTTATATTTTGTTTTTTCTTGTTTTGTAGTTTTAATATTTAAATTAGAAAGAGCAGGAGAGTTGAAGAAGCAGATGTTGTTCTTCCCCCAGAGGAGAAGAAGGCCCTTGATGCTTTAGTTTACGATTTTAAAGACTGTATGTGTGGAACCAATTCCTCTGTATTGTAGATGTCTTGGTTAATCAATATGTCTTAATAAATATATATTGGACTTTGTTCTCATTTGGTTTCAAAGAGACATTTGAATTCTGTAATTTTTCAAACAACTCCAACTCTGGCACAGTATTGTTGAACAGAACTTGGGGTATACAAGTTGTAGCATCCAGTTTTGTTACATCACTACTGTTTGTTACATAAGATTATTTAGAAAAAATATGTTTGGGCACCAGGAAGGTGGAGGATAGGTACTTTGTGCTTCCAATACTCATTTAATACAGTGGTGCCCAAACTAAGGCCAGGGGGCCGGGTGTGGCCCCCGATGCCAATTCACCCCGCCTGCGAAGCCCTCGTCGCTCCTGGAAGCGGAAGTAAAACGTGTCCGTATGGGCATGTTTTACTTCTGCTTCCAGGAGCGACGAGGGCAGAGGCGTAGCTACCGCCGTATCTGCCGTATCAATTATACGGGGCCCCCGGGCCACGGGGGCCCCCAACGTGCGTAAGCAAAACAAATCTTTACCCTTCCTAAGGGCCCCCAAACAAATTTTTATACGGAGCCCCGCCAAGGCACGCTACTCTTCTGGACAAGGGCTTCGTGGGCCGGGTTAATTGACATTGGGGGCTGCACCCGGCCCCTGGGCCTTAGTGACTGGCTCCCTGAACCACATGATTGGCCCACGGCACAAAAGGTTTGGGCACTCAAAGTATATATGTAGCCGTGCTTGGTAATACAACCAGTTGTTCAAGACTTGTCATGAAGGTTTTATTTATTTATTTATTTATTTTATTTTACAGAGGTTGACAACTTGGGGATTTAAATCAGGTATTACTCAAACTGCAGTACCCACCCAATGAAATGTGGGAGGGGCCAGAATGATACCTGAGGACAGGACAGAAAAATCAACTAATTGTCCACTAGCTTAAATATATGGATAAAGGCTTTTGATGTTGGTAACATGTATCAGCAAGCTTCTCAGTACGAGCACATGTAGGACACCACTCAATTCTTGAAATTTTTGAAGCGGTAGCTGTGTTAGTTTGTATAAGCATATCAGAGAGTAAACAAAACAGAACATCAAAAAAAGACAATACAGACTAACTCCTGTACTGTATTTAAATGTGAGCTTTCGTGGACTTGGTCTATGAAAGCTCACATTTAAATACAGGAGTTAGTCTTTAAGGTGCTACAACATTTTTGTCTTTTTTTCCTATTCTGTTTTGTTTACTCTCTGATACACTCAATTCTTGTTTGCTAAAGGGCACTGATAAGAGATTGTGACGGAAAAGGTCTGCTTGTCTTTCACTTCCTTCTAAAGCCAGTGACTGACAATCTTCCACCTACAAGCATTCACCAAGAGGTTCAGCTCAGCCTCTTATGACTGTACAGGAACAAAGACTTTTCATTACATGTGTTACTCAACTTCCCCAACCCACCCAAGCCCAAATGAGGCTAATGCAACCCGTGAAAGCATCTGCTGAGCTACCCAGTTTTTAAGGTGCTGCAGGACCCATTATTGTTTTTGGGGGGAGGAGGGTCAAAGCCCAACTGAACCAAACTTTGGCCCAAACAGAAGGGCTCTGATTAGGATGTGAACCCCCTTTCCCTATAGGCTTTAGACATCATTCTCCTGTACCAAAGCAGTAACAAAGGGAGCACTGCAGCCGATGAGCCTCTCCTCCTACCCTTGGCTTTTTGGTCCCCAAATCTCTTTGTGTTTGGACAAAAACACATACCAGCTATCCTTATGGTGATCTAGAACCCTCTCTTTCTCTCTTTTTTTATGAACTGTGGTGGCTTAGTGGTTAAGATGCTGAACTTGGCAACCAGAAAGTCAAAAGATCAGCAGTTTGAGACCTGAGTGCTGTGTAATGGAGTGAGCTTTCGAGCAAGGATGACCTTTATCTAATTATTGACAACTTAGTAAAGGTAAAGGTCACACTTGCTTGGAAGCCAGTTGTGTCTGACTCTAGGGTTTGGTGCTCATCTCCGTTTACAGCCAAAGAGCCAGTGCTGTCTGTGTCTGTAGATATTTCTGTGGTCATGTGGCAGGCAAGACTAGACACTGAAGCACAAGGAATGCTGTTACCTTTCTCACCAAAGAGGTACAGTACCTATTTATTTATGTGCAATTTCTTATTTTTGAACTGCTAGGTTGGCTGGAGCTGAGACAGACTATGGGAGCTCACTCCATCACACAGCACTCAGGTCTCAAATTACTAACCTGCCAACCTTCCAGTTATCAAGTTCAGTGTCTTAATCACTAAGTCGGACCCCTCCTAATGCCAAATGACAACAAGGACTCCCTTGTAACACATCTCTAAGAAATTTTGTGGCAGATTTAAAGACCCTGAAAATGACAAGAGAGGATGGCGAAGTACTTGCCCAGGACTGAAACCACTGAAGGTTCCTTGCTGCCCAAATATGCTACACAGCATGGGAGGGCCCAGGCCCAGGGACTGCAGTGGCTCAAGTGGTTAAGATGCTGAATTTGCCGACTGGAAGGTTGGAGTTTGATTCCCATGACAAAGTGAGCTCCCGTCTCTGTCCCACCTCCTGCCAACCTAGCAGTTCAAAAACGAGAAATTGCAAATACAGTACAGTACTGTATTGTAGATAAACAAGGACCACTTTGGTGGGAAGGTAAACAGTGTTATGTGCACTTGGGTGTTGAGGCATGCCTGCCACATGTCCACGGAAACGTCTGCAGATGCAGACAGTGCTGGGTCTTTGGCTGTAAACAGAGATGAGCACTGAACCTAGGTAGGGATACGATTGGCTTTCAACAACAAGAGCGACCTTTACCTTTGAAAGGGTCCAAGTCTCAGCAAGTTTCCTCCGGGTGAGGTAGCCATGCGAACGGCAGGGGGCGCTGTCGGACAGGTCAAGAGCCCATGCCGCGGAGCGGCGGCACAGGGTTGCAGCGCGCAAGGGAGCGAGCGCGGGAGGGAGAGGGACCGAGCAGGCAAGGCAAGGCAAGGCAAGGCAAGGCGGGCAGGGCGCGGGGAGGGAGCGCGAGGCGCGGATGCTGCAAAGGCGCTCGACTCCCGGCGGGGACCATGAGCAGCCCAGAGCGGGAAGGCGGCAGCAGAGAGGCGGGCAGCGCTTAGCCTTCGCCTGGCCCCGGTAGAAGCCCGCGCACATGACTATGGCCGGGGGAAGGCGAGGGCTGGTGGCTCCCCAGAATACCTTCCTGGAGAACATCGTGCGGAGGTCCAACGGTAAGCCGCGAGTTCGAGGCTGGGTTCCGGCGGCTGGGCTGGGGGGGGGGGAGGTAGCGGTCTCAGCTCAGCCTGTCGTGCCAAAGGAGTGGGGAGTGGGGGAGAGAAGACAATAATTGATCTGGAGTTGTGTGAGTGCGTGTGAGTGTGTAGGGAGGGGGCACAGTTTGCTTTCCCAACACGGGACGCTTCGTGAGAAGACGCCAGCCAGGTGGAGCGGGGGCAGACGCGAGCCGGGCTGGCCCGTCGGGGAGGGGGGTGTCCTTGTGGCTTCCTGGACGGGACAACATATCATCATCATCATCATCATCATCATCATCATCATCATCATCATCATTATTATTATTATTATTATTATTATTATTATTATTATTATTATTATTATTATTATTATTGGCTCTGTGGCGGGGTGGTGGTGGTTTGCAGGTGAGGCGGAGCGCGGCGATTCGCCTCGAAGTCCTGCGGAAGAAAGTGGCTGAGGTGTCTCCAAAAAGAGGCGCGGAGGGGGAGGGGGGAAGCCCGAGAGACGACCTGGGATCCACCTGGCGGCGGCGGGGGCTGGGCGAGGATGATGATGGTGGTGGGGGGTGATGTCGCAGGTGCGTCGCCCAGTCTCGCTTGACGGGGGAAGTGCTGCTCTGATTTGGGAATACTGGTCCCGATCCGTCTCGGTGCCTCCCCTGGAGCTGTTTGGAATGCGGTCCCCGGGAAGGCGCTGGGGGTTGCCCTTTTCGAGAGGGAGCTTCTCTGCCTCCCTCTCCAATCCTTTTCTCGAGGGCTGCCGCCGCCTCCTCCTCCCTCCCCACCGTGGGTTTTTGGTGCTATGCAGACCTGGGAGTCTCTCTTTGCAGAGGCTGTAGTGGTGTCGAGATCCTCCGCGCAAAGCAGGGCTGGGATCTCGGCGGGCTCCCGTCCAGACTTCGCCATCCCTCCTGCAGGTGGAGGGAGCCGACCGGGACAACCCTGTCGACAGTCACAGCCACCCACACACAGTTGCGTTTAAAAAGTGCCAAGGGGTTAAAACAGGGGTGCCCAAACTACGGCCTGGGGGGCTGAATCCGGCCCCCAACGCCAATCATCTGGCCCATGAAGCCTTAGCACTCCTGGAAGCGGAGTAGGGCTTTACAGGTCGGATGAATTGGCGTCAGGGGCTGGATCCGGCCCCCGGGCCATAGGGATCAGCCCCCTGAACCACGTGACCGGCCCATGGCCCAAAAAGTTTGGGCACCCCTGGGTTAAAACGAACCTCAGGAAGAGTTTTTTTGGGGTTGTGTCCAGTTGCGTTTATTTCGTCACTCCCACCCCTTTCATGTTTTGGGACCAGATGTGATTTCTAGCTTTGCTTGCTTGTATTTTTTTTAAGGGAGAAGAAATGAAAGCTACAGTATTTCTGCAGTGTAACCCCAGGGTGGAAAAAAAGATTCTTAGTTTAGGATGCTTTTGAAGGTGAATGCTGACGATGGCTAGGGCTCCATTAACACCATCAATTTCTAAGCAGGCCATTTTTCCTGTTATTTATTGTGCTTTCAAGTAAGCTCCTGTTATACTAGCAGAAACTTGCAAGTTTTTGACTTCAGAGGGCCAAATTAAACACATAAGATACATCTGTTTGATTTTTTTTTTTGTAGGACTGGATGCTTTTTTTGCAGGACTTGATCAGTTTTGGGAGGTAAAGGTAGACAGACTTTATAGATGGGATAAAGTAGAATTTTACATATTTTAATTTAAGAGGTTGCCAGCACTAACTGAAGTAATTTTGATCATTAGCATTTGTAAAAAACAAATTAGGGATTTAGTTTTTTTAAAATCTAAATTTCATGCATATACTATACTGTAGTTCCAAACAGTTTCTCTTAGTAGACAGAGCAGAGAGATGGAGTAGGCAGGAGGCTCCCCCCCCCCCCCGATTTTCTCTCATTTGTGTAACTCTCTTCCTATTTCCCTGATAAACAAGATGATCCACACACCACACTTAATCTAAACATTAAAGCCACATTAGTTTAATCACTCTGAGTTAATGGAACTAAACTGATTCTCAGTTTGATTTTGTATGGAGTTTGGTGTGCTTTTGTCTACATAGGTCTGGGTTTCTTTACTTACATATTAAGAGATTTGTCTCTCACCTTTATATTGCTTTATCAGAAAGAGTACTTAAGGTTTATGACTGCAAGTAGGCTATTTTACAAGGCTTGTGGTAACCAGATGGAAAAGGAGGACTGTGACTCTGTACTTTCAATTGTTACACAGAATAGAAAATTGCAGCAGGTTTGGTTCCTGCCACCCCTGCATGGCAAGCTGTCCATATACTGCCTTTTGCAGAATTCTTAAAGAGACAGGGATTCTACTACTCACATTTTACAAGGCTGGTTTGGTGTTAGGTGCTCACAAGACTTTAATGACCCATTTCATTCCTTGCTTTCTTTCACTTTGATTAATTGCAGCTATTTGAATGAATAAGGGCTACTGGCACAAGTATCGATGAGAGAGATGTAAGGCTTGGCTCCAAATTGGGAAAGTACACTGCCTTTGAATTTGCTGGGGGAAAACTTCAATGACAGAATGATAAGGCAGATATACTACTTTCATAACTTGTACAAATGTTTTGCTATGTTAAAATGGGCGGCTTTTCTCAGGCAATAGCCTTTTCATGGTGTTCTCTGTGCAAAATATCATGGCAAATACGAACATGTTTTCATAGTCATGCTAGCTCCCTCCCAGTCTGATTTTAATGAAAGGTCTTATATGAGAGGAGAAAAATCATTTGTCATTAAGGCTAGCTGGTTTCTTTCCTTAAATTGTTCCAGCATTTCAGATGTACATGCCATTCAGTCAAAAACAACTGCTACATTTTTTTTGAAACTTCTTAGCTCCAGTCTTCACTGCTTGAGTAATTTGTTGTTATTACATGCCATCGACTTATGGCAACCCTATGAAAAAAGAACTTCAAAATGTCTTACTATTAACAACCCTGCTCAGCTCTTGTAAATTTCAGCCTATGGCTTCCCTCATGAAACCAACCTACCTCATGTTCTTCTTTTTATCCTGCTGCTTTTCATCTTTTCCAGCTCTCTCTCCCCACTCCCCAATATGGTCATTGGGACTAATGTGGATGGTCTTGGTCTTCAGTGCCAAATCCTTAAACTTGGTGATCATTTCTAATTCCTTCATTGATGCCCTTCCAAGTCATCCAAGAAATCTTCTGATTTCTTGGCTGCAGTCCCCACTTGGACTGATGATTGAACCAAGGTATACAAAAATCTTTCACTTTCAAATCTTTATTGTCAACTTTAATGTTGTACAGTATAGTTCTTCTGTAGTATTGATTTTTCGCCACCTGCTTTGGTACTTTCTTCTTTCACTTTCAAGTCATTGCTATTTTCTGCCAGTAAGATGGTGTCATTGCATATCTTAAATTATTGACATTTGCAATATCATTCAAATGCCTTTTAAAGAAACCTTTTATCGAAACTGGTATGTCAGTTGTCTCTACCCTTTTCCCTCTTAAGAATCTCAAGGAAGGAAATTGGATGTAGGAAAAGTTGCAATTTGGGGGTTGGTGGGTGCAGTTCTTAGAAACTACCAACAAGCATGTTTCCCATTTTGGGGAGGGAGAGAGGGAGGAATGCCTTTTACCAAATTTATTCAGTGGTAACATACCTTGACCTTGGATGGAATGAGGTGAGCTCCTCAGACAGTAGATTTGGGGTTACATAAAAAGACAAAACATTGTTATGTAATTTCTCGTGAATACATTTTTTTAAATTAGCAGGTAAGTGAAGAGAGGTAGTCTGATTTTTGACTGCGTTTGAGCATTGTTTGGCTTGGCCTACATGGGTGACGAGGTGGTGCTAATTGCTCTGTCTCAGGCAGCAGAATGTGTTGGGCTAGCCAAGCTGAATGGAGGTCGTTTATGTTACTTGAAAGACAGACCCAAAGTACTGCACAACAAAGTGAGCGCCCATCTCTGTCCCAGCTCCTGCCAACCTAGCAGATTGAAAGCAAGAAATTGCAAGTAGATAAATAGGGACTACTTTGGTGGGAAGGTAAACAGTGTTCCGTGCACTCCGGTGTCAACGCATGCCTGCCACATGACCATGGAAACATCTGCAGAAGCAGACAGCGCTAGTCTTTGGCTGTAAACAGAGATGAGCACTGTACCCTAAAGTCAGATACGATTGGCTTTTGAGCAAGGGCAACCTTTAAAAATAGACAACACTGGCCATAGATTCACAGACAGCACAGCAGGCTAGAATGATTCTGTGGAATATATACAGTGATGGCCAACCTTGGCACTCCAGGTGTTCTTTTGACTTCAAATCCCAGAAGCCCAAGTCAGCACACCAGTGATCAGGACTTCTGAGAATTGAAGTTCAAGAACACCTGGAGTGCCAAGGTTTACCACGACTGTCCTAAGGTTTTGTTTTCCAGGGTAGTTGCTTTCTTCACTCTGGTAAGCTACAATAGCATCTGCCCTGCAGTGGAATGCCTTTAGTGATCAATGGCCATTGTTTGGAAGAGTTCCTTTTATGAACTACAGCTCTCAAAAGTTCCTCACTTTGCTAAACATGCCTTCCCAAAGTAGTATTTCAGGGCTCCACTGAATGTTAGTGTGCTGGCAATTTCTTGATGCACATAGTGAAGCATTTTCAGGTGAGTTAATTCATGTAGACTAAAAGTATGTGTGTGCTAGAAGGCAGCTTCAGGCTCTTTCTCTCAGCTTTTGTTTATTAATAGGTATTGTTCTGCTAACAACAAAGCATACAGATTCCTGTACCTCCTCCCTTCTCTTTCACAAGACTGACCCAAGCCATTTTACTGCCTGAGGCAAAGAAGAAAGTAACATTGCCTCATTCCTATTTTTCCTTTTCTTCACCACTGAACACAGAATTTAATCTGGGAGTTGCAAATTAGTTTGTGGAATTGAGTATAGGTGGTGTGGCCATGGTTGCATGTAGAGAGCCCTTAGCATGAATGGGTGTGCATGTGAGGCAACTTACAGATGTTTTCATGAATGGATATAGGTAGCCAGCCAGGGCTAATCTTGCCATTAGGGAGAAGGGAGAAGAGATATTTATGTCCTGTCACCCAGCAGGCCAGGCTTATGGGGTCAGAGCACATATAGGAAGTTGTCTTGTAGTATTTATTTTTATTCTTTCATAGCCCAGTAACATCCACCCTAGGTGGCACCCTAGTTGACAGCATATCCAGGATTTGCTATAGGAGACTTTCCTGCCACTTCTTCCTAATCTTTATAGGTGGAAATGCTGGATACTGAACATGGAACCTTCTGCATGCAAAACAGGAGCTGTCCCACTTAACTAGGTCTACCCCTCCTTGGTCACATTTGCTGCCTTAATTCTTATATGCATTCATGTTATAAAGGAGGATGCCAAAAACATGCTCAGACTAAAACATCAAGTATGCATAAAGTGTAATAAATCCGAACTTCTTGGCTCTTGTTCTCCCCAGGCTGTTATTACTCGGCTTCTTCTGGATGCAATTCTCATCCTGAATGCCATCCAGTGGCCATGTTGGAAACCCTTTCCAACTTTAGAAGATTTATCTTCACAGCAAAACCTTTCTCTACAAAGGTTTTGGCATGAGGTAGTCTTTCTCCACTCTTCATCCTCAGGACATGGTGGAGTTTTGTTGTTCAGTCGCACAGTTGATTCTGACCCTTTGCGACCCCATGGACCACTGTCTGCCAGGTGGAGTACAAGCTCCATTATTACCAGGCATCATGGTCATGGCTTGTGGGGGGATGATGAGAGTTGTAATTTAGCAAATTTAGAGAATGAGAGGTTGGGGAAGATTGCATTAAGACTTAAGTCCTAGTGTTCACCCCTGTTCTGTACTAAAGTTTGCACTGCCAGGTGGTGTTCCCCAGCTATTTCTGTCTTGTTGATTCTTCCTACAACATCTTCCCTATTGTTGGATTTCCAGATTATAAGGGTGGGGAAGACAATAATGAAGTTGTATATATAATTAATCTTTCATTTTGGTTTATATTCAAACTTTGGGAATAATAATTTCAAAACTGCTCACTTTAATGATCATGATAGGCTTATATGAGAGTACAGCTCAGTTCATTCAAATACTGTCTTAGATTGTGTATCTACATTGCTAAGGGATGGTGGTAGCTTAGTGGTTAAGACACTGAACTTGATGTTTGAAATGTCAGCAGGTCAGCAGTTTGAGATCCGGGTATTGCATGACAGAGTGAGCTCCTATCTCTGCCCCAGTTCCTGCCAACCTAGCAGTTTGAAAGCAAGAAACTGCAAGTAGATAAATAAGTACCACTTCGGTGGGAAGGTAAACAGCATTCCATGCACTCCGGTGTCTAGTCATGCCTGCCACATGTCCATGGAAACATCTGCAGTCTCAGACAGCGCTGGCTCTTTGAATGTAAACAGAAATGAGCTGGATACAACTAGTTTTTGAGCAAGGGCAATCTTTACCTTTACCTACATTGTTTTAAAAAAAACCCCTTCATTTGCATAGGTTCCTGATCAATTTAAAGACTGCTGTTTACATGATGCAGAGCAAAAATTGCTGTATTTTGGCCACCAGGTGATTTATGTTAAATTATTGGCTAGGGGAGGTCGAAAGAACAGCATTGTTTTCATCAAAGATTGAACCTCTTTAGTAAGAAATTCTGTATCTTACAGAGGCTCAGGTGTGAACACTTTATTCATCGAATGAATTGTTCCTAGAGTGTCTATAAACTTTTCATTGTCCTAAATACTGGTCCTAAGTCAAAGCTGGTTCAAAGGATCTGCATCCACTGTTAGAACCAACAATTGGAGTGGGTGAATGAGAAATACATTTTATGGCTTATTCTCAGAAAGCATCTGAACAGAATGATTTGAAATTTGGGAGTGCAGGCGTTTGACTTGGCAGTGCAGGCGTTTGTAGTTGCTTTGTAGAGATTCTGTGCCAATTCTCAGGCAGAATGGCTATGAGACTGCTTTTCTATAAGAGTTTTAAAGTTCAATGAGTGACCTCCAACAGTTTGCCTGGTACTGTCTGCAAGCAAGCAGAAAACATCGAAACTCTGTACCTCAGCAACTCTCACAGAAAAGTAAAGAAAGAAAGCTCTCCTATGAGAATAATGCCTCCTTATGCTCTCAGTATGCGTAGGCATGTATGTGTACATAAAACAAATAGAATGTATCCTTCCCTTCCCTGAAAACCTTTGGGACTCATTGTGGATTGTGGATGGGTTGACAGGATCTAAAACAGGGGTTCCCAATCTATGACAGGGGTTCCCAACCTACAGCCTGCAGGATGGCCCTGGCGCAGATTGTAAGCCTCACAGCTTTTTGTTGTTCAGTCACACAGTCGATTCCGACCCTCTGCTACACATCCTTAAATTCACATTGTTGTTATATGGTTCTGATTCATGGCAAACCCATGAATTATTAAGCTCCAAAAGATTATGTCTTTAACAGTCCTTCTACAAACACAAGCCTATGGCTTCCTTTATTGAATCAAACCATCTTGCATTCAGCCTTCCTCATTTTCTACTGTCTGTTTTTTTCCAGCATTATGGCCTTCTCAAAATTTAATCAGATTCAGTTAATAACAATAACATTTTCATTTAACATATTATGGTGATGGCTCTCCATGTTCAGTTCAGCTCCCAAATGCTCTTTCTGACTGTAACGTTTTCTGTGGATGTTATTAGTTACCCCTTGGATATTTTTAACATGAGTGACAGCTTCCATTGCATGATACAGTCATTTACTGTTTATCTCCAATGTGGCATTATAGCTGGAGCTAGTAACAGAATAGGAAACCATACTATGTTGCTAAAATGCCATGCCTGCTAATGAGGAGGAGTTCTTTTTCTCCAAGAAACAAAAAAGAGAGACTTTTGGCATCTTAAAGATCATTTTTTTAATTTGGTACACACTTGCCAACTGCAGCCTTCTCCATTTGGTGCATACCATACTGTGTTGTGTACGGTAAAAGTTGCTCTTGCTTGAAAACCAGTCGTATCCAATTCAAGAGTGCAGTGCTCATCTCCATTTACAGCCAAAGAGCCACCAGCGCTGTCTGCATCTGCATCATTTCCGTGGGCATGTGGCAGGCATGACTAGATGCCAGAGCACACAGAACACTGTTACTTTTTCTACCAAAGTGGTACCTATTTATATACTTGCAATTTCTTGATTTTGAGCTGCTAGGTTGGCAGTAGCTGGAACAGAGACAGGAGCTCTCTCTGTTGTGCTGCACTCAGGTCTGAAACTGCTGACCTGCTGACCTTCTAACCGTCAAGCTCAGCATCTTAACCACTAAGCTACTGCAGTCCCTTTACTGTGCTGTACAGTATGTTGTTATATAGCACATGACCCACTAAAGTCACTTTTTTTTTTGCAAGCCCAAGCTCTTCAGAGCAATTTAAAAAAATCCCCAGAAAACGATCTTACTGAGAAAATTGTCTCTAGATAGTTCAATGACTTAAGTGTCTAGCTGCAGAGCAAAAGATTGGGAGTTTGATTTCCCACTGTGCTTTCCATGACAAGGGCTGGACTTGATGATCCAAAGCCGTGTTTCCCAACCTTTGGTTTTTGGACTTCAATTACCAGAAGCCTAAGTCAATTTCCCAAAGCACTGATCAGCCAATGTACTGACTTAGGCTTCTGAAAGTTGAAGTCCCCCTGTGGGGCATGGGCCCCACGTTGGGAACCACTGCTCTAAACAGTCCCCTTCAGCTTTGCCGTTCTAAGTTGTCATTGTCCTAGAAAACAAGGTGTTGACTCCTCTTGCCTTACCTTGGATACCTTGGAGTTGTTATTCAGCGAGGAGTCCGGGCATTGGTAGATATCTCTGCGATGACATTCGACACATGCAGGTGGTTTTGCGAAATCAAATCCACCTGCTTGTGGTTTTTTAGCCATTTGGATAACATGTCACCCATTGGCTAGGCAGACCATGACGTTTGCCTCCTGCTTTCACCTTGCCCAAGGGATCTGATGGAGGATGCTTTGGCGACTTTTAGTCCCAGCCTAACATCATTGACAAGAGATGAGCAACACTGTCTAGTTAGACTGCTCAAGCCCCCGCACCCCGAGAAGATTCTCATATCTTGCCTTATTTTAGAAAAACGCCTTGAAAAAAATAATGAAAGGTCACTTTTGATTTCATTTAGAAAGGCTAGAGTACACCCTTGCAGGGAGCTAGGGAAAAGTTCTCACTTTAGCTTGCTCATCCATATTATACAGTATATTTACTGACAGAAAGAGAACTGTTTAGAGAGAGTGATCTCTAAACCTTGTAGTGTATTTTTGTTTTTAATTTTGGAAGCTAGTGATTGGGCTATTTAATATATAGTACCTCCTCAGACTTCTTCCAGGGCACATTAAACCTTCAGTCATATGAAGAAACCTAATGTTCTGTCAGACCTATGAAAGGTCTAGTGAAAAGTCAAGTTGTATGGCCAATGTTGTATAAACCAGTGTAACAAAAGTAATCAGAGTTTTCAGGACTAGACAGCTCTCTCTCCACACCAGGAGAGGATTCTTGGTAGAAAATTATGTAGAACTAGAAATAAGAGTTTTCTGTAATGTTTTATATACCTCTGGAAAATATCTCTTGGGTCTGCCAACCTACTGATTACATAGCATCTAACATGACTTCTGAAATCTACACTCCCCCCAACAAATTCTGTTTCTGTTTTTAATGCAGTTTGTGCAGAAATGTTAATTTGCATAGAGACTCTAGGCAATCTTTTGCCTGAGTGCTTGAATTAATATTAAAAATCCCATGAATCACCCTGAAGAATAAAAGGTGCATGTGGGCTTTTCTTGTTCTTGAGCAATAGAAACTGAAGAGGTGAATTCTTTTCTGAAGCATTGAAATCTTTTCTGAAGGGATAAAAGGCATTTACCCACTAGGCTGAGAAATTAGTCTGGTTTAAAAAATGCATTCAGAATCACTAAACAGTGAGCAAAATATGGCTTGTGCCACATTATTCTTATTATTTTGCTAAGGTTAAACTGCATTGTGGAATGGAGCAAGCTACAGCTGTAATTATTTGTGGTTGGAACTATGAAATTTTAAATGGAATCAGTTGTTTATGGGGCAAGGACTAATTTTAGTTAGAACATTGAAGCAAGAACAAATGTTTGTTCTTTTGAGGCTCTGTTCTGATTCTAACAAATCAAGAAAGGGAAAAACATTGAAGAAGGACTCTTCAAACAATCAATAGTGTGTGTGTATATATATATATACTTTTCTATTTTGAAAAAGTTTTATGAAAGAGAAAGAGAAGCAGAGATGATGCACAGAGAATAGGGACACGTGAAGAAAACACTTATTTTTTTAAGTGAAAGAAAGACACAAATTAGTATTGTTGCCATCAACATTGGCTAAATCAGACCTGACCAGTTGTAACTAGAGTAAACCCACTGAAACAATAGGACTTATGAATGTATTGACTGCCCAAGTTGCATTCACTTACTTGGTTTACTGGATTTTGCCTTTTGTGACTATTCATTCCTCCTGTGGTAACAATTATGCATTTGAGACCATGACACTTCCTAAACAACCTGAATGTGTCCAGAAGCTGCAAAGGACTGGGAATGCCTGCTCTGTAATTATAGACCAAGGAGGAACAGGATCTGTAGCTTTGTAATCATAGTTAATATTAATATTTTGCAAAGTTACTTGGGGAAAAGCATGGGAGTTTAATTCATTGTAAGAATACGATGTCTTCAGAATGTCTTGGTTTTTTAAAAAAAAAATATATATCTAGGCACAGTGGTTCCGCATGTGGGGCCCACACCCCACAGGGTGACTTCAATTCCCAGAAGCCTAAGTCAGTACATTGGCGGATCAGTGATTTGGGGAATTGACTTAGACCTCTGGAAATTGTAGTCCAAAAACCAAAGGTTGGGAAACACTGGAGGTCCATTTCAGTGCCTTCCCATTACATTTTAAAAGAACTGGTAGTCCATGGGCAGAAAAATAAACTTCTTTACATTCTCTCTGCTACCACAAACTTGGACACTTTTCTTGTCATATTTGTCTGCTCAGTGTGATATGGAGGATACATTCACAGTATTAAGTCCAGGGAAAGACAGAAGAATCAGACTTCTTTTCATCAAAAGTTTTTTCATCAGCTTAGCAGAGGTCTGCTGCACAGTTTACTACAACCATTAAAAAAAATGCTCTTAGTATGTATTTTTCCATTCTGTTTCTTGGGTTCTCTCAATCTATCTGCCAGTACTGCCAGCCTTACTATTTAAGCAGGATATGTATATCATAAGAGGCTGATTTGGGAGGTATGACTAATGGGTAAATATGGTAATTTTAATGCAATGCATATTTTGACTCTAGGTGTACCATTAGAGAAGATGAATGGCTTATCTCATGGAACAGAGGATGCGTACCGTACATAAAAGCTGTAGGAAAAGGGTACACAGAAAAAACCTCCTTGAAGATTGTGGTATTTCTGAACCACAATTGGGCATAACCTGGGCAACAACAACTTTGTGCCAGCTAATCTTTCTCACACTAGGTTGGGTGAAAGGAACTATTAAATGAATTCTCCAAAAAGTGGCTTCATTTTTGCTGCTTCACATCTGGCCTAGACAGATAAGAAGAACAAGCTGTAGAAAAATATCTGGGCTTAGGTAAAAACAGAGTACGAGTGAAAGGGGGAACTTGAGCAGTAGAGCACATCTTTTCCTTTAAGAATGGATTATGTCCCAGCATGCAAATTAGAAAGACTTTAGACACTATCACTTGGCTGGGATACACAGGCACAGCCACCTAGAAGATTGTGGTATTTTTGAACCACAGTCCGGTGTATCCTGCTAATGGCAACTTTGTGTTGCTGGCTAATCTCTCACACACTGGGTCAGGAGAAAGGAACTGCAGAATGAACTCACCAAAAGGTGTCTTTATTTTGGCAGTTTCACATCTGGCCTAGACATGGAAGAAGATGACGATCTCTTATAGACAACAGCACAGTTGATTCAGTAAGAGGTGTCTGGTTATAATACAAAGAACATTGCTTAAAAATGTTGTCTGTGGGTAAACATTTATCTTGCAGTACTTTGGTAGTTTTTCTCTGTATGTTTTAATTTAAATAATTACATGCCTTCAAATTAAATGCCACTCTTTCCCAGGGTTTCCTAGGTGCAGATTACTCAGAAATAGCTTACCATTCCCTTTTTGGGGGTGGGGGTGGGTACTCTGGAACTATGCAATTTGTCCATGGCTACACAAACTTGCTGTTCTCCCAAAAAGTACAACGAGAAGTCAAACTCCTGAGCTTTTGTGCCACAGCAAGGTGCCTACCTGACTGAGTTGTCCAGATTAAAAACACTACCCCAGATAACGCTAGGACTTGGTTCCACAAGTCTTAGTGTTATCTGGTTTTTAACATTGTGCGATGCATTGATCACACAATGTAAGAAAAAGCCCTGTTCCCTTTCCAAAGAGGAAAGGGAACATGCCTGGAATCCCCGCTGTCCTTTCCAAAGAGGCAGGCGGGCACCGGTTGGGCTGGGGAGGCATGCGCACGCGCATGTTCTCTCCCCAACCCAACCGGTGGTAGCAGCCTGCGATTGCCAGCTGGGTAGGGGAGAGAACCGGTGCACATGCACGTTTTCTCCCCAACCCAACCAGCGGTGGCAGTGTGCGTGTTTCTGTTCTAAACTAGTGTCTGTTGTTGATGATGGATTGGATGAAGGCAAACAGATTGAAAGTTAATCTAGACAAAGACAGAGGTATTCCTAATCTATTGAAAGGCAGGTGGGGTTACACTGTCCAGAACAATTCAGGCCTCTAAAGAAGTCTACATGGGTCTGCCTTTGACTATGATTGGGAAACTACAGCTGGCTGAAAATATTGCAGCCAGGCTGATGATCTGTTACAGTAGCTTTGCTGGGTGCTCAAAGTGCTAGTGTTGACTCTATAAAGCTAGATTCAGATCTGTTCCAGGCTATTTGAAGAACCATATCTCCCAAATATGACTTCTTGGTGCTTAATCTCTAGGGCAGTGATGGCGAATCTTTTAGAGACCAGGTACCTGCCCATACTCAACAGGCTGCCATCTGTGCCACAGAGGGACAGGGCTAACTCTGTGCTCGGGGAGGGTAGAAGTGCTCCCATTGGGCTGCTGGGCAGAGGGGCAAGGTGAACTCTGTTCTGGGGGAGGATGCATGCCATAGGCTTGCCACCACTGCTCTAAGCGACCTTTAACACTTTTCTCAGCCCTAGTGCATCTGCCATGTCTGGTGGGAACACAGTAAACACAAGACAGGGCCTTCTTTGTGGCTGCTCCCAGCTTGTAGACTGCTGGTCCCCTTGTCCTTGTCCTCCAGGTCACAGATGAAGATCATCTTTTTAAGATAGGCATGCAACAATTGATTGGGCAGTTTTTGATCTTGTGTGCTAGATATTATTATTGTTATGTATGTTTTAAAGATGTTTGTAACAGTCTTAACTCGTTGTTTTGATACAGTTGTATGTTTAAATTGTGTTTTAGTGTCATAATCTATAATGTCTTTAGTTTTTTTAAAATATCTTGTGTGCTGCCTCATTCCCTTGTATGGGAGAAATAGAAATGCTGGCATAGAAACATTAATTGATTGATTGATATAATTATAGAGGCAATCACTTCAATTGGCAAATGCTGGGCAGTGGTGGCAATGCATTGAAGAAGGAACTGTGTCCGGCATGTTCTGCCTGAAATATCCTAAGCTTTTCTTCTGTTTTAAAGTGTTTTGGTGAATGTTGTCTTGTCACTAATTTTAATGAAAAGTGTAGCAGCCATTCCATTTGGCTTTTGAAGATGGAATGGCGGGAATCAACCTCTTGTTCCTTGACTCAGGCAACAAAAACATTTTAAAGGTAAAGATTTCCCTTGCTCGAAAGCAATTTGAATCCGACTTTAGGGTTCAGTGCTCAACTCTGTTTCAAAGCCGAAGACCCAGAGCTATCTGCTTCTGCAGACATTTTCGTGGTCATGTGGCAGGCATGACTAGACATTGGAGCACACAGAATGTTGTTTACCTTCCCACCGAAGTGGTCCCTATTTATCTACTTGCGATTTCTTGCTTTTGAACTGCTAGGTTGGCAGGAGCTGAGACAAAGACAGGAGCTCATTCCATCCTGCAGTACTCAGGAATCGAACTGCTGACTTCCCGCCTTCCAGCCAGTGTCTTAGCCACTTGAGCCACTGCATTTTAGGCTAGCCCCAACCAGAAAGGAAATAGCAATACAGTGGTACCTCACTTAAAGAGCATAATGCGTTCCACGAGATTGCTCTTTAAGCAAATTTGCTCTTTAAGTGAAATACTATTGTAATAATGGTGTTTTGCATTGTAATATGACCAATTGTGACTTCTGGCATGGGGATTGTGAAGCGCCATTTATTTGTTAAGCGAGTTTTTGGTTGGTTTTATTTGTTAAGCGAGGCAACCATTCAGAGAAAATTCTGCTATTTAAGCGAGTTACTCTCTAAGTGAGGTGCTCTTTATGCGAGATTTTACTGTAATATCTGTATATCCAGCTCTGTAATGAGGTAAAAAACTGTATACTTTGACAGATAATACGGTACATAAATGATAGCTAGGTTTTATTTCTAGTTTTTGGTAGTTAAAGCACCTTTAAATCCCTTTATTGTGTAGACAAGAGATGTTATTTGGGGACAACAGCCCCTGAATCTGAGTTGTCATATTGCAAACAGCGCACAATTGCCAAGAGGCATGAAAGAAAAAAGGTTACCTCAACTACTTTTGCATGTCTGCTTGTGAGCCATCAGTTTCTGTTTTTCTCTCTTCAGTTTCTTGTAAACATTATGAGCTGCACATCAAAACTTGTCATTCTGTTTATACTATTACTTTCCTTAAACAGGGGATGTACTATAAACTCTTTCCCTCGTTAAGGGCTTAACTGAATTGAGATTGGGTCATTTTTTTGGGGGAAATTCGAAATGATGTTACCTAGGTCTTTGTATTCTATGTAGTTTTTTTAAAAATAAAAATGAAATATTAGTAGAGTTAATAATTGCTGCACTTGCAACTGACATGGGGAAGATTTTAAATGTGGTTAAAAAAAGAATAGTTTCTTTGTTGGCAATGGTTTTGGTCTTGGATTTTTTTTAATTGAAAGACCTGCTTATTGTTTTATTTTTTGTTAAATCATCCTCTCTCACATTCAATTACACCTGCACTACAGACTAGCCCTCTTATTTGAAAATGGGAGTGAACAAATATTGACCTACAGTAAAACCTCATATAACACTAAAACCTGGTTCCACAAGTCTTCGTGTTATATGATTTTTCGTGTTATCTGATCCTCTATGGGATCCATAGAGATACATTGTAATCACACAGGCTTTCGCGGTTGTTATCTGAAGCATCCCATAGGATCTTAATGTTATCTGATACAATTCTTCCCCCCAGATTCCTTGATGTTATGCGATTTTCGTGTTATTCGATACTAATGTTATATGAGGTATTACTGTATTAACAAATTCTAGCTCACATTCACTATCTATAGAGCCTTAAAGGCTCTACCTAAATTTTGTGTGTGAAGTCATAATCTATGCGTTACATTTTATAGGGAAATAAAATGTGTTTTCAAGGCATTTCAAGATATATATGGTATACATTAGAACTGCAAACTGCTAGATCTTGGCAGCTCCCCAAAAGAGTTTGAGCATCTGGTTGGAGAACTCTTCATGTGGCAAAATACACATCCAGCCTCTGAACTATCCTTGTATTTTAAAAGCTAGGAAATGGAGGCAGGAAATTGGCACCCCCACAAAATCTGCTGTTTTAGAAAATGCTTGATGCTGCTTCATAAAAAGTCAATCAGCTTCAGCAGACAATAGTTCAGTGGAATAACCCTGATAAACCAAAGTGACTTTACTGTTTTTATGCTGTATTCACCTGAGCAAAACCAAATAGTATAACTCTATGAGTTATTCAAAGGAGTCTGCTGTATTCTGTACTTGTTACCCATCACAAAAGAGACAATCGGTGATAATGCTTTCCTCAGCTTTAGAGGAGAAATGAATAGTTCTTTCATTTTGAAAAGTTAATTACCTTGCATTAAGAGTGAAAGTATAGCGTTATACCAGTCATGGCGAACCTTGGCATTCCAGCTGTTCTTGGACTTCAATTCTCAGAAGTGCAGTAAACCCATTCATGTGGATTCACAGAGACCTGGGCTTCTAGGAATTGAAGTCCAAGAGCACCTGGAGTGCAAAGGTTCGCCATCATGGAGTTATACCTTGCTCTTTCTTTCCAGATACTAACTGAATGATGTCCTATAGCAGTGATGGCAAACCTTGGCACTCCAGGTTTCCTTGGACTGCAATTACCAGAAGCCCAAGTCAGCACTCCTGCTGACCAGGGCTTCTGGGAATTGAAGTTCCAAAACACTTGGAGTGCCAAGGTTCGCCATCACTGTCCTATAGGTAAATTTGTTTCTTGTAATATGACAAACTACAGTCAATTTATGATGACTCGAAAGCAAGAAGTTGCAAGTAGATAAATAGGGACCACTTCGGTGGGAAGGTAAATAGCATTGTGTGCGCTCCGGTATCTAGTCATGCCTGCCACATGACCACAGAAACGTCTGCAGAAGCCGACAGTGCTGGTTCTTCAGCTTTGAAACAGAGATGAGCACTGAACCCCAGAGTTGGATACAACTGGCTTTTGAACAAGGAAAACCTTTACCTTTACATTTAATAGGGTTTTCAAGATTTATGACACTACTTCCTAGTGAGTTTCCATAGCTGAGTAGGAATTTGAATCCAGGTTTCATAAGTCTTAATCTCTACTTTATTAACAGCTCCCTCATGTAGAAGGAGCATGATATGGCGAGAAAGAGACACTACAAACACGGTTTACAGGAAGGTGCACCAATGTGTCTTCTCCAAGTCCACACATGGCTCTTTTCGGCTACCATCCTCCAGATTGTTGAGCTGCTGTTCCCATGTTACCTCTCCAGTAACCAGACTGGATAGGACTGATCAAAACTGCTGTTCAACAAAACCTGAAGGGGCAGATATTCTCCACTTGATTCTATGCCTATGAAGGAAATCTATCTGTGATCCAGGAGTGTGACACCTTGCCTAGAAATTTCCTGTGAGCTTCTGATCTGAGGACACAGACTTGCTCCATGAAAACTTGCATTAAAATATGACAGTTAGTCTTTAACTGCAGTGTTTTTCTCTTATTTAGCTTAGTTTTGTGTTGTTTCTTGACTGATACAGTCTGTATCTGTGTACCATTTGCAAATTGATGGAGTGAAAGTGTACTGTTGGTTACTGGCAAGTTTTATTATGGAGGAATTAAAATGAGGAAAATTTGTAACCTTCACATCTAAATCCTGAGGTAGTCACGTTCCATTTCTGAATGAGGCAATTAAAGTTTTTAATGGGAGTTGGATCCCTGATATCCTAGTTTTGAATTTACTGTATTTTTTTAATCAAAAGGGAAGATTTAAACTGTGGAATATACTGTATATATATTTAAAATATATAAAATCAGATTATATGTCATATTTTAGATTTTTGGGGGTTGTGTGATAAAGCAATCAATCTTTTGAGAACAGTATTGGTAAGCATTTTCTGCTTTTTAAATATTGCAAGATAATATATTACACAGCTATAAAAAAAAATTTTCCCGCCTAGCATGAGCTTTTTCAGTTTTATACTAATTTCAGGCTGCTGATTACAAATACGATCTCAGATTTACTCTATCACATTACATTTTTATGCTATTGGCCAACCCAGTTGTCATTCCTGACTGCATGTTGGTGCGAGTCAGTTATAGAATTACTGTATAGTGATAAAATTAGTGACTAGTCAACACAATTTTTCTGGCATGAGCGATTCTAAGGTAATTTTGAGGTGCTGATTCCGAATCTGGCATCCATTTTCTTCTAGCACATCAGGTTTTTGGGATCTCAAATATTGCAATATACCTGCGAACAGCAAATTTATCATCATATTCGTAGAGCTAAACAGACATACGGACCTAATAAAATAGCATCCAATATGCAATACTTTATTGAACAAACATATATAATTATGAACTGAAGCACAAGTTGAGATTGAAAGCATATTAACATGTAAGAATAGAAACGTTAAGATATGAAAATACAGTTGTACCTCGCTTAAAGAGCATAATGCGTTCCACAAGATTGCTCTTTAAGCGAGTTTGCTCTTTAAGTGAAACACCATTGTAAATGACCAATTGTGGGGGTGATTGCAACCCCCGATTTATTTGTTAAGCGAGTTTTTGGTTGGTTTTATTTGTTAAGTGAAGCGAACATTCAGAGAAAATTCTGCTCTTTAAGCGAGTTACTCTTTAAGCGAGACACTCTTTATGCGAGGTTTGACTGTATGTACAAAAAGGTAAACTGAGAATATCGACCTTACATTGCCATGAATGACCTTTTCTTGGACGCTCTGCGATGTTCAACGTGTGCAATGTTTCTCATCAGGGACCAACAGTAATCTGCCATCATGTTTGTGTTCCATTGGCCTTAGTAACATTCTTCTATTACTTTAATGTCTTTATGAAAACGTTCACTGTGCTCTTCGCTCACGTCACCCAAGTTCTCTGGAAATTTGGCCAAGTGACTATGTAAATAGTGAATCTTGATGCTCATTCTACATCCAAGTGCTCTTGAGTTTCCAAGCACTTGGATGTAGAATGCTTTCACTCTCAACTTTGTGCTTCAGTTTATGATGATAAATTTGCTGTTCTTAGGTATATTGCAATATTTATCTCAAAAACCTGATGTGTTTGAAAAAAACGGATGCCAGATTCGGAATCAGCACTTCAAAATTACCTTAGAATCGTTAGAGTATCTCATGTCAGAAAAATTGTGTTGACCAGTCACTAATTTTATCACTATAATTCTATAACTGACTCTCACCAACATGCAGTCAGGAATGACAATTGGGTTGGCCAATAGCATAAAAATGTGATGTGATAGAGCAAATCTGAGATCATATTTGTAATCAGCAGCCTGAAATTAGTATAAAACAACTGCAAAAGCCCATGCCAGGAAAAATTTTTTTTTTGTATAGCTGTGTATGATGATAAATTTGCTGTTCATAGTTATATTGCAATATTTGAAATCTCAAAAACCTGATGTGCTAAGAAAAAAAACGGATGCCAGATTCGGAATCAGCACCTCAAAATTACCTTAGAATCGTTAGAGTACCTCATGCCAGAAAAATTGTGTTGACCAGCGTTATTTTAGGTAGCTAGCAGGTGCAACAACCTCAAACCGAACACGAGAGGGAGCTATTCCCATATAGCTTTCACGTGCATCTTTTCCTCTTCTTTGCAATGAGGATTAACTATTTTACAGTATGGAGAACTGAGAAGAAATGTATTTATAATAAGTTGCAACGCCCCCACCCCAATCTTTAATATTATGTTTTATAGCTGTCAACACGGAAATCATTTTTCACAGAACTTGGTACAACAGAATGATTCTAGTTCCTTCCACATTCGGTCAATAGTTTCTAGTTTTTCTGCATCAATTTCTATTAGCTACCAAAGAGGAAATGTTTTCAAAACTGTTCAGTATTTTTAAAAATCATTGTCCTGTTTGTGTTCAATGCTCTAACCCAGTGATGGCCAACCTTGGCACTCCAGGTGTTCTTGGACTTCAATTCCCAAAAGTCAAGTCAACACAACTGCTGATCAGGGCTTCTGGGAATTGAAGTTCAAGATCACCTGGTGCTTGGCCATCACTACTCTAACTACTTACAGTCACAAAAGCATCATTAGGATTTGCACCACATTGGGATAAGGGGTGGAAGTGACAGCATCCTTTTTTTCTCTAGGGGGCTCATGTTTGTTTACAGCTGAAGAACCAGCACTGTTTGTTTCTGCAGATGTTTCTGTGGTCATGTGGCAGGCATGACTAGACAGTATACGCAACATAGACATTTTAAATCATTTAAAGGCAATTCTTCTTTCATATCCTAATTGAACTTTGGTTTGCCAAAATGAAGCCACTTTCTTGGCTCTGACATTGGCCAAACTTAAATCCTCATCGGTATGTGTTTCTAGTAGTAATCAGCAGAGCAGCAAATGAGCTGGATTCTGTATCTCTCCACATTCAGAGAGTGTGTTGTTATCTGACAGTAGCTCCCACTTGAGCATGTTGGTCTTACATTTAGGGACTCCAAGCTTCAGCCTATTCAGGGTCCCCCAAATGACGTAGGGGAGGTTGAATTCATCTTCTATATCGTCCTTTAATGTTATTCTTTGTCCAGTTAGCTCCTTTCTCCATCTTCTTATTTGGTTTTGCTCTTGTCTACCCTCAAGATTATTTGTTCTTGCCAAAAAGCTCTTCCTGAATCTGAGCTGCCAGACTTGAGGTTCATATCAATTCAGAGGACGTCAAGGGTCATTCTCTTGCTTAGTTCTCTTGGTGTCCACTGCTACTTATCCCATTATTTTTAGTGGAGCGATACCCACAAAGAGAATATATTTTCTCAACTGGTGTTGGTTTGAGGCATCCTATCACAATACACATTACTGTATTTCATTAACAGTGAAGTCAACTTGTTTCATCTGTGTTGATGTGAAAATTCTCTTCATTTAAAGAGAATGATAGTGAATGTCTGTTGAGTGGGGAAGAAAGTGACCAGTGACTTATATAGTTGTTGAATCTGCTGTCAGTGGGCTGTTAACTGTGGTTAGGTTGATTTGAGACCCCAATTTTCTTTGGTTTCTTTATTTTTTAAAACAGACTCATAGTTTTAAAAAAAGTCTATATAGTATTTCAAATTAAGAATACATACCTTCAGCTTGTCCTTTTAAAATGGAGAACTATCATCCCTTAAAGAGGACATTTGGCCACTTCACAAGGAATCACTTGATGCCTTCATCTAAGGTCTCTTGAGATATCAGCAAAAATTGGCAAGGACGGTTCGTGATAGATTGACTTGAAAAGCTAGACTGCTGTCACATTATAAGTGTTGAAGATGTGCAGGCTAAGCAGCCCCGACCAGTGGGATACCTCCTAGTATCAGATGCAGCTTCCACTGGCATGAAGGATGAATAGTAAGCAATATCAATTACACAGCTCTGTCTCTCCCTTGGTCTGTTAGTCTTTTAATCTTTTTATTCTTAAAATCAGTTTTTAATTTGTGATTTGCTGCTGTGTTTTTAATGATTTAAAAATTTTAAGATTTTTATAACTGTTTGGTTTTATGATGTTGTAAACCGCCCTGGGTTGCTGCGGTGAGGAGGGCAGTATACAAATTTGAGTAAACAAATAAATAAATAAATAAAATATGCTCACGTATAAGCTGATCCAAATATAAGCCGGGGTACCTAATTTTGACCAGAAAACCCAGGAAACAGATTGATTCTAGTGGAATTGATTGTGCGACTGAACAACAACAAAATAAGCCAAGGGTGGGAAATGCAGCGTCTCCTAGTGAGTTTCAATAATCAAAATATATGAAAATCAAGTAAAGTTAATTAAATTGTCAGCACATCTCAATCTGGCACAGTCTTGGGGACCCTTTTGGTCTTTGACCCGAGTATAAGCTGTGTCCCCTTTTTGGGGCTCATTTTTAGAGCTAAAAACTCAGCTTATATATGGTATATACTGCCCCCATAGCAATTATAGCACTCCCTGGGCAGTTCACAAGGTAATTAACATTGTTGCCCAAAATGTGCCGGGTACTCCATTTACTTACTTAGGAAGGATAGAAGGCTGAGTCAACCTGAAGCCCATCAGGATTGAACTCACAATGTCAGCAGTTTTGGCTGAAATACTACAGTTCAACCACTACTATGCCATGAGGGCTCCTAAATGACATACATTTGTGGTTGTGATTCTTAGTGTTTGGAAGAAGGGGAGAATAGGGGTCATTCTCACAAGCATGGCAAGTAGAGAGGGCTTATTTGTCTGGTGCTATCTTTGTGAACGCTTTTTGTTTCGTTCAATCTTCCCATTTCCACACCACTGCAACTGTGAGAAATTGTTAAATATTTGGGATAAGGTGAAATATTCTATGGGTAAGGCCAAGTAACTGTATCTAGGTGGATTGATGGAAACTGAACATATGTAGAGAAATTGGCCTTTTTTTGTTTAAAGGTGATACAACTTAAAAAAAAAACAACCCACAGCAGCCCTTGTACCTGGAAGTGGTACAGTCCCCAATCTCTGCCTACCACCATATTCTTCTTATTGTTGTAAATCTGATCATAGACCAAATTGTTTGATCCCTACTTTTTTTGAAGAGAGATATTGTTCCCCCAGGAAATGGTAACCATGGGCCTTGTACTCCCCCCCCGGTCACCGTGTTTTCCTTTTTTGTGCCAACCTGTTTGCCAGCTTTGCCAACACTTTTGCCCATGTTAACATCTGCTGAGATTGTAATGATTTCTGCCTGCTGCGGTTCTACTTCTGAAAAAAAAGTCTGGCAGGAGGAAATCAATCATTTCTTGTCTTCATCTCTCTCTAACAGAGAGTCTGCTTAGCAAAGGAAACAGGATGGTGCTGCCAATCAGGTTTGTAGCCGTAGGACACTTTATGGAACTCCTGCCCAACCTCCTTCTGTATCTGAATCAGAATACAGTATAGGCGATCCTCATGGCAATCATGAGGACTATCCTGTGCCTTCCACATCACAGCATAATACCCGTACCACTGAGCTAGTTCCATGAGTCACTTTATGGTACTGAGTCCTTTTGGCACTGAGTCCTCATCAGCCCCAGGCCAGTATTGATGAAGCTGCTGCCCTCCATCAAGATGGATTCAAGTGGGATTTAATTCACTCGGGGACCATCACCCTTCCCAGTGGACTTCAGCACTCAAGCTGTTAGTCCTCAGGGTTGTCAGGTTAGTTAACTGCCGCCTGACACTTGGTATTGAGTCACAGCATTCTCAAAACAATCAGCTTTCATTTTTTAAAAATAAGGCAGATCTTTATTCTTTTTACTGCCAGAGATTTTAGGGAAAATGTGCAGGCAGGATTATTTTAACATTTATACAACTCTCTGACAGATCCTTTTCATTCAGGGAAAGCTATAGCGCATGAAGAGTGACCTGTATTCACATCATTTTAATTACAACACACTCAGCACTATGGTGGCTTAGTGGTTAAGACGCTGAGCTTGAAGACTGGAAGGTTGGAGTTCGAAACCCGAGTGCTGCATGACGGATCTTGGGGACATGAAAGGAGCCTCATTCAGGCATCCCCTGGGCTGAGTTTCTCCAGCAAAAATCCTTTCAACTCAAAGTAATTTCTGACATGAAATTTATTCAATAACAATGCAAACATGTTTCTGATAGTTCTGTAAGTTTTTTTTTAATGAAAGCATGATAGGTACCAGCAGGAAGAAAAATTGGGCAGGTGAAGCCTCATAGGTGATTTTTTAAACCACCTGTGTGTCCCAGTCAAACCAATCTTACCCCTCAGTTTGTTGAAGGAGAGACTGAGAAAAAAGAGGGGCACTTGGTACTTCCCAATTATAAATATTTTTCTGGGGAGGAACGATAGCAGTATTATTCTGTTGCAGCCAAGCAATTAAATGTTATGACACTTTGAAGCTTTACAAGTTTTATTTGGCACATATTTTTGAGAATATGAATCCTTTTCTTCAGAACTCTCTCTCTCTCTCTTGTATATCTGAGGAAGTGGACTGAAGTCCATGAAAACTAATGGTGAACAACACTTGCTAGCTTTTAAGGCACTATAGGACCACATTATTTTAATAGTAATAGTGTGTGCTATGGCTCCGGCTGATTTCACTGCAGAAACAGAGCAACAGATACTTTAAGTGCAACCCAAAGGAAAAGGGAAATCCCTTTGTCTCATAAGGTTCTTGGCATCAGTTCTTCCTTAACCCACCTTATGGTGATAGTTCAAGTCCTCCATTACCACTATGAGAATCAGAAATGAGGACTGGGATTTTCACCAAACTAATCCTTTGAATTCTCCATGGAAATTTTCACTCCAGTTTTTACTCTCATCTGCTGCTGGTTCAAACCATGAAGGAATGAGAACCTTCAGTCTGAAACAGAGTCGCTTGTTGTTCTGTATTATACATCTTCAATGTAGAAGAGTCATTAAAGGTTGTTGCAGCACCTAGTTGTGGAGGATCTACTTGTCTGGTGATTATGGAGGAAATTAGTAACAATTCCACTTTACAAAAGTGAGGTTTACAGACTAAATACCTGTCTCGTAATACATGTCTTTGCACCAGAAGAAGAATTTCATAAGCTCATAGAATTTGAAGTGCTCATTAGTCTGGTGTAGTGGATCCAACAGAGCAGTGGTGCCCTCTATGTGGGCATGTGTGCTGTCACCCTAGCACAGAGTTCCCAGTAGCCCAATTGGAGTGCTTCCTCCCTCCCCCAGCACAGAGTTCACCCCATCCCTCTGCCTAGCAGCCCAATGGGAGCACTTCCTCCCTCCGCCCTGCACACCCTCTGTGTTGCGGATGGCAGCCTGTTGAGTTTGGGCACTTCTTCTCTAAAAAGTTCGCCTTCACCAAGATAAGAATACCAGACTAGGACTCAAGAGACCTCTGTTTGCATACCCAGTGATGAGGCTAGAAACTCATTGGGGAGTGGCACTGTTGAAAGTACTTCTTAAATTATTTCACATACTGTACTTTGAAAATCCTATTATGATTGCCAAAAGTCAGATTCAACTTGACAGCTCGTAGCAACAATGTTCTTCCAGTTCACTTCCTGTGCCCTCAGTGGGGGCAGGGCTGAAAGGATTGAGGAGGACTTCCTTTTTACTTTGGCTGGTTAATCTAGCATTTACACCAGAAGCAGGCAAAACAGTATACAGTAATACCTCATATAACATTAGTATCGAATAACACTAAAATCGCATAACATTAAGGAATCTGGGGGGAAGAATTGCATCAGATAACATTAAGATCCTATGGGATGCTTCAGATAACAACCGCTAAAGCCTGTGTGGTTACAATGTATCTCTATGGATCCCATAGGATTTTAACATGCATCAGATAACACTAAAAATCATATAACACCAAGACTTGTGGAACCAGGTTTTAGTGTTATATGAGGTTTTACTGTATTCCAGAAAATGCTCACAGAACATCTATTATATATGAGACTTATGCATGCATCCTTGGCTGCTCACTTCAGCTAAAGTCATATAGTTTTTCCTTGGGATAAAACATTCCTGTGCCCTGAAAAGCAATTATTCCTAATCCTAACTAATATTTTTTCTGGTCTTTATCATGTCTGATACCAGCACTTAATAAGCTCAGGATGAAAGATCCTCTGAGCTGAGCTACTTGGAAGAGCAATGGGGAAGGGGAACAAAGTGTGCTTTGCTTGGGTTGGAAGTTGGCAGACTTTTGCCTGTAAAAATCCAAGTGCATGTGTCCTAGTAGAGAAGAAACCTGAAGTACAGTTGTACCTCGCTTAAAGAGCATAATCCGTTCCACAGGATTGCTCTTTAAGTGAGTTTGCTCTTTAAGTGAAACACCATTGTAAATGACCAATTGTGGGTGGGATTGTGAACCCCTTTTTATTTGTTAAGTGAGTTTTTGGTTGGTTTTATTTGTTAAGCGAAACGAACATTTAGAGAAAATTCTGCTCTTTAAGCGAGTTACTCTTTAAGCGAGACACTCTTTATGCGAGGTTTGACTGTAATTTCTACCCCTTACTTGCCTTTAGATGAATATGGCTGATTGTTGTTGTTACATGTTGTGAAGTCATTTCCAACTTCTGGTACCCCTATGACTGAGGTACCTCCAAAATATCCTATCATTAACAAACCTGCTCAGTTCTTGCAAATTCATACCTGCTGCTTCCTTTCTGGAGTCCATCTGTCTCATATAGAGTCTTCCTCTTTTCCTGATGTGATCAACTTTTCCAGAGAGTCTTCTTTTCATAATATGCCTCAAAGTATTGTTGGGATAATAACAATATTCTACTAATTGTAAACTGTACAAATGGTAACAGTTTTTTCCTACTTTAAATGATTCTTAATTGATTTTAATATGCAAAGTGCTAGTTTGTGTAACCAAGCCAGGAGGGCAGTGATGAGACTGGTTTAATCTCTCCATGCTTTTCTTGTGTGTTTCCTCCATCCTAATTTATACTCTGCTATCTAAGAAGAATAACCAAAATCCCCCAATAAGTATAACAGCCTGTGTATTCCAAGGTGTACATAGTATGTGTATGACAGTGGATAATGGAAAGAGTGGAAGAGAAAGCCATAGGAAACAGAGGATTAATGGGTTGCATTCAAGTTCTACATGTCAGTGAAATATTTGAAATGTTTTGTTGTTGTTAAGTCACACAGTCATTTCCAACCCTTTGTGACCCCATGTACTATTGCCCATCAGGCACCTCTGTCCTCCTCCATCTTCCTTAACCTGCCCAGCTCTATGCCCATTGTGTCTACAATACCATCTAGCCATCTCATTTTCTGCCTCCCCCTTCTTCTTTTACCCTCCATCTTTCCCAGCATCAAGGCTTTATCAAGTGAATCCTCTCTTCTCATTTGATGTCCAAAATACTTTAGTTTCATCTTTACTATTTGGCCTTCTAAGGAGCAGTCAGAGTCGATTTCTTCTAAGATCACCCTATTTGTTCTCATTGCTGTCCAGGGTACTCTCAAAACTCTCCTCCCACACCACATTTCAAATGCGTCTATTCTTCTGCACTCAGCTTTCCTTATGGTCCAATTCTCACAACCATACATTACCACCGGGAATACCGTTGTTTTGATTATGTGGATTTTTGTTTGCAAGGTGATGTCTCTACTTTTCACTATGTTCCCCAGGTTTCTCATCGCTTGCCTCCCAAGAATCAGTCACTTTTTTATTTCATGGCTGCTATCACCATCTACAGTGATCTGTGATCCTAGGAAAGTAAAGTCTGTCACTGCTTCTACTTCTTCCCCATCTTCCCCATCTATTCTCCAGGGACTGATAGGGCCTGTTGCCATTATCTTGGTTTCCTTGATGTTGAGTCTCAAGCCAGCTTTTGCACTCTCTTCTTTCAACCCAGTCAGGTCTTCCTCACTCTCTGCCATTAGGGTAGTATCATCTGCGTATCTCCAATTGTTGATGTTTCTCCCAGCAATTTTAATTCCAACTTGTTATTCATCCAGCTCTGCATTGCGCATTATGTGCTCTGCATATAAGTTAAATAAGAATGGTGACAAAATTCAGCCTTGTCTTACTTCTTTTCCTATTCCAAACCACTCCATCATTCTGTAACCTGTCCTAACGGTTGCTTCTTGACTCATGTACAGATTTCTCATGAGGCATATAAGGTGTTCTGGTATTCCCATCTCTTTGATTATTTGCCACATTTTGTTGTGATTCACACAGTCAAAGGCCTTGGTGTAGTCGATGAAACAAAAGTAAACTTGTTTCTGATATTCCTTTATTTTCTCCATGATCCAACGTATGTTGGCAATGTGCATGTTTAGTTCTCAAGATTGTAACACTGCTTGTTCACAATGCTCCTTTATTTTTGATTTTGTATGAAATGGCACAGATTTCTTCACTGATACAGGCATAATCAGACATATCACTGAGCAATCTTGTGCTTTAGAATGGAATCTGTTAAAATAATAATAGAATCTGAAGATTTATTGCAGTTTCTTACTCCCATATTCCCATATTTTCATTCTTTCACAAAGTGGTCAAATCTTTCTTTCAAAATACAGTGGTACCTCACTTAAAGAGCATAATGCGTTCCATTGGATTGCTCTTTAAGCAAGTGCTTTTTAAGCGAAACACCATTGTAAGTGACCGATTGTGACTTCTGGCAGGGGGGATTGCAAAAGCTGATTTAGTTGTTAAGCAAGTTTTTGGTTGGTTTTATTTGTTAAGTGAAGTGAACATTCAGAGCAAACTCTGCTTTTTAAGTGAGTTACTCTTTAAGCAAGATGCTCTTAATGCGAGGTTTGACTATACAGTAAAACCTTGCATAAAGAGAGCCTCGCTTAGAGACTAACTCGCTTAAAGTGCAGCATTTGCTCTGAATGGTTGCTTTGCTTAACAGCTAAAGCCAACCAAAAACTCACTTAACAACTAAATCGGGGTTTGCAATCTCTCCACCAGAAGTCACAATTGGTCACTTACAATGGTGTTTCACTTAAAGAGCCAACTCGCTTAAAGAGCAATCCCGTGGAACACATTATGTTCTTTAAGTGAGGTACCGCTGTAGGTCCTTTAAATAAATAAATGCGCATAAAAATCAGTTTCCTCTGAGGTATTGTACCACCTTGGAAAATGACAAAAGGATGTAGATTTTGAGCATTGGCATTTCACTTCTTTCTGTCTGTTAATCTTTGTAGAATACTATGGCTGGGATAATATTAATAATAATAATAATAATTTATTTTACAGACTTATATGCTGCCCTCCTCGAAGAGACTCAGGGCGGCTAACAAACGTTTAAAAAAGATACATAAAAACACAGTATAAAATCCAATTTAAAAATTATTAAAATATTTAATTATTAAAGCTAAACAGGTTAAAAGATTTAAAAAAATTATACAAAGAGAGAGAGGGAGGGGTCAAATGAGCCAACAAGCTGATGCAACTGTCTGACCCAGTCCCCATACTTGTCCCACCAGCCAGGTCTTAACCCCCTTCCTAAAGGGCAGCAACTCCAACTGGAGTCGTAGCTCAACTGGCAGGAGGTTCCATAGGGCGGGGGCGGACACAGAGAAGGCCCTCCTCCTAGTGCTAGAGAGGTGCGCCTCTCTAGCCTATGGTACAACCAGAGAGCCTCTCCGGTCCGTTCTGGTGGGATGGACTGATGTTCTTAGGGCGATGTGGTCTCTTAGATATCCTGGCCCACTACCACATAGGGCTTTAAAGGTAATAACCAGCACTTTGAATTGCACCCGTAGGCACACTGGCAACCAGTGCAGCTCCCTGAGCAATGGTGAGGTGCGAGCATAACGCCTACATCCCACCACAGCCCGAGCAGCCGCATTCTGTACCAGTTGCAGCCTCCAGATAGTCACCAACGGCAGCCCCATGTAGAGCGCATTACAATAATCAAGTCTGGAGGTGACCAAAGCGTGTGTGACCATGAGCAAGGAGTCCCGGTCTAGGAGCGGGCGTAACTGGCGTATTACACGAAGTTGTGCAAAAGCCCTCCTGACCACGACTGCCACCTGCTCCTCAAGCAGTAGTCGTGAGTCCAAGAGGACCCCCAGATTATGCACTGGGTCTGTTTGGGGCAAAACTGCCCCATCCAGAACCAAAGATGGTAGCTCCCGAGTTAACGCAGGACCTCTGACCTACAACCACTCAGTCTTGTCGGGATTCAGTTGTAGCCCGTTGTCCCCCATCCAGACCCTCACAGCCTCCAGGCACCTGAAAAGGACTTCCACTGCATCGCTTGGGTCCCCATGGGCCGAGATATACAGCTGGGTATCATCAGTATATTGATGATATCTCACCACATGGGAACGGATGATCTCACCCAGCGGATTCATGTAGATGTTAAATAGGAGAGGCGAGAGTACCGAGCTCTGAGGCACCCCATATTGGAGGGGCCTGGGGCTGGACATCTTGCCCTCCAACCACACCGACTGGGTCCCGTCCTTCATAAATGAGGAAAACCACGACCACACAGTGCCCTGGATCCCCAATCCGCGGAGCCTTTCCAGAAGGATACCGTGGTTGACGGTATCAAAAGCCACTGAGAGGTCAAGAAGAGCCAGGACAGATGGATGTCCACCATCCCGCTCTCTCCAGAGATCATCCACAAGCGCGACCAATGCAGTTTCTGTACCATATTCGGGCCTAAATCCTGACTGAAAAGGGTCCAGATAATCTGCTTTATCCAGGATCTCCTGTAACTGCCGTGCCATTACCTTCTCCAATACTTTAGTCAGGAATGGGAGGTTAGAGACAGGCCAGTAGTTGGTCATAACCGCGGGGTCGAGGGATGGCTTCTTTAGGAGGAGGCGCATCAAGGCATGTTGTAAGGTCTTAGGGAAAATCCCCTCCCAAAGTGAAGAATTAATGATGGTCTTGACCCAACCACCTGTCACTGCCCTGGCAGATTTCACCAGCCAGGCGGGGCATGGGTCTTAAGCACATGTAGTGGCAAAAGATTTATACGATCTGAAGAGAAACCAGAGTATTTTAGCTCCAATGCTTTTTAATCTTTATATTAATGACTTACCAGGATTCCTGTTTGATACACAGACCCATATGTTAAAGATTCTTGATAAGCACATTAATACTCTTTTATATGCTGATGACATGATTTTAATGGCTCATTCACAAATAGGTCTGAGGAGATTGCTTCAAAAACTAAATGCATATTGTGCTCAAAATCTTTTAAATATCAACAAAAGCAAATCCAAAGTGTTGGTTTTTAGTAGGAGAAGCAAAATGTATAATTGGCAGATAAATGGGGAACCTATTGAACAAGTTAACTCTTTTAACTATCTTGGAGTGTTTTTCTCCAATACAGGGTCGTGGCTAAATAATTTTAAAAGAATTTCATCAAGGGCTGCCATAAGTACAAAGAAACTGTATAAACTATTTAATTATAATCATCCTGGCACCCTGTCCCCAATTTTAAAAGTGTTCAGGGCAAAAATTGTCCCAATGCTGTCATACGGGGCAGAATTGTGGGGTCTAAATAGAGCCCCACTTCTGGAACAAATACAGTCCCGGTTCCTTAGAAGCATTTTAGGAACTGATAGCAACACGTCTGCTCCTGCAGTCAGAGCAGAATTGGGCTTCCACTCCTTGTATAGCCATTTAGTATTTAAAACATTCTCATATTGGTTGAAGATCCAATCAATGGACTCAAATAGGCTGCCCAAATTATGCTTAACTGAACAGATAAAGTGGGATTATCCCAAGTCCTGGGTTAATCAACTCTGCGAAGTAATTTCTCACCATGGGTTCTCAGTTCAGTATTTGCTCTCAGTGGCCACTCAGGCCAAGGAAATTTTTAAACAGAGAGTCTTAGATATCAGTGCACAATCTGACTTGGAACTACTGGCCAAAAATGGTTCGTTAAGGTGGCTGGCGGCTAACAAAATTACATTTGAAACTGAAAAATATGTTTTGATGCGCCTCACTTATCCATTAAGAAGGGCATATTGTAGAGCCAGATTCGAGCTATTAGACTCCATGAATAGATATGGGCATTTTCACCACTTACCATATCACGAAAGAACGTGCATCTGCGGGTCTCCAAATGTTGAAAATAGCTCTCATATTATATTAGATTGCCAGTTGTACACTGATATTAGATCTAAATACCTTGCATCCCTATTGGAAAAAACAACTTTTTGGGACTCAAAAAACAAACTGTCTTATCTCCTTCTGGGCTCTAATATCCACATTGTGTGTAGAACTGCCAAGTTTATAATTAAGGCATCAGCTAAAAGAATCGAATATGTCGATCAAATTGGGGTATCCTGCAAGGGAGATTCACTTATCTGACTATCAATATGCATGAATTAATTGTATTAAGGCACCTTCTCCAGTTTACATTCTTTAAAAGTAGTTCAGGTATGTATATATTGTATTTATTGTATTTTTATTGTATTTTTATTGTATTTTTATTGTATTTTATCACACTTTATTGCATTGTACAGATTTTAAACTCTTATATTATTGATAAGGTCGAAAGACTAATCAATTAATAAATATTCATTCATTCACATGTAGTGGCACACACAGATTCCAGGAGCCTGTCCACTTCATCAGGGACAACTGGATCAAACCGATCCCAGATAACATGATTAGACTGCACTTCGGCCAGCCCCAGATCCAATGTTCCTATGCTGGGATCCAACCTCGACCGAATCCGATTTTCTCCATGAGATAATCAGCTAAAACCTCAGCCGACCCCTGCCATTCAGGGTCTAACCCCCCTCCTCCGAGGAGGGATCTGGTCACCCTAAACAGAGTCGTTGGTCGATTATCTGCAGAGGCAATGAGGGTGGTGAAATACTGACATTTCACCACCCTCATCACCGCCTTAATAGCAGCTCTAGCAAGTGTTCGGTGTACTCACTCTGAGTCTTCACCCAGTGGCACTCTTGGTGTCTCTGCGTGTTTAAGCATCCTCAACTCCTCTGTAAACCATGGAGAGGAATGCTGCCTACGAGCATGGAGAGGCCATAGTGACGTGATTATGTCCAAGGCCGCTGTTGCTTCCTTATACCAATGATCAACAAGCGTCTTGGGCGAATCGTTTTGCTGACCCAGAGTGAAAAAACCCAGTTCCCTTTGGAATGCATCTGGATCCATCAGTTGCCAGGAGCGGACTGATCGAATAGGCCCTGCCTCCCTACGGTTAGCGTCATCTCCAGGAAGTCCAGAGTCAGATAGTGATCCGACCATGGCATAGGAGTGATGTCTAATTTCTGTAATATCAGATCACTCTGCCACTGCTCTGACAAGAAAACTAAATCCAGGGTGTGGCCACTGCTCCTAGTTGGGTCCTGAATTACTTGAGTCAGGCCCACAGCTACCATGGAAGCCATGAACTCCCAAGCCACCCCGGAGCCATCCCCCAGTGAAGGCAAATTGAAGTCCCCCAGAACCATAAGTCTGGGGAACTCCAACGCCAACATGGCGACCGCCTCAAGGAGCTCGGGCAGGGAATCTGCTACCTTGCAGGGAGACAGGTACAAGAGCAAGATTCCCAACTGATCCTTAGGGCCCACTCGCAGGAGCAGGGCCTCACAACCTGGCACTTGGGGAGCTGTGGCTCTGGTGATTCCCAATGTCTCTCTGGTCACAATGGCGACACCACCACCCCTCCCATCAACCCTAGGCTGGTGCCAAATACCAAACCCGGACGGACACAATTCGGACAGGGGAACCCCGTCCTCTGGTGCCAGCCAGGTTTCAGTGATGCATGCCAGGTCAGCCTGCTCCCCCAGCATAGAATCTGAGATCCAGGGGAGCCTTATTACAGACTGACCTGGCATTAATCAGCAGCAGCCTAAGGGAGGGAGCTCTCTGGAACAGCTGCACAGGACCCAGAGGTGTAGCCGAGGGGCCAGAACAGGGGACAGGTATTAGCCAGCATCTGTCCCACGTTCCCCAAGTGCGGCCTGCCCCTCGGCTCCCGCCATACCACCCCTTGCCAGTCAGAACACCGATTCGGGCCCCAGGAACCTCACTACTAGCTCCAGATGGAGCACTGCCCTCTATCACCTGCTGGCAGGTCACTGTCCCCTCTCCCCCCCCCACCAGTTCCCAAATCCTGCTTAATGGCTCCAGGAGCAGAAACACCGCTGCTCCCCCTTCCCACCGACCGTGGAGACAGGCGTAGCTGCTCCCACTTCCCTCCAACCGTCTGGCCAAGGGAAAGAGCCCAAAACACTGGTGGGGCAGCGTTGTTCTGGCTGCACAGTTGCATCCACTTCCTTCCGACCAGCTGGCCGAGGGAAGGAGCCCGAAACATCAGCGGGGTGGCGTTGTTGTGGCCATGCAGTTGCTCCCATTTCCCTCTGACCAGCTGGCCGAGGGAAGGAGCCTGAAACGGTGGGGCGTTGTTGTTGTGGCCATGGATGCAGAGGTGCAGCTGCTCCCACTTCCCTCTGACTGGCTGGCCAAGAGAAGGAGCCTGAAGCGTCGGCATGGCGGTGTTGTTGTGGCCATGCAGTTGCTCCCACTTCCCTCCAACCAGCTGGCCAAGGGAAGGAGCCCAAAACGTCATCGGGGTGGCGTTGTTGTGACCAAAGAGGCAGAGGCGCAGCCACCCCCACTTCCCTGACCGGCTGGCTGAGGGAAGAAGCCCGAAGCTCCTTTTTCACTTTCCATCCCATTAAGCTGGTGGCCACCAACTGACTACTGTATTCCCGTTCCTTCTGTCCAAGGGAAAGGAGAAGGGCAATGTGTCCATCCAACATGTAGGTGCTGCCACAAAACCCCAGCCTAGAAAAAGTCTAGCAAGCATAACAGAATGGAGGAAAGAAGCCTTGGTGTACAATATTGCTATCTCTGTTCTTTTCAGTATCCTTGTATCTTGTTTCTTAATCTCATCACACTCTTCAACTTAATTTTTAAAAAGTATTAATATTTAATACTTTTAAACAGTTTTAGCTGAAACCATCTGAAGCCAGAAAAAAAATGCTTATACAGTATATGTGGAATTACCTTGTTTTTCTTCAGAGTATAAGTGCCCTAAAATAGCGTCTGTTCAGGGGTTGGCTTTACTTTTGCTAATCAGTTTTAGAACTGTACAAGAAGAGCTGTGCTAAATTAGACCAACATTCTTTCAAATTCAGTCTGTATTGAAATAAGTTGTGATGCATACTGGTCAGTAGACTGAGGTATCTTCAGCAACCTAATGATAGCAGACAAGTTTCACAGTTTCCCTACTTCTATAAATGTTTGTATGTTTTTCTATACTGAAGAGCCATAAGAAAAGGTTTGATGTTTTATAGGCTACAGGTTTCATGCTTATGTCTCCAGATAGTGGTGGAGTTCAACTCCAGAAAGCATGGTACATGGTTAGAAATTTTGGGAACTATAGTCCAAAATATCCAAAGTGCCAAAGGTTAAAAACCAGTCTCTTAAATCACTTAATTGCTATTGCTTTATCCATAGTAATCATTGGTAGAATCCTAGCACCAGTACTATTTAATATTCACAACAATGATTAAGTAATGTTACCATATGCCCGGAGTTTCATGTATGCTGATGATCTTTCCTTGACAGTCTAAGGGGAAACCTTTGAGTCAATTGATCACCAGGTAACCTCTAGTTTAAAAGATCTTTCTTTACATTATAAAAACAACCAGCTGAAATCAAACCATTTAAAACATAGGCCTGTGCCTTCCACTTAGAGAACAGACAAGCTTGGAAAATTCTGAGTTAGCTGACAAAGCAAGGTTTTAGAGCATTACCCATTCCAGTGATGGCTAGTCTTGGCACTCCAGGTGTTCTTGAACTTCAATTCCCAGAAGCCCTGATCAGCAGGAGTGCTAACTTGGGCTTCTGGTAATTGAAATCCAAGAATACCTGGAGTGCTAAGTTTTGCCATCACTGCCCTACTCCAAAGTTTCTGGGTATAACTTTAGATCAAAGTGTAACCTACAAAAAAAGGTCTAAACACCAAACAGAAAAGTCCCACCAGAAATACCATACAGTAAAACCTCAGATAACGCTAAATCTTGGTTCCACAAGTCTTAGTGTTATCCGATTTTTAATGTTATCCAATGCACGCATGCATCGGATAACATTAAAATCCTATGGGATGCATCGGATAATGTTAAAACTCCATAGAGATACATTGTAACCAGCATAGGCTTTAGAGAACGTTATCTGATGCATCCCATAGGATTTTAACGTTATGTGATGCAATTTCTCCCCCAGATTGCTTCTTGTTATGCGATTTTAGTGTTATCTGATGCAAACATTCTCCAAGGTATTACTATAACTAGGAAACTGGCTGGTTTAGACTGGGGTGCATACCCACAAACAATAAGAAGAACAGCTTTGTCCTTGTGCTACTCAATGGCAGAATATGCTAGTGCCATATTGTATAAATCAGCACATAATAAACAAGTAGATGTTGCTCTTAATGAATCATGCAGGATTATTATTGCGATACTACATCTTAATCACTGCCCCATGGGGGGCGCTTTTTGATAAAAATTAGAATTAGACACACTCACTTCGTGGACACCCAATTCCCTTGTTGTTGTTCAGTTGCACAGTCGAATCCGACCCTTTGCGACCCCATGGACCACCGTCCGCCAGGCACTTCTGTCCTCCACCATCCTCTTCAACTCGCTCAGTTCTGTACCCATTGTCTCTACAATACCATCTAGCCATCTCATTTTTGGCCGCCCCCTTTTTCTTTTGCCCTCCACCTTTCCCAGCATTAAGGCTTTCTCAAGTGAATCCTCTCTTCTCCTTTGGTGTCCAAAGTAGTTTAGCTTCATCTTTACTATTTGACCTTCAAGGGAGCAGTCAGGGTTGGTTTCTTCTAAGATTGACCTATTTGTTCTCCTCGCTGTCCAGGGGACTCTCAAAACTCTCCTCCAGCACCACATCTCAAAAGCGTCTATTCTTCTGCGCTCAGCTTTCCTAATGGTCCAGCTCTCACAACCATACATTGCCACCGGGAATACCATTGCTTTGACTATACGAATTTTTGTTTCCAATGTGATGTCTCTACTTTTCATTATGTTCCCAAGGTTTCTCATCTTATGCCTCCCAAGAATCAGTCGCCTTTTTATTTCATGGCTGCAATCACCATCTGCAGTGAGCTTTGATCCTAAGAAAGTAAAATCTGTCATTGTTTCTACTTCTTCCCCATCTATTTTCTAGGGACTGATAGGGCCTGTTGCCATTATCTTGGTTTTCTTGATATTGAGTCTCAAGCCAGCTTTTGCACTTTCATCTTTCAACCTAATCAGGAGCTTCTTTAAGTCCTCTTCACTTTCTGCCATTAGGGTGGTATCATCTGCATATTTCAAGTTGTTGATGTTTCTCCCAGCAATTTTGACCCCAAATTGTGATTCCTCCATCCCTTTTTGTTGTTGTTGTTCAATCGCACAGTCGGTTCTGACCCTCTGCGACTCCATGGACCACTGTCCGCCAGGCATTCCTGTCCTCCACCATCCCCCTCAACTCGCTCAGCTCTGTGCCCATTGTCTCTACAATACCATCTAGCCATCTCATCTTGGGCCGTCCCCTTCTTCTTTTGCCCTCAACCCTTCCAAGCATCAAGGCTTTCTCAAGTGAATCCTCTCTTCTCATTTGATGTCCAAAGTACTTTAGCTTCATCTTTATTATTTGACCTTCTAAGGAGCAGTCAGGGTTGATTTCTTCTAGGATTGACCTATTTGTTCTCCTCGCTATCCAGGGGACTCTCAAAACTCTCCTCCAACACCACATCTCAAAGGTGTCTATTCTTCTGCGCTCAGCTTTCCTAATGGTCCAGCTCTCACAACCATACATTGCCACAGGGAATACCATTGCTTTGACTATGCGAATTTTTGTTTGCAATGTGATGTCTCTACTTTTCACTATGCTCCCCAGGTTTCTCATTGCTTGCCTCCCAAGAATCAGTCGCCTTTTTATTTCATGGCTGCAATCCCCATCTACAGTGAGCTTTGATCCTAGGAAAGCAAAATCTGTCACTGCTTCTACTTCTTCCCCTTCTATTTTCCAGGGACTTTTAGGGCCTGTTGCCATTATCTTGGTTTTCTTGATATTGAGTCTCAAGCCAGCTTTTTCACTTTCTTCTTTCAACCTAATCAGGAGCTTCTTTAGGTCCTCCTCACTTTCTGCCATTAGGGTGGTATCATCTGCATATCTCAAATTGTTGATGTTTCTTCCAGCAATTTTGATCCCAAATTGTGATTCCTCCATCCGTGCATTGCGCTTTATGTGTTCTGTGTATAAGTTGAATAAGCAGGGTGACAAAATGCAGCCTTATCTTACTCCTTTTCCTATTCCAAACCAATCCGTCATTCCATTTTCTCTCCTAACTGTTGCCTCTTGATTCATGTACAGATTTCTCATGAGCCCTATAAGGTGTTCTGGTATTCCCATCTCTTTAATTACTTGCCACATTTTGTTGTGGTCGACTCAGTCAAAAGCCTTAGTGTAATCAATGAAACAGAAGTAGACTTGTTTCTGATATTCCTTTGTTTTTTCCATGATCCATCTTATGTTGGCGATGTGGTCTCTTGTCCCCCTGCCTCTTCTGAAACCCGCCTGCACTTCTGGTAATTCTCTGTCCACCTACTGTTGCAGTCTATCCTGTATTATTTTGAGCATCACCTTGCTAGTGTGAGGGATGAGCACAATTGTTCTATAATTTGAACATTCTTTGGCATTACCCTTTTTGGGGAGTGGAACGTATACAGATATTTTCCAATCGTGTGGCCATTGTTGTGTTTTCCAAATCTGCTGGCATATAGAATGCAATAATTTGATTCCATCATCTTGCACGGCTTTGAAAAGTTCAACTTGGATACCATCAACTCCACTGGCTTTGTTGTTTGCAGTGTTTTTTTGGGCCTTTCTGACTTCACTCTCTAGAATGTCTGGCTCATGTTCAGTGTTCTCATCATTGTGATTATCAGGGGTGTTGAGGTCCTTTTTGTAGAGTTCCTCTGTGTACTCTTTCCATCTTTTCTAAATCTCTTCTGCATCTGCTAACTCCTTGCCATCTTTGTCCTTTATCATGGTCATTTTTGCTTTTACTGTTCCCTTGAGTTCCCCAATTTTTTTGAAAAGATCTCTAGTCCTACCCCTGATATTGTTTTCCTCTATTTCTTTGCACTGTTCGTTCAGGTAGGTTTCCTTATCTCTCCTTGTTTTTCTTTGAAATTCTGTATTCAAGTGACTGTATTTTTTCTTTTCTCCTTGACATTTTGCATTCCTTCTGTCCTCTGCTATTTTAAGAGCCTCATCGGACAACCACTTCGCTTTCTTACGCTTCTTTTCTTTTGGTATGGTTTTCCTTGCTGCCTCCTGCATGATCTCCCTCATCTCTGTCCATAATTCTTCTGGCACTCTGTCTATCTGGTCCAAGCCATTAAATCTGTTCCACCCCTCCACTGTGTATTCCCAAGAAATGTTGTCTAGGTCATATCTGTCTGGCCTAATTGTTTTTCCTATTTTCTTTAGTCTAAGCCTGAATTTTGCAATCAGTAGGTTGTGATCTGAGCCACAATCTGCTCCTGGTCTTGTTCTTGCTGACTGTATGGAAGTTCTCCATCTTTGACTGCAGAGTATGTAATCAATCTGGTTTCCATGTTGGCCATCTGGTGATGTCCATGTGTAAAGTCTCCTTTTGTGTTGCTGGAATAGAGTGTTTGCTATGACCAGTGTGTTATCTTGGTAGAACTCTATCAGTCTTTGGCCTGCTTCATTCTGTATTCCAAGACCAAACTCCATCACTGCATTGTGCATTATGTGCTCTGTGTATAAGTTGAATAAGCAGGATGACAAAATGCATCCTTGTCTTACTCCTTTTCCTATTCCAAACCACTCTGTCATTCCATATTCTGTCCTAACTGTTGCCTCTTGACTCTTGTACAGATTTCTCATGAGGCATGTAAGGTGTTCTGGTATTCCCATCTCTTTAATTACTTGCCACATTTTGTTGTGGTCCACACAGTCAAAGGCCTTAGTGTAATCAATGAAACAGAAGTAGACTTGTTTCTGATATTCCTTTCTGATATTCCAATTCCCTAGATGAGAGTTAAAATCAAGAGAAAGTTTTTTGCACACCTCTTAAATTCTAGATATCAAACCAGAAGAGTTTAGGCCACACCTATGGACAGAGAAACTAATGCACCTTGTCAAACAGTTGGCTATTGAAGACTTGCCCTTTCAATATCCCTCGTCCTTTTAAAATCTATTTTAGTGAAACAGAGCGCCGAGTTAATAGGAATATAACCTCTATGGGCTTTGGATTTTATGAAGATAATGGGGGGGGGGGATCGGCTTGACTGAATTAATCATAGTAAAAGTTAAAATGCTTTATTGTTTTTGGAATGTGTCAAACAAAAGTTGTGGATTTGAAACAGGTTGTGTGAAACAACGTAGTAAAAATGTCCTGTGATTATATTGTCACTTTATTTCATTCAGGAGAGTGTATAAAGATACTTTTCCTGCTATAAATGCAAAAGGCTGGTGAAGATACAGTACATCACAGGCCATGAGTGTGATTGAATCCCCAATGCATGACAAAAGGTTCTTGTGGGGAAAGGGTATTTTTGATGTAGCTGGGGAGGAAGGTTTATAGGATTGAGTGTTTACTTTTCCCTTATTTGTGGCTTTTACCTGGTCAGGTTGCTAACTACAATACCCATTTCGTTAGACTCTTTTGTGGGTGGCTTTGATCCCCCCCCTTTTTTTTAAATTATCCAGAAATGGAGGAGTAGGACTGTAGCATTGTGGAAAAAATTACATGTTTGCATCTGCATTGCTATAAACATATCAAGCCACTTTGGAGAACAAACATTCTCTTGGCTTTTTGCATTGCAGTTGGATTCCTGCCCATCTGCCTGGACAGTGAATTTTTCAAGAATTTTATCTTAGTAGAGTTTAGTTTCATTAGCACCTTATTTTCTGTTACATCACTGAGTAGTTCTCATGGGGAATGACTACATCCATCGATGTAAAAGGATAGTGAAAAGTTATGGTTTGTTCTAAAAGAAATGGATGTGTCACAACATTTGACTGTTCTGATGCACAATAGATAATAAGTTATTGTTAGGACAGATGGAGAAACAGAATGTTTTCTGCTTGGTAAAAGGTATTGGGCAAGGATGAATTTTATTTCCTTATTAATTCAGTTTTATATACAGAATATATCATACAGAAATCTAGAATAGATTCAGAAAAAGGGGGAATGACAATTGGCAGAAGAGATTTAAAATATGGAAATAATACCACATTAGTGGGAGAAAATGGCAATGAGTTACAATGACTATTGAGGAAAGCTAAACAAGAATGTGGAAAAGCAGGATTGAACATTAAGAGGTTAAAAATCATGACCACATAAGAGTTATGTAACTTCACTATTGACAATATTTATCAAGTAGAGCTTTATCATACAGCATGTTGTGTCATTGAAGCATGTCCACCCAAGTAGACCTCAGCAAGGAACCTTAATGTGTGGTAGCTTTGCCACACATTTTAGACTTAAAGATGAGGCCATTTGACGGGACCTTGACTCCTCAGTTCACACTGTAGGTCAGGCTGAGGCATCCAATGCACTATCTGTTCAGTGCTTATGTGATCATTTTTAGCTTGTGACATCCCAAGAGGCAGACAAGGTACATGCACTGTGTAGGGCTATCACCTCCTTGTTTGATCCTTACTCATGCTGGTTAGTAAAGCTGCCAGTGTATTAACTCAGGAATGGGCTCTGGAAATCATTAATTCAACATTGCAAGAGGGTATATAGCAATAGAAAGAGCTATTCCCCCCATTCTCCCTAAATATTAATGGTTCTGTAGATAACCCTAACAACTATAGACTCGTAGCAAACCTAACTTTTATGGGCAAGATGATTGAGAAGGTAGTGGTGGACTAGTTGAAGGTGTTCTTGGAGGAAACCAATTGGTTGGATCTGTTCCAGTCGGGGTTCAGGCCTCCTCACAGCACTGAGACAACTTTGGTCTCCTCACATAATAACTTATCTGAGAGGCTGATGAGGGGTTTTTGTCCTTCATGGTGGTTCTAGATCTCTCAGTGGCTTTTGATACCATCAACCATAGTATTCTATTGGACCAGCTTTTGGCTTTGGCGATTAGAGGCACTATTTTGCCGGGGCTCTGGTCCTTTCTTTATTGATCATTGGATTCAAACAGTTCAACTCAGGGAGTCTATTTTGACTCCATGGACACATCATTGTGGGGTGTTCTCCAGTGTTATCTATCAGCTATATCGGGTTCCCAACCTAAGCCCATGGTCCAGATCTGGCCTGTGTCACCATTTCATGTGGCCCCCACTCTTCCAAGGGCATTTAAGAAACAAAATGGCTGCCCCCATCATGCAGGCAGGGCAAAATGGCCATCTGGCCCTCAAAGCTGACAGAGAGAGTGTGACCAGCTTGAAAAGGTTTGGAGCCCTTGATCTATATAAATCAGAAGACTGAAACCTGGAAGGGCAAAAATTAAAGAATCAGAAAAGTTCTTCAAGTGTGAGGATGTACTACTGGAGACCAAGGATAAGACCATCTATTCCATGGATATGAAAGGTGTAGAGTGAAGAAACCTCACTGGGAAAGAGGGGTGGGGGTTTGACTTGTTTGAAATATAGTCCCAGAGTCAAACTGTACAGCCAGAAAGACAAATAAATGGATTCTACAACAGAGGTCAGCAAACTTAGCTCTCCAGATGTTCTTGGACTTCAGTTACCAGAAGCCCAAGTCAGTACACCTGCTGATCAGGGCTTGTGGGAATTGAAGTTCAAGAACAGCAAAGTTTGCTGACCCCTGTTCTAGAACCAATCAAGTATGAACTCTCACTAGAAGCTAAAATTACTAAATTGAGGCTGCCTAACTTTAGATGTATCATTAGAAGCCAAGATTCACTGGAAAATACAATAGTGCTGGGGAAAAATTGGGTCAGTAAGCAAAGAGGAAGTCTGAATATTTGATGGATTGACTGAATGAAGGAAGCAAGATCTAAGCAGAACAATTAAAGACTGAAGCTTTTTTTTAAAGAGGCAATTCATTCATAGGGTTGTCATAAGTCAGAAGCAACTTGATTTCACATTTCAGCAGGGCAGAAAAAGGACAAGATGGCACCTTTTGATTATCATGCCACATATTGAAGCAAACTGGAGTGGCAGTTGGAACTTTCTCTGAATCTGGAAATGACGCAGTAGCCTGTAGTACATCCGAAATTTAGGGGCTACTGGGGACCTGTGTTATGGGAAGTAATGATATTTAATCATATCTGTCTCCATTTGGTCCAATTGCAGAGATGGGAAACATCCATTCCTCTGAAATGCAACTCCTGGGATGCTATAACTGAAATGGCCAGTAGCCATACTGATTATGATAATCTGGGAATTGTAGTTCTGTTGATCTTTTTGCAACTTCCAGTTGAGGGAGCTGTCCTGTAGCTAGCCATGCAAGGAACTGGAATGCCTTGAGACTACTACCACCTCTGATCAGCCAGAGATTGATGATTTGTTTATTTTTAAGATGGCATAATTTCTAGTAGATGGTGAAATTATTTCATAGGATTCTTGCCCTGTTCTTCTAGAGCTATTTCATTATCTCCTGTAGTGCTCTACTGGTACTTAACACCCCCGCAACAAATCCACTTCTATTTCCCTTCTTTCCTCAAGTGAAGATTAGCTTGTTAATAATTTTTCCAAAAAACTGCACAATGATGTTTCATGGCACAGCTTTTATTAAAGGATGATGCAGTGCTCCTTCTCTATATGGAGAGCTTGTTTGTTGATCAAGACTAAGCTGATAATAAACTATAAGTAGATCCATTTGGGATTTGGCACAGATCAGTATCCTACTAGTAGCATAGAGAAAATGGATTAATGTAGCCAGGCAGCTTGTTCCTAAGCTATTAAATGTTTGGAAAGGAGCAGAAAAGCCTGTCTTTTGAGGGGACCAGTGAGAATGAAGAATTTTTTCAAAAGCACATCTTTGTATATTCTATATGGAAGGATGAAGGGTTTTGCAAGCTGCAGATAATAATACAGTAAAACCTCGAGATATGAAATTCATTCCTCAAGTTTTTTTGTACCGTATTTTGAAAATTTCATATCTCAAAATGTTGTTTTCCATAGGAATGCATTGAAAAGCAAAAAAAAAAAAAAAAAAAAAAATCTGTTTCAGAGCTCATAAAAAAAATCCAAAAGTATTTTTTCTCTTCAAAACACTTCATAAAGTGCACTTTGGATTTTTTTGCTGCATTTTGGCCACTTTATGAAGAGATTTGAACAGATAAAATATGTTTATTTGGCTTTTTTTCTCAGCTCAAGAACGTATTACAGTATTTTGGTTTTCAGTGCATATTCGACACATTTCTGACAGTGCCCTCTAGGGGCCAGCTCTGGTAATTGCCAGCTCAGTACCCAACTATCAGCTGTTGAGGGGGATAAGGGAATTTTTGGCACTTTGTGGTTGCGGGGAAAGCTTCTGGTGGTGCCAAAACACAATGAAAAATTATAAAAACAGAGTGAAAATGCTCCAAACACCCTTCCACCACTGTGGGAAGCATCAGAAGACCCCCCCTCCCCAAAAAATTGTATCTAAAAAAAAATCATATCTCTAAGCATTATTTTTCCGAGATTTCCTTTCATATCACAAGTTTTTCATAGGTCGAGCCGTTTGTAACTCGAGGTTTTACTGTATCACTTTCCGTATAGCTCACAGTCTGTCACTACCATGTTACATGTGTCATTTCAGTTACAGAACTGAGATGACAAGGAAAAAAGAAATGTCATAAGGATTCATGTGTGGCACTCTTCATGTGCAGCAATCATCCCAAAGATTTAACAGATTCAGAAGTCTACTTGTAAACAGACAAAATTATAATTAGTGGATGTCAAGCAAGTCAGCTTGAGGCTTTCTTGCCTAGCATTGCCTCATTTCTTGAGAAAACTATACCATGTGAAGATCCATGCTAAGATAACAAAAGGGAAAATTGCCATGATGCTATAAATGTTGTAGTATAAAATTATACCCTCTAATAATAATTTTATTTCTAGCAAAACCACAGTGAAATACTGTGGGAGTGCCTAGGTATCTGGTGACTATTTGCACATCCTGGCAAAAGAGAAAGTGTGAAAAAAGAAGACAAAGGAGAGGGTGGATTTGCATGGTTACCTTAATGTATGTTTATACATGCACAGCTGGCTGGACAGCTCAGTAGCTTAGGTATCTGGTTGTGGAACCAGACATTGAGAGTTCAATTCCCCACTGTGCTTTCAAGGAGAAAGGAGCTTTGGGCCAGCTGCCCAGTCCCAGAGCACCTACAGAAGAAAGGAATGGTAGCCCACTTCTGTGTATTCTTTACCAAAAGAGTCGCCATAAGTTAGGATTGTGTTGATGCCACACAGTTACCGGTATTTTTATTACAGATGCATCTTTAGCCAAAATGACTGAAATACAAAGAGAAATACAATAGCTTCAATCTGATATAGATCACTTTTTTTCTTTGTTCTACAATCCCCAGGATTGTGGGAAATGTAAAAAAACGTAAAATTTCCAATCTGTGCATTTCATAGAATATTAGAATCACAGAATAATGGAGTTAGGTAAAGGTAAAGATCACCCTTGCTCAAAAGCCAGTTGTATCCACCAAATCCAATTCCCTGGTCAGTTTATAGAGTACAACACTATAACCAGGTGATCTGAATACCTATCCACTTTTTGCTCTCCAAATGTTATTCGCTTTTATTGTGATTTTTCCTTCATAACTTAGCTTTTATAACCAGTCTTTCAAACAGAAGGCTATTGTTTGACAACTCTTCAAACAGGACTGTATTCTTTACCCTAAGACTCAAACTATAATTACAACTAGCACACCTTTCAAGAAGGGATTCCATAAGTGCAGTGACTTGTCACAATAGGAACTTTTCATATCTCCATTAGTTATCAAATTAGTGAAATTCATTTTGTGATTGGTCTTTGAGAGGTAAACACAGATGTCATTTGCAAGTATGATTGCTCAGTCACAAAGGTCTGTCAGATTCATGTCTTGGAAAGTAATCACATTTTCTGATGACATAGAGACAGGAGGGGAAAGGTTGAATTCCTTTTGCAGCTTCACTCATGCTTACAACCCTGTTTTTCACATTTTAAAAACCAACACATTTTAATTATATTCATGGAATTAATGTATGTCTTGTTTGAACTAATTTTGCCAGAATGAAAGAGAGCCTGTAACAGCTGACAGTTTTGTGTGCATTTCTGTGGGCGTGTGCATGCTGGGGGAATTTCTGCTGTATAATCAATTAATGTGCTATGGAGGGTTTAGTCCCCCCCCTAACAAATCTATTGTTTCAAACAGATACAAATTTTGTCTTGGGCAATGCCCAGATAGTGGATTGGCCCATTGTGTACAGCAATGATGGATTTTGCAAGCTCTCAGGATATCACCGAGCAGAAGTTATGCAGAAAAGCAGCACCTGCAGGTATTTCAGAGCTGATTTCCTTTTCCTCTTAAAAAAAAAAGACTTGTAATGTTGTTATGTTCTTGCTTGAGCAAAATACATTAAAAAAAAAACACAGTATGTTCACCCTGTTTCCCAGTTTTATCTTCCCCAGGCTGTAAAAGAGAACAGCAGCTGCAGTTATGCAGCTGAGAGGCTAGGACTGCATCCAATGCTACTATGTGCAGAGTCACTGTGTTTGACATTAATATATATTTTCCCATTTTATACTCATGGCTAGGCCCATGCTGGCCATTTGGGACACAGGAACAAGTCCCGGTGTGGCCCAGTGAGTGACTGGGCCACACCGGGATGGGCAGGAGTATGTCACCTGGCAGCTACAATCCCTGACATTATGCAGTATCCTCATAGGTGCCGCCCCCTCCCTCCCTGTCCAGTGCTCTTTTAGCGTAGCCAGCATACCCCTGCTCATGGCAATCTAGTGTTGTGGATTAGGCTGAGAGTAAATAATTCATCTTCAGGACCAAGCTGGGACTAGTACCCAGGTTTGCCTTACAACAGGGATTCTCAACCTGTAGCACGTGGCGCCATTTCATGTGGCTCACCACCACCTCCACCACACCAGGAAATGCCATGTGGTGGAGGAAGGGCAAAATGACCATTCAGTCCCCAAAGCTGTCTGAGGGAGCATGACCTGGTCTCTGGCTTTAAAAGGTTGAGAACTCATGCCTTACATGAATTCAGTCTAACCATGTACCAACTACATTTCAACTAATGGGTCATGATCCATGCTTTTTCTAAACACTGGTAATTTCTTCCTCTCTTGTTTGGTTTTTTTTTTGCTTGTTTGTTTTGAGAGGAGGAAGAGAGAGAGAAAGAGAGAGGACAGTGAGAAAGAGCAAAAAGAAAGGACCAATAGAGATTCATATTGTTGTTGTTGACTGCAACTCGTATCTGAGAATGCTTTCCCCCCTGAAGCAGGAAAAATGCCATTGGCATGAATTTGTTTAAGGTGGATCCCAGCTTGCCATGAAGTGACCCACACACTATAATCTCGGAGCCATCCCCTGTGGCACACAGGAAATTAGACATGCAGGATTCAACACCAGGATTGCAATGGTTTGCCACAGCCTTGAAGATATGGACAAGGTGTGCCTTGACAGCCAGTCCATCTGGCATGGCCTCTTCTGCCTCCTTGACTGTTGGTAATCAGAGTTCCTCCTCTCCTCATTTTGCCACTGTTTCATAGAAATTCATATACATGCACATAAACAGACACCCTCCCATGCCAATATAAGAATGTTAAAAGTGGCATTGTGTTCCCTTAGTGAAGAGGTGGACAACTTCAAAAGGCCTCTTAGAATTTAGAGGACTTCATATCCCTTCTGAAACCTCTGCCTGGCTCTTAAAATGCAAATTGTGCCTCTGGAAGCCTCTGAAGAATATGATTCACTCTTCATATCAGATGTTGCCCCTTGAGAAAGCCATTATTATTATTATTATTATTATTATTATTATTATTATTATTATTATTATTATTATTATTATTATTATTATTATTATTATTATTATTATTATTATTATTATTATTATTATTATTATTATTATTAGAAGATTTGTATGCCACCCTACTCGGTAAAAACCAACTCAGGGCGGCTCACAGAACTCCCATATATAACATTATATGAAACAATATTGCAATATAAGATATAAATATAACAAAGCATATATACATTACAATAAAATAAAATGCAACGGGGTAACAACAAATAAATCCTATCACATCCTAAGACATTACAAAGAAAATACCAATACTGTAATAATAATAATCAAAAAATCATTCATTTAAAAAGTCTCCTAACAACATCCTCGACTGTCCATCTTTTAAAATCCTGTCCTGCCCCGTCGCTCAGGTGTTCCTGCTCCCCTCAGCCAAGCTGGTGAGGGGAGCGTCCGGCATCCGCTGGCAGCGGTGGCAGTCCGACTTTTAAAGTCCCGCCCTGCCACTCAGGTGTTCCTGCTCCCCTCAGCCACACTTTCTTTTCTAAAATACCTTTATTTTAAAGAGAAGAAACCTTTCAAAGCCTAAAAGAAGCATATGGGGCAAATCATATTCCTTAGAAGGTTCGTGGGACATGATTTGTGTTTTGGAGATTGTGTTTTCTTGGGTTAGTGTTTGTGGCATATAGACCAAGGAAAGACTCTGGGAAACGTCGAGAGGAGATGTTCTGTATAGCCATCACTGTACTGTTGCCTAAAACTGACCCTGTTCTAAAGAATATGAAAGCATTTGTTTCACATATGAACAGTGATCTATTTGTGATGGTTCTGTTGATGAAACTGCTTCTGTCAGTGGAAGCTAGAGGAGGGGTCAGAAAATTATCTACCTCTCCCATAGATAATCTTACATGTTTTCAAATCAATCTGCCAAAGGCCAAAACAACATCAACAGCAAGGTTTCAGGCTGGACAGAGGGCTGGTGAGAGGTCAGGAAGAGAATAAATTTCTATTATGCCTACAACAGAGATGAGAAAAATTGCATTTTTGCTATATCTTCCAGGGTCCAACGGCAACATAGTCATCCTAGTGATGGGATTCTGGAAGCTGTCATTCAAAAAAGCACCACTATCTTTGTTAGTATTCCATTTTTGCCCCTCCCCTGATCCCTGTCCATGAATATCTGTATGCAGCCAAAGGCAATTTCAGAGCTTGAAAAGGTTTTAGATTTATTTTATTTTATTTATTTATTATATTTATACCCCACTCATCTAGGAGATTTTCCTACTCTGGGCGGCTAACAACAGAAAACTCACACATTAAAAACATTAAACACAATTACACTTAAAAAAAAATACATATAAGAAACAACCCCCCCCCCCCCATCTTCTACAATCTTCCATATTAGTTAGGGGACACAAATCTGGCCAAGTTATCCTGCTATGGTAATAGAGTAGATCATATACTGCCAGCGACTCAACGCAGAGTGTCAGGTAGTGATTAACTAACCTGACAACCCTGAGGACCAGTGGCCTTGGTGAAGTTCACAGGGAAGGGTGATGGTTCCCAAGTGGATTAAATCTCACTTGAATCCATCTTGTTGAATCCATCTTCATCAATACTGGCCAGGGGCTGAGAAGGACTTTGTGTGTCTAAAGGGCTTAGGACCAGAAAGTGGCTCGTGGAGCTGGATCAGAGGTATGAGTGGCAGATGAAAGGCCACAGCATTATTTATTTATTTATTTATTTATATTGCCCCCGACGCGCAAGTGACTCTGAGCAGCTTACAGAAAACAGATCTCATTCATATAAAATTACAACCTTAAAACTTTGCCAGCCATGTTTTCAGATATTTCCTGAAGGGCACTAGCTCTGTCCGGAGATGTAGCTCTGTCGGCAGGAGGTTCCAAAGGGTTAGGGCAGATACTGAAAAGGCCCTCTCCCTTGTGCTAGAGATATGAGCCTCTCTAGCTGATGGCACCTTTAAGGAGCCCCTTCAGTCTGCCCTGGTGGGATGGGCAGATATCCTTGGGGTGATGCGGTCTCTTAGGTATCCTGGCCTGCTACAATGTAAGGCTTCAAAGGTCATAACCAGCACTTTGAACTGCACCTGGAGGCACACCAGCAACCAATGCAGCTCCCGCAGCAGGGGCGAGGTACAGGCATAACATCCACACCGCATCACCATGCGGGCAGCTGCATTTTGGACCAGTTGCAGCCTCTGAATGGTCATCAAAGGCAGCCCCATGTAGAACGCATTACAGTTATCTAGTCTATAGGTGACCAGAGCATGTGTGACCATGAGCAAGGAGTCCCGGTACAGGAGCGGGCGTAACTGGTGGATGACACGAAATTGTGCAAAAGCCCTCCTGGCAATGACTGCCACCTGCTCGTTGAGCAGGAGTTGTGAGCCCATGAGGACTGTCTGAGGCAAAAGAGCCCCATCCAGTACTAAAGGTGGTAGCTCCCGGGATAATGTGGGCCCCCTGACCCACAGCCACTCAGTCTTGCCAGGATTCAGTTGTAGCCCGTTGTCCCCCATCCAGACCCCAATAGCCTCCAGACAACTAGATGGGACTTCAACTGCATCTTTTGGATCACCAGAGGCTGAGATGTATAGTTGAGTATCATCTGCATATTGATGATACTTCCCCCCGGGGGAACAGATGGGCAGTCTTCATGGCTGATCATTATGATCATCACCAATATTTGGAATCGGATATGGCACAAGAACAAGAAGAAGTTAGGGGACAGCTGGATATCATAGTCTAAAAATAACTTATCTAATAAATGTTCCAGGCATTCTTATTTTAATCACTTTTTTTGCACTCTTGGCCATATTATAATAAAAGTTTTATATTGAGTATGTATAATTTGATTGTTCCTACATCTCATAAAAGATAACAGGTATTATACTGCTATGAATTGCCAATAGTTTTCTGGTGGGGAATTCTCTAGTTTTCTGTCCTAATATGATGATTCTATTGAGGAAAGGAACTGCTACTAGAGCAAGTATATGCACATCTATACACTGTAGCAAAAAGAGAAAACTGAATATTTTCTATTCATCATACTGATGGTTTTAATAAGAATCTCTTCTTCAGACGAATAATTATTGGGCTACATGTAACATTATATAAGCAGCCTTCTGCTTGTGCATCAGGCTGCACTCGTGATCTTCTCCCTTAGTAGTCAAATCCCTGAAGCAGAATTTGGGGGCCCACAGGAAGCTGCTTATGACAGGGAGAATCCTTTCCACCATCAGAGTCTGTTCTGCTGACAGTCTATCATTGGATATGATTCATGACCAAGTAATAAGTCCGATTTTGTGGGCATGAAAACAGGATTTTTAAACCCATTTTGTTCACATACCTTAGAGCAGTGGTTCCCAATGTGGGGCACACCCCAATAGGGGAACTTCAATCCCCAGAAGCCTAAGTCAGTACATTGCCTGATCAGTGCTTTGGGGAATTGACTTAGGCTTCTGGGAATTGAAGTCCAAACACCAAAGGTTGGGAAACATTGCCTTAGAGTAAGTCCTGTTGAATTTAGTACAGCTTCTGAGTAGATGAATATAGACTTGCACTTTACGTCCCTTGTATCAGTATGTTGTGCTTATGACTCTGGAATCTTCCTTTGAATGTCCTTTTATTTCCTTACAGTTTTATGTATGGAGAATTAACAGACAAAGATACAGTAGATAAAGTTCGGCAAACATTTGAGAACTACGAGATGAACTCTTTTGAAATACTGATGTATAAGAAGAACAGTAAGTTGATTTTTAACTCACTTTTTAGTAAAGTTGTGCTGAAATACCAACAAAGTAGATAAGGAAAAAAAATTTAACCTGATTGAGCCACCACTGTAATATCATAACTGTTATGGGAATGGCACTGAAGATACACTTTTTACCACCCTAGTCACTAATAGTTTTCCAACTGGAGTGAATTTGGTGGAATTATAATTTTACTACAGTAGCAGGATTGCCCCTGATGACATACAGCCATCTATCAGACGCAGTTTGAAAGAAATTGCTTTCTTATAGAGGTTTAATAGGGTTGTAATTTTTTTTATTCCTTTGACTAGAGATCCCATAATTCTCCATTCTGAGAGTTCTATGTGACAGATAGACATCTAAATGTGGCATACTTGAGATAAAGGTTTCAATTGGGGGGATTTGAGCCTGAGCTAGGCATAGCTCAACCTTTCTCTATTGAGAAAGAAAGCTTCCAGCTTGCAGTGGGGTATGATCAGGAAATTCAGTGGAACTAGTCCTAGCTTAGCTTCATTGTTTTTCAGCGGAGGCCTTTCCCTAAAACCATGATGGTGAACTGTGGCACTCCATGAGTGCTGATTGGGCTTCTGGTAACTGAAGTCCAAGAACACCTGGAGTGTCAAGGTTCACCATCACTGCCCTAAAATGTCTTTCTATAGATGTTTAGACGTCTGTAAAGTACCTTCCTGTTGGGTAGAATTCTCAGAATGGAGAACAGGGATTCTCAACCTGTGGGCCAGATGCGGCCTGCAGCATCATTTCATCTGCCCCCTGCCTCCACCACACCAGGAAGTGCAATGTGGTGGAAAAAGGGCAAAATGGCCATCTGGCCCCCAAGCTGTCTGAGGGAGCTTGAGGCGGTCCCCGGCTTTAAAAGGATGAGATCTCCTGATGTAGAATACTGTAATGGGATTTGCAGTCCAGGACATTTTAAACAAATCTCATCCTTATACCTGGACACAGACCCTATGTCTATCTCTATCTCTGTAAGCGAGTTGAGGAGGATGGTGGAGGACAGAAGTGCCTAGCGGACAGTGGTCCATGGGGTCGCAAAGGGTCAGAATTGACTGTGCGACTGAATAACAACAAAATCTCTCTCTCTCTCTCTCTCTCTCTCTCTCTCTCTCTCTCTCTCTCTCTCTCTCTCTCTCTCTCTCTATCTATCTATCTATCTATCTATCTATCTATCTATCTATCTATCTATCTATCTATCTACAGTAATACCCTGGATAACGTTATGACTTGGTTCCACATCGAACAACGCTAAAAAAAAAGAGGCCCTGACTTCAGGGACAAACCGCTTTAAATGCAGGCAGGGAAAGAAAGAGACCCAATCGGGTCTCTTTTCCTCCCTGCTTTTAAAGCCACCCCCACCTGCAGCAGTCTCTGCGACTGCAGTAGGGTTGGGAAAAGGTGTGCCTTTCCCCCGACCCTACTGCAGTCACAGAGACTGCTTGTGTCTCTTTCCCTCCCTGTATTTAAACTATCGTTATTCTGGCGTTATCCGATGCAATCGTTATCCGGGGTATTACTGTATCTCTATCTCTATCTCTATATTTTAGCCATCAGATTGTTTCATACCCACCCATATTTGGAAGGCAACTAACCAGAATCTTAGGCACATGGAGAAGAAGGATTACCAAATTTTCAGGATCCAGTTGATAAGGGCTTTTTTTCACACACTGCATGATTTATATTAATTTTAATTTTAATAAAATCAGGGGAAATTGAAAGGAAAGAAGAACAGGGGATAAAAATCAGCACCATATACTTAGGATAGGACTTTATATATTGCTGAACAAGAGGAGTAAATGGGATGTGGATTTGTATATACTTTGCATATATGAATTGGTATAGGTGGAAGTAAAATTAGAAATTACACTCAATAATTTAAGTGAAAATACAGTGTATTTCACCCTAACAGTGAAGAGTGTGACCAGGTTACTTACATATTGACTTAGTTTGTGTCCAGATGTTAATTGCTTTCCACCCATATTAAGACTCTTTGTCTTTAAATCATGAAACTGCTTTCTAAATTTATTGAACCTCGTTCCATGTTTTTTCCTGTGAACACTCCCATGGCTGCATTTAAGTTAATCACAGTAGGTAGCCAGATCATCAGTGAAGTTTCCATAGAATTCTACCTCTGGAACACAAATTACAATCTGAAAAGAGGCAAAAGATAGCAATTGTGCCTTGGTTTTCCCAGTAGAATTTGCCCTCATCTCTCCTGCAGTGATTGCTGGATAGCTGTGGGTGGTCATGAGGCAAAATCAGTGTTCTTTTGTATGTGCCTCATAGACTGAGTGTCTGGGCACCAGTCATCTGGTGGCCTGGTGGGTTGCTTGTCAGTTTTCAAAGACTCTGCATGGCTTTTTATAAGAACCGAGTGATACCTTTGCACTGCTTTGCTGCCTTGTTTGTCATATTGCTGCCTTGTTTGTCATATTTTATTTATTTGCAGCTTGTTCTCTTCCTGCCTATTATAGTACAGCCTGAGGTGCTGCCTGCTTCTGTGTCAGGATTTTGCTTGAACAGCCCTATAGTGCAAAGTGCTCAGTGCTGTTTTCAGGAACATCAGCAGAATCACATAATTCTTTCCCACTCCTCTTATGGACAGTACAGTAATACCTCGCATAGTGAGCATCTTGCATAGCGAAAAACTCGCTTAACAAGCAGACCTTTCCCCAAAAGGTCTGATTCGTTGAATGAGCAAAAACTTGCTTAATGAGAAGCTTCGCATTTGCGGGGTGTTTCGAAATGTGATGGGGGACTCCCCCCGCCACGCTCCAAAACACCCCGCAGACTAGAGCATGCCGGCTGTGTATTTTGGAACGCAGTGGGGAGTCTCCTGCCCACATTCCAAAATGCCCAGCTGACAGGTGGCTTGGCTACAGGGTGTTTTAGAATGCAGACGGGGGTGGGGGGGGGGCGCGGCAGCGGCTCCCCGCTGCATCCCAAAACACCCAGCTGATCCCAACACCCTTCCAAAACACCCCACAGATAGATAGATAGATAGATAGATAGATAGATAGATAGATAGATAGATAGATAGATCTTAGCACGTAACGTTCTGACCTCTTGAACTGGTTGCCAGCGAACACACAAATGGCTTCTGTAGCACACAGGTACTTGAACTGTAAGATGTTGGAAATGTCGTTTCTGGGTCTATCAATAGAAATTCATTATGCCAGGCACTTGTTCTGTGAAGCTATGCAGCCACTTATATTTTAATCTTTCTCTCTGTCCCTTTGCTTGTTAGCAGGTAGTCTCACACAGACTTTTTCAGGCATTAATTTGAAGTTAGTCAGATGCAGTAGAATTAATTGGGTGAATGTATAAAAAATTCTTGTATCAACAGTGTGAGTGTGACCCCTCTGACCCAGTCTAAGCCCCAAAACGTATCTTGCTTGCTAATTAATCCAGGGCAGGATATATGGTTTCCTGCAGTATGTACAAAAGCGGCATTAAAAATGAATACTTCTGTATTGATTGGGAGAATTTGAAAGGTCAGCTATAACTATTGTGTAACCCAGAGCCAGCTGACTATGCTATACTATGAGCAGGGAAAAGTAACACATGTCCAGCCCCCCCTTTTTAAATGTATAATACATAGCTCAGATTTTCTCATCTCTACATATGTTATTATAGTGCAGCTCCTATCAACCTATCAACTTCTGGGAAAGCTGGCAGGGGCTGATGGGAGTTGTAGTTCAACATGTCTGAAGGGTAGCAGCTTGGGGAAGCTGGTGTGTCTAGCTGAGACAGTGTTCATGTTTAACCCCTACAAGTCTTAGCCTTATTGTATTCAAAATTTATAGCTACAGTAAAACCCCTACTTATGAAAAAAAGTCCATTCCATAGGCTTTCACTTAATTCGAATTTTTATGTAACTCGAAGCAAACCCATAGGAAAAATTATTTTTTAATGTAACTCGAAGCAAACCCATAGGAAAAATGAAATGTTTATGTAAATCGAAGCAAAAGCAAACCCATAGGAAAAAGAATCTTCATGCAAACCCATAGGAAAGTGTGTAAATCGGGACAGGGTTTTAACACAAAATCATTATGTAAGTCAAATTTTATGTAACTCGAGGCATTTGCAAGTCGGGGTTTTACTGTAATGCATATTTGCACAGATATGGTATGAATATATTTTCCAATTATAATATCTGAGCCCAGAATTCCTAATTTAAATGACTTCATTTAAAATGACACTGTAAGGATTTCTGAGATCAGAGAGACATTTTGTCAAAATTTAAGCAACAACCTCAGGCATGGCTGTAGTCAGTAGGAAGGGATTTTTGTCTCCTTCTCCTGCTTCCATCTCATAGACACACTGGTGTAGCGTGGGCCCCCCGAGGGGGGTACTGCCCCGGGCGGCACTTTGTGTGGGGTGGCGATGCTGCCACTTGGACTTCCTGGCACCCGGGGTGGGGAGTCCGCTGTGGGGACAGGTGCTGGGACCCTCTGCCACCACCGGCGCTCTGGGCCCTGCCTGGCCTACGCCACTGCATAGACAGAAGCTGCTTCACCCCTGGGAGTGAAGTTCCTAAGGGCATCAATTCTCAGCAGAATAAAAGCAAAGCAATCATACATATATACTGCTCCATATGGCTTAGTGTACTCTCTGGGCAGTTCACAAGTTAATTAACATTTAATTTGTGAACATGCTGGGCACTCATCTTCAGGAAATGAGATTTTCCTCATCAGGGTAGTATGTGCCTATGAACTGTGGTATGTTGAGTCTTTTTTTAAAATAAATTTTTATTAAATTTTACTGACATAAAACAAAAGACAAATAAACATATAACATTACATTACAATACAATATATAAATGAAACAAACAAAAATTACATAAGAGTATAACAAAATAAGAAACAAAAAGAAAGAATTAAAGTATTACTCTCTTTTATCGTATTATTATTTCCCACTCATTCTAATACATAATTAAATCTACTTAATATATTACTATTTTATTTACCAATAAGTCTCTCATAAAAACAAAAATAATATCACCCTGTAATATATACAAAACCCTGGAGACCGCAATTTTGTCACAACACTATATTACCATTTCCAAAAACTCTTGCAATCTGGTACTGGTTTATCACCTTTAGATTTCACCAAAGTATGTGCCACAAAAGGTCTCCATATTTTCCAAAACTTATTTTCCTCGATTATACCTTTCTTTTTATTTAACTCCCATGTAAGTTTATAATTTAACATAATTTCCCACATTTCTTTATTCTATTCTTCCAATTTTAACACAGAATCACATTTCCAATTTCTTCTGATACATTGTCTTGCCACAGTTAACATTATAGATAACAAATCTTTTTTATTTTTGTCCATATTCATGTTGTCTATTTCTGTCAATAAGGTGGCACCTGACCCCAGCTTCAGACTCAAATTCAAAATTTCCAATCTCTCTCTCTCTCCTTTTACCCAAAAAGCCATAACCACTTTACAACTCCACCACATATATTCATATGTCCCCATGCTATCTTTACATCTCCAACAATTTCTAGTTTTTGTGTTATCCATTTGATACAGCTGCACTGGGGTCAAGTACCACCTCCATAACATTAAAAGTTTGGGCATCCCTGCTTTACAGCACGCATATGCCTTGTCTACATCTCCAGGCATTACTAACCAAGCTAATGAACCTTGACTAGATGGTGCATTGGACATCTCACTTTGATCTAACTGATACAACCAGTGGTGGAGAATATTTATTTATTTATTTATTGCATTTATGTCCTACCCATCTGAGATATTCTCCCACTCTAGCATGAGTACTGTACTAGATAGTGCAGTCAATCAGCACCTGGGAAGTTGCATTTTGCTTAGTTGTGCTCTAGAATGGAGAGTATTATAGAACATTGGAAGCTGGTATTTATTTTATTTATTTATTCACATTTATACCCCACCCTTTTCACCAGCAGTATGTGGAGGTTAATGATAAAAATAATATATCCAGGGCTAACATTACAACCTAGCAGTTCGAAAGCAAGATATTGCAAGTAGATAAATAGGGACCACTTCGGTGGGAAGGTAACAGTGTTCCGTGACCACGGAAATGTCTGCAGAAGCAGACAGCACTGGCTCTTCGGCTTTGAAACAGAGATGAGCACTGACCTCTAGAGTCGGATACGACTGGCTTTTGAGCAAGGGAAACCTTTACCTTTAAACATTACACAGCTCTTCTGATTTTATAAACCTTCAAAAGGCTTGCTAACAAAAGTAAGTCTATAGTGACTTACAGAATGTTAATAAAGTAGGAGCAGTTCTTATCTCCACTTGGCAATTCATTCCAAAGGGTGGGGGCTATGGCACAGAAAGCTTTCAATGTGGTTACTGCCACTGGTGGGATTCAATTTTTTTTACTACCTACTCTGAGGGCATGGTATGGTGGGTGTGGCCAGGGGGAAATCCCTGCATTGTACCACAGCTTCCAGTGGTGGGAGCAAGGGTAGCAGGCCACATGAAATGGTGATGGGGGGGGCATTGGGCTCCTGGCCTTGTCTCACCCCCACCCCACCCCAGGACTGCAGACTCACAAGGAGGGACTAACCTTGTTAAAAAGCCCCACTCACCCTTTCCCCGAGCAGACAATTCATCTCATTAGTGTCAGTCGGGGAGAGGAGGTGGGGTCGAAGCCTCCATTGACAGTTGGTGTCTCCCTCTCTCCTTCCAGGGAGAAACAAAATGGCCACCCCTTTGAAGCTGTTGTTACAACATGGTCACCTAATAATGGCCATCCCCATCATGAAGGCAGTGCAAAATGGCTGTCCAGCACCCTCAGCTGTCTGAGGAGGTGTGACTGGCCCATGGTTTGAAAAGGTTGAGAACCCTTGGACCACAGTGTGATTGAAGGAGTGATTGGTTTTTTTTTTTTTTTGCAACTTTGCATGCTACCTCTTTCCCGTACGTGCAGTAAACACATTTGTGTGAATTTACAGGGACTTAGGCTTCTGGGATCTGAAGTCCAAGAAGAGCTGGAGTGCCAAGGTTCACCACCATGGCCTTAGGGAATCAATCCATCTGGCATTTGGCCTTACTTGTTTTCTGCTGCCTTCCAGCTTTTCCAACATTATTGTCTTTCCCAGAGAGTCTCTGGATTTCTTTCTCACAATGTGCCTGAAGCAGGATAATTTTAATTTCATCATTTCTGTCTCCAGAGACAGTTCAGGCTTGACTTGCTGTAAGACACATTTGAAGTATGTAATTACCTCCTTTATAAACAATTAAGACATAGCTGAATTACGATTGTAATGTATCTTCATCCTTTTGTGGTATAGCTTTTTTTGTTCCCATCCCCTCAGGTTTCGATTTTTATGATTACAGTAGGTGTGTAATCTCATTTACAGCATTTTGATTTCTTTTAGAATACCTGTTTTAATTTCTTCTGAATAATGAAAAATAGATACTTTTAAAAATGCAACCATAACTTTGTTATGGTTAAGTTTGAGGACTCTGGAAAGGCAAGTGTTTGTTAATGTTTCTTTTTAGGTTCTTGGTTTGTTGAAAACTGCCTGTTGTGATGTGCTAATACACATCTGTTGAGAAATCATGTTTTGTAAAGAAGCTATAAGCCACAGTTTGAATCGATGGCTTATTGTTGGTTTGTAAACTCCAGCTTTTTGCAAAGCCTAAAACCCACAACTGTCTTTTTTCCTTGCTTATTTCCCTAGCTGCTTACTCTGAAGCAGGAACTGAGAAAAGAGGTGGGAAAGAAAAAAAATCAATAACGAAGTTAGAAACAGGGAACACAAGTTGTGGTTTGTTTGACTATGTGTTGTGTAATTCATGGCTTAAGCAGCAAAACATGGTAATTACAAAATCACGGCTTCTGTGACATACAAATGAACCTTTTAGGCTAGCCTTGTGTGATAAATATTCAGAAGTGGCGGGACTGAGTAGGATTACCAGTGAGCAATTTTGTTGCTCTATGTAGCTCCTTACTCTGCCTAACAGGTTGCTGAAAAACCCTTCCTTGGCCAAATTTGTCTGACTCTGAAAAAAGACATTTTTCAAAAAGTCAAAAACTGTGTGCCTTATTTCTGAAGTCCATCTAATCCAGATGGCACTTATTTTTCTTTTGTATCCAGATCAAACTTTGGCTTGCCAAAATGAAGCCACTTTCTTGGCTTTGTCACTGGCCAAAAGTAAGTCTTCATTGCTGCATGTTTCTGGTAGTAGTCAGCAGACTAGTAAATGAGCCATGTTCTGTATCTCTCCAAATTCACAGAGCATGTTTTTATCCACCAGCAGTAACCACTTGAGCATATTGGTCTTTCATTTAGGCACTCTGAGGCTCAACATTTTGAGTGTTCTCCAAGTGACATAAGGAAGGTTGAGTTCCTTAGCTATATCCTCAGTGGTGGGCAGCCAAAAATTTTACTACCACACTGTGGGCAGGGCTGATGTCATGGGTGGAGCTGATGTCATGGGTGGAGCCAACGTCATAATGTCATGACGTCATGGGCAGAGGCAAAGTAAAAAATAAAAATTAAAAAAATAAATAAAAATAAAATAAAAATAAAAAAGCATCACTATACAGTAATACCCCGGATAACGTTATGACTTGGTTCCACAAGTCATGACGTTATCCGGTTTTGCATCGGTTTTGCATCAAACAATGCTTAAAAAAAGCCCTGACTTCAGGGACAAACCGCTTTAAAGGCAGGCAGGGAAAGAAAGAGACCTCCCTGCCTTTAAAGCCACTCTCCACCGCTGTAACTGCAGTAGGATTGGGGACGCTACTGCAGGCTTCCCTTGCTGCTTCCCTTCCCTTCTCTGACTGCCAGCTGATCTGGAGGCTTGTGTTTTTAAAACTAAAGGGAAGGGGGAACGAGAGAAATGTGATTGGTTCTCTAGAGAACCAATCACCTTTCTCTCTTTCCCCCTCCCTGTTTTTCTCAATACAGGAAGGGAAAGCAAAAACAGATCGCTCAGTCGGAGCGTGCAGCTCAAGAAGATTAGGTAAGCAGGGCTGGGCTGGATTCTCTGTGGCCGAGCAGGCAGTGGAGTGGGTGTGGGGAGTCCCCAAACTGCTGGGGGTGGGGGTGGGGAAGGAGGGAAGTGATAGGGAGAGGAGCTTTGGCCTCCTTTACTTCTTTATGATGATGGATTGGATAACGCTAAAATGAACGTTATCTGGTGCAAATCTTCCCCCCAAATTTGTTGTCGTTATGCGGTTTTAGCGTTATCCGGTGCAATTGTTATCCAGGGTATTACTTTACGTAAAAATAAAATAAAAACACACTACATAAAATACCCCCCCTCGAAACACAAAGAAAACAAACCCTAGTTCCTTACCTTTGCTGGGGTCGGGGACTTGGGGAGCAGCAGGTAGGTTGTGGCAGGGCGGCGGGAGTGGCGGCGTGGCCTGGCCTGGCAGCGCAGCCAGGCCTGGCCTGGCCTGGCCTGGCCTGGCCTGGCAGTGCTGCCTTGGGAGCAGCGTTGGCGGTTGGCGGTAAAGGAAAGGCCAACGCCTCCACTCCAAGGACAACACTGCACCCTTTCCAAGCAGCCGAAAATGGCTGCTGGGAAGTGCGCAAACATCAAAATACCATTTGACACATGCACACTTCTATTTTTCAGTGTGCCTGCATAAAATGGTGTTTTGACACATGTGCATTTCCGAGCAGCCATTTTGGGCTTCCTGGAAAAGGAATTCAGAGGGCGGCTGGAGAGGCGACTGAACCGGTCGCCCGGGGGTTTACCCCCCCAGCGAACCCCTCCAGATTTCCGCTACCGGTTCGGCCGAACCGGTCCAAACCGGCAGCAGCCCACCACTGTATACCCTCCTTTAATGTTATTCCTTGTCCAGTGAGCTCCTTCCTCCATCTTCTAATCTGGTTTTGTTCTTGCGTATCCTCAAGAACATTTGTTATTATCATAAAGCTCCTCTTGGATCTGAGTGAACTTGAGGTACATATACATTCAGGGTATGTTGCGGGTCATTATCTTGTTTATTTCTCTTGGCGTCCACTGCTACTTCTCTCCTTATTTTAAGTGGAAAGATACCAACACCAGGATATATTTTCTCAGTCAGTGTAAGTTTGAGGCCTCCTGTCACTATATGCATGTATGCATGACTTCATTAACAGCAATGTCAGCTTGTTTTGCATTTATTTATTTATTTATTTATTTATTTATCGCACTTGATACCCCACCCCAATCGGGAGAACCCGACTCTGAGTGGCTTACATCCTGATAAAAAATAAAAATAAAACATAAAACAATCTATATCAATAAAAACATCAGAATTAAAAGTCATCAAAAAGTTAAAACAATACAGAAACTACACACCAGTATTCCCACATTCAGACCCAGGGAGGCAATCCTTTAGATAAGCCACTTGGTATGGGAATCCACGTTCCCGGGTCCCCAAACTTGTCCTACCAGCCAGGTTTTCACGCCCTTCCGGAAGGGTAAGAGCTCTGTCTGAAGGCGCAGCTCGGTGGGCAGGAGGTTCCAGATGGTCGGGGCGGACACGGAGAAGGCTCTCCTCCTAGTGCAGGCGAGGTGCGCCTCTCTCGTCGAAGGAATAACAAGGGAGCCTCTCCGATCCGCCCTGGTGGGCCGGACAGATGTGCAGATGTGCTCCATACTGGAGCAGCATACTCTGTTGCAGAGATGCTCAGGGTCGAAGCTGATATACACAATGTGAATGGTTGAGCTCCCCATGTATAGTTTATGAGTTTCCTGATGACACTGATGTCTTTCTCCTGGCAAAGGCATCTCTTTCCCCACCAGTCTCCAATCTGTCTAATCTCCTCTTTGCTGTTACTACTACTACTACTACTACTACTACTACTACTACTACTACTACTACTACTACTACTACTACTAATAATAATAATAATAATAATAATAATAATAATAATAATAATAATGGCATGTTGTAAAGTCAGTTCTGATTTATAAAATCCTTTCTAGGGTTTTCCAGGTAGAGAATATACCTTATCTAAGAATATATCTAGGATATCTAAGAGCACACTGGCATTGTGCAGCTTGCCTGTGACTATTCAGGCTGGCTGTTTTCCCAGGAGCCACAGTAAGGAATTGAACTTCTAACCTCTGGCTGTGAAGCCAGATACCTAAACTAACGAGCCATCCAGGCAGCTATATTTATTATAAGTTAAAGTAAAAGTTGCCCTTGCTCGAAAGCCAGTCGTATCTGGCTCCAGGGGTGCTCATCTCCATTTAAAGCCGAACAGCCAGCAGTATCTGCGTCTGCAGACATTTCCATGGACATGTGGCAGGCATGACTAGTGCATTGAATGCTGTTTACCTTCCTACCAAAGTGGTACCTACTTATCTACTTGCAATTTCTTGCATTCAAACTGCTAGGTTGACAGGAGCTAGAATAGAGACGGGAGCTCATTCTGTTGTAGAGTATTTGGGTCTCAAACTGCTGACCTGCTGACCTTCTTGCTGTCAAGCTGAGCGTCTTAATCACTAAGCCACCACAGTCCTACATTTATTGTAAGGGGTAAAGGTAAAGGTCACTTTTGCTCGAAAGCCAGTTATTGTAGTGCCTAGTAAATATAATTCGAAGGGAAATGCTTTAAGGGAGACTTGGGTAATAGAGGAAGTGAGTTGGAAAGAGGTTTGTGGTATATGAGCAAACTACTGCTCTGTCTCTGATTTATGGATGTCAATCGAATAAAAGTTTTTTGTTTCTTCTGTGAAAGAAAGTGGAAATGTCCCCCCCCCCCTTTTAATGTCCATTCCCAGAATTCCGCAGCCATCATGGCTGATGTGTGTGTTGGCAGGAGAGCTCTGTGAGGTGGAGTTAAAAACAACAACTAACTTTTCCTGTCTCTGGATAATCTTTACAAATGCCCCTTTTCTAAAAATTTCCAAAAATATTGCTGGACTTTCCACTCATCATAAACAAGGAAACCAGAATAATGTGTAAAATAAGCAGCATAATTTACATAAGTTATACGGACTCTGATTTTTCTCGGGAGGAGAATTTGGATTATCTCAGTGCAGTTTCTGTTTGTTTAACACAGAATAAATAGCCCTGGCTATGTGGTTACAACATCCACCATGGCTAAAGAATTCCCAACATTTTAATTTTATTTATTTATTTATTTATTTATTAGATTTGTATCCCGCTCTCCTCGGTTTCAACCGACTCAGAGCGGCTCACAAGGTCCCCTAATATCACTATTAAAGTGCAAACAAAAATACAATAGCATACAATATAACAAAACAGTAAAATACAGTAAATATCATATAGTAAGTCAATACCCATCACACATTAATACACATTACAGTACTATCAAAATACCATGGCCTGTAGTGCAACAGGGCAAAAAGATTCACTTAGCTTATTATAAACTTTCTTTAGAAAACTAGATTACAAGGAATTTTCCTTCAGGAAATCCACTGGATTTCTGCCAGGAACAAGCAGAAATTTAGGAAGCGAACACTTACTTTCTAAAGGAACCAAGCAGGTATATTCAAACCATAGCATGGACTATTGTGGAATTCAACAAACATAATCCATGATGGAACTCAGATGAGTGCCAATTTAGCAGGTTCCAACTGTTTCAATGGTTTGAGTTTATTCAAGTTCATCACATGAGAGACTTAAACAGGCCTATAAGTTTAAAACGGCTGGCTCTCTTAAGAACAATCAAGCGCAGTGGTTCCCAACGTGGGCACATGCCCCACATGGGGAGTTCAATTCTCAGAAGCCTAAGTCAGTACACTGGCTGATAAATGCTTTGGGGAATTGACTTAGACTTCTGAGAATTGAAGTCCCAAAACCAAAGGTTGGGAAACACTGGTCTAGAGTCAAAACAAAATGAAAACAGGTTAATCTAAGAGCAATGTTTGGGTAAGGGACACTTAGTTACATATTGTATTTATAATCTATTTATTTTAATTGAGGTTGACAAGCCTGCTCCAGAATTCTTATCTGACATTATTTTGTAATACATTTTTACATTAAGTTTAATGACTCATGCCTGTGCAACTTTTAGATACAGTATTATCGGCATTATGATTATTGCATTTTTACACTAATTCTAAAGCAGTTTTTAAAATAAGTAAACAATATATTTCAATATCCACGACAAACATTTCAAGAAGCTTACTTAATAGTGTTTTACAACCTGCATTTCTATAGTTTGAATCTAAAACTGAAGACAATGTTTAAGAGACTTGACAGTGGAAGCAGAGGAACACCCCCATGTTGTCTGGCTCTGGTTTTTCATGTTTTCAGACCATTTGTGCAACTCTGCATTGTTGGTCTCCTTCCGTACAGCAAAGCTCTAGGATTATTTGTGTCCTCATGTTGCCCTTGATCATAAAAAAGACCAGAATGTGCTCTTGTTGAAAATGAACCAAACATACAGGTTGGCAGTATCACTCTTTGAAACATCTCTAGTGTTTATATGTCCAAACACCACTATGTTTGCAGGCTGAAAATGAACCAAATATCATAGTGATACTTGCATCACTGGAAATCTTATTTACTGTGCATAGAAGAACCACAAAAGGTTAGCAGCACAAAATGCTCCAGGATTCCAGGAACTCAGTTCAATCCCTATCCCCAATTTTCAGTTCCTCCTAATTAATCAAACATGTCTAGTATTCAATTTAGGTTCATCTCTCTGAGCATTCTCCCACCCCTAAAAATCTGTACTACATCAAACACCACACTTTCCTTTTCTACAGGATTAGTGCTGTTAGGTAAAGATAAGGTTTCCCTTGCTCGAAAACCAATTGTATCTGACCTTAGGGTGTGGTGCTCATCTTCCTAGTCTTGTGGCAGTCATGACTAGGCACTGGAGTGCACAGAACATTGTGACCATCCCCCCCAAATCATTACCTATTTATCTACTTGCAATTTCTTGCTTTTGAACTACTAGGTTGGCAGGAGCTGGGACAGATGACTGGAGCTAACTCTGTCATGCTGTACTTGGGTTTAGACCTTCCAGTTGTCAAGCTCAGTGTCTTACCCACTAAGCCACCCCATAGGTCTGTTAGGGGTACACAAGCAACCTGAACATCAACACCCTGGATAATGGAAACAGAAGGATTCATCAGATTTTTATCTTGCCATTCTCTTAAGAAGCTTGTGACAGCAAATGTGATTTCTCATCCTCATGTTATTCATCAGAACAGTCTGCTGGAGGCTGAGAGATAGTGTCTGGCTCAAAGTTACCAATAGACATTTCATGACTGAATGAGCATTTGAGCAAATTTCAGCAAGCATTTGAATTTAGATCTCCTCAGCTGTAGTTCAGTATTCTAATCATTACACACAGTGAAATGCTTACAGACAATCATTACCAGTGTGTGAGAATGAATTGCCAGTGCCTCTTTGATTTCCAGGACTTTGAGAGCCTGAGGAGAGAAGAAGATGGCTAAACTACTTTTTAGATGGCATTTGTAACATACAGGCTAAACTAGAAAGCTTAGTAAACCAAATGCACAGATTTGTTATCTCCATTTTTTTGGGTAATTACATTAATAGAATCTCTCAGTTGTTTTTAAGTAGATTTTAAATATAGGAATATGTTTTCCTTGGGAATATTAGTATTTATTTTCATATTTTAATACATGCTGATTTCTTCCGTCACATCAACATTCAGGTTGACCCTTGACTTTACCTAGAACAAATTCTTGTTCATAGGAATTAAAACAGATCTGTCCATGTAGCAGAATCAACCAGTAATCCCAAGGTTTAAAAAATGTTCTTAGGTTGCCCATTGTGGTCACAAATGGCGAATCATACATTTGAGTTTACAGAACAGAACAGAATAGAACAGAACAGAAAAGAAATAAGATATTTAGCATTGCAGTCTATCTGGCTTATTATGGTAGTTTTCTTTGTGCAGAGAGTCTAATTTTCCATACAGCAGGTTTGCAAATGGAATCCTGTCCTTGCAGGACTGCAGAAATACAGCAGCTGCTTCCAATACAAGTGCAAACTGGTGGTTAGTCTTTGATCATTGAGCTTGCTTGTATGTATTGTAGGGGAAAAAAGAGTTGTAAAATTAAATATTCCTAACCCCAATCTGTCCCAAAATACTAGAGAATAATTAAGAAGGCATTTGGAGTCTCTTCCTCACAATATTTCTTGTTATTCAATAGTAACCTTACTATTATACCTTTTGTTATTTGCAAAAACAGTTGTACTTCCTGTACTTCTGGCATGTTGTGCGGCTTTTACACCATTGACCAACCTTACCATGTTGCTTTCTCCTCCCCAGGGACTCCTGTTTGGTTCTTTGTGAAAATTGCTCCAATTCGAAATGAACAGGACAAAGTTGTTTTGTTTCTTTGCACTTTCAGCGACATAACAGCTTTCAAGCAGCCAATCGATGATGACTCATGCAAAGGTTGGTTGGTAATTTTGGTGTTTTATCAATGCATATTAAAATCATATATTTTGTATGTCATAAGTTTAGTTTATGGGCTAAATTAATGTTATAATTGCTCCTAAAACACATAATGAAGTGCATGCATGATAATCATTGTTGCTAACATTATAAAACCATAAGAATATTAGAAGAGCCTTGCAGGACTAGGCCAAATGCCTGTCTTGCCAGGGGACAACCAGATGCCTGTGGGAAGCCTTTAGAAGCAAAAGTGTGTGCTGTACCATCTTCTCATTCATATTCCCTAGCAGCTGAGGATGAGAAGCACTCTGTGTCTGCTTCAGGGATAATATGATTAATGGCCACAACTCACTCCTTGAATTAATCTGATCCCCTTTTGAAACCATCCACAATGGTTGCTGTCACTACATCTTGTAATGATAAATTCCGTAAAGTAACAATGTATAGTAGGAATGAGTGCTTCCTTTTATCTATCTAGAAATTTCCCTCAGCTTCATTTATGTATTCTGACAAAGGAAGAGAAACTTCTTCCAGTTCAGTTTCTTTACACCATGCATAATTTTATCTAGCTCTAACATATCCCTGCTTAGACAACTTAACTAAATGTCAGATTCACCCAAGTCCCTTGACCATTTTCATTTTTTATATTTTTATCATGCATTAAGCAGCACTGAATACCTTGAAATGGACCTGCACTTTCACCTTTTCATGCAGCATCAGTTGTGTATTGTGTGTGAGAGAGGGTGTTTTACCTTTAATCTTTAATTTTGACAACTTTTCTTTATATGTAATGACTTAAAAATATTTGCGTCAGCTCATCTGTGTCCTCCTCTTAGTACCATAAAGCAGGATAGAAAGCAAGCATATTGCCTCACTGCTGACCATGTGAAACAACACAGGAAAAAGGATAGTGTGAGTCCTTCCAGAGGTCTGAGAGCAGAGTTCATCTCAGATGTCGAATGGCTGCTGTACTTGCAATTCTGTGAAAAAGTCCTTCCCAAGGACAGAGGACTCCCAAGTCACCTCCAGTATGGGAAGAAACAGTCACCTGGCACTCACTCAAGTCCAGAACTCTTCCAAATCATGATGAAATCATCCCCCGTAAAACCAGTAAGAGGTGTTAGGTGAGAGCATTCTGGAGGCCCCAAAGGAATGTTTGTGCCCTGCAGGAACACTTTGCTAACTCCTGATGAGAAGACGTAACAAAGCAGCAAGTGATTAAAGTTAAATGTAGAGGTTGCCCTTGCTCGAAATCCAGTCATAGCCGACTCTAGGGTTCAGTACTCATCTCTGTTTATAGCCAAAGAGCCAGTGCTGTCTGCATCTGCAGATGTTTCTGTGGACACGTCTGCAGTGGTATCTATTTATTTACTTGCAATTTCTTGCTTTCAAACTGCTAGGTTGGCAGGAGCTGGGACAGAGATAGGAGCTCACTCCATCGTGCAGTACTTGGGAATTGAACTCCAACCTTCCAGTTATTGAGTTCAGTGTCTTAACCACTTGAGCCACTGCAGTGATTGGGAGAAAAAGAATCTGCTCTTTCTCAGCCTCAGGTTTACCTCACAAAATTGTGCTCATTATTAATCATTCTTAAAAAGATCATTTTGTCTTAACATCCTTGCTAATGAAATATGATTTAACTTAGTATAACTAGGAGGTTAGAAAGCAAACTTCCATGAATATACAGTATCATCATGACAAGAAAAACAAAACAAAAGAAAATAGCTATTCAGCCAATAAGGAGCTGGGATCCAGGACAGCAAGTAACTCCTCACTAGATTCTTTGCAGAAGTCATCACTGTAATGGATACATTTGGTGGAAAAAAATAAATTGGAGCCTTTTCTTGGTGGCATACAAATAACTGCTTGGATCCATTTCGGTCATTCAGTCATGCTTTAGGCCTTGCCATGGCACTGAAACCTTTCTGGTTGTGCTGCATGATGACCTTCTCTGGGAAGCTGACTGGGGGTGGGGTGGGGGGCTTCATCTCTTCTGATGCTCCTGGATCTCTCGGTGGCTTTTGATACCGTGGACCATGATATCTTACTGGAGCTATTGTCAGGGATAGGGGTTCGAGGCACTGTTTTACAGTGGTTTCACTCTTTCCTTGGCAGTTGCATCCAGAGTGTCCAGCTTGGGGAGTTTATGTCAGCTCCGTGGACCCTACAATGGGGCATTCTTCAGGGGTCAATTATCTCCCCATTATTATTATTCAATATTTACGTTAAGCCGATTGGAGGGGTCAGCTGGAGATTTGGAGTGCGGTGTCACCAATATGTGAATGGCACCCAGCTCTATCTCTCCTTTTCATCTTGTGCAGTGGATGCGGTCTGATGCCTTGACGATTGTCTGGCCACAGTAATGGAATGGACCAAAGCTAACAAGCTGAGACTGAACCCTGACAAGACAGGGGTTCTGGTGTTGGAGGGTCTGTCAATCCGACTAGGTGATCTGTCCACTAGGATGGATGGGATTGCTTTCCCCTAGAGACCAGGTACACAGTTTAGGGGACATATTTGATCCTCATTTGACCCTCAAAGCACAAATTGCTGCTAATGCAACCAAAGATGACAATTGGGTGAACAATCAGATAGCTTCTCATAAAGATGTTAACAAGAATGACTTTGGATCTGCCAAGGTGACTGTGACTTTCTGAAGACTATGTGTGCCTAGGGTTAGTAATAAGAGTGATCAATGACAAATCCATGAAAGGGGCTTATTATCTTAAAATGACAAGAGGAGAGATAGATTAAATAAGATAAAGCATGCTGTTCCTGTTGAGGCACAGTCAAGTGCAGATGGCTGTAAAATGTTAGCACTGTAAGAAATTACATAGCTATTGTGCCCCATAAACATTTGAGGATGGAACCTAATGATAGGCTCATTTTTGTTATGCACAATATGGAATTGGTTCATTTTTCAAAGCTGCCTAATATATATCATCACCTTGTATATGTCATCTGCCTAATATATATAATCAGCCAGGCTTTTAAATGTACTTACTGTCAAGGCGGTCATACCAAGTATTGACCTTGAAAAAAGATTGTTCTGACAAAAAGTATAAGTTGGGTTGAAAAGCCCAGTTTATCCCACTTTCTACAAGGTATGGCCAATTGTCAGACCAGGACATAGAAGGAGTTTCTCTGAAGAGTGGAAAGTGTTGCAAATATGCTTATGCATCCCCTGGGCAATGACATAGAGCTGCCTAATCCTTCCAGTCCAGAAGCTTTGCACTATAAACTCACTGATGAGCAAAATGACCCAACAGTCCTTTCTAGGACCACAGATGCCAATAATAATTTCTATTAATATAGAGGCCATCTACTATGTGACCATCCTTTCCATCCACAAACCTCACAGAGGAACTGATCAGCATTGACCTAAAAGTTCCTAGGGTGTGTCTCGTTTCAGAGATGCCCAAACAATATGGAAATTCCATTTTTGTAATACTAGATGTTATAATCCTCTCAACAGACTGTATTAACCAGGCAACATAGAAATCTTGACAGTTGAATTGGCTGTGTATATAGTAACATTGTTTATAAAACACCTAATATCAGTCTGCCAGTGAACAACAGCAGCTTTGAGGGTGCTGAACCAAATACACCGTAGGTTTCACTTTGATTATGATATGCTTCCTTTTATTGATTTATTTTGGTATTTATAAACCTTTATCTGAACACAGTGTGGCAGTGAGCAATTAAAAATATAATTAAATGGCTTTGTAGTTATGTAATTCAATGTAAATCAAACGGGTGCAATCATAAAACAGAATTTAAAGGCAGGGTGAAAAGATGTCAGAATAGAATAACCAACTTAAAATGACTTGACCAACACAAATGGTCTGAGCCAGATATAAACTGATTGTAAAATGTACAGTTTCACTTCTTTGAGAAGTTCAGGCCATCCTTGCAGAACATGATACATTTCCCTCCAATTACTACAAGACACACAGAAAGTATTTTGATAGGAAGGACCTTTACCTGCAGATGTTAGGCACAGATCTTAAGCAGATCTTGAAACTGCATAGTCTCACTCTTGTGTTTTCTTTTGCTTCTGAATGTGACCCCAAAAGAATTTTTCTAAATGAAATATTTTTTCTATCATTTGTTTCAGTGCTGCAGTCTTAGTCCACTGCATTTTCATTTTTCTCCACTCACTATTGAGAATAATAAATCCATGTATTTTTTCTGTGCTTCTCCTCAGGCTTCAATAATGATATGTTGTAATAAGATTAAAAAGATGTAAGCATGATTCTGCATTCTAGGGTGCAATGGGACATTCTTAATTCTTGTTGCATTCTAGATGTTAGATGTTACCAATTCTGGCCTTGCTGTTTTTCCTCTGCTCATTCTTGCTGCTCTACATGCATGATAACACTTATTTTCATTTATTCTATTTTTACAGCCTGTTACTTATCTAAAACCAGCCAGTGTCATACAGGGACCACAGTGAGATAAAGGACTTATGTCATCTTTTTATAATGGGAGCTTTTGCTTCTAGTATTGTACATATTTGGAGTCATGCAATTGCTCTGTAATTTTAAAAAAAAAAGGGGGGGGTATGTTGATCTAGATATAAATTTAGATCAGTTAGAAATTATGTGAGTTGACTTATCATTATTTACTTTTAAAAGCTTATATCCCTACTCCTAAAAATAAACTTAAACACTTCTTACAAAATAAACATCATACGGTGTACATGAAAGCATATATAGCCATTGTTATTGTTATGTGCTGTTAAACCATCTCAAACACTGGGTTTTTAGGAAGGCAGTGGGGAGGAGCTCACTGGAAAAAAGACACAATACCTATGTAACTAATTAAATAACTAGTTAAATTTGGAAAGTCTGTTAGGATGCCAAGAGAAATAATGCAAGAGTAATTGCTAAAATTCTTATTTCTAAAATAACAGTTTTAACAATATATACCAAGATGATATTCATGTTAAATGAAAAGTATTATTAGATATACAGTAATGGCATTGCAAGCAAATGTTTCCTTTTCAGCACCATGGTCAGCATCTGCAGTTAATTGAATTTGTTTGCTATTCATGTACAATACTCTGGTATCACATTCAGCAAGCCTTAAATATACTGACTGCTCTTCACTCTGGTTAGTCTCTCTTTACACATTTGCCATCAGCTTAAAAAAACTTTATCTACATTCATACATGCATTTATACATGGATAAATTGAAAAACAGCTATGTGGAACGTGGTCTGTTCTCCTAAGCCTGGTGTCTATGAAAACAGTACAGCTAAAAACTATGATTTTTTTTACATTTAAATCTTCAGTGATTCCATTGCATTTATACCACCTTTTATTAATATTAAATATTATGTATGTGTGTAACTATACTTCATTACTGACTTAAAAACAATCCTGCCATTGTCAATACTTCTGAGCTTGAACTGTCTGCCTTTTTGATCTGCTGATCTTGATCACCCCACTCTGCTTCCTTTCACCTTTGGTTTTCATGTTCTAGTTTGTATAGCATATTAGGCAGCTCATTATTAAGAAGGAGACTATTCTGAAATTTCAAAATAGGTTGTCACCAACTCATTTACAGCACACGTCACCTACTTACAGCTCCAAGCCTACTTATAACAAAATTGTGTTTATTCTGTTCTGCTGTTCATGAGGATAAACTGAGTCAGCCATTCCAAGATCTCAGAAATCAGCAACATTGTTATGTCTAGACTTCCTCTGGTTTGAAACCTTTACTTTTTGACATTTAATTCTAACTCATTGATGAAGAAAGGACAGTAATATGAACTTGTATTTATAATAAAACAAATTTGGTCTTTCTTGTGGAAGGAAAGAAGATTTGAAGCATTTCAGTTTCTGAATGGAGGGTGAAATGGGGGAGACAGAAAACTGAGGAGTAAAGTTTCCTTAGGTATAACAATATAGCAGAAAAAGTATTTTGAATTTATTAAATATTGCTTGTGTGATTTTCCATGCAAGCACTGAAGAAAATCTTATATGTCAACATATATTCACAGCATGTATAATTTTCTAGTCTGGCCAGGTTATCCTACTATGGTAATAGAGTAGACCATACTGCCAGTGACTCAACACCGATCATCAGGTGATGGTTAACTAACCTGACAACCCTGAAAACTAATAGCTTTGGGTGGTGAAGTCCACAGGGAAGAGTGATGGTCCCCAAGTAGATTTAATCCCACTTGAATCCATCTTGATTCTTCTTCTTTCATGTCCAGGCCAGATGGGAAAATAACAAAATGAAGTTAGCTCCTGGTGAGTTCATTCTGCAGTTCCCTCATCCTGACCTAGTGTGAGAAAGATTAACCGGCAACACAAGGTTGCTGTTACAAGGGAATGCATGATTGTAGTTCAAAAAATACCACAATATTTGAGGAGGCTCTTTCTGTGTACCCTAATCCATCTTGATGGAAGGTAGCAGCTTCATCAATACTGGCTTGGGGCCAACGAGGACTTTGTGTGCCAAAAGGGCTCAGCACCAGAAAGTGACTCACAGAACTGGATCATTGGTACAGGCGTCATGCTGCAATGCAGAAGGCAAATGGAAGGCCACTGTATTATAGTTAGGAAACATTTTGTTTGAATTTTGTTCATAGCATCACTGAAGGCCATTAATGTACTGTTAAATATAGCAGGTTGTATCTTGTGACAGTTATTTAATTTCTTGTCTTCAGGCTGGGGAAAGTTTGCACGCTTAACACGTGCACTCACAAGCAGTAGGGGAGTCCTGCAGCAGTTGGCTCCGAGTGTGCAAAAAGGAGAAAATGTTCACAAGCATTCCCGGCTTGCTGAGGTAATGTTCTTCTCCCTTCCATTTGGCTATTGGGGTAGAGCACTAAACTTGTGGGCACTAAATAGTGAGATTGCTTATGCATTTTTTTACGTTAAAATGTATAACATTATTTATGTGTTTATTTATTTGTTGTATCTGTATCCCACCTTTCCTCCATTGGGCCCAGGGCAGCATACATAGCTCTTATCCTAGTTTTGTTCTCTTAGTAACCCTATGAGATAGGACAGCCTGTAAAAGACTCCAGATCAGCCAATGAGTTGCATGGCCAAGTAGTGATTTGAACTAAAGTCTTCGAAGTCCTACTCCAGGGATCTGCAAACTTGGCTCTCCAGGTGTTCTTGGACTTCAATTACCAGAAGCCCAAGTCAGTATGCCTGCTGATCAGGACTTCTGGGAATCGAAGTCCAAGAACATCTGGAGAGCCAAGTTTGCTGATCCCTGTCCTAGTCCAATATTCCAACTACACGGCTGTTTGCTTATTAGAGGTCAGCTTAGCATAAATTGTACCATTTTTTGGTGGTTGGTTTTCTTACCTGATGAAGATAGTAACTATTTTGTGGCCTTGAGTCAGTGTAATAAACATATTGCCCTTTGGAAAGCTTTTTTATGACCAACACAGCTTTCTTTGCTTTTTGAAGAGATAATTTGCAAGAGTGTATATTTCTGCTTGCCTTAACAAGTGATCCATTGCGGTCGGCCTCAGTGTTGATCTGACTTTTGTGGCTGCAGAGAGAAGGCTACATGACGACAGTTGTCTTTTTGCAGTTATATATGGCTTCAGGGGACCATTGCTGGAAGGCCCCTGTAATTAAGGAGACAATCTCTTGTATCCATCTCTAAGATAGAGGGAACATAAGGAAAGATTATTGGGAGGTTTCTCAAACTCTCACCTGTCTTTCCACATTTGGCATTAAGAGGAGGCATGGATACTATGCCTGAATTCCAAGTTGTTGCACAGGAGGAGATAGCATTAAAATCATTTAGCTATTGCAACCAACATTTCTAGATTCCTACTGATCTAAATTAGTGCTTCAAACTGCTGATGTACTCTCACTCCTAATTTAAATAACTATTTTAAATTAAGTTTCCCATTTTTAAAATTTCTGCATTTTTCACCAATGTCATTTATGCCATTGGCCATTCTGGCTGGAGGATTTTTAGTAAAGGAGTTTATTCTATTTTAATATTTGTGACTATTGAATTTTTAAAAAAATGATATTATCTTTTAACTATATTGTTTTAAATAAAAATAATAAATAAACAGCAAATGTGTACAGTATTATATACACTCATATACAAAACTTTGCTTTTAAGAAATAATTTGTTCATGTTACTCATTACAGTGTTTAGTGAGGAATCTATTGTTATTATATGTTCAAATGTTGAAAATTATTTCCTCCTCCTCCTCCTCTTTTTTTCCTTATAATTAATTTCTATACTGCCCATTTAACCAGTTGGTTACTCTGGGCAGTTAACACAATAAAAACATTCATATCATGGTATAACAGAAACATAGAACTGCTCATTATGTTTTAATGGAAACTGAAAGGATTGATAAGAGAATAGTATAAATCAGACTTTCTCAACACTTTTGGGTTGCAGGCCTGACCACACCTCCTGGGCAGGCGACCGGGCCAGTCACATGGTCCCGCCCACTCGGAAGCAAAAGTAAAATGTGCACCACACATGCGCAGAACGCATTAAGCAGCATGCACACCAGATAGTTTTTCTGTTTCTGGGTTTGGTGAGGGCGTTACAAGCCTGATGAAATGACTTCAGGTCTGGGTCTAGCTTGTGGGCCATAGTTTGAGAATGCCTGGTATAAATCTTGAAAAAAGCGTGACAAAACACGTCTAAAATATATTTAAATGTCCTTAAAAATTAAATTTGAAGATAATTATTCCTTGTATCAAGAAAATAACTTTGTTTCTACCTCTAATGCTGCTTTTAAAACATGGCTTTTAAAAACCCTTTTTGCACCCAAGATAAATAGCTACAACTAACCACTTCACTTGTAACCTATTATGTATTAATTGTGCTCAAATAATGAGTCATGCAGTAGATAGCAGTTTTCCCCTGTATGGTTCTATCTGCTTAGAGTCCTGCAGAGGAAACAGTGAAATGGATAGATTTTTGTCTCTTTGCAGAGGGCACTTGAAGGAAAAGACCAAAGTCTGGTACAGAATAATGTGTATAGAATTGTGGGCTAAGTATTAGAACTTCGCTGAGGCACAACTTAGTTAATTATTGCATGAAGATGTTGTTTCTCTCTTAGGCAGAAAGTTAAAAACATCTATGCCATTTATTGGAATCATAAATATTCATAGCAGGTTATAATAATGAATGCATGTCCTATTATCATATTTATAATACTTGTCCTCAGAAGTCAAATATTCTTTCTCTTCCTGCCCTTCATTTAGACAGAAAAGTAGTCTGTTAGATAGTAATATGTCTGTATTAAATTTGTAATTTTCACTGTAAGTTGTTTCTTAAAAGTATACATTTGAATTTCTATGATAATTTTTTCTTAATAAAAACCAATGGGTTATTTTTATACAATTTGTTTGAAATTATGTCAAAAGATAGTGCTAACTAGATAGTTTCTAATAAAACTCAGTGTGAAGTTCCTACTTAATCTAGCATAATGTTGTTTTCTACACACTTTTGTGACCTTTTCATGATATGATAAATGTAGTTTTGACCTTTGGTCTGGCTAAAGAAGTATATGGTTGTTACTTAGTACTGTGTCCTATAAACACATTCTTATAGTGAATAATGTTCTTCATATGAGTGATTCCATTTCTTATTTTTGTGTTCTTTGAGCCATAATCAGTTTGTGACTGCACATCCCTCCTCTGGCAAAAAAAAATCAGGGTGAGGGTCTTCCTCCATACATGATTTGGATGCATGACCACCTTTCTTGTGCACACTTGCAACTGGAATTGTGTAGAATAGCTGCCAAAATGGAAGGGCTCTCTCTTGTTATGGGGGAATCTCATAGCCTACATGTTCTGTGCACATTCCTCCTAACCACAGGGCTGAGGAATTGGCTGGTTGTGATTGGAATGACAGTCATCTCACCACACCCTTCCATACCTCCCTCTGGCAGTTTTTCTGGCAGATGGGCTTTTGTTGCTTGTTGTATTGCAGGCATGGGGAAGATAAGGTCCTTGGATGTTTGAAACTACAGTTCCTGGAATTCCATGCCACAGGCCATACCGGCCAGGACTTCTTTGTGTTTAAGTCCAAGCCAGCAAGAGCAGGGATGGGCAAAGCATGCCTCTCTAGATATGCTGGCCTGCAACTCCAAGCAATCATCACTGCTAGGTATGCTGACTAGGACAGTAGGTCAAAATGATCTGGAGGGCATGCTTTGTCATCCCTTTGCTACAGGGAAATGTCTCTCTTTCACTCACATGTACACTCACATCCTCTCTTTCTCTCTCACACACATAGAGTGTTTGGTCCAATCCCCTGTTTGAGGGGAGCCTTGGAGCTTGAGGGAACATACATGGGTTATGGGGTTGTAACATCAACTGTGTTGGAAGAAGAACTTCAGTCCCTTAATAAAAACACACTTCTGCATTTTGTGTGGGACAGATTATAGACTGGAGTTTGTGATATAACGGCTTCTCCATCCTTACTCTGCATTGACAGTTTTCATCCATGAGTAATTTGTAGCCATTGTAAGCGAGTGATTGGAGGTGTGTGGACAATACTTCTGGAAAAATAAAATTAAATGATTTAGGTAGTAATTAAAAATCAATTAAAAAGCAATATTGTTAAATCATTACTATTCAGCAATCAATTAATTTTTTTTAAAAATGATGCCAAAGTATAAACTGTTTAAATAAAATTTCAAAATTGTCCAGTAATGGAGGCAGTGCAGTGTTTTACTTATAGCCTGGAAGGCTATTTCATAATGGCTGCTTGAACAAAACATCTGGAAAAATAGACAAATTATAATCACTGCATGTACTGCCAGGAATCTTGCAGAAGCTTATACAGTATAGGATTATTATCTTGCAGAAATGTCCAAGTTATGGCCCAAAACTGTAATTTTTTAAAGCTCTCTACATGGAGAATCTGAGTCTAAAGAGAAGAGCTGTCTGTATGATCAGAAACTGGAAAATCAGGATTTTCTGTTTTGTAGAGATACCACATACTTCGAGGACGCTGCCCTTTTCAGATTGTAGCTCTCCACATGTGAACAGGAAAAGAATATCATTGTTTATTTAACTCTTTTCTTAGGACTGCTGGTTTCAGTGAGAACAAAAGGCTGCATCCTTCTTCATACACAATACCTTGAACCTTTTATGAAAAGATGGCCTGTAAAAAGTCTAGGGTGTGGAGAAGTTTTGCTTGTTATAGTGAAAAGACATTTTCTTTGTTTTCTTACAGGTCCTGCAGTTGGGCTCTGAAATTCTTCCACAGTACAAGCAAGAAGCACCAAAGACTCCACCACATATCATTTTACATTACTGTGTTTTTAAGACTACTTGGGATTGGGTCATCCTGATTTTAACCTTCTATACTGCTATTTTGGTCCCTTACAATGTCTCCTTTAAAACCAAACAAAACAACGTAGCCTGGCTGGTAGTGGACAGCATTGTGGATGTTATTTTCCTAGTGGACATTGTGCTAAATTTCCATACCACATTTGTTGGGCCAGCTGGAGAAGTGATCTCTGACCCAAAGCTGATCCGCATGAATTACTTGAAGACCTGGTTTGTAATTGACCTTCTGTCTTGTTTGCCATATGATGTGATTAATGCATTTGAGAATGTTGATGAGGTGAGTTTGTGAGCTTTCATTTTCCTAGTTATTTATCTATTGATGGGGAAAGGATCCATACTAGCTGGTGCCTGTATATATATGTATGTCATACCCCCTGCTGGTAGTTCAGTTCCTAGGGGACTTGGCAATAATTTTTCACAAAAATACTAATATGTTTTCTCACAGGAAATTGGCAGGTGAAGCAGTGTGAGCCTGAAAATAAGCAATACCATAGAAAGGCTACTTTTCTTCCTCTACATCTCCCTTCCCTTCTCTTATCTTACCAAAGAGAAGAAGACACTCTGTCATGCATTCCTGCAGAGCTCTATGGTATGGAAGAGTACTCTGGCACAACATAGAATATTACTGTAGTTGCCCTCTTGTTGGCTGCTGCTGAATCTTGGGGACAATCATGCTGCGGAAACAGCTAGCGAGTTGCCCACCCCTTTTCTGTTTTATAAACAGGGAACTGATCTTCAAACCTAGAGAGAGTTGGTCAACTTGAAACTCATGCATATCTAAAACACACACACAAAACTTGTCCTTATTCTTACCAAAACATTATGCTAAGTCTGGGCAAAATCTAAGAAACAAGAACACCACAAAAGCAAAAATAATCTTCTTCATATCCCGATCAAACCCTGAACTGCCAAACGTAAGTCCCCATTTTTGGTGCATGTTTCTGGCAGTAATCAGCAGACCAGTAAATCAGTTGGTTTCGAATCTCTCCACATTTACATAGCATGTTGTTGTCCACCAGCAGCCCCCACTTGAGCATGTTGGTCTTACATTTAGGGACTTCAACCCTCAGTCTACTCAGGGTCCTCCAAGTGACGTAGGGGAGGTTGAGTTCCTCAGCTATATCCTCTTTTAATGATGTTCCTTGCCCAGTGAGCTCCTCCCTCCAGCTTTTAATTGTTTAAGTAATAATTTTGGGGTGCTTTAGCACAAAACAAATGTATTTGTGTGCATCTTTTCATGGGTTGTAATCCACTTCTTCAGATGCAGAAAACTCACATTGAAATGAATTTCTTAGTCCCAATAGCCCCTAAGATACTTTTTTGTTTTGTTTTGCATTTTGTTTTTGCTCTTGCTGAAACAGACTGGAATTATTATCTCTCTGAAAACAAGCAACTCTCTTAGTTTGGCACATTACTAAATAGTTTGCTTCCCTTTCATAATACCTAAAATCTGCTGAATGAGAAAGCTACCACAGTCTTTTGAACAGACCAGCGCCTTGCAGCTCAGCTTCAAAGTTCCCTTAACCTTGTTTCTTATTATGGCACAAAGAAAAGACCCCCCCCCCCCAGGCTGTTAAGCAAAGATGATATTGGCAAAATTACTCTGCTTTAAAAAAATACTTGCTATGACTTATTGCTTGGTAGAATGAAGTAAAGCAGCCTACATAAGCTTCTCAAACTATTATAAAGCTGAAAGAATTAAGGAGTAAATTACACTCCAGGGATAATGTATGGTAATATCATCTGTGAAAGAAGAGCAATTGATCTTGTTAAGTTGTTCATTACTTTGGAAAAAATAACTGTCACCGCAATACTTTAAATGACTTAGAAAGAGATATCAGACTACAAATGAAGAGGTTATACATAGAAGTGGGTCATGTAGCCTGGAACATGTTTTATCAAAACGAAGAATGAGTTTTACAGGGCATATCATGAGATTGACTGTGCACCGGCACCCGAAAAAAGCAATGTACTGGGAGTGATAAGGGGGTAAAAGGAAATCAGGTAGACCAAAGAAAACATGTAGTACAACTCATGGAGAAAATTTGAATAATGTGCAGAAGCACTACATCAAAATCGTTGTAAACAATTGATCATCCAATACGTGCCCTTGCATGCAAGGACATAAGAAAAAGAAGAAAGAGATACTGTAGATACTCAAGTATAAGCTGACCTGAATATAAACCGAGGTACCTAATTTTGACCTGAAAACCCAGGAAAATAGATTGAGTATAACCTGAGGGTGGGAAATGCAGCAGCTGCTAGTGAGTTTCTATAAACTCAAAATACATGGAAATATGGTAAAATTGATCAAATTGTTGGCACATCTCAATCCAGCATGGTTCTTGGACCCTCGTGGTAATTGATGCGAGTATAAGCCAAGTCCCCTTTTTGGAGCTAAAAAACTCGAGGCTTATACACATGTCTTAATAGCCTGGTTTTGTGACCACTTGACTGAGGCAGCATGTGTCTTGAGGCTTGCTGGGCAAAAGAAAGACCCAATTTGATGGAAGAAGAGAGGGCCACTTTCATAGTATCCATAATCCTGAAATGCAGCTTACTGAGATAGGTTGAGGTGGTGGTCTGTGCACTGGATGGTCTCTACATTAGGATTTTTATACTACTCTATTGGGTTCTGTGGGGCTGCTTTGAAAAATGAATGTTAAAAATACAATTCTCTATGCAAGAATTTGAATTCTTAAAAACAGTGTGAGACCTGCTGCCCCCTTCCTCTTGGCAGCTGGGGAGTTTCTCGAAAATAATTCATTGAGTTCAAGCTTGATTTTGTCACTCATGGCAGCTTTTATTAAAGTCACAGAGTCAGGCCCAACTGCCCCTTCCCTTATATTCATAGGGGGTTGAGTTTCCAGCACTAACCACTTTGGCTCCAGGTGTCTTCATTGGGGTTTCTGAATGTCATAGTCTGGAGAAGTAGGTGGGAATTATGAGTCCTGATTTCAGATGCAGCCCTTTTATGGAAGGAAGATTGGTAAAGGCAGCTGGACTCCATGCTGCTGCTCCTCCCAGAGCTGCCTTTGCCACACATTTTACTGCTTATATCTCCTGTGGCAAAACTGGGTTGAAGTAGGTGTTGCAGCTCCTGAGAAGTAGGAGATGGCTCCACTTGTTCTCCATCCCTGATTGAACATGGGGTCCCAGTACTCACACTAAGTCATGCAAAAGGATGTTGTATGAGAAAGGAACTGCAGAGTGAACTCACCAAATGGTGCCTTCATTTTGGCAGTTTCACATCTGGCCTAGACACAGAAAAAGAAGTGCTTTACTACCTCTCTCTCCATCTGCCCTTCATCCAATGTGGTTTCAAGCCCTAGAACTCAAGTTCTGTTTTTTCTGTCAATGCACCCTCCTCCAGCCATTCTGTATCGGGTGATGACCCCTCTTCTACCTACAGTTCTGCATCCCTTCTAATTAGGAGTTCAGGAGACTTTCTCTCTCTCTCTGGGGCTCCCCTAGGTCCATGATGGCGAACCTTGGCACTCCAGATGTTCTTGGACTTCAATTCCCAGAAGCCCAAGCCCCCATGAATCCACACGAATGGGTTTGCTGTGATTCATCTGTGCCGCACCACACTGTGCCACCCTTGTAGCTCCTGGAAGCGGAAGTAAAACATGCCCATACAGGCGCATTTTACTTCCGATTCCAGAGCAAAGCATAGACGGTGAGAAGGAAAAGGATATATTTCTGAATTCTGTTTATGGAAAATGTTGCTTGAGAATGTGAACTTAAGGAAAATGTTGTTTGAGAATGTGAACTTATGTAAATCTGTAATGGGGTTGCCACTTATAATTTGCCTCATGAAATATATAAATAGTCTTCAGTTTCTATACTTTCCTAAAATTGCTCATATTCTGTCATGCACTGAGAGGGTTAGATAATGCATTTTCTTGTGGTTTACAAAAAAAAAATGGTTTTGTTCTCTTTTTAAAATATGATTTTCCTCAGTCACTGTTTTGTTTTTGTAGCAATTTACATCTAGAGAGTATAATAGGTAATGTCAGTGCACGTTGATTTATACTGCTTTTTATTTCATATTCTTGAACAGTAATCTAAATGTATCAAATCAGCAGGTTTGTCTGCTAGCAAATACAGCACCTTGTGTTCCCAAGTGTACAACTGCCAGAGCATATAGTATACCCTTGGCTTTAAAATAAAACCTAAGAAGAAGAATTGTCCTGGGCAAACTAAATGCCAATCTTCTTGATGGTTCTGTTCCCAATGGGGCCATCCAAATGTCCGTTCAAAGTACATAAACGAGGCATGAATCCAGTAGTATCTTTCTACAGTATGTACTTGTGTTTTCTGGTATACAGACTTGAGATGTGTTGACTCTGTTACTGGAGGTAATATCAATGGCTGCTAGTTGGCCTGACCTGACTTGCACTCATTGATAACCCTAACATATCTGAAAATCTGCAAGTTCTCCTATTGCATTCAGTGGCCTTGGTGTGCATAACCTGCCAAAAGGAGAAAAGAAAACCAGAGATATGGACTACAGAGGCAGTATAGTATAATGATTGAATGTTGGGCTGAGAACTGGAAGATCTAGATTCCCCGGTTTCTTAGACAATAATATTGTATTCTCTGACAGGCACAGATTCTCAGATTCTTCCCAAAATTTTGCTTCTTGATGCTTGATCAAATTGATAGGTACAGTAATACCTCATATAACATTAGTATCGAATAACACTAAAATCGCATAACATTAAGGAATCTGGGGGGAAGAATTGCATCAGATAACATTAAGATCCTATGGGATGCTTCAGATAACAACCGCTAAAGTCTGTGTGGTTACAATGTATCTCTATGGATCCCATAGGATTTTAACATGCATCGGATAACACTAAAAATCATATAACACCAAGACTTGTGGAACCAGGTTTTAGTGTTATATGAGGTTTTACTGTACAGTACTTTTCAGCAAGCAAACTGTTTCCCTACTTATTTTCAGGCTCTCCTATTAGAGTTCAGTACAACAGGCAAAGGGAGGCAGAACTTGATATACATTTACTGTATTTGATTATAACTCCCAGACAATCTGCACCCAGAGTCCCGCATTGACTGTGTTGGCTGGGATGTTCAGAGAATGTCCAAAAAAGGGCAGCAGCCCCTGTATGAGTGGGTGTAATAGGAAAGGTAGGACAGGTTCCCATCTTCATCTCTTGTCCTTGTGCTTCCTCTGTTCAGCACCCTGTTTTTCAGGGCATGAAGAAGGAGTTCCAAGACCTCATCACAACATCCACCACCGGGGAAGAAAGGCAGTATGGTACAGTGGTTAGAGTGTTATACTGCAACATCTAAAACCCTATCCAGCTATGAAACTCACTGAGTGACCTTACACTAGGTCACACAGTTTCTCAGTCTGAACTACTCTAGTGGAGATAAAATTGGTGGGTGGGAGGAAGAGAACCACGTATGCTGCTACCCTAAACCCAATGGAGAAAAGATAGAATATCAATGTAATTAATGAATAATTAAATTGGTTTTGGCCCCTCTTTGGAACCAATGGCTCCACAGTTACTGCATAATTGAGCTTCATTGCTATTTACTGTGGAAATGTGTGTCTGTGTCTAACTAATGCTCATGTGCCTCTTGCATATACAGTCAAACCTCGCATAAAGAGCACTTCGCTTAAAGAGTAACTCGCTTAAAGAGCAGAATTTTCTCTGAATGGTTGCTTCGCTTAACAACTAAAACTGACCAAAAACTTGCTTAACAAATAAATTGGGGTTCGCAATCCCCCCCACCAGAAGCCACAATTGGTCACTTACAACGGTGTTTCACTTAAAGAGCAAACTCACTTAAAGAGCAAATCCTGTGGAACACATTATGCTCTTTAAGCGAGTTACAACTGTATATTAGAATGGATGGGCAGAATGCAGCTCTCCTCATGTCGTTCAAGTGCATTGCTTTTGCTGGTTACAATGGTAATTTCAACCCAACGGGCTACACTTTGCCCAACACAGGGCAGAAACTTTCCTGGACAAAAGGAGAGAAAACTCTCCCTTCTTTTCCCCCAGTAAGAACATTAGAGTCATCATGTGTCCCTTTGTAAGAGAAGGAGATATAATAACCATGCTTATTTGTAAGGTAAAGGTAAAGGTTGCCTTTGCTCAAAAGCCAGCCATGCCCGAATCTAGGGTTCAATGCTCATCTTTGTTTACAACCATAGAGGCAGTGCTGTGTCTGCATATGTTTCTGTGGTCATGTAGCAGGTATGCCTAAACACCAGAGTGCACAAAATACTGTTTACCTTCCCAGGGAAGTGGTACCTATTTATCTACATGCAATTTCTTGCTTTCAAACTGCTAGGTTGGCAGAAGCTGGGAGAGAGATGGGCGCTCACCCAGTTGTGTAGTACTTGGTTCTTGAACTGCTGAACTGCCGACCTTCCAGTCATCAAGTTCATTGTCTTAACCACTAAATCCATTTTTTTAACCTTGTGCAGGTCCCAAGACAGCTGGGATCATGTCTTTAGAGAATTTGTTATAGACATGCAAGGTACTGTTTAAAGCTTTGATTTTAAAGGCCGAAAGGAAAATATTTTTAATGGTTTCACATCATCCATTGGACATGCTGCTCATATTGGTTCATTAGTTCTTTTGGGAACCAAAGGAACGAATTCTTATGTTTGTTAATATTGTTTGGAGGGAGAGTGCACCCAGTGGTGGGCAGCAAAAATGTTCACTACTACACTGTGGGCAGAGCCTACATCATGGGTGGAGCCTATGTTGTGGGCGATCTAGTAATGGCTGCCACATGGGTATGTATACATCTGCAAACACAGGCAGCACTGGCTCTTTGGCGGTAAATGGAGATGAGCACCTTAAACACTGTTGTAAAACATATCTGTGGCTTTCATAAACATGTTTATGGCTGTCATAAACATATCTATGACAGCTGTAAATGGAGATGGGGCCGCAATACAGATCAGGTCTGTGGGCCATAGGTTGAGAACCCCTGCTTTAAACATTTGGTAATCACCTGATTCCTGATTTAAATTCAGATTTTTTTCCCTGTGAAGCATTCTGTAAAGTGGCAAATGGTTAGTAGATACAATGTAATCATTATAGCCAGTTTACCTTTCAGAAACTTTAATTTTGCATTTACAGACTGTGGCCTGTGAAAAGTGAAGTCACCTAGTCCTAGGCTATGAAAAATGATAGCAGATAAGACATACTTACAGTAAAACCCCAGGTTACAATTGCCCTGGGTTACATTTGCTGCAGTTTATGACAGCAAATTAAATTAAATCAGTTCCCTGGTTTACGACTGATTTTTGGTTTACGACCAAAAATTGCACTATTTTAAACTCTAAAATGGCAGCCGGTGCCATTTTAGAGTTTCAAATGGTGCCTGCCCCCTCTGTTCAAAGTAGCAATCCAGTGCTTAACCGCTGTGGAGGTGCCATCATCATTGTTTTTGCTGCTGTTTCTGGGCTGTCCGCCTCCTCCCCCAGGCATGCATTTTCAGCTGTAGCACTGCTCAGGAAGCTCAGGCAAAGGTCAGAACCAAGTGGATCAGGTCCTGAGACCCTCCTGCTGCCGGCAGGGCCAAAAATGGGCTCCCCTGACGGCTGGACAAACTACTCAGGAGGAAGCAGTGGTGTGTTTGAATCCTGGCTCAGCTATGGAAACTTACTGAAAGGTAGCATTGGCAAAATCGCTGCTTAAATAGCTTTCATACCTGAAAAACCTGTTAGGATTGCCATACTGTGGATGCAACTTTGCTGTGTAAGAACAGTACTTGGCTAACAGCAAGGTTTCCTATAGAACATTTTGTATCATTTCCTAAACACTGATGTTGATGATGGATGCTATAGAACAGTAATGGCAAACCTTTTAGGGACAGAGTGCCAAAATAGAGGGGTAGGGCGAACTCTGTGCTGGGGAGAGGGAGGAAGTGCTCCCATTGGCTACTGAGTTGAGAGGGAGGGTGAACTCTGCTGGTGGGAGGAAGGAAGTGTTCCCATTGGGTTGTTGGGCAGAGGGGAGGGGTGAACTCTGCACTGGGGAGAGGGAGCAAGTGCTCCGATTGGGCTACTGGGCAGAGGGGGTAGGGCAAACTCTGTGCTGGGTGCCCCTTCTGGCATGCGTGTCATAGGTTTGCCACCACGGCTATAGAATCAAAATTGAAGTGTTGTGTTATAGCACTTTTCTCACTGCTGTTCCTAAGAGATTACATTGTTGTATTTGTTCAGTCACACAGTCAATTATGACCCTTTGCGACCCCATGGACCATTACGCACCAGGCACCTCTGTCCTTCACCATCCTCTTTAACCCGCCCAGCTCTGTGCCCATTGCGTCTACAATACCATCTAGCCATCTCATTTTTGGCAACCACCTTCTTCTTTTGCCCTCCACCTTTCCCAGTATCAAGGCTTTCTCAAGTGAATCCTCTCTTCCCATTTGATGTCCAAAGTATTTCAGCTTCATCTTTACTATTTGACCTTCTAAGGAGCAGTCAGAGTAACTCTGAATACAGTACAACAAAAAAGGTTGCAGATATGCCACAAAAGGTGTGATATTTACCTCTTGTTCAATTAGATCAGGGGTGGCCAAACTTTTTGAGCTGCGGGCCAGTCACGTGGTTGAATGGGCTGGTCAGATGGTTCATCCTGCCGCAAAATGCATCCGTGGCTATAGTAAATGTGTTTACGACAGTCATAGGTTCATTTACAGCAGCATTTGCATATGTATGGGTACGTTTGGGCATGCATGAGGCACATCCGCTTCCACTAGCGCCAAGGGCAGCACAGGCTAGAGGATTTGCACTGCGGACTATAGTTTGGCCACCCCTGAGTTAGATTCATAATGTAATATATCTACACTTGTCATATTTCAAAAGGAAATTTCTCTCTCTCTCTCTCTCTCTCTCTCTCTCACACACACACACACACTCACACTCATTCTGCAGTTCCTTTCACATGAACTAGTGTGAGAAAGATTAGCCGGCAACACAAGGTTGTTATTACCAGGGCATGCCTGGTTGTGGTTCAAAAATACTGCAGTCTTCGAGGAGGCTCTTTCTGTGTACCCCAACAGAAGGCTAACACAGATGCTGTTTTTAACCATGAGTCCTGTGAGTTGCTTATGGTTGTAAAAAAGTATTTTCTTGTGTGCTTGCGTGCCAAACCATTTCTCTTGGTCCTGCCCCTTGTGACTCAACTGGCTTCTTGTGCAGTGATGGGATCCAAAAGGTTTTACTACCACATCGTGGGCGTGGTATGGTGGGCGTGGTATGGTGGGCGTGGCCAGGGTAAAATGTCTACTACTGGTTCTGGCGAACTGGTGTGAACCTGCTGATGTCCACCACTGCTCTTGTGTGCCTATGACCCTTTAGCAGTGAGTCAGTCTGCCATTCTTTGGTGCTAGCCTAATTTTTTTGAGTATCACAAATGCTGTTTGGCAGACTGAGCTAAATTATGCTGACATGATTGTCAGGGGCAGAGTCACGAGCTATTTGCAGAAGACTGAAGGTTGGGATGCTTGCAGCGGAGATTGGGAAAATATCTGGCCTAAAATTCAGGATGCTCTTCACACTGTGGCAGTTTATAAAGTCCACAGCTCAAGGGCATGGCCAAGATGTATCACGCAGTTAGCTTTCTCCAGCAAAACAAATCAATGTCCCATTGAATGACATAGACAAAAAGGTGGTGTCTAGATAAACATGGCTCATGAGTGGAATAAGGAAAGTGGCCCACCCTGAGAGAGAGATTGAGAGATTGAGAGATCTCTCTGTCTCTCTATATATATTTGCCAAAGTATCTGCAATGAATTGCAGATTCCAAATATTATTTTTCTTCCTCACTCATTTACTGTGCATTTTAATCTTGCTCCTGCCAGTTGCTCTGTGGACATTTTTGTTTACTCCACTCATATAGTTAAGCTTATATAAACATTTATAGGGTCATAGCCAATGATATCAGTGACACAAACAGGGACATATACCAGTACTTTATTTTGAGAGAGAATGAAAAATATCAAATGGTTTTTCCCCTTGTAAAATGAGATTACGAATTTTGTGCACTCTTATTTTTGGACATTTTAAAGACTTCTCCAATTTAAAATCCATAGATCTGTATTTTATTCAATTAACTTATTTTGTGCAAAATAAAAGCTTTTAGATGCAAAATAGAAGTGTTTTGCGCAAACTCCCATTTAAACATGAGTCTTTTAAACCTTGCTGCTTGAGTGAAATTTTTTTTAGTTGTTGACAATATTTGAGAAGTATTTAGATATCTGAAGCATTTTGTTCCCTCTGGGGCAAGAAAGTTTGCAAGTAGAGTACTGTGCAAAAGTCTTAGTCTGCCACCAGCTGGTCTGGAGAAAATTCAGTGTGTGATTTGAAAGGCACTCAAATAATAATAATTTCATGTCAGAAATTATTCTGCGTTGAGAGGATTTTTGCTGGAGAAACTCCACTCATGGGATGCCCAAATGAGGCTCCTTTCATGTCCCCAAGAGCTGGGACAAAGATAGGTGCTCAATGCAGTACCTGGGTCTTGAACTGCCAACTTGCTGGCCTTCCAACTAGCAAGGTGATATTCTTAACCATTAACCCCCTGCAGCCCCCACAGGCACTGAAATCATCTAAGCAGAGTAACATGCAAATAAAACAATTGCAGTTAAAATGCAAATTAAAATCAGATCAACAAACAAAACCCTTTGCTCAAGATTTAGAATCAAAGGGCTATATGAATGCTTGTGCTTACCAGTGAGTGAGAAATTGAAAGAACAGAGGCTGATTCTACAGACTGAAGGCAGTCACCAAAAAGCCTTTTTTTTGGTTCTTGACACCAGCAAGATCAAGAGGAAACCCCTCCCACACACCTAAAAAACTGAAGCAGTCTAGTCAGGAAGAAAATCTTTCAAATAGCATGGTCCAAACATGTTCATAGGTATATTCATGGACTGCATGTTGTGCCTGTAAAGAGCAAAAAGCGTAAGCAGGGGTTCTCAACCTATGGCCATTTCATGTGCCCCGCTGGCAACTCCTCTATTTAAATGCTTTCCTGTCAGCTGGATCCCACTGTACCTTGTATGGGCACCTGAAGTTTTTCTCTCTTAATGTTCCTTCATAGAAACAGTTTGGAAATCTTTCATCAACTTGTATGAAGTGAAGCGTTTTTAAATTCTTTCCTATTCTATGTTAAGTTTAAAGTGGTTTAAGTGGTATCCAGTACTGTATGGTGTAGTAACGAATAGAGTGATGGACTCAGGAGGCCTACGTTCAATTCCCCACTCAGCCATGGAAGTTCACTAGTGTGCAACTGGTAGAAACATTCTTTAAATACCTAATTTAGTTTAGGGTTGTCATAAGCTGATTGTGATATGATGGCTGATAACAAGTTATCAACTAAGTCAGCATGAACAAAGTGGCCAGCCCATGATCATCCAATATATTTCATGGCTTGGTGGGTGGGTGAATTAACCAGACCTTGATTTTCCAAGTCACCCAAGCAAGCTTGCTGCTTCATATCCAGAGAAGAAACTATCTCTTTCATCAGAAAGATTCGAATGTCAATTTAAAGCTGGTTTCTCTATGTGGACTAGGGAACAGCCACCCTCTTATTTTTCATCTTAGGGAGCAAATTGTCCTCATCTAGACCTTTACAATGGAGGCTTTTAAAAAATACCTTATTGCTGCTGAGTTTGTTACACCTCCAATGTGTGTAAAGAAGGTGTGGAGCATTTTTCTGCCTGACGTGTGGTTTCCAGTTTGGAAAGAGTTGCAGAGGCCCCTTCTTAGCAGTGGGTGAGGATAGGTGGATCTGAACCAAAGTGTACAAGGCACATGTAAAGGTAATTCATACTAATTTGGACATTTGTTGCCAAGTATACAAAGCACAGCTTAGTACAATGCAACATTCCTGCCTTGGAAACTTAACTCAGATTCATGCAAAAGCTTTTCTGTCTGCAAAAAACAGTCCGGTTCTGTGCCAGATATTTACAGTTTAAATAACGTTTCATACATCTCTCTGATCATTGAATAGACATAACCACAGATGAGTTTTCTGGTATGGATGGGGTTATATAATATTGAAGCATGTAGGTAATAGCCATATTAATTCTGAGGAGACATTAATTAAAGAAAATAATGAAACTGTTGTATTGGCTACATGCATCTAGAAATGGAAATGGGCCTAGAAATGGAAGTTTTCATAATGAAAAATTGGTGATATAATTTTTAAGTAGAGATTTGAAAAGAAAAGGAACACTTACAGGACCCAAAGGAAATCCAAGTGATATAATACAGGATATTGATGGTGAACCTTTTAGAGACTGAGTGCCCAAACTGCAACCCCAAACCCACTTATTTATTGAAAAGTACCAACACAGCAACAGGGGAGGAAGGAAACGCTCCCATTGGGCTGCTTGGCAGGGGGCGGGGCAAACTGTGCTGGGGTGACTGCACGTGTGCCCACAGAGAGGGCTCTGAGTGCCACCTCTGGCACGTGTGCCATAGGTTCACCACCACTGATATAGGGAGACCATGGAGAGGTCATATTCTGCTTTTAACTTCTAACACTGTGATGAAGTATATACACTTTGCCAGAACTCTGGAAATCAGTGATCCAATGCTATTGCCATTTATCTTTTCAGTTTCCATCAGATTTTAAGTATGATGACAGTTTTCTACCAAGTGTTCATCCTTTTGCAATTTTTTAAAGAATGCATAAAGAACTAGGAGCCCTGGTGGTAAACTACTGTACTGCAGCCAAAAGTTGTGAGTTGGATCCTGACGGGCAGCAAGGTTGACTCAGCCTTCCATCCTTCTGAGGTTGGTAAAATGAGGACCCAGCATGTTGGGGAAAATGCTAATTAATTTGTGACCTGCTAAGAGAGTCCACTAAGCGTTATGGGGTGATATATAAGTGTAATTGCTATTTCTAACTAGAATAATTTGATTTCTTATTCTTGACAGACAATATGAAATCATTTAATACCAACCACTAATGGGTTGTTTTTCTTCTTCTTCCAGGGCATCAGTAGTTTGTTCAGCTCCCTTAAAGTAGTGAGGCTGCTTCGGCTAGGTCGTGTGGCTCGAAAATTGGACCATTATATTGAGTATGGAGCAGCTGTCCTGGTTCTGTTGGTATGTGTTTTTGGTCTTGCAGCCCACTGGTTGGCCTGCATTTGGTACAGCATCGGGGACTATGAAGTTATCAATGAGGATAAGAACATGATAAGGAATGAAAGTTGGCTCTACCAGCTAGGAGAATCTATAGGATCACCTTATCAATTAAACACAACAACTGGGAAATGGGAAGGAGGACCAAGCAAGGATTCTGTCTATATCTCTTCATTATACTTTACAATGACAAGTCTCACAAGTGTTGGATTTGGGAATATTGCACCGACCACTGATGGAGAGAAGATCTTTGCAGTTGCTATGATGATGATTGGCTGTAAGTATCAGAATTCATTTTGATCATACAATCTCTGAGGCTGCATGTCCCCCCTCCCTTTGGAAACTGGCATAATTTCCACTGAGTTAGATTCAGAATTGCCTGAAAAAAAGATCCCAATATCTGGATGGTTTCATAGATAGAAGGGTGAACAAAAGCACTATAATTTTCACAGATTCAGCTGCTCTCCATGTCCCTGAAAATCTGCCCTAGAGTCTGCAAAACAGCATGGGAGATGGTGCCAGGGCTGAAAGTGGAAAAAGAAATTATTGCCTCTTCCCCTCCTGCCTCCAGTAGAAGCTTCTGTTGTATCTGAGTCATTTCCTGACCAGAAGGAACTCTTCCTACCTTGAAACAGTAGGTCCAGATCCAACCCATTTTATGCCTGAAAATTTTCTGTAAAGTTCTCTAGCCACTACTAAAGTACTTGATGTTGTGTCATCTAGTACAGTCTCTTTGATAGCATTTTAAGAAGAGCATGGTAAATCTCACCTGACTGTTAGACAGGGTTTGTGTAAAGGGTTAGTGTAAGTGAGGTTTTTACTAATTTAGGATAATCTGTTTGTAATAACAAAGCACACATAGTAAAAATTGTTCAATTACATGTAAGGAATGCTTTTAAAGAAAGCAAAAATACATGTATTTTTCTCATTAATTTTGCATGTTTCACACAGCAACTGGTTTAAGGTCATTTTCATTCTATAAATGGATCCAGTAAGTATTCAGTAAAATGTTGTGAGGGGAGATTGGGACAATGACAGGCCTGTGGTGGGGAGAGAATTTATCAGGATGGGCGTGCGCGCACCACTGCTCAAATCCCATACCTTAAAGGGAAACGCAACCTCTGCATTTTCCCCTTCTGTTCCTCTCGCCAGTCTCCACTCTGGTCCATGGAAGAAAATCCGAAGCACTTCAGCCAACTCCTGAAGCTGCCCAAAGATCTTTGGGACTTTCTTCCGCGGAGCAGAGCAGAGACTGGCAAGAGGAAGCAAAATGAAAAATGCTGATGTGGCATTTCCCTTTAAGGTATGGGCTTTGAGCAGCAGCACACACCCGTCTGTCCTGGTAAATTCTCTCCCACCACGGGGCTGGACAATGACAAGTTTACAATGAAATTTTGCAGAACAAACTTTTCTAGACATCCACTGTCTGTCAGTGTACCATATGTTTATGGCCTATTCTAAGACTATTGAATATATGGACTATCCATGGTGAAATAAAAGGATTCTTATAGTGCAAATAACTATGACTTTTGTATATAATTTCAAGGAAAATATCAGAGTTATTCACTCATTCTAGTTAATGAAGCTGTTTAGTGGTAGCTCTCTGCATGATCTGCACTGGAACCACAAAGTTGCTTAATTCCTAATTGATTGTAGTTACAAAATCAACCATGCACTGAATTATACAGTTGGAATTAAAAAGCTTGGGGTCTCAAGACCTTGTACAGAAATACTGTTAGCTCAATTTAATTCTGTTACTTAAAATAAATTGTTGTTGTTGTTGTTGTTGTTACTTGCCACCAAGTAGTATCAGATTTACAGCAACCATATGAATGAGAGATCTCCCTATGATTTCCTCTTCTTAACAATCTTACTCGGCTTTTGTGAACTTAAAGATGTGAGTTTCGGAAACTCAGTTTACTCACAGAGTCCATCCATCTCTTGTCTGATCTTTTCTTCCTACCTTCCATCTTTCCAACTGTTATTGTCTTTTTCAGAGGATATTGCCTTCTCATGATTTGCCCAAAGTAGGATAGCCTCAGCTTCATTATTTTTTGCTTCCAAAAGTGAGAGTTAGCAGTAGAATTACAGTTGGGGTTAGAATTAGGATGTAATACACTGTACATGCCTTGCCTTGCATTAGGAATTTCTTTTGCTCACCCTCAAAGCCAGTCTGCTGTCAACTATAATACCTGATTTCTACTGCTCTGTATCATGGTCTGCTGCAAAATGTTATTTTTTCCTGGAATACATTATATTGGCAAGAATAAATACAAGTTCCTCAATGACAGAAAGCAATAGATTTTAGTTCCAGAACTAGTCTTTAGAAAATGTCTGAAAAGAATGCCAATACTGTAAACCTATCTTTTCTGTGGATTCTGCAGCAGTCTGTAAGCTTTTTGTAAATGTTTGCCAGTTGGTTGAATAAGACTGCTCCAGTTGGACTAGAAGTTAGTTTTAGACCTACAGTAAAACCTCAGATAGTGCTAAAACTTGGTTCCACAAGTCTTGGTGTTATCCGATTTTTAGTGTTATCCGATGCATGTTAAAATCCTATGGGATGCATCGGATAACATTAAAGCTCCATAGAGATACATTGTAACCGCACAGGCTTTAGCAGTTGTTATTTGATGCACCCCCCCCCCCGATTACTTAACATGATGCGATTTTAGCCTTATCTGAGGTAAACGTTATCCGAGATATTACTGTATATTTTGAACCAGACTCTCAAAGATTGGATCTCAAGGCCAAGTAAGAACAAGGTAGATCTGGTAATTGTAATGTCTACCTTACCTGTCATCTACAAAATCAAGATTTACTTGGTATCCATACAATTAATCCATGTGTGCAAACATATGATCCCTTGTTTTTATGGAGGAGAGTGGGGGAATGTGACAGGTCCCTTATTCATTTAAGTGCAATTTTTGTTTGTACTTTGAAAATACCTTAAAACCCCCAATATCCATATTGAATATCCATATTGAAACAAATGCTGATAATAAAAGAACTGATGTACTGAAAATTGGGTTCTAAAGCACTCCTCTGAGGACACATAATAGGCTGTTCAACAAAGAGTGCCATATAAAACAACCAGACTCACATCTGTCTCAATTAAATGTGTGTGTTTTAATATGCAATCCTCAAGACCTTTTGAATCTCTCTTAACAACCCTTTAGTGTAAAAATCCAGTATTTTAATTGAAGCAGACAAGAGAAACAGAAAATGCTTTAAATATTTTGCTGGGGTCGTGAAAATGAGCAGTTCCTTCAATTCCAGCAGGGATAGATTTACTCCAATCAAATATGAGATGAAGATTTGAGGGGATCTGAGGTGAACAATGTATATGGTAGAAAACAAATAACTATAATGCCATATATAATGTTTAAAGTGGAATCAAGAATGATGAAGAAAAATCCATCTCTTTACTTTTATACCACATTTTGCTTTATTGTTAAATTGAAATAATCAAAGAAACTAAATTACTAATGGAAACAATACAGGCTCATTTATTCAAAGCCTAATGATCTTTCTTGAGTGAAACTTTCTTTAACTAGTGGACCAACCACTGACAGTACACAGTTAACACAAGGACAGCACTATAAATTGCCTTCAGTGTTCCCCATGCCTATTGCAAACACAGAATAGGTTTTCTGTGTAAGCTGATTTGCATCATGGAGCCCATGACTCATGAAGCTGAGGGGACATCTCTGGACAATATGAGGGACATCTTGAAACAGATTACACAGAGAACTAACTTGATGTTTGAGATGCTTTGCTACTTCTAGAGAATAATAAAAAATTGTGATATGTTTTCTGGACTCTTGAAAGGAAAAGAGGAGGACTGGTGAAAGAATGGTTGCTTTGCATCTTGTCAGCTTTCTTGCTGGGAGAGAGGCCAGAATACCAGCATACTTGCTAAACTCTTGACACCCAGGCTTCCATGGGGCTCAGTGAGGAGATTATTCTAAATAGAATAAACCAGGATAAAAGAGTACCTCTTCTAAGCGAAATGTATTTCACTACATGTATCCAGGTGTTAAAATACATCTTTTCTTTTCACCAAGCTAGTCCAAAATCACCATGAGTCCATTTGCTTTTATTTATTCATTTAAATATAGATAGGTTCTCATATAGGCAAAGATGAACAAAGAGGTATTTTTTCAACTTTATATATTGGATAAAACAGAAAAAAGATAGTATTATGAAAATCTATTACTTGTCACATTTTGCTCATCATTTCTTAATGGCACAGAGGAAGAGAAGCAGGAACAAAGATTTCATACAATTTGTGTCATCACTACTGATGAATAAAAGATGTCCCATATCACAAAGAAAACAACAAATCAAGTCTATCATTGCATTATTTAACTTCACTGGTGACATGTATGTGCGGTTAAAGGAAGCCGTGTGCCTTTAAAAATGCTAGATAAATTAGTGTGTAAATATGTATAAATTTTACTTTTAGGCAAAAATTTACATTTTCTATATTCTGAAGCTTTGGAGCAATTATAATGATTGTGAACACATAGTAGTAACAAGTTACTCATATAAGTTTAAAATAAAGTGCTGAATAAAGATTTAGGAAAAAAAATTAGAAGAACGTCCAAAGATTTCCAACTAGCATGGCTGGGAAAGCATTCAAGGAGCAATTTTCAGATATTAAAGCTTATTTTCCCTCTTCCCTGAGGCTTCCAAAGGTTTCCCCAGATAGAAAGGGATCCCAGGGAGCCTTAGGAAACTGATGATATCATCAGCATTAATGATCACCAACTTGTTTTCATCATTTGTGGGTTCCTTGCTGGGAGAAAAGAGGCATAGAAAACAAAAAACAGTTGAACCAGAGTTAATAATGTGATTTCCCCCCCAAGTATTGTGCCTATTTGTTTGCTTGTTTAGTTTGCCTTGGTGAGACAATTTGTTGATAATTATCCAGTTTCATAAGTGCTACATGAGAGCAAGTGCTATTTTTATTTGAGTTTTACACAATTTGTGTAAAATGGCTTGGCAACACACACACACACACATGCATGCACACATGTGCGTGTGCGCACACGCGCACACACACATGGCATCAAGAGAGAATAAATCCCAACTAGGACACTAATGCAAGAATTCCCATATGTTCAAGAATTGCATAATATTTTATATCTGACGTATGTGTGGCATTTTTACACCCATTACAAAAGGAGGGAGAAACATCGAAAGATGAAGTTTCTCATCTACAATCATCAAGTGAGTTCAGATTTCAACTAAGACTTTCCTGATCTACAATGCAGTCTCTTAGCTATTATGCCAGATTAGTTGTTGACATTTCTGTATTGAACCATGAAAGGGCAGACCTAAGACATTTTGTTGATCAAACCAAAGTACTAGATGGCTCTCCTTTCCCAATCCATGTACAAAAGGCAACTCCATGGCCACTGAATATTCAATATTTTCAATATTCAGTTGGTGAGAGGACAGCACTCTCCATTGTACTATAAAACAGCAAACTAGCATAGGGGAGACAGTGGAGGCTATGAGCAATATTGCTCTGCCCTCATTGCTACCTCTTATCATCTACTTCCTTGGTTGTTGTTGTTGTTGTTCAGTCGCACAGTCGATTCCGACCCTCTGCGACCCCATGGACCACCGTCCGCCAGGCACTCCTGTCCTCCACCATCCCCCTCAACTCGCTCAGCTCTGCACCCACCGTCTCCACAACACCATCTAGCCATCTCATCCTGGGCCTTCCCCTTCCTCTTTTGCCCTCGACCCTTCCAAGCATCAAAGCTTTCTCAAGTGAATCCTCTCTTCTCATTTGATGTCCAAAGTACTTTAGCTTCATCTTTATTATTTGACCTTCTAATGAGCAGTCAGGGATGATTTCTTCTAAGATTGACCTATTTGTTCTCCTCGCTGTCCATGGGACTCTCAAAACTCTCCTCCAACACCACATCTCAAAGGCGTCTATTCTTCTGCGTTCAGCTTTCCTAATGGTCCAGCTCTCACAACCATACATTGCCACAGGGAATACCATTGCTTTGACTATGCGAATTTTTGTTTTCTATGTGATGTCTCTACTTTTCACTATGTTCTCCAGGTTTCTCATCGTTTGCCTCCCAAGAATCAGTCGCCTTTTTATTTCATGGCTGCAATCACCATCTGCAGTAAGCTTTGATCCTAAGAAAGTAAAGCCTGTCACTGCTTCTACTTCTTCCCCATCTATTTTCCAGGGACTGATAGGGCCTGTTGCCATTATCTTGGTTTTTTTGATATTGGTAAGATGCCTAATTCTGCCTCATAATAAAGAAAGTCATGATTCATTGTTCTGCACATCTTCTAGAACCCATTTCTTCTTTATGATAGCAAGGAATGTCTGGCCCAGATTTAGGATATGCACGATTGTATTTTCACCATTTAGAATCTTGCATTGTTTAGTTTCGCCACCAGATGGCTTTAATTGTAGTACAGAAAGGGAGGAACCAAGTTGTATCTGAGAATTGCAAACTGCTGCTATATCTTTTCTCAGGTCCCATCTCTTGTGTTTGGTATTAAGAAATATATCCTTAAGGTGAAGTGTAATTTAGTCAGTGGTCCATAGATTCTTCTTGAGCAAACTCTGATAACAGAAACATCTAAACACCATTTCAACAAATGCTAGGGTCTCTCTTTCTCTCTCTCACACACACCTGCCATGCACTTTATGTAGAATATTTGGAAAATACTCTGCAAAGTGGCCCTCCCTTTTCACAGAGGGAGAAAAATTCTCAAAAGTTGCCACAGGAAAAAAGAGAACTCTTGACTCAGCCTTTTAAAAAGACAAAAAATGCAATGTTTTACCCCCTCGTTACTATAGGTTGCTTTATTGGATATACACTGAAATCATGCAATATTGAAGGATATAAATCGAGTTCTCGACCTTTTAAGTTGGGGGCCGGGTCATGTTCCCTCAGACAGCTTTGGGGGCTGAACAGCCATTTGGCCCTTCCTCCACCACATGACACTTCCTGGTGTGGTGGAGGCAGTGTGGGCCCACAGGAAATTGTGGTGCCGCAGGTTGAGAATTCCTGATACAAACGGGAGATATGTATGTATGTGTGCGTGCGTGCGTGCATGTGTGTGTGTGCTTGCTTGCTTGCTAACCTGCCATGATTAGAGTAAAATGCTGCTCTAGGAAGTTCACAATGAAATTGTTGTCATTGACGATGGCATCTACTGATATGAGAGCATACATTTTTCCTGGAAGTCATTTTCTCAGTTGATGGATGTGTCTCTGGTGACTCAATAAGCTGATCCTGGCATGAGTTTGATGAAGCTTCTGTGCTTGTCACTTAGCCTCTTAGTGTCTGTGTGTTCTCCTTCGAAGTGATCGGTAGTAGCAGAAATGGTTTGGTGCTAAAGTCGGCGATCTATGGACGCTGCCTCCCAGGTCCATGGGTTTATATCTGATACCTTCATGATTTGTTTCAGCTGGTCCTAATAATGCTTCAAAGAAGCTCCACGAGCTCTTGTACTGGAGCTAAGTTCCCCATAAAGAATTTGATGAGGAAACCTGTAACCATCCATACAGCGGACATACCGTATCAATTTAAGATGATGTCCTATGATGGAAGCTTCTTTTTAAAAAATATTTATTTTTATAGGTATTTAAAACAAACATATAAGAACAAAAATATATGATGGAAGCTTCAATGCTATTTACATCTGTCTTCTCAAGAACTGCGATGTTGGTGACATAGCTATCCCACTTAATGTTCAAGATGGACCTTAGCTTCTGTTGGTGAAAGCGCTCAAGCTTTTTGATGTCTTGGCAATGGCCTTACATAAATGTTAAACAGCACTGGGGAGATATCCGAGCCCTGGGGTACTCCATATTGTTACACCTGGGGATCGGAACATTTCCTCCCTGAGCTGATCTCTCTGGACTCAACCCTTGAGGAAGGACCAGAGCCAAGCCAAAGCTTCACCCAACACAGCTGATTGCAAGGGATTGGAAGAGTTGTAAAGTAAATATCTTTATCAGATTCAGGAACTTCAATCTGTTGCTTCACTTGTGGCATCCCTCACATAGTCCATTCCATACCCCTGTGGTACAGGCTTTATTGAAAGGTTTCATCTTTTCAATCAGAACTATTATTACTCATCTGTGAAGAGAAAATGAGTGATTAAAGCTGCTCACTTGAGGAGTGGGAACTGTTTTAATTAAGGGCTATTTCAGGAATGCTGAAATTGTACAAGGAGTAATTAAAGTGCCCAAAGCTGAGAAGCAGGAGATCTAAAAGGGAAAAATAGAAAAAGTAATGGAGAAAAGCTAAGTAGACTCTGGGAAACCTTCGTGGTGCTTTGACTATTTTAGTTACTGTATATACTCAAGTATAAGCTGAGTTTTTTTGGCCCCAAAATGAGCTCTCAAAAGGGGAACTGGCTTATACTTGGGTCAATGACCATGAGGGTCCCAAGACCACATCAGATTGAGATGTGCTAACAGTTTAATTAATTTTACCATATTTTCATGTATTTTGATTATGAAACTCACTAGCAGCTGCTGCATTTCCCACCCTTGGCTTATACTCGGATCAATCTATTTTCCTGGGTTTTTAGGTCAAAGGAAAGTTTGATGGATGTTGAAATGTGAAGCCTTATTGGGTGACAGACAGGAAAAGGAGGGGAAAGGATGAAAAAAATGGGTTTAGTTTTCATAGAATGTTGAAGAAGAAATGCCATGATTATTAGTAGGCATGTTCCAATAGCAAGTGAAGACTGGAGTTACCTATGCTTGCTTGTGAGTAGAAAAGTAGAAAGATGTAATCTTGATTTTGCCAGCTGGCTATGGCAGGAAATATAGATAGATATTCCTTTCTTATTTTATCCAGGGAAAAGGGAAATGAAAATGCTCTTTTTTTATTTTTGTGTTTATTTTCTGTGATCCTGAACTTTGATTTTTTTTCCCTTCAAAGAAAAATGGATTTATTACAAAAGACATTGTACTTTTTATATCGAGTGTGAACTGGTGGGTGATTTCCTGGGTTTTTAGGTCATCAACATGGCTACATAAAAACAATCTCCTCTAGACCACCAGAACAACACTGAAAGGGATGCACCAAGTTAGTAGCTATGAGCAAATGAAAGATGCCCATTCTCCATCAAGGCTGCACACTTACCTGGAAGTAAACAAGATTAAACTTTTTATGTATAAGCCAGCTGACATTGTAAAAGTCTATAGTGGGAGGAAGTGTACAAGAAACCTATGAATCTGTAATGTTGAAAGCATTTTAACCAGTGGTGGGCAATAACAGGTTCGCACCACCCAGGTAGGGAGGTAGAAAAATTGGGTGGCCTTTGGGCAGGAGGGGTAGTGAAATTGGTTGGCCACACCCACCTCCCTGCCCTGCCCAGACTAACACAGCTACCATTTAAAAAGTTTTATTCCGTGCAAGTATATCAGAGAGTAAACAGAACAAAAAGACAAAAACGTTGTGGTACTTTAAAGTCTAACTGCTGTATTTTAATGTGAGCTTTTGTGGATCAAGTCCACTGGCTCTTTGGCTATAAACAGAGATGAGCACTGAACCGTAGAGTTGGTAACAACTGGCTTTTGAGCAAGGGCAACCTTTACCTAATAACAGAAGATCCCTGATTGGTATTCAAATTTGACATCAGGTTTTGTCCCTGCAAGTGGTTCAAGGTCTCCCTTGCTCAAAAGCCAGTCATATCCAACTATAGGGTGCAGTGCTCATCTCCATTTACAGCCAAAGAGCAAGTGCTGCCTGTGTTTGCAGATGTATACATAGCCATATGGCAGGCATGTCTAGATCACCCACGATGTAGGCTCCATCCATGATAAGGCTCCACCCATGACATAAGCTTCACCCACAGTGTGGTAGCAAAATTTTTTGCTCCCCACCACTGATTTTAACACCACATTATTTAATTAATTTTTGTCTGGTAGCACATTCTGGTATGGTAATGGAGTAGACCATACAGCCAGCAACTCAACGCTGAGTGTCAGTTGGCAGTTAACTAACCGGACTCCCTAAAGGGGCCAATGGCTATGAGCGGATAAACCCCGTTGGGTAGGGTGATGGTCCCCCTCAGTGGAGGAAATGCCACTGGAAACCATCATATTGGGCCCAATGGAAAAATGAATGAAGGAGGAACTCTGATTCCCAACAGTCATGGAAGCAGAAGAAGCCATGTCAGATGGACTGGCTGGGACGGCGTACATTGATAATATCCTCAAGGCTGCGGCAATCCATTGTCATCCCGGTGTTAAATCCTGCACATCTCATTTTGTGTGTGCTGCAGGACATGGGTCCGTAATCATAGTGTGTGGGTCACTTCATGGCAAGATGGGATCCATCTTAAACAAATACATGCCAATGACATTTTTCCTGCTTCAGGGGAAAAAAACAGTCGAGAACGATTTAATTAAGAAGTTCATAGTTTACTACAGTTTGAAAAGCTTTCACTGTATATAAATATGAGAATGAATGTGGTTGTTTGTGCTTAGCCAGATGGATTCATTTGTTGCATAGGAAGGAAACATTTGACACTCCCCCCTTTCTAACTTTATTCTCCCTTTCCTTTCTTTTTTAAAAAATATTGTTATTAATTTTTAAAACAAACATACACCCACCAACTAACAGTACAATACAGCACAATATAAAATAAGACAATGACAACAACAAATAAAAAATGAAAATGAGAATAAAATACAAAAGTATTATTATAATTCCCCATTATATTTTCTAACACATATCCTCAAAGCAATTAACAACATCCTGTGTTATGTACAAAGTCCTGGTAACTGCAGTTTTGTCACAACTTCTCTGTTGACACTTTAGTAGTGAATAAATGTAGTTTTGGTTTGTGTGTAGCTCCTTTCCTCCCTAAGCTTCTGCAGAATTTACTCTCTAATGCTGCTGAATCAACAGTAAATCTTTGCTTTAACTTGACTACAGAAGCTAATGCCTTCTGAGGCAATATGGAGAACATACTTAGAAATGTTGATACAGTTTGCTTTTCATTTACACTCACCTAATTTTTGCTGCATCCTTTCTGAAAAATCGGTAGGAAGTCACAATACTGTAACGATGTTTCCTTTAACAAGAATAATGCAGAAACAATGACTTTCTGAATAGTGGGACTAACGACCAAATTATATTTCCACACTTGAAATGTCTTTTATGCTAGTTTAACCTCTAAAATGATTGGAGCCTGAGATCTTTAAGGATCAGGGAGGATGACTCCTGTTCTAAAATTTCTCTTGCAATGCCTATGGAGATATGGGTGCCACAGTCAGTGCCATCTAGGTGCCAGTGGCAGAATTTCTTCTAAGGGAAATAGAAGCATGGAGGGGCATGACTTTCAGTGGGACTATAAGAGAGGGAGCTCTGTATTGTCATGTCCATCTTGATTGCCCTGCTCCACAGCTTTCACCCAAGCATGACAAGAATTGCAACCCAAACAACCTTGTCTTATGACTGTGTAACGTAAACTAGATTCAGCTACCATATGCAGTGAGTCACAGAACACATATGTCGCAGCTTCTGAGCAAAGAAAATCTCAGACCTGAGCTGATTCAGCTTGCTAGGGATGCCCATATGAATTCCTTCAGGGCAGGAAGGAGTAAAAAGCAATGGAGAAGACTCAGCAACAAATTTTGGATGTCATGAAAAGGATAGTAAATTGTTCATTTTGCTGTTATCATTTTTACTCCCCAGTGTTGGGTAAAGTGCTTATGGAATTTTTGTCCCATGATATCAGGCAGCAGGGTAGGGTTATCATTCTTCTTCTTTCATGTCCAGATCAAAGTTTGAACTTTCAAAATGAAGTAATTTTCTTGGTTTTGTCATTGACCAAAATTAAATCTTCTTTGGCACGTGTTTCTGGTAGTAATCAGAAAACCAGTAAACGAGCTGGATTCTGTTTCTCTCTACATTCATACAGTGTGTTGTTGTCTTCCAGCAGCCCCCACTTGAGCATGTTGGTCTTGGATTTAGGGACTCCAACCTTCAGCCTTTTCAGGGTCTTCCAAGTGACATAGGAGAGGTTTGAGTTCCTCAGCTATATCCTCCTTTAATGGTATTTTTTGTCCAGTGAGCTCCTTCCTCCTTCTTAAAAAAATATAAACAATCAGTGGTTAGGCATCAAGGTCATTGTATGTTCACTGCCAGTAAAGTGGAAAGTGATGGTTTGTGGAGTTGCTGCTTGAAATGCCAGCATAACCTGGTTTCATTTATCAGTTTCCAATCATGAGTGTTCTGTGATCCTGTGATGGGTCTCCCTGCCTAATCAGGCTTTTAACACCATCTGGTGCATGGGGGTATTTGGGGGTTGAGGCATACATACAAGCTTACACCCGCAAAATGAACATAGAATTATTCATGATTATTCAGCTGAATGCATAGGGCTCTGCTTAATCTATCATCTTCTAGTCTGACACACAGTTTTTGTTAAGTACAAACAAAAAAGGAAGGTTGGCATGAGGCAAGAAAGAACAATTATATGACCAAAGGTGTAATGAATTGGAATGGAGGCTTTGCTTTTAAAATGGTTGCTGTGTTTCTTCCTTCCTGAGATAGGAGTGAATTCCTGAGAAACCAGGGGTTCCTTTCCCTTGAAGACAGTAATAACAATCTGGACTGTGGGAATGGAAAGGAAAGTTTGATGGATGTTGAAATGTGAAGCCTTATTGGGTGACAGACAGGAAAAGGTGGGGAAAGGATGAAAAAAATGGGTTTAGTTTTCATAGAATGTTGAAGAAGAAATGCCATGATTATTAGTAGGCATGTTCCAATAGCAAGTGGAGACTGGAGTTACCTATGCTTGCTTGTGAGTAGAAAAGTAGAAAGATGTAATCTTGATTTTGTCAGCTGGCTATGGCAGGAAATATAGATAGATATTCCTTTCTTATTTTATCCAGGGAAAAGGGGAATGAAAATGCTCTTTTTTTATTTTTGTGTTTATTTTCTGTGATCCTGAACTTTGATTTTTTTCCCTTCAAGGAAAAATGGATTTATTACAAAAGACATTGTACTTTTTATATCCAGTGTGAACTGGTGGGTGATTTCCAATTCCTTTACAGTAATACCCCGGATAACGCTAGTACCGGATAGCTCTAAAACCGCTTAACGTTACAAGATTTTCAGAAAAATCTTGTATCGAATAACACGATTTTTAGCGTTATCCGATACAGTCGTTCTTAGCAGCAGGGTGGCTGGAAAGCTGAATGGGGATCTCCGTTCAGCTTCCCAGCCACCCTGAAGCTACAGAGGCAGGGGTGGGGAGGCTGGAAAGCTGACGGGGGGCTCCCCCGTCGGCTTCTCCAGCCACCTCACAGCTGCGGAGGCAAGGGCGGGTGGCTAGGGAAGCCGACAGGGAGTCCTCGTCAGCTTCCCCAGCCACCCTGCAGCTGTAGATCGGGACCTCTGATCTCTCTGGAGCAGGCAGGGGACACGATCCAAGCTGTTTCTGGGCTTCCCCGACGTCCTCAGCCAGTGCAGCAAGCCAGAATGTCGGGATTCGAACCCTGATGTTTTGGCTTGCTGCACTGGCTGAGGACATCAGGGAAGCCCAGAAACAGCTTGGATCGGGTCTCCCCCACCTCCCTGGACCCGGCGGGTGTGTGTGTGTGTGTCAGAGACCCCAAAATTGGTAAAAAAATTGACTTTTTAAAAACCAATTTTGGGGTCTCTGACCCCCCCGCCGGGTCCAGGGAGGTGGGGAGACCCGATCCAAGCTGTTTCTGGGCTTCCCCGACGTCCTCAGCCAGTGCAGCAAGCCAAAACATCAGGGTTCAAATCCCGACATTCTGGCTTGCTGCAGCCTCCAGGGAAACAGGGCTTTTTTTAACGTTGTGTGATCAATGCATCGCACAACGTTAAAAACCGGATAACGACGAGACTTGTGGAACCAAGTCTCAACGTTATCCGGGGTACTAGTGTATTTCTTTATTGGAAATGCTACATATTGTTACCTAATTTATATTGCTATTTTCTACCTGATCTGGCTGGTTTGTAAGCATAAATGGCCAGTGATTGAAACCTGTCATAGATTTCTCTAGCCTGGAACAGAACCACATGTAATCTGAAGCAGTAAAAGGTTTTATGCTGGTTTCCTGAATGGGTGTAGGTCTCTGTCAGGTGGAATTAGTCCAATGGTAGTGGGATAATGAGCTTTGTTATCCTTACAAAAGCTTTCTTCCATTCTACTGGGCCACAAAATAAAATTTCTTGGATATTCATATGTTCAGTACTGAGGATTTTAGGAGCTGCGGTGGCTCAATGGTTAAGAAGCTCGTCTTGTTATCAGGAAGGCTGGTAAGTCGGCAGTTCGGGACCTGAATACTGCATCACGGTTTGAGCACTTGTCTCTGTCCCAGCTCCTGCCAACCTAGCAGTTTGAAAGGAAGAAATTGCAAGTAGATAAATAGGGATCACTTCTGTGGGAAAAGATCTTGGGGACATGAAAGGAGCCTCATTCGGGTGTCTCCTGAGTGGAGTTTCTTCAGCAAAAATTCTTTCAACCCAGAATAATTTCTGACATGAAATTATTACTATACTGAAGATCTTATGAGTTGCACAAATTATGAGGTTGGGCCTCAGAGCATCTTCTTACCACTGCTCATTCATGGATGGCTTCAGTATATTCATTCTTCTTGAGTTATCCAAACTCAGCTGATTTTCCCACATCACCAGCCCACAAAGTAGAAGGATTCTGTATTTTGGCTTGAAATGGCCATAACTTTTTCTCCAGTAGGTAACCTTGGCAAGCAAGTAAATGCTAGTGATGAGATTTTTGTATTTTCTGAACTACAAATGCCAATTTTTTCCTATTCTGGCTGCTTCACCTACCTTACAGATGCTTTCTAAATACCTAAATATGATACATCTGGGAGAATGGTCTAAGCTGGATGGCATTGAGGCTTATCTACATCTTGCGGTGCCTAGGCTTCCTATTCCAGCCCTTGTGCTAGATCAGGAATCCTCAGCCTATGGCCCATGATCTGGATCCGACCCACAGCATCAAAACATCTGGCCCATGCCCTCGCTTCAGCCGCCGCTTCCACTGCCTCAATCCTTGTCCCCTATGCTTAGCTTGGTGTGTCTCTAATGGTGCTCCATAGAAGGGCAGATGTTGTAAGACTAACATCCACCCTGCTAAGGAGTGCCATTAGGGACATGCCAAGCCAAGTGGAGATGACAAGGATTGAGGCAGCAGCGGCAGAAGTGGCAGCATGTGGCTTTCCCAGTAGCTATGAACATATCTCCAGCAGCTAGAGGCACGTTTCCCTCACCCAGGGCATGCAGCTCCTCCAGACTTTTGGTGTGTGTGGTGGGTTCTGGGTGGTTGCTGGTGGCAGTGGCGGTGTATATGTGTGTGGTGGGCTCGAGGTGGTCGCTGGCAGTGGCGGTGGTGTGTGTGGTAGTGCGGTGGGCTCAGGGTGGTTGCTGCTGCCACCAAAAGCGGTGGCGGCAGCAGTGGTGGTGGGGACAGACCATCAGTCCAGCCTCTCAACAGTCTGAGGGAGCATGAACTGGCCCCCAGCCAGGAGCGTAGGGTGGGGTCCCCAGGGGGCAGCCCACCCCAGGCAGCACTTTTTGGGCTATGGGTGTTCTTAGACTACAATTCCCAGAAGCCCTAGTGGGAGCAGGCGCCGGCGTCCACCAGGGAGTGGCAAATTTGGCTTATGCCCCAGGCAGCTGAAATCAACACTACACTACTGCCCCTAGCTTAAAAAGTTTGCGGACCTCTGTGCTAGATGAAATCCTTCCTTCTCAGAAGGAAGCTTAGGCAGAGCTTGGCCTGACTAAACCTCAAAGCCTTCCAGTTTATGTATTTCTCCCTGATGCAGCATATTGAGTTGTCTGAAAAGTGTTTGTAAGGCAGGTAGAACTCCCATTATGGCATTTATGGTATAGAAAATTTAAAAAATATCATTCTGAGATCACTATTTAACTACATCCTCATGTTATAATCTTCTTACTTGAGTTATCTTTCTTAAGTGGAGGCATGGATATCAATTACTTATCAGTTGCCCTTACTGTGGGTCTTATATTAAGCTCTTAATTCCTTGATACCACTAGGAACTGAACAAGAATTGAGTAAATACGGTTTTCTGTCTCTAGCTGTCTTGTGACAAAACCTGTATTCCTGTCTTTTAGATTCCTGACTGACATTTGTATCAGTTCTTTCTCCAGTTGCCTATTGAAATGTTAAATCAATAATGGCAGTAATTAAGACTGCTGAACTACATTTCTAGAAAAGCCTCTTAGCACAGTTTGCAGATAATAGACTCTACTATCAGAAGCTATTTTGCTTTGCCATGGCAGAAAGAAAGCAAAGGAAACATAGGTTGAGGCTGTAATTTTGTATATGGTTTCTTGAGATGAAGTCTTACTGAACCCAGTGGTCCATACTGCTAATTCCTCCTGATTGCTGACTCTGTAATAAAATTGTTAAATGGGATGTATTTTACTTTTCAGGACTGCAGTGACTTAGTGGTTAAGATGCTGAAATTGACGACTGGAAAGTTTATAGGTCAGCAGTTCGAGACTTGAGTGCTGCACAACAGAGTGAGTTCCCATCGTCTGTCCTAGCTCCTGCCAACCTAGCAGTTCAAAAGCAAGAAATTGCAAGTAGGTGAATAGGTACCACTTCAGTGGGAAAGTAAACTGTGTTCTGTGTACTCTGGTGTCAAAGCATGCCTGCCACATGTCCATGGAAATGTCTGCAGATGCAGATAGCGCTGACTCTTCGGCTGTAAACAGAGTTGAGCGCTGAACCCTATAGTTGGATACAACTGGCTTTCGAGCAAGGGCAACCTTTACTTTCACCTGTAGCAATCAAAACCACAAGCAGCAAAATATTTTCAAAACGGTTCTCTTTGAATGGTAAAGGTTTCCCTTGCTCGAAAGCCAGTCGTATCTGACTCTAGGATTCAGTGCTCATCTCTGTTTCAAAGCTGAAGATCCAGCGCTGTCTGCTTCTACAGACATTTCCATGGTCATGTGGCAGGCATGACTAGACACCGGAGTGCATGGAACCCTGTTTACCTTCCCACCAAAGTGGTCCCTATTTATCTACTTGCAATTTCTTGCTTTCGAACTGCTAGGTTGGCAGGAGCTGGAACAAAGACGGGAACTCATTCTCTCCTGCAGTACTCGGGACAAAAGATCCCTTTTATTTTATGCCACATTTTAAACATACTGTATGTTTTAAGCCTGTGATGGTGAACTTTGGCACTCCAGGTGTTCTTGAACTTCAATTGCCAGAAACTCAAGTTGGCACTTCTGCTGATCAGGGCTTCTGGGAATTGAAGTTAAAAACCAACTGGAATGCTAAGGTTCGCCATCACGGACCTAGGCTATGTCTTCTGATGTATGGAACCCAACATTCAAGCCTATACTACTATATGATTGTGAAGTAAATAGCAGATTGGGAGAAGATAAGGTTTCATCAGTGAAGTGGTATTGCAATAGAGAAGTAAATGGAATGTATTTTACTTCTTTCTTTGTCAATCCAAGATGACTATGCTGCTTCAAGTTCCTCACTCCTGTCTAATTATCAGAAAAGAGTGTTTGACCTTTTTACATTTTTGTCGTGAACATGAGCTGCAGAAATGCATACAGCATGTTGCTAATGTGCATGCCCTATGGTTGCTGGATGCGTGAGGTTGGCAGTTATTAATTAATTTGTGAGGATGACATGCTACAATTAGCCTCATTAAGAGATTGAATCATATCTAATTAAATACCTGTCTCAGACAAAGTCTTGTACTCTTTTTCTCCCTGTTATGTTTCCCCCCAATAGGTTAAATCCAAAATGAGCAGATTTTTGAATGTAAAGTCAGAGTGCTAGAACAAGGAGCTGTTGATGTGTCACACACTTGAAAGGACCACCAACAGTGTAGCTTGTTGAAATATTTCAAACTTTCTCTTGAAAGTCTTGTGGGATTTTAACTAGCATCAATAGGCTGAGGTTTCAGCACATTTTTAAATGTGTAGAAAAGTGCTGTTTCATCTCACTGAGTATTTTTATCCATATTTATGCTGCCAGTGTGCTAGGCTAGAGTAGAGGGATGCTGGTTAGTGCAAGAAGGAGCAGCAAAAAACAAAACAAAAAACTTTAGGGATAGTGTCCTGATGTGAAAAGCCATATGCACAACAGTGTCCATGTGATCTGGAATTCTAATTGGGGTGTGAAATTCCATGGAATTATCTGCAAATATTCATGCCAGGAGGTAGGACTAGTCAGAAGGTATGTGTCAGAATGAAATCCCTCCAGCCCCCTGGAAGCATGTTAGGAGGTGCTAGCAAATAATGAACAAAATAAAATAATACAGCACCAAATCTATCCACTTCATGGACCTCAGCCTCCATCAGGGGCCAGCAAACTTAGCTCTGCAGATGTTCTTGGACTTCAATTCCCAGAAGCCCTGATCAGCAAGTGTACTGACTTGGGCTTCTGGTAATTGAAGTCCAAGAACAACTGGAGAACCAAGTTTGTGGACCCCTGTCCTAGATGAAGGTTGAAATTGAGGAATGGTTTTCTGAAAGACTGTAACTCTCAAGGTCCAAATATGAAAACAGAGGTTAAGTTAAACCAAAGGTCTAAATATGAAAACAGATGTTGAATGTTGAAATGTTTCTCTCAGCTGGAGAAGATTCTGGTAGAACCACCACTTAAACATGTATCAGAGAGTAAACAAACAAAAAAGACAAAAAACTTTGTGGCGCCTTAAAGAGTAACTCCTGTATTTTCATGTTAGCATTTGTGGATCAAGGCCACTTTGTCAGACATAAGATATTGTATTTTAAAAGGTTTTGAGGTGAAGTAGGAAGATCAATAAATAACACTGGGGAACAAAAAACATTTTTTTTTCTTGGTGCCTAAAATTTTTCAACTGATTTTGGGCATTTTGGGATGGCTGATTCCGAAAATGCCATCCATTTTGTTCTAGCAGCTCTAGTTCATGAGATATCGATGATGTCATTATACATTGCTCTTATGACTACACTTGTATTTGCCTCACCTCCCGGAGGCGGGAGGGGTGGTGGAAAAATCTTTTGGGGGTGGGAAAATATTTGAGTGGGCAAAAAAAGGTTGGGTGGGCAGAAAATTTATTTGGGGGGACGGCGGCAAAATTTCACTCTGCCCCGGGTGGCTTACACCCTTGCTACGTCTCTGGTTATATATGCAACCAGTATGGTTAGATTGGCCTAATGTGAATAAGCCATATCTAAAAAACTAGAGCTGATGGGGCATAACTGAAAGCATTTTTGGACTCAGTGACCCAAATATAGCCAGAAATAGGTGAAAATTGTGAGGCACCAAAATCACTGTTCCCCAGTGTCATGGATAAAAATAATGAGGTAAAACAGGAGAAATTGTCAGTTAATTCAGAGAAATTCAATCAATGCAACATTTAGGTGTATGCGATATATGTCTACAATACCGTCTTGCCATCTCATTTTTGGCTGCCCCATTCTTCTTTTGCCCTCTACCTTTCCCAGCACTAAGGCTTTCTCAAGTGAAACCTCTCTTCTTATTTGATGTCCAAAGTACTTTAGCTTCATTTTTACTATTTGACCTTCCAAGGAGCAATAAGGGTTGATTTCTTCTAAGATTGATCTATTTGTTCTCTTTGCAGTCCATGATACTCTCAAAACTCTCCTCCAACACCACATTTCAAAGGGACCTATTCTTCTACGCTCAGCTTTCCTTATCTATCTATCTATCTATCTATCTATCTATCTATCTATCTATCTATCTATCTATCTATCTATCTATCTATCTATCTATCTATCTATACTTATTTAACCACCCTCTCGCCAAGGCAACTCCAGGCGGTTTACAGTGCAAGAAACCACACTGACATAAAAACACTCCAACATACAATACACATAAATAAAACATTAGAAAACTCTAAAATCTAAAAATCTCAATCTAAAAATCTAAAAACAAGATGGTAGAGTTGACTGATAATCATATGAGCCAGCTTGGAAACACACCCTCCCTGAGAGAAGCATTGATGACAGCTCCGATCCAAATCCCTGTCACCCCCTTGGCAGCCTTACCCAACCATGAGGGGGAGGGGTCTAAGCTCTCACAACCGTATATTACCACCGGGAATACCATTGCCTTGACTATGCGAATTTTTGTTTGCAAGGTGATGTCTCTAGTTTTAACTATGTTCCCCAGGTTTCTCATAGCTTGTTTCCCAAGCATCAGTGGCCTTTTATTTCATGGCTGCAATCTCCATCTGCAGTGATCTTTGATCCTAAGAAAGTAAAATCTGTCACTGCTTCTACTCCCCCCCCATCTATTTTCCAGGGACTGATAGGGCCTGTTGCCATTATCTTGGTTTTCTTAATGTTGAGTCTCAAGCCAGCTTTTGCACTCTCTTCTTTTAACCCAAGCAGAAGCTTTTTTTGGTCTTACTCACTTTCTGCCATTAGGGTAGTATCATCTGCATATCTTAAGTTGTTGATGTTTCTCCCAGCAAATTTGATCCCAACTTGTGATTCCTCCTTCCCTGCATTGCACATTATGTGCTCTGTATATAAGTTGAATAAGCAGGGTGACAAAGTGCTGCCTTGTCTTACTCCTTTTCCACCACATGTACAGAAGAAGATATAGTAAATTGTTGAGCTAATCCTTTGAAGTAGCCTGCTCCTGGTCAAATATAGTTTATTTTAATTATTTGGGCCCAATGGCAAGATGAGCAGAGAAGGAACTGATACCTGAAATTCTGGGTGCCCCTTTGCAGGGGTACCCTTAACTGGAAATACCTGAAAGCCAAGGTTTGGGGCACCTTTAGTGGAAGAGGGTGCAACTACGGTATCCTTCTGGAAAGGCTCCAAGGATTGGGAATCCAGGGCACTGTGTTGGCCTGGTTTTCCTCATTTCTGAGGGACCGGACCGAGTCGGTGTGGTTGGAGTGCGAGAAGTCCAGCCCTTGGTCCCTTCAATATGGGATGCCTCAGGGCTCGGTACTCCCACCTGTCCTATTCAACAACTACATGAAGCCACTGGGTGAGATCATCCATTCCCACGGGGTGAGGTATCACCAATACGCAGATGACACCCAGCTGTATATCTCAGCCTGTGGCGATCCAATTGATACAGTAGAAGTCCTATCCAGGTGCCTGGAGGCTGTCAGGGTCTGGATGAGGGACAACGGGCTACAACTGAACCCCGGCAAGACTGAGTGGCTATGGGTAAGGGGCCCTGTGCTATCTCGGGAACTACCATCTTTAGTTCTGGATGGGGCATTTTGCCCCAAACAGACCCGGTGCATAATCTGGGGATCCTCTTGGATGCACAACTACTGCTTGAAGAGAAGGTGGCAGTCGTGGCCAGGAGGGCTTTTGCACAACTTGGTATAATACGCCAGTTATGCCTGCTCCTAGATCGGGACTCCTTGCGCATGATCACACACGCTTTGGTCACCACCAGACTTGATTACTGTAATGCGCTCTACATGGGGCTGCCCTTGGTGACCATTTGGAGGCTGCAGCTGGTCCAGAATGCAGCTGCTTGGGTAGTGATGGGTTGCGGGTGTTATGCTCGTGCCTCACCACTGCTGCACTGGTTGCTAGTATGTCTCCGGGTGCAATTCAAGGTGCTGGTCATTACCTTTAAAACCTTACATGGTAGCGGGCCAGGATACTTAAGAGACCGCGTCACCCCAAGAACATCTGTCCGTCCCACCAGGGCGGATCGGAGAGGGTCTCTTATCATTCCATCAGCTAGAGAGGCACATCTCTCTAGCACCAGAAGGAGGGCCTTCTCCGTGGCCGCCCTGACCCTTTGGAACCTCCTGCCAACTGAGTTACACCTACAGGCAGAGCTACTGTCCTTTTGGAAAGGCCTAAAAACCTGGCTGGCATGGCAGGTGTGGGGCTCCAGTAATACGGGGTCCCATGTTGGGTGGCTGATTTGATGGGATAGCCACCCTCTCTCACTCTTTTAAACTTTTTAAAAACCTTTTAAAACTTTTAAATCTTTGAGGGTTTTTTAAATTTATAGTTTATTATTATTTGCAGTTGATTTGGTTTCTGGGTTTGTGGGGTGTGTGGTGGGATTGTTTGGAATTTTTGATTTTGATTTGTAATTGTGATTGAGGATTGGGGATTTTTGATATGTTTTTGATTGAATTATTTGAAGTGTTGCTGAAATGTTTTAATAATGTCTTGATTTTGTAATTGTGATGAGGGATTTTTTGATATATATGTGTTATGTGACACTTTGATATGTGATACCTTAATATGTTTTGTCATGTGATACTGTGATACTGTATTGTATTATTTATGTTGTTAGCCGCTCTGAGTCGCTTTGGCGAATAGAGCGGCATACAAATCCAAAATACAAACACAAACTACTCTGAAAACATGTTAGTCAAATACCTAAAAAGGAAAATGTTTTAATTTAATACCCTCTGGCTGAAATGGAAACAAGACCACTAGGCAAAGAACTGTGGGGAGAAATATAAGATTTTATTACATATGGCCCAAGAAATTTTATGCAAGTAAATCTCTCCACAAGCCTGCCTCCTAATGCAATGTTATACCAATAAAGCCCAATATGCATTGAAAACCAAAACAATAAGTTCTGGAGCTCAGAAAAAAGCCAGATATTTATCTTTTATCTGTTCAAATCTCTTTATAAAGTGGCAAAATGCATTGAAAAATTCTAAATTGTACTTTATGAAGAGTTTTAAACAGAAAAATACCTTTTTTTGGGGGGGGGTCTGATTTTATTTTATTTTTTTTTGCTTTTCAATGTATTCCTATGGGAAACCACACTTTGACATATGATTTTTTTAAAATATGAAAAACCTCAAGGAATCAATTAATTTTGTATCTCGAGGTTTTACTGTATGTTCATAATTTTAAATTGTGTAATGCTCTGACATGAAAATTAGAAGGAGAATGCAATTCATTGTGATGGCTCTACTCCCCCCTCCCCACATATTGATATATTGTTCAACATGAGTTGAGTAAACTGGATTGTGGGATTGGCCCAATCCTTCCAAAAGCATAATTGTGAGTTCAGGTGTTTCGACATGGTGATTTTTCATGGTGTCCTTCTTAGTGATCCCAGAATGGATAGCAAACAAAGATTCCCTGAAGGAATTTTCTCAAATCATACACAGAATAGAAAAAGAAAGGGCGGAGGGGGGAGATGTGATTTTTTTTTTTTGCTTTATCTTGCCTCTAGCAGCTAACATTTTTCTGCCACTGTGCTCCTCTTTCTATCAGTCCTTCTTATCTCAAATAACACTTCAGGGGTGTGAAGTGAGGCTGAGTTGTGAATAAAAAATGAAATAGCTTGTGGCTAATGGTTCATAGTAAGGCAAAGTGGTGGGTCTTGAAACTGCTGCTAAGAAAAAGGAAGAGATGATCTGAAAATGATTATTCTCAGTCTTACAAAGGCTTCTGTGTCCTAGAAAGATGGTAGCATTTGTCTTTTGGAAGAAGATGAGAATGTCTTAGCAGTGAATTGGGAATTTCTGTATTGAATTCAAAGGTTTCTTTATTTGATTGCCCCAAAACGATCTGTTATAATGACCTTCATCTGTGTTGGTGGCACTATATTGTTTGACTGAAGAAAAGGAAAATGAAGGAAGCAAATTACTGTAAATTGGATTTCATTGAGAAGAATGAAATATTTTCTCTCTTCTGTGTTGTATGAACAGTGGGGTTTTTTAGAACTTGCGCAAGAAGGGATCCAGTAGTCACTAGCACAGTGGTAAGCCCCATGCATTACAGAAGAGAGGATGTCTTGTTTGCACAAATAGAATTCTGTTTAAAGGAATCAAATAATTTTCAGATATTAAATGACTGTTATATATCTTAGCCATTCTGGCCAGGTTAGCTTGCTATGGTAATGGAGTAGACCATACTGCCTGCAACTCAACGCTGATTGTCAGGCTGCGGTTAAATAACCTGACAACCCTGAGGACTAATGGCCTTGAGCAGATGAAGTCCATTGGGGGTGGGGGGAGATCCCACTTGAATCCATCTTGATGGAGAACAGCAGCTTCATCAATACAGGCCTGGGGCTGATGAGGACTTTGTGTGCCAAAAGGGCTCAGAAAGTGACTCATGGAACTGGATCAGTGGTACGGGTGTCACACTGCAATGCAGAAGGCAAATGAGAGGCCACTGCGTTATATTCTCAGTATTCTCGTATATTCTCATGGCTGATCGCCATGATGATTGGCAATATTTGGAATTGGCTACGGCACTAGAAGAAAATATCTTAGGTCTTATCTTTCTCTCATGGTTATTTATGTCCCATCTTCTAGGATACACATCTTTCCAAGGCATTTTACATGTTATAATTTACATGTAATGTCAAACTGTGCTGATAAAATCACAATAACAAATATAAAATTTGCTACTACAAATTTCTGATCGCTTTCACTGGGTCAATACCTTTGCGAGGAAAAACTAAATCTTTGTGACAAAAAACTAGAACATTCACTGAAGCCTCTGTAAGCATTCAGAAGTGTCCCTTTTAAATTACATGATCTTATCAAAATTGACTTTCAATGCAGGTCCGGCCCTAGAATTTGCAGAGGTAAGAATATAAATTGTATGTGATCGGGTCCCCCAGCCTCTGGGGAGGCTGGGGGACCCAATCCGCACTGTTTCCAACGTCCACAGACCTACCTGATTCAAACCCCAGAGTTTCACCTTGCAGCACCACCTGGGTAGGTCTGGGGACGTCGAGAACAGTGCGGATTGGGTCTCCCAGCCTCCCCAGAGGCGGCAGGGGCACCGGAGAGCCTGAAATGGGAGAAAAATGGGGGTTTTCCCACCCATTTTGAGTTCTCCGATGCCCCTTCCGCCTCTGGGGAGGTCGGGGGACCCAATCACGCTGTTTCTGAAGTCCCCAGACCTACCCGGTTGCTGCAATTGCAGTGCATGATCGGCGCTTGCGTTGGGGGGTTGAACGGGCATGCGCCCCAGTTCAACCCCCAAAGCTGTGATCCAACTGCCTCTTTGGAAAGGGCAGTGGGGATTCCATGCATGGAATCCCCACTGCCCTTTCCAAAGAGGCAGGCGGATCGCCCCCTGTTCCCTTTCGTCTTCCGAAAGGGAACAGGGCTTTTTAAAAACGTTGTACGATCAATGCATTGTACAACGTTAAAAATTGGATAACAATGAGGCTTGTGGAAGCAAATCTCATTGTTATCCGAGGTATTAGTGTATTCTTAAATTTTAGTTCTGTTGTCATTTAATGTGTTTACTGTGTTTTAAGATTGCAACTTGAGATTTTTGTTTTATTTGTGTCGTGAGCTGTCTTGAGATCTAGTTTTGAGAGAGAAAAGTAAGCCATGCATCTAAAAATGAGTAAATAAATATTGCTGAGAGTTTGGTCTGGTGGTGGTGGGGGCAACCCAGTTGGGCGAGTGGGGGAGTTGTTTTTTCTCTTTTTGTGGCAACAGAATATTGTTGACTGTTCTGTGATGTTAAGCTTTCATGTAGAGTTCTTTTCAAAACTAAGATGCAGTTTGAAGAGATGAAGCCTCTGCTATAAATATTTTCCAAAGATGCTCAAGCATTAAGAAGTCCCCAGAAGCCTATTCTTTCATTCAGGCAGCCAGATTTCTCATGACGGAATGATGATTAGAGCAAAACAAAGCTGCATTGGCAAATGCCTTCAGTGTTGTTATTCAGAGTGTCCCTGAATTAGCTCCCACATTCATAGCATACATCTTCTAATCAAAACTTCTTAACGCATTAAAATAATGCATTAATAATGGTGAGCTATGGTAATAGAATTGTTTGAATTTTGCACAAGATCTTAAGATGTCTGGGTTCAAATTTCCACTCTGACTCAGTAGATGATGTGAGAGTAAGCATATGGTTTCAGCACAATCTACTACTTCATGGGGTAAAGTGAGGTTACTTGGGGAGGAGGATTGATGTGGAGATAAAATAGAAAAAGAAAGAGTGATATATGATGTCTTGGGATTACTTGAGGAAAGGTCACATACAAAAATAATAACTCATGTGTGATAGAGAGAGGGCAAGAGAGGGAGACAAAAAGAATGAGATTCTCTGCAATTGGCATACTTAACTGTCCCTATATTATAGTATCTGTCCCTGAAACTTCTTTGTGCCCATAAAATGTTGATGTGGGTTTCTAAAACTGCCAATTCTTTAAACTACAATCTCTTGGTCCAGTCTTAGTTAATGCTTTTAGCAGAAGTAAAAGGAGTAGGGCACAGAATTCTAGAATATCATGTTGCTTAGCAGGCTCAGCTGAAGAAGGAAGCCCTTTATTCAGTGATGGGATGACAAAAATTCTACTACCACGCCATGTCGTCACGGACGTCATGGGCGTGGCCAATGTCATGACGTCATGACATCATGGCCGAAGCCGACGTCATGACGTTGTGGGCGGGGCCAAAAATAAAAATAAATAAAAATAAACATACACACACACACCCCTCCCTCTCAGCCCACCCACCCAGACGCAAATAAATAAATAAATAAATAAAATAAAAACAACCACCCACCCAAAACACAAATAAATTACCCCTCGCTTACCTTTCTTGGGACCCAGCACCCCGACTGTGTCCACAGCCGCCGCCGCCGCCGCCGGAGCTGCCTGCACCCCTGTGGCCTCCTCCTCGGGCCGGTACCTTTTTAGCCCGGCTCCGGCCATGGCCAGGGGCGGTGGGCAGCTGCGGCTCCAGCCGCGGCTGCCGAGCCTCCCTGGGCCGTCCCCATGCCGCACCACCGCCGCCTGCATTTCTCCTCCGCCAGGCGCCGCAGCCGGGCTAAAAAGGGACCGGCCCAAGGAGGAGGCCACAGGAATGCAGCCAACGGCAGCTCCGGCGGCGGCGGGCAGCGGTTGCAGGCACCCAGCCCACAGGCCGGCGCCCGGCGGAGGAGGAGGCGTCAGCGGTGCGCCGTGCCGGGCGTCCCCAGGGCATGGGGCTTGTCGGCAGCGGACGGCCCAGGCAGCCCTCAACGTGCCGCGGGGGAGGTGCCCTTCTCAGAGAGCTGGTGCCGCCTCCGCCACCGCCGTCCTGAAAGCTTTAAACAATTTTTTTAAAAATTGGAGCTAAAATGGCTCCAATTGACTGCGCATGTGCAGAAACTCAATCTGACGCATGCGCAATGTGTCAGATTGAGTTTCTGCGCATGCACAGTCAATTGGAGCCATTTTAGCTCCGATTAAAAAAAAAATTTTTCTTTCGGTGAGGCGTCCGGAACCGGATGCCCCAAAAGTGGACTCCCCTCACGGAGAACCCTCCGGAATTGGTCCTACCGGTTCCAGGGAACCGTCTGGAACCGGGGACATCCCATCACTGCCTTTATTCTTCTTCCTTCCTGAAAGGATCGAGTGATCACTCAAGGTAAACTAAATTGGTCTGGCTCATGAAGGAGAAAGCTAACATCTGCAAGTGGGCATCCACACACACCTTTCACTAGTTCTTGACTCTGATGGTCTTGGTTTCCCATCTAGAAGTGGACAAAATATGTCCCTTCAGATGTAGCCAGGCTGCAGATTCCAATAGCCTTAGTTAATGCAGCCAGTTGCAATGTATGATAAGCAATTGCAGATCAACAACATCTGGAGGGCCGGATGTTGCCCATCACTGGTCAGGAGGGCTCATAGCACATCCAGTAAAAAAACATAATGGAACAGAATTGTGGCGTTTCTTGTACAGTATAAGGAAAAAAAACCCCATAGAGGAAGTGGTGTGAAAACACTGGGCCACCCAACATTATTATTAATAAACTCCATTACATTTTGCCAAAACATTTTTTTTGTACTGAAAACCATTAGGAATACTGATGCCTACTGTTTTCTCATGCTAAATATTGATAGTGCCATTTTCATAGCCGAAGAAATCACATTTCAATAGTAATCTAGCTACTGTATTAGTATTTAGGGTAAGAAATAACAAATACCATTAACACATGACTTTAATTTCAAGAGCAGCTTCACAGCAGGGTTCAAGCCCTGAAGAAGTATAAAAAAATCCTTTTCATGATGCATTTGGTTAGTAACATACCATTAGATCCTAAATAATTTTGTTGGGTTTTGTTGTTAATGAATCAGATATCAAACTGGCTTTAAGTTAACTTGCTGCTGACAAACAGGCTATTGCAATAAAATGAAGGAAAAACAGCATATTCTAAGCTCCAGGGAATATCAGCCTTAGATTTTATAAACAAAATGTAATTTTTTAAGAAAGGGCATTCTGTGCTCTATCCCCAAGTAATATTATGTATTTATTTTATTACAGGTACTGTACTTACATTGCTATGTTACCCATCTAAGCAGATGGCCACTCTGAACAGTTCACAATAAGAGCTATCATAAACACAAAACGTACATAGAAATACAACCTCAAAAATCTATTTGTAGAGAATAAATCAGTTAAGAGGCAAAATATTATGTAATGCTTCCTTTAAAAGTTCAGTTTTCAAAAGCCTGGGTTGGGGCCTAATGATAGTGGGTATGTAGATAATCCCACAGAGTGAAGCCACAACCAAAAAGGAACATGCTCTTGTTGTGGTCTTCTGGGTTTTCCTCAGGGTGGGCATACCTGGAAAGCTGTCTAGGGGGCATGGTCCGGTCCACGTTGCGAAAAGGTTGCAACCCCCTGTTATAGATGTTAAACAAAATAGGGAAGATGATTTATCCCTGAGACAACTCATATTGTTGTACCCATGGAATGGATACAACCTTCCCCAGCAGCACATTATGGGTGCAGCCATGAAGGAAGGACTGAAGCCAAGAGAAGGCTAGCACCCATGTGCTCAATCCGGAAGAATACTGTAGTTGATGGTATCAAAACTGCTGAGAAATCCAGAGGCACTACACCGTCAGCCTCCCAGAGAAGGTAATCTAGCAGAGTGACCAATTTCCCCTCATCACCATGGCCCGGCCTCTGAACCTCTGACTGAAATTTTGCAGCATTGTATCTATTTTTAAAACCATAAAACACTGTGTCAATTCCAGTTCTCTTAGTCTGCCACAGAACCCCTTTCACTCAGAAAGCCCTCTTTCATTTCCCCAAATTTGTGCTAGAAAGTGGATCCTTCAGCTTGGATTTGGAAAAGACACGTGGATTGCAGAAGGACTAAAAAGAAGGAGGATTCCTTTTGCATGAGCAATCATTCACTGATGGCGAGACATTGGACGAAACCCTATGCGTTGCTGTTCATAGAATGGCCTACAAACAATCATTCTGCTTGACTTCCTGGCAGTCTGCTGCACTTATGTGCACTGGTGTGTGAAACATGAGGTCAAGACCAACAAAAGTTTTATATTAATTCCAAATCTGCTTAATTGCCCTGCATTGTGCCAATTATCCAGTTGATTTTACCATGATAATATAGTACAGGAAAATGCCATTAATCACAAAAAACTGACTCACCACGGTGTCTTGCACACATGTGCTTATAAATCTTTTAAAATTTTTCAAAGTAATGGTAGGAAACATCAAGGATAGTTTTCTCTTTTAATGGAGTCAGTGTTGCATTATTATTTGCTGAAACCTTTGTTGAAACTAGCTGTTTCAACTAGTATTAAGCAATGACAACTACAAAGTATTGTGTTATGGAAATGATCAATTTATAAGTATTGGAGTGGCTCCAGTACTGAGGCAAGAGGCGGTTGGGGCTAAAATGCAAGGTATGACTATGGGAAAAACCTATCAACATAACCATCACTCAAGTCTATGGCAAACAAATGCTGAAGAAGATGAATTTGAAAGCATCCAGGAAGAATCTGATCTCAAGCCAATGTGAAGACAACATGATGTTGCTGGCAAAAAGCAGCAATGACTTGAAATGACTTTTAGTTAAAGTGAAAGAAGAAAGTGCCAAAGCAGGACTGCAGCTGAACATTCAGATACAAATTTATTTATTTATTTATTTATTTATTTATTTATTCATACAGTAATACCTTGGATAACGTTTACCTTGGATAATACTAAAATCGCATAACGTTAAGCAATCGGGTGGAGAATTGGATCGAATAACGTTAAGGTCCTATGGGATGGATCGGATAACAACCGCTAAAGCCTGTGTGGTTACAATGTATCTCTATGGAGCTTTAACGTTATCCGATCCAGCACATAGGATTTTAACATGGATCGGATAACACTAAAAATCGGATAACACCAAGACTTGTGGAACCAAGTCTTAGCGTTATCCGAGGTATTACTGTATTTGTATACCACCCTCCTCACCGAGGCGATCCAGGGTGGTTTGGCATATCATTAAAAAAATCAGCAATTCAGATTAAAAATCATACAGAAGTACTACATAACTTTAATGTTGAGAATAAATAAATTTAAATATTGAAATATTTTGTATACCTTGGTTCAATCATTAGTCCAGATGGAGACTGCAGCCAAGAAATCAGATGAAGACTGAGACTAAGAAGAGGAGCAAGAAAGATATTAGAAAAGCTCATCAAATGTAAGAATGTGTCACTGAAGACCAAGCTCAATAACACCATACTCTTATATTCCATAGGTGTATAAGTATGAAAGCTGAATAGTAAAGAAAGCTGATAGTTGAACTATGGTGGGAGAACATAACTTTACAGATATCTTGGACCGCCAGAAAAATGAACAAGTGGGACCTATGACCAGTCAAGGCTGAACTGTCTCTGAAGGCAAAAATTATCAAGCTGGGGCTCTCCTACTTTGGGCACATCATGAGAAGGCAACATTCTTTGGAAAAGACTAATAATGCAGGGAAAGGGTGAAGACAGCAAAAAAAAAGAAGATTGAATACAAAATAAAATGACACCATATAGGAAGCCACAGGCTTGAATGTGCAAGAGCTGAGCAGGAGTGTACAGAACAAAACATTCTGGATTTCTTATTCATAGGATTGCCATAAGTTGGAGGCAACTTGATGGTACATAAGAAAAACAATTGTTCCTTGTACTAAGTGAATAATTGATATTTTTGCAATTTTGCAATTCCTTCTTTGGGCAACTAATAAATACATTTATTTTCTGGAGGTGGAAAAGAGAAACTCATCAGGGGCAAATGTCATTTTTATTTATGCATTTGCTTAAGTTGGTGGGTTGTTAGTTTCAATTCATGTATGTCTGCCTTTCCCCTTTTAGGATAACAAATAGAAATAATGGACCAAATGGAGTTTGAGGGTTTGTGTTGTTGAGGACAGAGAAAGGTTCCCATCTGATTTTAAAGGAGATGTGAATTTGCTTCCCAGGATAACGTCTATCCCAGGAGTGGTCAACCATTTTATGTCACAGGCCTGACTACACCCCTGGAGAGCTGAGCAGGTTGGACCATGCCCCCCAGAAGCGGAAGCATGTGCATTCACAGCTGTTGTAAATGCACCCACTTCCACGTCTGTGACAGCCACAGGCACATTTACGCATGGGCAGGTGAGTTTTACAGCTGATGCAAATATGCCCACTTCCACTTCCGGGTGTGGTGGTGGCAGCCTGGATGGGATGGCATCACAGGCAAGATCCGGCCCACAGGCCATAGGTTGGGAACCCCTGGTCTATCCTTTTAGGGCTGTTTCATACACAACAAAATAAGAAAGCCAGATTTATCCCTAAGAATGCATTTGGCAAGCAGTCACAATACATTTCTATTCTCTGAAGAAAATTTGTTTCCTGAAGTGTGGCTTGAAGCTAGTTTCTGGATGAATATGTCTGAGGACCATATTGATCAGAAATGGGAAATGTGTTTGGCCAGACTGCGGCTGGTACTAGCAGAGCATAACAGACAGTGTGGTATGATGGAAGTTACAGTTCAGCGACATCTGGAGGGTCAAATCTTTCCATCTGTTAAAGTTTGTGAAAGCAATGTGTTAGGAACAAACAGACCAGGTATTTGTGAAGGGCAATATTTTGGATGAAAAAAGGTTATTACAATATTGTCAACGTAGGCTGTGTTAAACATTTGTCAGTTTTAATTTTTTGCATGGAGAGTTGCCCTTTCAATAAGACAAGGCTAGGCAAATGTTTCTGCTGTATTTATTTAGGGCTCAGTTTTACCCAGTGCTCTGGGTTTGTATTTATTTTGTTGCTTCAGGGCTTGTGCAGAGATTGTGTGGCTCCTCCAGTTGAAGATACAACATTTGCTCTAAGCATGTTCTTCTTAAATATGCCTTGAGACTTTGCATTGTTTCGAAACAGTAGAACTGATGTTTGCTCAGCATGAAAATAAAGGTTCTAGAAATGAAAAAGCAACTGTGGAAATAGTTGTGGCTCAGTTCAGTTGAATTTTCCTTTCCTGCAGTTTGTCTTATGCTTTGCTTCTCCCTTTCCGGAACTTTATTACAAGCATTTATCACATCCTTACTTTATTCCTTCTTAGTCCTCTTGACACTCAACTCCTGAAGAATGCTTCTCTGTGCAGTATATTATCTAACTCACCTCATTCTTCCTTCCTCTTTGGACTGAAAAACAGCATTGTTCCATAGTCTGTATTGTCCACTGGTTCAACTTAATGTCAATAGAGAATGGGTTGAGAATAGCTAGACAGTGGGGAGAGGGAATACTAGGGCAGGGAGAGGGGAAAAGAAATCCCCCACAATGGAGGGTGGTGGTGGTGGTGGTGGAAGCCCAAAAAGTGGCAGGTCTCAACCTAGTACAGTAATACCTCATATAACATTAGTATCGAATAACACTAAAATCGCATAACATTAAGGAATCTGGGGGGAAGAATTGCATCAGATAACATTAAGATCCTATGGGATGCTTCAGATAACAACCGCAAAAGCCTGTGTGGTTACAATGTATCTCTATGGATCCCATAGCATAGAGGATCAGATTACACTAAAAATCATATAACACCAAGACTTGTGGAACCAGGTTTTAGTGTTATATGAGGTTTTACTGTACTTAAAAGGTGACAGCTTGGCAGGTTAGCAGGTCAGAGAATTAGTTGATTACATTACTCTTGCTAGGATTTTAGTGGTAAACAAACCTCTAAAACTTTATTTTGTTGTTGTTGTTCTTCAGCCGCACAGTTGATTCCAACCCCATTTAAGGTATATAATCTATAAAGTTTTGTACATTCTTTGATTTTAAAGTTGTGAAGACACATTGTTCCCACATATTGTTATGTTCCAGAGTGTGTTTATATAGCTGTATAATTTGTCAAAACTAGGAAGTGACAGAAAATATGTTTCACAGAGTTTTCTGCATATTTAAAAATGGTGCTATATTGGTAAAGTAGTTTTGTACCTGTATTGATAAATTTCACATCACTTGCTCAGTGACAGCATTAGATCTGCTCAGGTGTTATCTAGGTAAAAGTCTCCCTTGCTTGAAAGCCAGTCATATCGTACTCTAGAGTTCAGTGCTCATCTCCATTTACAGTCCAAGAGCCAGTGCTGTCTGCATCTGCAGATGTTTCCATGGTCATGTGGCAGGCATGACTAGACACTGGAGTGCATGGAATGCTGTTACCTTCCCACCAAAGTGGTACCTATATATTTACTTGCAATTTCTTGCTTTCCAACTGCTAGGTTAGCAGAAGCTGGGGCAGAGACAGGAGCTCACTCCATCATGCAGTACTCAGGTCTCAATCTGCTGATGTGCCAACCTTCCAGCCATCAAGTTCAGCATCTTAACTACTAAGGCACCACAGTCCCCCATAATCACTGAGAACAGAAGGCCTAGCCAAGGAGTGTTCTGTTCCGTACAAGGGCTGTACTCTAGTCTTGCCCCTTTCACGCCAAGTTTCGTTGTCCAGTGGAGAGAAACCAAACTTGAAGATCTCTGCTGTGTGTGGCAGTCGTGCACACCCTGCTCATCTACCCCCTTATGCTCATGCTGACAACGAACCTTTCTGATTATGAGAGATAAGGATTAAAGAGCTGTTTCAAGCAATTATAGACCCATAACATGCTTACCAACAATGCTAACGCTCAAATTATTCACGGGTGTACAAGCAGATTCTGTTTATCACCATCTAGTTAAGCAGACACTTATACCAGAAGAACAAAAAGGGAACTGTCGAAATTCATTCAACACAAAGGGCCAATTACTTAATGTGAAGATGATATTGAGAAACTGTAAGAGTAGGGAAACCAATCTGCATGTTGTTTGGAACAATTACAAAAAGGCATTTGATAGCCTATCAGACTTGAATAGTAAAACATTGCAGATTTGTGGAATCAACAACAATATTATTAAATGCTTGTCCAGAAGAACAAAACAATGGAAAACCTCCCTAATGGTAAATTGTGCGGAGTTAGGAAATGTCAAGATCAGGAGAAATATATTTCAAGGTGATTTATTATTGCAGTAAACCTGTATAACTATAATTGCTATTGCCTTTGCTATTTGTAACAGCTATGGAGGTGGTGGCCAAACTAAGGCACGGGGGCCGGGTGCGGCCCCCGACATCAATTCATCCAGCGCATGAAGCCCTCATCGCTCCTGGAAGTGGAAGTAAAATGTGCCCGTACGGGCGCATTTTACTTCCGCTTCCAGGAGCAACGAGGGCTTCGCGGGCCAGATGAATTGGTGTCGGGGGCCACACCCGGCCCCCGGGCCTTAGTGACCGGCTTCCTGAACCACATGATCAGCCCACGGCCCAAAAAGTTTGGGCACCCCTGACCTATGGTATGATTGATGATACTGTTTAATATACAGGTCATGGATATCAAGCATTGAGGACATTTGGGAGGATTTAGTGACTGCTGTATATGGAGGATCATAAATTATGCAGGAAATTGAATCACTTGTGCACACAGTGTGAATATTTAGCAATGATATTGCAATGGATTTTGCAATAGAAAAATGTGCAACTTTATCAGTAAGAAATGGAAAATGTATTGAGTCCGAAGAAATACAGCTGGCAGAGGAAAGAACCACATAGAATCTTGGATAATTATAAGTATCTGGGAATGTTTACAAGCAAATTACTTAAACTTTGGCTCTGCTACAGGCCAGGTTGTCACTTTGGTCTTCTGGTTCCAGGCTGTAGCTAGGCATATTGACTGAGCTGTACCAGCTCCAGTATCTTTGTAGTAACTCAATAAAGCCATTTAAAAAGACACAAGATTGTGTGCGGTGCAAATTATATCAATTATGTGTAAAAGTGAAGGTCTCCCTTGCTCAAAAGCTGGTCTGACTCTTATCGGGTGGTGCTCATCTCTGTTTACAACCAAAGAACCAGCGCTGTCTGTTTCTGAGACATTTCCTTGGTCATGTGGCAGGCATGACTAGATGCCGGAGTGCACAGAACACTATTCTCCTCCCACTGAAGAAGTACCTATTTAGCTACTTGCAATTTCCTGCTTTTGAATTGCTAGGTTGCTGGGAGCTGGGACAGTTGATGGGTGCTCACTCTGACCCAAAATAAATGGCTTTTAAAAATACTGAGTAAGCTTAGATGCCAGATAATGTAGCCGATTTTAAAACACCAGAAATAGCAACATGTATACTTGCTCTTTAAATTCAGAAGCTTGGGGGAAAGTGACAAATCGCAAAGCAAAAGTCACTCTCTTTAGCACAAATAATCAAAACAGCAGCTCTCACTAGAGATTTAATTTCAGCTATGTAATTGAAAATGGTCCATGCATTACCCTCTATAAATTGCAGAAGCAAAAAGATACACTTAAATGACTCTGCCTTCATTTAAGTAGTGACCTGTTCATTAGCGGTGTGAAATGGAAACGGAAATCCATTTTAATTTTCAAGATGATTTAATTTTGTTGCGGATAAAATTTCTGCAAAGCAGTATATCAATATTCCTTACTTTCTAAGATGCAGAATATTTCTGGAAATTTTACAATCTCTCTTTCCCCTACACCTCTCAAGTGGAATGCTCTGCACAGCTAAATGTACAGGTCAACATTACTTTTTTATTTTCAGCTAAATATACAGTTGTACATCATTTAAAGAGTATAATGCATTCCACAGGCTTGCTCTTTAAGCGAGTTTGCTCTTTAAGTGAAACACCATTGTAAGTGACCAATTGTGACTTCTGGTGGTGGTGTGGACTGTGACCCCAATTTATTTGTTAAGCGAGCTTTTGGTTGGTTTTATTTGTTAAGCAAAGCGAACATTTCGAGAAAATTCTTCTTTTTAAGCGAGGCACTCTTCATGTGAGGTTTGACTGTATTGTTTATTTAAATTGATTGGATTATACAATTTGTTTTCATGGCCTCTTTTGTTGAGGGCAAAAATAATGGTTGAGTTGTCTTCAGAATGAGCAAAAGAGTGTGGAGGAAAAGATTTGGGCATCAGTTTTCAAAAAGAAAAGATTTTATTGTGATCTACAAGTTTTGCCTATGGACATTGAGAACGATTGATTTTTATCTTTTCCTACGGAATCTTTACACGCATTTACAATTTACATTTAGTGTGGAATCTTTGTTCTTTTTAGTGTGATAGACTCACATGGCTTCCCCCTTTAAAAAAGTATATGTTGTGTTCTTTGCTATTGCTTAAAAACTAACAAATAACAATACAGTAAAATATCGGATAACACTAAAACTTGGTTCCACAAGTCTTGGTGTTATCCAATTTTTAGTGTTATCCGATCCATGTTAAAATCCTATGGGATGGATCAGATAATGTTAAAGCTCCATAGAGATACATTGTAACTGCACAGGCTTTAGCGGTTGTTATCCGATCCATCCCATAGGACCTTAACGTTATTCAATCCAATTCTCCTCCCCAGATTACTTAACATTATGCGATTTTAGCATTATCCGATCCAGTCGTTATCCGGGGTTTTACTGTATCAAGATTAGGAAAAAAATTCAGACAAGCACCTGGGTTAGTTTGCACAAGTCATGAATCCCCTGTGATTTCTTGCTCATTCTTAATTCACATATCACAATAGCAAACTGGGTACAGTGACCGATTGATTGATTGATTGGATATGTATGCCATCAACTCGACATACGCAACTCAGCGTGGCTCACAGAAATCTCAACAGATCAACAGTACATTACAATAAAATATAACAATAAAATGAAACAATGCGATAGAATATCATACAGTAAAATATAACAATAAAATGTAACAATACAATAGAATATCAAATGACGGTGGCAACATAGTTTTTATTGCAGTTTTTATCAGCTGCCGGCCCTCCAACAGCTGTGTCCTCTTCCTCCATCAGGCAGGTGAAGGGCGGCAGTCTGGCAGCAGTGGCTATGATGAATGCACACTCTTCCTCACTTGTCCTGGGACCTCTCAGCGTTCTTTCCAAGGTGGATTATTCCTCAATCCCCTCTAGAACTCACCCAAAACTCACGGCAAGGAATGTATGTTCACCATTCGTTCTCAGCCACGCCCGGCTGACTAAAACCTGGGACTTCTCTGTCTACAGAGCCCAGCCCAGTTACTTTTATGAGACCTAAGGTAGCGCTTAAAAAGAGGCTATTTCCAATGAACATGTGTTGATTGAAGAAAATATTTTTATTTAAGTTGTAGCATGGTTCTTGATGAATCAGGTTACAGATCTCAGCATAGAAAAATAACCTAATCAAAAATTTCGCTTTAGAGAAAGGATGCTTCCAGACATGTCTTCCTCTAAATAAAAAGAATCTATTTATCTGTTCTAAGTTACCATAATTAAGGCATCCGGAGATAAGATTCGAACTGCTTTCTGGCCCTTTGCTGGACCCTCGCCAGGTATCAGGTGTAATTAGGATACATCCAATCAGATCCCAGAATTGGGGTAAATAACTCTGGTCCTATTGTTGAGGCCTGGCGCCTCCCAGTCTTTTCCTTCCCATCCGGGCCCCTGGGAATGAAGAAACCACATTTCTACTATAAACTAAAACCTAATAAACTCCATTTTGGATATGTGAAGAACTTAGGGCCTCATTTTATCACAGCGGCAACACTGTTTTTATTGGCTGCCGGGCCTCCAACAGCTGTGTCCTCTTCCTCCATCATGCGGGTGGGCAAGGGGCGGGAGTCCGGCGGCAGCGTCAACGCTGTTTGTTTGTTTTTTTGGCTGCCAGCCCTCCAAATTCACAAGATTTCACCTTTTTGATCCCTGTTTATTTCTTTCCCTGATTTGTGATTTATTTATTTTTGTTTCTTTTGATGTTGGAGCACATTTTTTCCAGTGTGAACAAGTAGTGTATTCTTGCTCAGAGCACAGAAGTAACTAATTACTTATAAATGTTGTAATGAATTAGTTAATTGGATCAGTTCCTTTTTCCAATACTATAAGCTTAATTATTGTACATTATGTTAGAGCTGGAACTGCTATGATAACACAGGGCAAGGTCAGTTAGTTAAGCACTTTCAAATCCTGTTGATTTCACTTCAAGGAAAAATCCACATTTGCTTAACTATGTTACAGCCAGTTTAGCGCAGCAGATAGAGCACTAGGAAAGGGTTCACAGAACCTAGGTTCAAATCCCCACTTATTCACAGAGGTTCACTGGGGGAGTTGGCAGTGGTAAACTACTCCTAGAACATCGTACATACCTCAGAAATTGCATTTGATTGAGCATACATCAGAAGAGACTTGATAGCACAGAACAATAGTAGAAGCCAGAGTGACTTTCAAGAATGTAATTTTGGCTAGATTTTGCCCAGTGTTACCAATCTCTGATGATATACACCAATCAGTATTGCTCTGATTCAACAATCACAACATTTCCATTTCCATTATTAGATTTCAATGTGGTTGAGTAATTTTAATTAGTTGTCTGTAGCCCTTTTCTCACAGGATAGCTGAATTTCAGGTTACTGAATGAGAAAACAAAATTTGGAAAAATGTAACATCGGAAAGTTATAATCATATACAGTACTTCTTAAAAAGCCACCCAATATCAAAGCACTGTTAAAGCAAATTATTCTAGCAACATAGTGTTAGATGTACTCTAAATCTGTATTCCTTCTATCTTAGTGATATTGCTATATTGGAACTATAAACAACAATATTTTAAATTATAAATCAAGTTTTCTATTAATAGATAATAGGATTTTGATTGACAGTTCTAAAATTGTATTTTTAGCATTTGATGATAGGATTGTAATGTTCTTGTGTTTGGAAAGATATGCACTAAACTTTGCCTTCGACATAGAGTTTTATCCCTGTGGTGGCTCAAGTGGTTAAGATGCTGAACTTGACAACTAGAAGTTGGTAAGTCAGCAATTCGAGATCTGAGTGCTGCATGATGGAATGAGCTCCTGTCTCTGTCCTAGCTCCTGCCAACCTAGCAGTTCGAAAACAAGAAATTGCAAGTAGACAAATAGGGACCACTTTGGTTCAAAGGTAAACAGTGTTCCATGCACTCCGGTGTCGAGGCATGCCTGCCACATGTTCACGGAAATGTCTGTAGATGCAGACAGTGCAGGCTCGTTGGCTGTAAACAGAGATGAGCACTGAACCCTAGAGTTGGATATGACTGGCTTTTGAGCAAGGGCGACCTTTACCTTTACCTTTATCCCTTCAACTAAATGTGGAGAAGCCTGTGATCTAATGCTCTGCTATGTCAGATACTGTGTCTACTTGGAGACTGATATGCTAGAGAGGCAGCTAGACTAGACCCATCCATCCCAAAATATTTTACTTTTTTCCCTTGTGATGTAGGAATGTGATGCAGTAAATAAAATGTTGGAAAGGACTGGAGAAATCTCAGTTCAAGTGTCTGCTGAGAAATGAACCTCAATTGGCTACATCAGGCCAGTCTTTCTTTAAGTGCCTGACATATTTCACAAGATTGCTGTGAAGGTAAAAAAGACACACCAATACACCACTTTGAACTCATTGGGGAAAATGTGATACTGTATAAATATTATCGGTAGAAAACAGTAGCTCAAAGAGCCAATGTCTTACAGTGGATAGACTGATGGATTAGACGAGTTCATGTCCTGTTTCACTATGGAAACCTATTGAGGAGTGGTACTGGTAAAAGCACTTAAGTATCTAACATACCTTGAAATCCTATTAGAAATCTTACAAGTAGGATGTAATGTGACGGAACATAACATGCATAATTCAGCAGCAGAGCTCATGCTTTGCATGCATACAGATTAAATACCTTGCATCCAGACAGAACTTAAGCTTCAGAGCTGCTTGAAATTCTGGTGAGTTTTTGGTTTTTGGACTGCAGGCTCCTTGTCTCTTAGGTCATCGTCATCGTTGTTGTTGTTGTCATCGTCAACGTCAACGTCATCTCCCCAAGGGGCACTGCCTTTGCATAGTAGTAGGGATCATGTGCTCCAATGAAGCAGAAAGCTATGCTGGTAGGGTTACCCAAGGTAGAAAGACCTGCTGAGCAGTCAGACTAAAAATGTCCATGCCATAAAATATGTTGCAAAAGAACCATACAGAATCTTGGACATGATGAAAACTCTAAGCATTTGGGAATGTTGCAAGCAAATGACACACATTATGCAATAAGGAAAAGGAAGACAAGTACAGAGTATTTGAGGAGAGGAGGAAAAAATAATGAAATTAAGGGTGAAGGGTGAAAATATCATTAAAGCAATAAATGCTTGGGTGTTAACAGTGATAAGATATAGTGCTGGTATTGTAGATTGGATGGTGACTGAATTAGATGCTTTGGATCAAAAAAAGAGGAAGTAGATGACTGCAAATCATGCTCTTCATCTGGGAAGTGATGTGGACAGATGATATCTGGCAAGGGAGGAAGGCGGGTGAGGATTGCTGCAAGTGAAACAAAGGGTAGAAGAGGAAAAAAGTGTATACATTTGTAGCAGTAATGAGATGATGTTAAATGAAGTTTCAAAGGGAAGGTATCATCAAGACAAGGACCATGGTGGTTTAGTGATGAAGACACTGAGCTTGATGCCGCTGTGCCCTTCGTAGCTGCGGTGTGTTTGGGAAGCTGCCTGGGGGCTCCCCATTTGGCTTCCCAAACACACCGCCACTGCGCCCAGCGAGTGATCACCGCTTTGTTTGGGGAGGGAGAGCGCCTTCCATCCATAAGCAAAGCAGTGATCCCAGTGAGCGATCACCGCTTTGCTTGGGGAGGGAAAACACATTCCTTCCGCAAGCAAAGTGGCAGTCGCACACCTGGAATGCCAGTTTGCTTGGGGAGGGAGGGCACTTTCTCTCCCCAAGCAAACCAGATTGACCCCCTGTTCCCTTTCCTCTTTGGAAAGGGAACAGGTCTTTTTTTAACGTTGTGCGATCAATGCATTACACAATGTTAAAAACCGGATAATGTTAAGACTTGTGGAACCAAGTCTTAGCGTTATCCGAGGTACTAGTGTACTGTGTGACAGAGTGAGATCCCATCATCTGTCCCAGCTCCTGCTAACCTGCTAACCTAGCAGTTTGAAAGCAAGAAATTGCAAGTAGTTAAATAGGTACCACTTTGGTGGGAAGGTAGCATCATTCTGTGTGCTTTGGTGTCTAATCATGCCTGACACATGACCATGGAAACATCTGCAAATACAGACAGCACTGGCTCTTTGGCTGCAAATGGACATGAGCATCACTCCCTAGAATCCTCCTAATGGGCCACATTATCAGTGCATGCAGTAAGATCACAATTAGCTTTTGAGCAAGGGCAAGCTTTACCTTTGCTTATCAAGACTGCTGAGCCAAAAGATGCAAACAGGGATGAAATGCTAAGGAATAGAATAAATGCTTGGAATAATGAACCATTACATGCCCAATATATAAAAAGTGGATAGATATAGTAAATGAGTATGAACAAGATCTAATATCCTAAAAAAAGGAGACAGAAGGACTTCTATTTGCTGCCCAAGAAAAAGCAAAGCGAGCCAACATAATTAAAGGAAATATTGAAAAACCTGGAACTGCCAGTAAGTGCAAACTTTGCAAAGAAATGAATGAAACAGTGGGCCATGCTACCAGTGCATGCAGTAAGAGCACACAGACTGACTACAAACGACATCATAGCTGAGTTGCAGTGATGTTGCACTGGAATCTGTGCAAGAATGGTGCAATGCCATTTTTGAAATACTGGTGGGTAAACAACCCTGAAAATCTGGTTGAGAATGAGGAAGACATTACTGTGGATGAAAAACAGTTGGATAAGCTGATTGACGTGGTGCTCCTAGGTGACAGGTGGAAGACAAAGAGGATGAAAAGATCATGAGGTATCAGGATCTGAGATATGAAGTACAGCATCTCTAGAAGAAAAGAGCAACAGTGATGCCAGTAATGATAGGTATGCTGGGAGCAGTCCCAAAAAGACTGAAAAAGCCTCTTAGTGTGATTGTCATTGATAATATCACAACAGAGCAGTTACAGAGAGTAACCCTGCTAGGTACCAGCTACATTTTCATGACTCTTACATCCAAGCAGTGAGACTCTGGATATCATCAGACAATCATCATCATCACTCCCTCTTTTAATCCTCGGTCTTTTAATTTTTGTAGTACTTTAAATTGGGTTTTTATGGGTGTGGTTTTAATGGTTTTTTTGTATTGTTTTTAATGCTGTGAGCCTCCCTGAGTCATTTTGAATTGGGCAGCTATACAAATTGGAAATTAAATTAAATTTAAAAAATCATCATCATCAAACTACAGAGTTGTGAGGAACCTTAGAGCAGGGGTGCCCAAAATACAGCCCATGGGCCAGATCCAGCCCTTGATGCCAATTCATCCAGGCCACACCGCCCTCGTCGGTCCCAGAAGCGGAAGTAAAATGTGCTTCCAGGAGCGATGAGGGTGGCATGGGCCAGATGAATTGGCCCCAGGGTCCATGTCCAGCCCATGGGCATAGTTTAGGCACCCCATTTTATGCAGAGAAAATGGAAGCTTAAAATCTATCTCATCCTGTTGCAAAACAGATAGCAAGGCACGTTTTACTTCTGCTTCCATTGGGAGGAACCATGTGACTAGCCCACTGAACTATGTAACTGGACTTTAGCCCAAAAAATTTGGGCACCCCTGACTTAGAGCATCAATCCCAACCCCTGCAAAGAAGGCACAGTGGTGAATTGAACTCCTAGCCTTTGGCTCTGTTAACTAAACAACTGAGCCCTCCTGCATTCTGAAAAGTTTTTCTAATCCTGTAACTGACTCCTATCTAAAGTTTTAATCCCAACATCTCTGATAGCACTCCTTTGCTTTACAGAACCTGAATTACAAATTGATTAGTTCCCTGAAGTACTGAATATTTTGCGCTGCTGTAACAGCTCAACCAGTCAGTAGCAGAGGCCTCTGTTCCAAGATGGAAGGGCTTCTTCCTCTCCTTTTAAATGTAGATTCTTATTTTTAAAATGAGAGGGTATGCTTTAAGAGAGTGGTGCCCAAACTAAGGCCCGGGGGCCAGGTGCGTCCCCCAACGCCAATTCATCCAGCCCACGAAGCCCTCGTTGCTCCTGGAAGCGGAAGTAAAATACACCCATATGGGCGTGTTTTACTTCTACTTCCAGGAGCAACAAGGGCTTTGTGGGCCGGATGAATTGGCGTTGGGGGCCACATCTGGTCCCCAGGCCTTAGTGAAAGGCACCCTGTACCACATGATCAGCCCATGACCCAAAATGTTTGGGCACCCCTGCTTTATTTATTTATTTGTTTATTTATTTATTAGTCAGATTTATATTCCGCCCTACTCACACAAGCGACTCAGGGCGGAGCACAACAGACATAAAATAAACCCCTAAAAACACAAAAAGAACAAAGTAAAATTAAAACCAATTTTAAAAACAATTTCTCATTCCTTACACTAACCCACCGAATATAGGAATGAGGGTAGGAATGGGGGGGGGGGGGAGAGATACAGGATGTTAAATAAGCCAGCGGGGTGTGTGTGTCAGTAAACCCTCATTATCCCACACCATTCCTGCCAGTCAGGTTTTCAGGCCCTTTCTATAAGCCAATAACCCCGTCTGAAGGCACAGCTCCAGAGGCAGGCGGTTCCATAGAATCCATAGTGAACAGGGAGAAGGCCCTCTTTCTTGTGCCAGAGAGTCGAGCCTCTCTGCCTGATGGAACCACTAAGGCACCTCTCCAGTCCGCTCTGGTGGGATAGACAGATACCCTTGGGGAGACGCCGTGGTCTCTCAAGTAACCTGGCCCACTTCCATATAGGGCTTTAAAGGTCATGACCAGCACCTTGAATTGCACCCAGAGGCAAACTGGCAACCAGTGCAGCTCCTGAAGCAGCAGGGATGTATGAGAGTAACACCCACAACCCAACACCACCCGGGCTGCCGCATTCTGGACCAGCTGCAGCCTTCGTATGATCATCAAGGACAGCCCCATGTAGAGTACATTGCAATAATCTAATGTGGAGGTGACCAGGGTATAGGTGATCATGAGCAAGGAGTCCCTGTCAAGGAATGGGCGCAACTGGCGAATTAGACGCAATTGTGCAAAGGCCTTTAAGAAACAAAGGTAGTAATAAACATGATTTATACCTGGAGCATGAGGCATTCATCACCGTGTATAATCCGGAGGGGGGAGGCTTGAATGGTTTAAAAAAATATTTTAAAAGAGTTAACATCCTATGCTATGAGACATATTTCTCCTGGATTTGCCTCAGCTTCTATCTCCCCCCTCCCCTCCCCCTCGCCATGTTAAAACTAGCACACAATTTTGTAATCTCTCAGACCTGACAGCAACCTTTTTGATTTGCTTGTGAGAATTATAAACAGCTAGAGCAATTACAGTGCTTTTATCTTTGAAGTCATTAAGAAACAACATTTTAAATGAGGTGGCACCATGTGCTTCAGCTATTAATGAATTGCCATGTTGTCATAGATATGATGCTGTACTTTGGGGAAAGAAGACATAATTGGGAAGGAGAATGACATTCAGCTCCTTTTCAAAGGCTTTGTGCATTAAAAGACATGAGATGAAAAGATATATTTGAAAGAAAAACTATTATACTATAAATGACCCCTGCTTACATTTTATAAGAAGGCTTCCTCTGTTGGTTCTTTGTTGGCCTGGACAAAATTGTTTAACTTTTTTTAAAAAAAAATGTGTGAGTCTCACAGGATAGGTTCACATTGTATATTTTTGATAAGGAGATATTATACTGCAGCAGGTCTTGGGTTAATTGTAATAAATGCTCTCCCCATATGATGTCCAAGAGCCAACAGAGTGAATTAGTAGTTGCTAACCAGGGTGGTTAAACTGTATGCCAGGTAGACATCTCTATCAAGGGAATGCAGGTTTCTGAGGAATACAGAGGGTTGTAGGGGAAAGGAACGGAGGACTAGTTCTTCTGGCTGGAGTGGGGTGTTGGAAAGATGTTGCCTTTGAAGTTTTGAGCAGAGAAGCAATTAAAACATTAGCTCTTATGTTTCTCTGACTATATGATAATCCTGGCAGTCATGTTTGTCTACTTAAGTAATTCCGTGGAAAAAGGCTCCTTAGCTGTATTATATTTGCAATTACTTTTAAGAGAGTATGATAACCCCTTATACATATTTAATAGCTATAATTTATTTTAAAACAATTGAGCTCATTCAGTGCCTTTTTCCACTATGTCACTAATGGTTTCTTGAAAGAAAAAGAGAAGATTCTCTATGAGCTGCAACACTTTCCTTAATAGGCAGCAGAGGAAAAGTCTGAAGGCCCTTAAAACCCATCCTGGTTGTCAGACCTTCTATCCTTAATTTATAGGAACAAAGAATAGAAAGCCTATAATGCAATGTCATTTAGCTGATTTAAAAACATGAATAAAGTGTAAAAATGGATGCCACTCAGTGCTAATACAATTAGGATTTAGAGAGATAAAAGAGTTTACAGCATGATGTTTTCCATGGAAGTAATGTAGTACTTCACAAACTCACTCCCCCCCCCCAGCAATATAATAATAATAATTTCATGTCAGAAATTATTCTGGGTTGAAAGGATTTTTGCTGGAGAAACTCCACTCAGGGAATACCCAAATGAGGCTCCTTTCACATCCCCAAGAGCTGGGACAGAGATGGGTACTCAATCCGTCATGTAGCACCTGGATCTCGAACTGCCGACTTGTCAGCCTTCTAGCGAACAAGGTGAACTACATAACCCCTGAACCCCTGCAGCCCCTGCCCAAGCAATATAAAAATGTGTTTGTGTGTATGTGTGTGCATATGTGTGCAAGAGTTTATAGTAGTAAATACGTATGGAAGGGGGAGAGGCAACCACCTACTTCTTAACTTGATCCAATGTAAACTTGATGCCCTAAAACTGTCTTAAGAAATGTACTCAGGATGGTTTCTAAACCATAACTCTCACCAGCAACTCTTATTGAAAAGGATAAAAAAAATCCAGTTCCCCAGTGTGGATGCCAAAGGGTGAAAACAGGTCCCAAACGCCATGGTGCTCCCAGCCTCGTGCCTAGGTGTTCCGTACTCTTGCCTTGTTTATTAACCCACGTGACCTCCAAAATCCCAAGCCTTCATTTTTCAAAAACTGTAATCCATTCAATAGCCAATGAGTGCAGCCATTGTTAGCTCGATTGATAGGCTCCTAGGTTTATAAAGTGACCCATTCTCTCCCGGCACTTGGATAAATGTTGCTATGTTGAGAGTGTTTTTCTGCAGTCACATAGCATCTGTATTGGAGAGCTGCCAGCAAACACTGCACAGGAAGCAGTGGAACAAGAGAGATGGAGGGGTATAATAAACAGAGTATCCATTAAAAATATGGTGGAGGCTACTAATATAATAAAATTGTTGTTATTTAAGACTTGGTAGGACTCTTATTATTTTTGCTGCAGCAGGCTTGATATGAAAACCATATGCATTTTACTGGGTATCTAGAAAAAATCAGCTATTTGATAGCTGAGTGAGTGTTAACCAGAAGTAGCAAGAGAAAATAATAGAATAGAAGCTTATTGAAGTAGATGCTTGCTGTGAATCTTAGATTCCTGGGATGAGGTTTCAAATAATGAAAATATAATAATCTAATTTAAAGAATTAACTTCCCATTTTCTTGTCTTGGGTATATGTTGTGACCCTGAACCGCTTACTCATACATATGTCCTATTAAATGGGTTCTAAACCTAAATATATATGAGTTAATCCAGACAAGTTTTGTAACATTTAAAACCCTAGGTTTTGTCTGTCACATGCTTTTATGGATCATAGCCTGTTTCATGATACACAGAGTGTTGCCTCGATAATGCACTTTATGAGGTGGGAGGAATTAAAAGAAACTGGAATGAAAAGATATTAATATTGGCTATTACTTTTGTTGGAAATATACACCATGCGTATTTCTTCTTTAACTCTAGGTATACAGTAGTTGGAGATAATGTCCTGTTCCCCCATTAACTAAATTATAACCTTTCCTTTCTCTTCCTCTCTGGAAATAAACTTCTGTATTTGTAATTCCACAGTATATAAACAGAAAGCACACTGTAAATAATGTTCTTCTTGTTCTGTCATATCCATTTCTGATATATCCATATCATCATGGTGATCAGCCATGAAGATTGTCCTGAGAATATAATGCAGTGGCCTTCCATTTGCCTTCCACATCACAGTGTGACTTCTGTACACTGATCCAGTTCTGTGAGTCACTTTCTAGTCCTGAGCCCTTTTGGCATACAAAGTCCTCATTAGCCCTAGGTCAGTATTGATAAAGCTGCTGTCCTCCTTCAAGATGTTGTCGTCATTGTCTTCGTTGGCTGCTACTCATTTTGTTGTTGTTCAGTCGCACAGTCGATTCCGACCCTCTGCGACCCCATGGACCACTCTCCGCCAGGCACTCCTGTCCTCCACCATCCCCCTCAACTCGCTCAGCTCTGTGCCCATTGTCTCTACAATACCATCTAGCCATCTCATCTTGGGCCGTCCCCTTATTCTTTTGCCCTCTACCCTTCCAAGCATCAAGGCTTTCTCAAGTGAATCCTCTCTTCTTATTTGATGTCCAAAGTACTTTAGCTTGTTGATTTCTTCTAAGATTGACCTATTTGTTCTCCTCGCTGTCCAGGGTACTCTCAAAACTCTCCTCCAACACCACATCTCAAAGGCGTCTATTTTTCTGCGCTCCGCTTTCCTAATGGTCCAGCTCTCACAACCATACATTGCCACAGGGAATGAAAAACAGGAAAAATGCCATTGTTGTGAATTTGTTTAAGGTGGATCACAACTTGCCAAGAAGTGATCCGCACACTGTGACCACGGAGCCATCTCTTGTGGCATGTATGAAATGAGACTTGCACAATTCAACTCCGGGACCACAATGGACTGCCACAGCCTTGAAGATATTGACAAGGTGCGCCTTCAGAGCAAGTCCATCTGCCATGGCCTCTTCTGCCTCCAGAACATGTCATAAGTTTTCAGGGGACTGATTTGCATAAATCTCTCACAATAAATAAAACAGTTATTTATCTGTGAAGTAATATAGTATGCATCTGTGAACAACCAGTAATTATAATTCTGCTAGGCTGACTCTGATGTATTGAAGTACAGTAAATTCCCTACTTATGTAAAAGATCTTCCGTAGGCTTTTATGTAAATCAATTTTTACTTAACTCGAAGCAAACTCATAGGAAAAATGATTTTTTTACTTAACTTGAAACAAACTCATATGAAATTGTGTTATGTAAATTGGGACATGTATGTAAATTGGGACATGGTTTTAGTGCAAAAATCATTATGTATGTCGAATTATGTAACTTGAGACATATGTAAGTCGGGGTTTTGCTGTACTGCTTTCAAGCAAATTTGTTTTTGTTCTTCTGTATTGAATCAGAGCGCTGTATTGTCTTTGTAGTCTTCTTCTTTTTACCTGTACACATAGTACACTAAAAGTCAGAAGTATTCTGGAGTCTCAGGAAGAGATATTCCATAGGTTGAATGTTTTACATGGAAAAGCTATGAGTTGTGATTTCTAAATGGCCTTCTTTTCTGAATATGGCTATTTTGTGCAGTAGCTGGATTCTCTGCTGTGGAATGTCCTCTCCAGATATTTTCTTCCTGATATCAATTTTGATTTTTGTTGTCTGTCAGGACTAAAATATAGCGGCTATTGCTTTTATTTATTTTGTTGCTGTTTTTGTTGGAATTGTATCTATTATTTTGAGTTACATTAACTTTGAATTGTTTTTAATTTTGAGATGCTTTCTCGAGCTTCAATTTGATGGCAAGGCAAGTGATGATGATGATGATGATGATGATGATGATGATGATGATGATGATGATGATGATGATGAATCTAAGTCAATTCATCATCAATTCATCAGTGTATTTTCCTACCGAATTTATAATGGTAATTTTAGCAGTGTTGAAACCAGCAGCAGGATTAAAAACTGCAAGCACGTTTGAAATCTGCAGCTAAAGGGATTGTGTACCACTTCACAGTAAACTTTATGAAATTATTTAATGTTAGGTCAAGCAAAACTTAAATATGCAGCCTCCCTAGTTAAAAAATGAGTTTCCTAATTACTCAGCCATGAAGTTACAAGTTGGCTAAAATCCAGAGTAGACTCTTTCCATTTGTGGAGTTTTGGTGAATCAATTATTCTGTAAGTGTCATTGATTCAACAGGCCTATTCTAAACAATAGGATTTTAGCCAATAGATCACTTAACATAAGCTAAACTGGAATTGGCATTTTGTAATTTAAACAAGATAATGTACGTGGCCAAGGGATGCTTCATAGAATACTGAGAATTATTTGAGAAGAATCTGTTTATACCAAAAGTTTAATAAGTGATATTAATGCATCAGCTTGTAACAATTAAGACAGTTACTGATATATTTAATGGAACTAGTGCTTAGTTCTCTTACAGATAGCGCACCATATTGACATTATTCTCAGCCTTCTTATTTCTTAAGACTTTAGAAAACACTAACCTTTGTTCTATACTTTTATCCTCTCCTTCTGTTTCTAGCTCTATTATATGCAACAATTTTTGGTAATGTGACAACCATATTCCAGCAAATGTACGCTAACACAAATAGATACCATGAGATGCTCAACAGTGTCCGTGACTTCCTAAAGCTTTATCAAGTGCCCAAAGGCTTGAGTGAACGTGTGATGGACTATATTGTTTCTACCTGGTCGATGTCCAGAGGCATTGACACAGAGAAGGTGAGTTCTCTTGAATATTGGAAACTTGTTCCAATGAAGACAGATGCCAAAGAATCTGGTAACAATAGGATTGTTGTGTTCCTTTCCTATGCAACCAACTTGATGCTCAAGAGTATATCAGAAAGGCTTTTACAATACTGTATATGGGAAAACAAAAGCTGAATGGCCACCTGGTCTCAAAATGAACAGGCATTAATAATCATTGCAAATATGTCATGGAATTTCAGAAGAAAATACACTTGTGGTTTATAGATTGCAGCAAAGCCTTTGAATGTACATCATGAAATGCTACGGGAATGACCACGAGGCAGGAAGGGCCAGCCCCTTATCAGGACCTGGCCCCGCCTGCCAAGCGCGCTGCATGCTGTCCGTCTCTCCGGGTGCGCAGGGAGCAAAGCGCGTGCCTGGAGAGTTCCTCCAGACACGCGGGCATTCTAAAAGAAATGAGTAGATTACAGGAATTGCTTGTTCTGATACATAACTTACACTCTGAACTAAACATTACTGGATAAAACAACCAGCAAACTGTCAGACAAAACATTGTATTTTCTGTTTGTATATAAAATGGATCATACAAAAAACTGGATTTGATTCAGACAAAAGAGGAGTTAATTTGTTAGAAGAAACATCAACTGAAAGCCTGCAAAATAAAAATTGAAGAGATAATTCAGTAGGTAGGAAAACAAAAAGAAACAGTTACTTAGTAAGAAGTACAAGCTTTCATAGCTTGGATAAATGATAAATTTACACATGATTGTCATGTTTATCATGATAAATGTACTGCAATATATCGTTGAAGGGAATACAAGAATAAACATGTAGAAAAAGTAGAAGACAGATTGGGGGGGGGATGAGTACCACTAGAGACTATCTGGGGTTTAAAATATAACAACTAATCCACATAGTGAGAGATAAGTGGAGTTATGCCATAATAGTAGTCAGCATCAACTGAGATGGCACCCAGAGAGAGAGAAAGTGAATGTTGCAGAGTGCTGATGGAGACAATCTTTAATGAAATTTTATTTCATTATTTATGTCTTTCTCCCAAAGAGGACAAATACTCTTGAATCTACCAGGCAGCAAGGACAAAATCTGAATGAATTCTGTGTATAAATCCCTAAAACCTACTGCTGAGCAAAGTAAACTGATTCGCCTACGTCCAAAGCTGAGGCACAGTCCTGCTCTAAGGATTTTCCTCTTCTAGTTACAGGCTATCCCTAGTGCATTTTTTCCCCTCAGTAGGTATATCTTAGAGATAAAAGCTATGAACATAGGGCAGTCTACAAATATGGGACTAGAAATATAAGTTTTTCTATATCTCTGATATAGTCTTGAGAATGGTATTGTTCTATTGTAGGTTACCGTAATTCATTTTCTGGCTAGAAAACCTAAAGGAAATTCCAGATACAGTACTTAAAACTTTTGTTTTAAAAATGTCCATTTAAGTATGTGAGATGTATTATGTTAATTTGATTTTGCTTCCTGTAAAACATGCTAATTACCTTGTGAACTGCTCCAGAAGAGTACACAAGCTCTGTGGGACGGTATATAAGTGTACAGTAATTGCTATTGCTATTTGAGTATTATCATGGCACTTAATAATAATAATAATAATAATAATAATAATAATAATAATAATAATAATAATAATAATAATAATAATAATAATAATAATAATAATAATAATAATAATAATAATAATAATAATAATTTATATGCCATCCCCTCACATAAAATGTGACTCTGGGCAGCTCACAACAGTTAACAATTTAAAAAACACACAGTACACAGAACTTACAATTACAATAAAAAACATCCAAAACATCTAAGGTAAAAGTTGGAGGAGGGGAGCAGTGGCGGCGGTAGCAACAGTGGCAGTTCGGATTTTAAATTCCCGCTACATCACTCAGCTGTTCCTGCTCGATGGAGCCCGGGGCTCAACATCTTTGATGGAGCCCGGGGTTCAACGTCTTCGACTGAGCCCAAGGCTCAACGTCCTCCTCAGCTGAGCTTGCTAGAAGAAACATCTAGCAGCAATGGCAGCAGTGGCAACAGCTGTACAGTTTTAGAGTCCCACAGGCTGCTCAGCTGTTCCTGCTCCCCTCCTCAGCCAGGCTGGCTAGAGGAGCATCCAGCATGGCGGTGGTGGTGGTAGCAACAGTGACAGTTCAGATTTTAAAGTTCTGCTGTGTTGCTCAGTTGTTCCTGCTCCCCTCCTCAGCCGGACTGGCTGGGGGAGCATCCAGCGTCTGGCAACAGCAGCAGCGGACTGGGAGGGACTGGCCTGGAGACAGCTGTGCCAGTGGTGGGAGAGGTGTTGGACCTGCCGCTGGTCTGTTCGCCTTTATCCCCTCCCGGACTGGAAGGGGCTGGTCCGGAGACAGCTATGCCGGTGGTGGGAGAGGTGTTGGGTGGGAGAGGTGTTGGACCCACCACAGGTCTCTTCATCTTTATATCCTCCTGGGCTGGGAGGGGCTGGCCCGGAGACAGATGCACCGGTGGTGGGAGAGGTGTTCATCAGGAAATATGGTTGTTCCAAAGGATTTTGCCTTTTGGACCTATACAATCTTGATATTGGAAAACTTTTTAATTTCACATTGACAATGGTGTGGGAATGTCAGGTTCAAGCAAATTTTGTGGTTGCCACTTTATTCATCTCCAAATCTCTCCTCCCTTGACAAATCCCTGTTGCAATACAATAATCCCCCAAAGATCAGTGATAAACTGCCAGTGATCAGATACTAACTAAAGTTAATTACTGACACCCTCCCACACTCTAAGCATTTGGAGATGTTTCAATTTATTTTATACAACCAATCTTTCAATGGCACGATTCTACATCTGAGCATCTCTGCACATAAGCAGAGCACAGCAAATTGCAAATTTAGAGGCAGATGACTGAAATAGCTAAAAATTGATTTATTACCAGAAATCATCTCACTTAAGAGGCAGATGATAGATTCCATTATGCCAGCCTCATGTTTTTTCAAGAGAGCAAAACAGCAAAAACATGTGTTTATTCCATAGCATCTAGTTCTGCAGAAAAGAAGCCAAGATGAATCTCTTGATCAACTGTTTTTTAAGATTAAATGAATGGATTTGTGTAGGACACTCTGATGCTTATTCCAGTACAATTATCCTAGGTTTTGCAGATTTGCCCAAAGGATATGCGAGCAGACATCTGTGTTCACCTAAATCGAAAAGTTTTCAAAGAACATCCTGCTTTCAGGCTGGCTAGTGATGGCTGCCTGCGAGCGCTTGCAATGGAATTTCAGACTGTGCATTGTGCGCCTGGAGATCTCATCTACCATGCTGGGGAAAGTGTGGACAATCTTTGCTTTGTGGTTTCGGGATCCTTGGAAGTCATCCAGGATGACGAGGTTGTTGCAATTTTGGGTAGGTTTCTCTGCTATATTCTGTCCTTGTGCTTCACATAACTATGTATATCAATGCATCTCTTTATTTCTGGAAATGAATTTCAAAGCACCAGGTGTGGCATTACGAATCCCAGGACTGCTTTTGCAGAGGTGCTTCATTTTAGTGGAACTACATGAAGGGCATACTATGAATTTAAATTAGCAGTATTTGGAACTGATTATATAAATTTCATGTTATATATAGTGTAGATATTATAAGAGCTAGAAGATATAATATCTGCTTCTATATTTGGTAAAAACTCCCTCCTAATTTGGTGTTCTGTTTCAAAAATCAGCATTTAAATAAGATATGATAATGAAATCCCTAAATAAAGCCATTGACACTTTATCTTCTGTCAACTGATTCTTTTTTTCAGCTCTTTAGGGAAGTGAGCAATACTGTAGTACTAGAATGGGGAATTGGCTTGGTGGTAGTACACATGCATAGTATACAGAAAGGCCTAGTTCAATTCCACCATCTCCTGGTATGATTAACAAAGAATCCACCCTGAAACCCCAAGAAGCTGCTACTAGGTATTGATAAGAGACGGGATTTTCATATTTCTAGGACTACTGGTCCTAAAAGTTATTTAGAATCTCCCAGGCAGATTTTTGAGGTTGGAAGAGAAGAAACCAAAAGGCAAAAGAGATGTCTTTATAGCTCCATATTATGCTTCTCTCCATGTGTATAGACTTGGAAGCAGAAGGAAGCACTCCTTCAGTTTTACTGCCTCCAAGGAATCAACCCAGTAAGGTAATCTCACTACCCATTAGACTTTGTAGGAAAAGCCTCTCACTGAACTACCCTGCCAGTAACAGTAAGGCAGCTCTCAAGAAACAGTTTGCCTGAGAGTGCCTTCCCTCTTTCTTTGTTGATGAACCAGGTGGAGTAAAGCAATAGTGTTGTGCTAGAGTGGCCACAGAAGACAGTGCTTTTGTTTCATAGTGGGTTTATTGAATTGTATATTTTCACATTCCCTTTGATATCTGAAAAGGCAGCTGTATTTATAGGGCATTTTGGTTTTTTAAAAAGGGAGAGTTCTAGCAATTTGGCCATATAGAAACTTTTGTACACAGAACTAACATTTTGTTTTGCAAAAATCACTGTAGAACCATTTAAAGTAGAAAAGGTATCTTTATTTTCAATTGCTATTTGTAGTTACAGTTAGAAAAATGTGGGGGATGGAGTCTGAAGCAAGCAGGAGCCTGATTTGGAGAATGGTCAGAAGAAGAAGAGAGACCTGTCAACCAAACAGTGGGAGCAAAAATGAATAGAAAGAGGAGGCAGGGACTTGTCTGAAGTGCCAGAAGCAGGAAAATAACTTTACCAGTCAAAGAACAATTATATAAGGCTATAATCCCCCCCCCCCCGATACCCAGTATAGTGGTACCTCGCTTAAAGAGCATAATGCGTTCTATGGGATTGCTCTTTAAGCAAGTTTGCCCTTTAAGCGAAACACCATTGTAAGTGACCAGTTGTGACTTCAAGGGGGGGGGGGGATTGCGAGCCCTGATTTAGTTGTTAAGCGAGTTTTTGGTTGGTTTTACATGTTAAGCAAGGCGACCTTTCAGAGAAAATTCTGCTCTTTAAGTGAGTTACTCTCTAAGTGAGGCACTCTTTATGCGAGGTTTTACTATATTAGTGCTTGCAAAATTGCTGTTATCCCAGCAATATTAAAGTTTTAGTAATACATTTTTCATCTGAATACTGATATAATTTAGTTCATTAATATATTAGAAGAAAGATGATAAATAAGTTCTATTTGGTACCCAGCTCCACAGCTAAAGATAGATATATTAACTGAGAAGAGAGAATATAGTGAATCCAAGCATGTGCAAGAGTAAATAGTACTCAAATATTTGGAGTAAAAGGAAGGGCTTCTAGATATGTGGTAATGTACATTGGCAATTATCCTTAGACCTGGCTTTTCAGATTCTAACTTATTCTAACGGTATTTTAGTATTTTCCCTTTTTGAAAAAAATGCAGATAATCAAAATGCACAAATTTACAAATATATGCCAATTCATATTCTTGCTACATCAAGACTTTTATCCATTACTTAAGAAACTATAATGTGGTCTTGGTCTATGTTCCTGATGTGTAATAAAAAAGGTTTCCTGGTGGCGCAGTGGGTAAACTGCTGTCCTGCAACCAAAATGATTCAGCCTTCCATCCTTCCAAGGTTGGTAAAATGAGTACCCAGCATGTTTGGGGAAAAATGCTAATTAACTTGTGAACCACCCAGAGAGTGCACTGAGCCCTATGGGGTGGTATATAAGTGTGATTGCTTTGCTTTTGTTTTGCTTTGAATAAAAGGCTAATCCATCTCTGGACCTAATTAAAGTAGACCCACTAAAGTGTGAGTTTTTGGTCATATTTAAACTTAAACTCCATTCATTTCAGTGGTTCTGTGCCAGGTAAGGTTGAAATTGGATTTAAGGTATAACACAGATGTCTGACTTAATGCAAGTGAAAGCATGCACACAAGTTGTATGTGAAATGAATTGTGTGTGTACCTGTGTAATCTGAATTTTCTTGAACTGTTTCAAACACTACAAAAATCTATGACAAATCTAGTTTACAGTATCCCTATTTTTTTCTTCAGATGGGAAATAAAAGTTACTGCAGTTTCTTCTTACCTTGAATATGAGTACTGCATTTCTTTTATTCTGAATGTTGTATAACACAATATTTCTAAACATTATGATTATAGAATCATAGAATAATGGAATTAGAGGGAGCCTGTGAGGCCATTCCATTGAGTCCTACCCCCTGCTCTATGTAGGTATCCAAGTCAAAGAACATCTGAGAGATGGCTTTCTAACTTTCTCTTGAATGCCATAGTAGAGAAACATAGCAGAGCTGCTCATATAATTAAAGACAATGAAGCCATTCTGTCCGGGCAACTTGCACGAGCCCTTCATCTCCTGCTCTTGAAAGAGACAATTGTGTGTGCTACATCCACCACCACCACCACCACCACCACCACCCCTAATGTGGTAGAATATGCCATCCCTGTGCTAGTTACAGAATAGGATTCAGCTGACAATCCAATTGATTTTTGAATGTGGAATTAAAAGAACAAATATCATTAACTCTTTTGCACAAAGACAGTAACCTAGTACAAGACAAGCCCAGAATAGAAAGCAGTCTTTGAGGAGGCTCTTTCTGTGTACCTGTACCATGAAGACTATCCTGAGAATATAATGCAGTGGCCCTTCATCTGCTTTTCTCATCCAGTTCTGTGAGTCACTTTATTGTCCTGAGCCCTTTTGGCACACAAAGTCCTCCTCAGCCCAGGCTACTAGTGATGAAGCTGCTGCCCTCTATCAAGATCCACTTGGGGACCATGACCCTTCCCTGTGGACTTTGGCACCCAAAGCCATTAGTCCTCATGGTGGTCATGTTAGTTAACTGCTGCCCTGACGCTCGTTGAGTTGCTCTATTACCATAACAGGATAACCTGGTGAGACAGGAAACACCCAAATAATCTGCTAGCTATAGAACGGTAATATGACTGATCCTGCCTTGAGGACATGCATTTTTCATCCCTTGGTTCTGTCAGTCGTTTCCTTTTAATGATAAGGAAAATACCCACAGAGCTTTAATCTGGCATCTGTTGCTCACCTTAGTGTTACAGAACATCCAGCAACCCTAAAGGAGTAATTTTTAAGGATAAATGTGGCTGTAACCTGGCAGATTGACAGGTGGAACAGAGAGCAAACTATGAAGCATAAGTCTCTCTACTTTCTGTCTTTTAAAAATCTCTTTATTTTAATATATTTTTAAAAGCCCTGAACAATCAAACCCAAAATAATCTTGTGGCATATTTAAAATTGGAAAGTTTTATTTAGTGTGACTTTTCATGCACCTAGACCTGTGATGGTGAACCTTGGCACTCCAGGTGTTCTTGAACTTCAATTCCCAGAAGCTCAAGTCTCTGTGAATCCACACAAATGGGTTTACTGCACGTATGTGCAGTAAATCCGTTTGTGTGGATTCACAGAGACTTGGGCTTCTGGGAATTGGAGTCCAAGAACAGATGGAATGCCAAGGTTCAGCATCCTGGACCTAGGCTATGTATTCTAATGTATGGATCCCTACATTCAAGCCATCAAGTTGAATGAGCACTGGTACTGGTTCTAGAAACTGTCATAGTATATGTTGCCAGAGAAGGTATTATTTCTATCATCTTAAAACTGCTGGTGACAGACGTTGCTAGACAAAAAAATAGTGATATACTGTATAGAAATTATGCATGGGGTGGTGGAATAGGGTTAAGATGAAGCAACCAACAGGAGATGCACGGCGCAATGTCCTTTGTCTTTCCTTGGACCAAAAGCTTCCTAGAGTCTCTGTTTATATATTGGGAGTATTATTTTATAATTACTATAATTAACAATTACTATCCTTTGTTCTGTACTGTTTTACAATAAACAAAAGAAGATCCCGGACATGAAAATCAGAGTAAGCCTCTGTCATTAAAACACAAGCTTCTGTTGGTATATTTCCACACCAATATAATTGTATATACATGCAAGTGGGACTTTTGTTTTAATAAACAATGATCCAAATGCCAGTTAAAACAGGTTTACAGAAATTAAAATTCCAGTCTCTCTCTTCACCCTGTATTCCAGGGATAGGCAATCTTTTGTGTCCATCTGATGGTGTTGGTCTGTTATCATCCTTCATTTTGGCAACTGCTGATAGGAGTTGCAATTCAACTTCATCTAGAGGTCTCATGGCTCCTCATGTCTCATGTAGCCATTTGCAACCCCCAGAAAAGCCTTTTGAAGTTTAAGGTAATCCTGAAAAATATGGGTGTGATGACAGAGACTCTGGGGGGAGGGGAGAGGATGGCAGACTCTCCTTTCATGCCCAATTTTATACATTTTTACTTAAAAGACAGTCAGTCCTAAATGAGTTCAGGAAAACTTACTTTAAATAAATATAAAGGGCTACATCCTGTGTTAAATGGTCTTAGCATCCACATCTGTTTTAATGTGATTCCATATCCCTACCAGTTCCTATATGTGTAATGGACATATTCTGGCCCTCCTGGTGTTGCTTGACTGTAACTCTCATCATTCTGAGCCAGGATAATTTAGGGACCAGGTTTAAGGGCTTTGCTAGTGGTTAAGATGCTGAGCTTGTCAACTGGAAGGTTGGAAGATCACCAGTTTGAGACCTGAGTGTTACACAATGGAGTGAGTGCCCACCACCTGGCCCAGCTCCGGTCAACCTAGCAGTTCAAAGGCAAGAAATTGCAAGTAGATAAACAGGTACCACATTGGCAGGAAAGGCAACCGCATTCCATACACTCTGGCATCTAGTCATGTCTGCTACTTGACCGTGGAAACATCTTTAGATGCAGACAGAGCTGGCTCTTTGGCTCTAAATGGAGATGAGCACTGCCCTCTAGAGCTTGGCATGACTGGCTTTCAAGCACTTTTACTAATCTAGCCAAACCCTGTCCAAAAAGGCGTCTTTGCAGCACTCAAGAAAAGTTTTCCAAGGATCACAGGAAGTTGAAGGGTAGAAAAGTGTGAAGAAAACATTCATTCTGTGAATGCTCTTAAGTTGTTTTGATATCTAAACCATTATTTCCTCCTTGTTCTGTTGAACTTTCTGCTGGAGATGAGTCAGTGTATTACATTAGGAAATGCCTCTCTTAACCATTAAGTGTTATGAGTAAGAGGGATTGTTATGGCTGTGCTGTGAGCACCAGTGGAAGGCTCACATTGGTGACACAAACGAGGCTGCTTCAATTTATTTACTGTAACCAGGGATGGGTGTCTTTATTTTCCCTAATTAAAATAACACATTGAATAGAAGGAAGGCAAGGACTGTGTGTCCTCAGTCATCCAGAGTAAATTATCATTTACAAAGCCATAATCCTTGAATTTTTAAAAAAATCACAGTTATAGTCATGGAGATCTTGTGTATCTTTCTTTTTTGTGGAAGGAGGGCATTAAATGGTCCATTTGCTCTAGGGAGAGAAAATCCTGCTGGTTTAATTTTATCTAATTGCAGTCTTAAAGTATACAAATGGAATTGTTCTCCTAATGTTTGTCTGAAATGTTTTTAGTTTCCCTCCCCAGAGGAGCAATCTGCCTGCTTTGGTGGGTGGGTGGAATCTAGGATTATGGAAAAGATAAATTCTATCTTTGTTGTCACGGGCAGATGAAGAGTCAACATCAGGATGAGGCTGGCCATTGCAGGAGAATTACAGCCTAGATGTCTCATATGTAATCTAGTCCTCCTTCCCCTCTTCAAGTTCAAGGTAGCCATCTCACCCGTAATCCCTTTACTATGACCTTTCTATTGATTAATTCCAGGTTGGTTCAGAGTAAAGGTAAAGGTTTCCCTTGCTTGAAAGCCAGTCATGTCCAACTCTAGGGTTCAGTGCTCATCTCTGTTTCAAAGCTGAAGAGCCAGCACTGTCTGCTTCTGCAGATGTTTCTGTGGTCATGTGGGAGGCATGACTAGATACTGGAGTGCACAGAATGCTGTTACCTTCCCACCGAAGTGGTCCCTATTTATCTACTTGCAATGTCTTGCTTTCGAACTGCTAGGTTGGCAGGAGCTGGGACAAAGACGGGAGCTTATTTTGTCCTCCAGTACTTGGGAATCGAACTGCTGAGGCGTGCGCACCTCATATGGTTTCAATTTCTTACAGAAATGGTTCAGAGTAGCAGTGCTGATTTATGATCTAGTTTTTGGATGAGAAGGCCAACCTGGCAAGCATTACTGAGACCTGGGAGTGTAAGGAGGGAGTGTTGCCATTTCCCAGATCTGCCCCCTGGGTTATTTCATTTGGCACAAAGGTAGGGTGGGGAGACTGTTCATAAGGAAAGCATCATTATTAGCAGGATTTCACTCCAGTCTAATGGACTTGCATGTGTTGTTGGATAGGGTGGTGACAGTGCTTGTGTGCCATTTCCCCTGTGACCCAGTATTCTCCCTCCAGGGGATATCAGATTTTGTCTCTATGTGCTGTTGAGATCCAGATTGGTCCTCTTGCGGGGCCTTTAGCATCTATGAGGAGGTGGTGGTCTTGGCTCCAGCTTCTGTGGGCTTATCCCAGCATGCTGTGGGCCCTATTCATATGGCAGGCCATACTCTTGGTTTTCATGGCAGGGCTCAGTGATTATAATCTTAGGGTTTCTTAATCTTTGGTGTCATCAGTGTTATGGTCAGACCACTATCTGCTAAATTCTGGACTGACGATTATGACCCCACCCCCTTGAAGATATGAGACCAATTAAAATAGTCTGCCTCCAGAGGTGTTTCAAGGGGCCAGGGTTTTTTCCTAGCTGATATGGCTGATGCTCCTGTCGAAAACCAGATAGCCAGGTGATCTGGCCAGTTGACATGATTGCACCTAAGTGCCTTTCCCATTGCAGTCTGACCCTTGTCATGGTTTATCAGTGAATGGTGTGTGATGAAGCAAGAACGGAGGAGGCTAGAGTGCAAGGGAAGGAGAGCTCCCTTGAAAACGTCCAATTTGGCTGCAGTTAGGAATTTGCCCAGATAATATGGAAAAGCTGTAAAATCTGCCAAGATTGTGTATGTGACTTTTTCTGCCATATCTGAATCCAAATATTGGTGATCATCATGGCAATCAGCCATGAAGTCTGTCCTGAGAATATAATGCAGTGGCCTTTCACCTGCCTTCTGCATTTCAGTGTGACACCTGTACCACTGATCCAGTTCAAGAGTCACTTTCTGTTCCTCAGCCCTTTTGGCATGAAAGGTCCTCATCAGCCCCAGGCCAATATTGATGAAGCTGCTGTCCTCCATCAAGATGGATTCAAGTGGAATTTAATCCACATGGGGACCATCATCCTTCCCTATGGACTTTGGCACCCAAGCTATTAGTCTTCAGGGTGGTCAGACTAGTTAACTGCCGCCTGACACTCAGCACTGAGTTCCTGGCAGTATGGTCTACTTACTATATTACCATAGTACAGTGATGGAGAACCTTTTAGAGATCGAGTGCCCAGACTGTGACACAAAAAACACTTATTTATCACAAAGTGCTAGCACAGCAACAGGGGAGTAAGTAAACACTGCCATTGGGCTGCTGGGCAGAGGGGCGATGCAAACTCTGTGCTGGGGGAGGGAGGAAGTGCTCCCATTGGGCTGCTGAGCAGAGGGGTGGTGCAAACTCTGTGCTGGGTGGGAAGAAGTGCTCCCATTGGGCTGCTAAGCAGAGAGCATGAGGCGACCTCTGTTCTGGGGTGACTGCATGGGTGCCCACAAAGAAGGCTCCAAGTGCCACCTCTGGCACGCATGCCGTAGGTTCGCCATCACTGCCATAGTAGGATGAACTGGCCAGACTTGAGTATGTGACCAAGCATATAGAAACAAACACACACATACACTCTCTGTCATCACACAGAGGCAAAGAGCAGCAGGAGCATGTGAGGGGTGGCTTGCTTGGAGAGGGGAGGAGTGAATTAGTAGGGAGAAAATACAAATAAACCTTCCTCTTGTGGCTGCTGCTATTGCTGAGGGAAACAATTGAAACTACTATGAGCTGCTATGTGAAATTTCACTGAAGAGGAGAGATTGGGGGGGGGGGGAGCAAGAGGCAATTCCATAAAGGTAGTGGCAAAGGCAGGACTAGATTAAGGGAGAAAAGGAAAAGGTCTGGAATGCTAATTGTAACACAATTATTTCAGTCTGAACACTTTACTCTTTAAGCAGACTGCAGTCCCTGTGCAATCAATGATCTGGATTCAAACCCTAAAACAAGCTTCGAAGCAAAACAATTCAGCATCCTGGTATAGAGAGAAATCTCAAACCAATTGCAAGCTTCTTGCATAGTTAATTACATAATGGGATTTTTCTATCAGAAAATCTTTTGATATTTCAAAATGGGTACAGAAGGTCCTTCTGTTTCAAGGGGCCATCTAATTGTGTAATGAAGTTTTTATTTCTTCCTGAAAAAAAGGTTTTCTAATTTATATGGGGATCAATTAACTGGCAATTGTATTTGTATTCATATCCAAAAGCAATTTCTTGCAAGTTATGTATTAAAGGGAAATTGTTTGAATGTTAGCCATCTCATTGTTTGGATGTATGCACAGTCATGTAAATCCTAGAATATGAAGGAGAGGTCTTAATCTTCCTTCCTTCCTTCCTTCCTTCCTTCCCAGACCGGTGTAGAGTGACCTTTTAATAGCTGCTTCAGGTCAGAGAGAGGAATGAAATGCTGTTTGGCATGATCACTGCATCCAGACAGCATTTTGCTCCTTGGAATGGTCTGCAGCAGTGACATGAGCCCTGTACCAGCCATTTTGCAGCTGATAGGAGAAGCCCTTGCTGTTGATCAGATTCCAATCAATGTAAAGCACAGTGATAGCAGCTGTGTTGCAGCTGACAAGAGAAGGGCCCCTCATGCTGTTTTATCCTGTCTTCAGCAGACATGTAGATTTGAGAAGAGATAAAATACAATAGGACAATTGACTTGAACCCCAATGGGTCTCACAAGTGGGTGAGTTAGGAGTAAATTAGGGAAGATTGGCCCAATCATCTTCCATGATAAGGCACACTAAGGTTGTGTGATAAGAGAATGTGCACACTTATTCAGCTTTTTTGTTATATATATATACTGTACAGTATATAATAGAACCCTGAACAACGTTATGACATGGTTCCACGAGTCATGACGTTGTCCGGTTTTTCACGTTGTTCGATACATTGATTGAACAATGCTAAAAAAAAGCCCTGACGTCAGGGACAAACCACGCCGAGGCAAGGCTCGGCTTGTCCGAAATCCCCCCCCCCCTGGGTAGGCACGCGATTGCGTGTCGTTCGGGGTTAGGGCAAGGTACAGGAAAGACCCCCCGTATCCTGCCCTAACCCCGAACGACAAGCACGCGCATGCTTGAAGTTGCGAAAGTGTAAGGATCTTTACCCTTTCGCAACTTCGGGCGGCTTGGAGGCTTGCGTGCCTCGGCGGCGGTTAGGCGAGGATGCGGGGGTCTTTCCCGCATCCTCGCCTAACCGCCGCCGTGGTGCGCGTGCATGCCTGCGGTTCCGAAGGGGTAGCCTTCGCAACCTCGGGCGACTTGGAGGGTTGCACACCTCGGTGGCGGTTAGGCGAGGATGCGGGGGTCTTTCCCGTATCCTCACCTAACCCCAGCCGAGGCTTGCGTGCACGCCCGAGGTCCCGAAGGGGTACCCTCTCGCAACCTCGGGCGGCTTGGAGGCTTGTGCACCTCGGCGGCGGTTAGGCGAGGATGCAGGGGTCTTTCCCGTATCCTCGCCTAACCCCAGCCGAGGCGTGCGTGCACGCCCGAGGTCCCAAAGGGTTACCCTCTCACAACCTCGGGCGGCTTGGAGGCGTGCGCGCCTCGGCGGCAGTTAGGCGAGGATGCGGGGGTCTTTCCTGTATCCTCGCCTAACCCCAGCCGAGGCGTGCGTGCATGCCCAAGGTCCCGAAGGGGTACCCTCTCGCAACCTCGGGCGGCTTGGAGGTTTGCACGCCTCGGTGGCGGTTAGGCGAGGATGCGGGAACGACCCCCGCATCCTCGCCTAACCGCCGCCGAGGTGCGCACGCCTCCAAGCCGCCCGAGATTGCGAGAGGGTACCCCTTCGGGATACTTTCCCGTATCCTGCCCTAACCCCGAACGACAAACGCGCACACGCTCGAAGTTGCGAAAGTGTAAGGATCTTTACCCTTTCGCAACTCGAAGTTTCGAAAGGGTAAGGATCCCCGTACCCTTTCCAAACATCATGGGGACGGGCGCTGGGGGGGGGTTGGATTGGGTAGATGTTCTACCCAATCCAACTCCCCCCCGCACACGCTTGTTCCGAATAACGTGAAAATCGCGTTATTCGATACAAGATTTTTCCGAAAATCTTGTCACGTTATGTGCTTTTCACGCTATACGGTACTTGCGTTACCCGGGGTATTACTGTATCTAAGTTCCTAACGTAATCGGAAAACAAGAATTTGCAAATGAAAACACAGTAAATTCCTGCTCTTCAATTTGATTATTCATTTATAATTATTGTACCATAGTACTGCCTGTTGTACAGCATTAGGATGGATATGTTTGTACTGTATTGAGTCAACTGGCCACTTGTTATCTGTCATCAGTAGATTAAGATATTTAGTTAAATACTAAAGAATCCTGTCTTGTATGAGCTGTCTAGAAAATGGCAATTTGACAATAGAACTCTTTCAGATTTTGTTGGCAAAATATTTCTCTTGATCAGATGTTTTGATTAACTTGCAATACAGTGTTTCTCCATATAAAATTGGAATGGAAATACAGTAAATACCTCGGATAACGCCAAAACTTGGTTCCACAAGTCTTGGTGTTATCCAATTTTTAGTGTTATCTGATGCATGTTAAAATCCTATGGGATGGATCGGATAACATTAAAGCTCCATAGAGATACATTGTAACTGCACAGGCTTTAGCGGTTGTTATCCAATCCATCCCATAGGACTTTAACGTTATTCGATCCAATTTTCCTCCCCAGATTACTTAACGTTATGTGATTTTAGTGTTATCTGACGTAAACGTTATCCGAGGTATTACTGTACAGTACAGTAGTTTAGTTTGGATAAAAGAGAAATAAATGCCATTGTAAAACCAATTCACCCATTTTCTTAGAAGGACAGTTCTGAACCTATGCAGGCATAAATCAAGCTGAACCACTTGAATTCAGATGAAATTATACATAAAGGAGAGGGGTGGGAGATCAAAAATTTCAAGGTGAGCTTAATCTATTCTGCTAGTTAAGCTGTATAGTCAGTGAAAAGGGAAAATAACTCCCAAAGTCGAATGCTATTATGATGTTAAATATTGGTTTTGAAGTTTTAACAGTGGCCTGGTACTTAAAGTTCTGCTACTCAATTAACTGTCCTACTTTCCACAAATTACTGTAATTAATTATAAAATTGAATATTAGTGTTTACTGAACAGCACAAGAAAATATTTTCTAAAAAGTTGTCTTAAATGTATTGATGTACAGATTATTGGAAGTAATCCTATTTTAAATTGAATAGAATAATCATATCTCCTAGTTCAGAGTTATTTAACTTATTCTTTCATATCTAAGTCAGACTTGAACCTGCCAAAATGAAGTCATCTTTTGGTGAATTCATTCTACATTTCATTTTGACTGACCTAGTGTGAGAAAGATTAGCCAGCACAACAAGGTTGCCATTGCCTAGTTTAAAAATACCACAATCTTCAAGGAGGCTCTTTCTGTGTATACCAATTATTCAACTAAACCTTCTGTACATTAGAGAATTCCAGTGTTAGATGGATCTCCATTCATCCACTGGTGATAAATATATCTATTTAGCTACTTAACTGATTTTTCTTTTGATATGATATGCATACATTAGATTGCTCCAGAACAGGGGTCTCTCATTTAAGAGCCATTATAAGCTGCTAGTTCATGACATTTTTTAAAATCCAAATATTTGACAAGTTGACTGCCTTTGTCCCAGCATTCACCTCTCTAAACAACAGGTAAAATTAGAGTTTTGTGTCCATTACCACAGCATAGGAAATATAAAGTCAATGTGACAAACCATCTCAGAGTCATTTATTTTGAACAATATTGCCTGAGTGTTGTCCATCAGCAGGGTCCTTTTGTGCCGCCCCCATCATGCACAGTACTGAAATGTTGGATTAAAGCTGCATGTGTAGCAACTGGCACCTTTTGGGAAATATTTTGCTGCTTGTGGTTTTGATTATTGTAAAGATAAAGGTTGCCCTTGCTTGAAAGCCAGTCATATCCAACTCTAGGGTTCAGTGCTCATCTGTTTATAGCCAAAGAACCAGTGCTGTCTGTGTCTGAAGACATTTCCGTGGACATGTAGCACCATGACTAAACATTGGCATGCACAGAACGCTGTCTACCTTCCCACCGAAGTGGTACCTATTTATCTACTTGCAATTTCTTGCTTTCAAACTGCTAGGTTGGCAGGAGCTGGGACAGAGAAGGGAGTTCAATCCATTGTGCAGCGCTCAGGTCTCAAACTGCTGACCTTCCAGTCATTAAGTTCAGTGTCTTAACCACTAATCCACCACAGTCTCCTTTGATAGCTGACACTAAGGCAATTATTTGATTATGGATATTGTTACTTGTAGGCAAAGGAGACGTTTTTGGCGATGTCTTCTGGAAGGAAACAACTCTAGCCCAGTCTTGTGCTAATGTAAGGGCTTTAACCTACTGTGACCTTCACGTGATTAAAAGGGATGCCTTACAGAAAGTACTGGAGTTCTACACAGCCTTTTCACATTCTTTCTCCCGGAACCTCATCTTGACCTACAACTTGAGGAAAAGGGTAAGATATTTTGTGTTTAAGGAATGAATGTGGCGGTTGTCCTGTTCAAGCTATTTTCTGTGTGATTTGTTCCTGAAGAAACTGCACTATTTCAGTACGTATAGGTGGCTTCTGCTTTTGTTAAGCAAAATGAAAATAGGTATTTTATCCAAAGTATATTCATGTGTTTCTTCTGCCAATTCCGAACTGTTTTGTAGGTAGTCAGAAAAGTTATAATGACATATCTCTCTCAAGATCATATGTACCACAGGGTTGCAGTTCTTATAACACCCCTTTAATCATTTTAATATTTTATGCAAAATAGCGAACTTTGACATAACTGTGTGTAAATTTGACACATTCTGGTTCCACAGCAGGAATAGTTCACATCTGCAAACGGAAGAAATACATGTGTGAGAAATAAATAACAAAAATAGCTGCAGTACAATACAGGGCAGAATTAATTAATTGTAAGAATAAACTTTGGTGCAAGCATCTCTTTGACATAAAGCTGTTTTTTAAACCACTGTGTCAGTTTCTTACTAGTTTTGCAATTTTAAAATTAAGCATATTAATTAAGCAAATTTAATAATTGTCTTTGAGGCCATATCTTGAATAAATCTTTCTTAAGAGCAAAATGGTGCAGTTTGGATTAACTGTTCTTTTTGTTGGGTGCTTCTTAGCCATTCTTTACAGTCTGAAAAATTCTATTCTATGATGTGAACAAGCAAACACCTACCTTTGATATTGTGTAGGTACCCTTCATATTTATATCTATATATCTGTGTGTGAGTGAATGTGTACATTTGAATGTGTATGTGTGACTATGTCCATTTGAAGACAATTGGGATCTCAATTGGTGGCAGTGTAAGATCTAGATATCTTTGAAGTCCTATCAATAGCTAAAGAAATTCAGAAACTAATATATTATTCCAGTTTACTGTGTAGCGAACAGTATGACAGTGTTGACCTAAGAACCTATTCAATGTGAAAAAGAAAATCATTTTGTGCTTTTTACCATTTGAAACTCTGGTACTGGTGGCCCAACAAGACATAAGGTCATTCTTGGGCATGTTTTTGCTAGCAAAATTCTGAAGTTGTTGGAACGGTAATTCTCCTCAAGGTTTCTCTCAAGTTACTACCCTCTACCAACTCAAAAGAGGGATTACAACAGGGTCAAAAAACTCAAACATTATACTTTTGTTTGAGCTAGTCATAGCTTTATTTCTATCCAACTCTAGACTCTTATCACTAGAGACAAGTGTTGACATGGCCAGTTGTTCTAGTGTGGAAAAGGTGTGTCTAGAGACGCTCTGCCCTTTCACTGGCAACAAAATATTCATAAGACTCTCAGTTCAGCCTCTGATATACCATTTGGATGTGTAAACAAACCAGAAGGTCAGTGGTCTTTATCCTAAGACAATCTGTCTATGTTTATTTGATTTCCCCAGATAAATGGCTGCAAAATATAGAGCACAGTATAAAGGCAAGAAACACTGGCAAGATGTGTAAGGCTTTGTCTTGTTAGATAGTTATTTGTAGTTATTATATGCATAAAGTATGCAAACACATGAATAGTAAAACGGATGAACCAAAAGCAGAGGTTTGTGTAAAACAGTTTTTCAAAAGGCTAAAAATGTCTCCCCTTTATGTGATCCTATAATTATATGTAGGGAAGGGAAGAGAAACTAGAGGGAGAGTAAAACCCAGTTCAGGCATTCAAAACCAAATAAAATAGTCATGTGTAGAGGGAAATGCCTGCCTGCCCACCCACTTATCAAGCAAATCTATGCTTTTTCTCATATTTGATGTTTGTAAATAAAGTATTTTGCATCCATAGTATGCAAATATGTGCAATATTTGGTGCATCCTTCAAAATGAGCTAAAACAAGATTGTCTCCATTTTGCACCAGCCAAATTCAGTTAAGGAAAACTACTCCGAATTAAGAGAGCAGCACTATTTATTTATTTATTTATTCCAATTTTTATACCACCCTACTCGGTTGGACCGACTCAGGGCGGTTCACAAGCACAGAGAAAACAGCAAGATCATAAACACAACATGTAAATATCAAAAGTAATCAGTATCAACACCACAAAACATCTCAACATTATTACATTATCAAAAATTCAATAGGCATCAATTTCAAACAATAATCAAAAATTACAAAACTCATCAAATTTACACAAGGATTAGAAACATTACTAAAAGTCCTGCCGCCACTGCGGCTTTTAAGCCCCTGCCCAAGCAGAGCCTCTGGGAACAGGTGGAGGGAGTCCCGTGGCTGGGTGCGGCAGCGACCTCTTTCCCCGGCCACAGGTGTTCTTGGCGGCGGCACTATTCCTGCCTTTCACATAGGTGTCAAAAAATGAGGAGCTGCTCAGAAAAGCCATAACTGTCCTAATTCAGCACCATCACAGTTGAATGCAAGATTATTCAAACCCAAAGTTTTAACATCTTAATATATTTCCTTACCAAAACAAAAACAAAATAATCACATATCTCTATATGATAACTAGATTGCTATTGGCTGAAATCTAGTAGTAAGTCACAACTAGAGTAGGATGATCAAATCAATTAAACTTACATAGGTATTGATTTACCTCAGATCCTCACTAATTCAGTGGGCCTGCTTTAGGTGCAGTTACTAGTGTATTTAAGCCTGTATGATCTCCATGCTGATCTAGGATTGACCATGTGATTAGTCAAGAAAGAAGGTGAAATAGCGAAGCAAAACACATGTATCAAGCCATTTCCATATTGTGGCTTCAAAATTGGGGGGTGAATTAATAATCATGTCTGATTGTTTCTAGCTTTTGACTGAAATGAGTTAACATAATCATTGCAGAATGTGCTATTTTTTTTCTTGTGTCAGTGAAAAAAGATACTACTTAAAACAGTGGTGCCCAAACTAAGGCCCAGGGGCCAGGTGTGGCCCCGATGCCAATTCATCCGGCTCTCGTCGCTCTTGGAAGCAGAAGTAAAACGTGGCAGTATGGGCGCGTTTTATTTCCACTTCCATGAGCGACGAGGGCTTCGTGGACTGGATGAATTGGCATTGGGGGCTGCACCCGGCCCCCAGGCCTTAGTGACTGGCTTCCTGAACCACATGATTGGGCCACGGCCCAAAAAGTTTGGGCACCCCTGACTTAAAACAAACAAGCAAAAAGTTAAGTTTGCATTAAATGGAGTAATGATTTCATTATGACCTGCTAGAAGAACAAGCATTAAAATGGGTAGATGAAGAGTAAACTGGAACTGAGACTTTTGTGTACTATTACCAAGCAGATGAGGGCCGCAGTGATTTAGTGGTTAAGATGCTGAGTTTGACTACCAGAAGGTCAGCAGGTCAGCATTTTGAGACCCAAGTAATGCACGATGGAGTGAGCTCATCATCTTTCCCAGCTCCTGTAAACCTAGAAGTTCAAAAGTAAGAAATTATAAGTAGATAAATAGGTACCACTTTAGCAGGAAAGGTAACAGTGTTCCATGCACTCTGGTGTCTAGGTCATACATGACAATTGAAATGTCTATGGATCTAGAGAGCGCTGGCTTTTTGACTGTAAATGGAGATGAGCATTGCTTCCTAGAGTCAGACATGACTAGTTTTTGAGCAAGGGATACCTTTATCTTACCAAGCAAATTGCAGAAGTATAAGGCAGATATTTTCTTCTGAAGTTCCCTGCAGAAGGAAGCATATGGGGAAAGTTTTCCTTCAGTATTCCCTCCTTCTATTTGCCATACAGTGGAAAAATTAGTTGATCTAGAAATATTAACATTTTTTTAGTCTTCCACTTCATAGGCTACTGCTTGTGGAGCACAGGAAAATACTGATGTGATTACATCTATTTATTTATTTTATTGTTAAATGTGTGTGTGTGTGTGTGTACAGTATGTGTATATAGGCCCATTTCAATCAATGCTACTACAGTAAGTTAGAATAGGCTCATTTAAATCAATGGAATTTACAGGGGAGTTGAGCCACTACATCCCCATTGATTCAGCTTGATCAGCCAATGTACTGACTTAGGCTTCTGGGAATTGGTGGGCCCCACATTGGAAACCAATGCTCTAGTGTGATTTGCTACAGAAAGCAACATGATTTTGGCCCATGATTAATTTTTTTTTGTGTTAAATACTCCGTTTTCAATGTTTACGTTGTCAATAGTTATTATTCGATGAGAGCTGTTGTATGGCCAGGACAAAGGAACGTGCTCCTCATTTTTCCAATAAAAACAATAATAATCTCAATCAGCATTGCCTATAACTAATTATTTACCAAAACATTTATTATCCTAGTATACTGATCTTTTGTATAGGGAATATGTTACCTTCAAGATGTTGCTAGATATATCATCCCACACCATTAGTTGTGCTGACTCTGGGTAATAGGAGAAGAAGTCCAACATCAGGTAGTCATGTATTCCCCACCCTTTTTTAAGGGTCATTTATAAAGTCTAAGGGGTGATTTGAGAAGATGCTTTCCAGCAAAGGGACTTCACTCACTCTCCTTCATTTTCTTCTGTGGAAACATTTATCACAGAATGCACGTTCTGTAACAGCAATTTCCATCTGATTATTGAGCTAATGATCTTTTAATTGAATTGCAATCAACAGTAAACTGAGCTGATTGATGGTAAGAATGGTTAAACTTGATTGCTATTAAGTAATCATGCTTTATTTTTATTTATTTATTTTCAAGAAGCTGATTGTGAATTAGTTATCTGAAGTCATTCACTGCACTTCTTCTTTTGGAAACTGCAGAAGTAGTAGGCATGTTACTAAAATAATTCCTAGCAGATACAAACTCTTCAGAATAATCTGATTTGTTTTGAGAAAGTATTTCATTCATTGCTCTGTGGGAAGTAGTAATTCATTTCATGTTACAAACATTTCAGTTTCTCACGGTAGCCTTTTCTTCTTCCTCTGGTAGATGAGAACTAGAATATAGACATGATGACAGATGTATCAATTAAAAGGCAACCACAGCTGTTCACACCTTGTGTCATCACTTGATAAAAAGCAGACATAACAGGGAAATAAGTAGAGATATAAAAACAATATTGATTCTCTGTGATGAATATTGTTAGTTTTTAAAGTTTATTTGTTATTTTTGGAAAATATGCATGCAGATGTATATACAGTACAGTACTTATCTTTGACCTTCTCTATGGATTAGAGGTAGATTTCTGACATCGTTGTTACTAACTAGTATAGTGATTGCGAACTTTGGTACTCCAGGTGTTCTAGAACTTCAGTTCCCAGAAGCCCTGATCAGCAGGACTGCTGACTTGGGTTTCTGTTAATTGAAGTCCAAGAACACCTGGGGTGCCAAGGTTTGCCATCACAGAACTAACAGGTAGATTGTGCAGTAAATTATCCCCATTAAACCTCTTTCATTCTGAAAATCTGCAGGTTTTGTTCATTTTAATCTCTCATAATGGAACAGACTTTACTTCTGCTAATCTTACCATGAATGCTACATCTGATTTCCTTACATATGAAAATATGTCCATAGTTATGATTTCCCCCCTAGAATCACTGTGGTTCTGACTTTTTTTTTATTTGCAACTAGCTGCAAATACATTATAACTCTTCTAATTACTGGATAAACCTGAAGGACCACTCAGGAAGTTATCATCTCCTCATCTCACTTCTCCTAAGTGTGAACCAGAACTGTCTTGTTCTGGTAGCTGGTATAAATAACACAAATAAAAATAAAATAAACATCAAATGTTTTACAGTTCACCTCTGTTTTAATAATTACAAAGTAATTTGGGAACTGTCAAGAAAATGTTTTCATCACATCGAACTGGCATTTGTGAGCTGTTATTATGCAAATATTTCTCAGCCCAACTTCAGATTGGTTCAGTAGTTTTGATAATGTGGCAAGCATTCCAATTTTCAGAGTTTTCACTTGATTTTGATCAGGACTGAGGTGGTTTTGCAGAACAGCTGAATTCTGACAGCACAAAGCAAACTGCCATGGCTTCTCAACCTCTGCTGCCTGAACTGGCTGCACCAGCCACCACCTCTTACTTTGTATTGGAATTGGCCACCTGTGTACTCCAACTGCTCCTTGACCAATTATATGACTGGTGCCTAGACCTAGGGTTCTCAGATCAAGACCTTATGGGACATAATGACTCCCCAAATACCATACCTATGAAAGCTGAGGTGTCATCCCCCCCCCCCGACTGCTTTATTCATATGGCGAGGGAAAAGCTGGGACATGGATTAGATTACAAGTAGAGATGAGGGGAAAGCAGTACAGTAGCTACTCTCTCCCTTCTCTTCGCCCCTCCAAGGAGGTACACGTGGTAGAGCTTCAGTTGGCAGGAGAGCTTCCATGGGCACTGGTCATAAAGTAGATACAAAAGTATTTTTGGTAGAAAAGTATGGGGTTGCACAACACCAAATAATGTTGATGCCTCCTGATAACATCAAGTTTGTTTCAGCTGCCCTGCATCTACACCACATCAACTGTGGCAGAAGATAACTTAAAAATTCTCATTCTCTCCCCCCTCCCCTTTCACACACAAACATAAACTTACACTTCTTGGAACAAAAGAAGCCTTTTAGATGGGTATGGAATAAAATCAGATAAAATGTTGTTGCCAATATACAGTAAAAAATTGACCCAAACAAAGAATACAAATCTGGTGGTCCTGATCACCTCACATGCCTCAGTCAATAAGAGTCTCATTGAGAATAATGGGATTTAGCCATATATAATCTTTGTGCATCCATGTATATGGTTAAATTAGTTTTATAGCAATCAAAGTAAACTTTATTGAGAATAAGAAGTTAACATTGTAAAGATTCTGTGTTTGGAAGGTAGCTGAATATCAAATGGCACAGATGCTGAATATTGACCATGCTGGCAGAATATTTGTCTAACATATTGACCTAAGGGAAAATACCTAGGAATATTGTATTTTATTGATAATATCAGTGGCTATTATGAGCTGAACATATTTTATACCAAACCAGGCTACTGCAAAACCACATGCATGATTTTAAAGAAACCAGGAGACTTGTGACACTATAGAGACTTTTAGTCAGCTTAAGCTTTGATGAACTGAAGCCCACTTCTTCAAATGTATTTGTTGTTTAACAATGCCATCTAACCATCTCATCCTCAGCCTCCCCCTTCTCCTTTTGCCTTTGATCTTTCCCAGCATCAGGGTCTTCTCCAGGGAGCCCTCTCTTCTCACTTGGTGGCAAAAGTACTTGAATTTCAGCTTCAGTATTTGACCTTCCAAGGAGCAGTCAGGGTTGATTTACTTCAGGACAGACCTGATCTCTTTGCAGTCCAGGGGACTCTCAAGGGTCTTCTCCAGCACCACAGTTCAAAGGCATATGTTCTTCTGCACTCAGCCTAGCTTTAAGGAGACACATTTACCGGTATACAGTAACATCCTGTAACATTTTATAAACACATTGGGATTACATTCTGTTGCGCCTGAAAAAGTGGGCTATAGCTCATGGAAACTTATGCCAAGTCAAACTAATTAACCTTTAAGGTATCACAGAATTCCTTGCTATTTTGTTGTACAGGACTAGCATGGTCAAGTCATGAAGGAGGGGGAATATTATTTTTACTTGTGATAAATGAAAAGTATTTTATTGTTTTCAACTGGGGTCATTGTTCTGTAAAATAATGTTTCCTTCCTCAATTAGAATGTGCCACAGAATTACAGTTATTCAAAGAGCAGTATGACAGTGGAATCAAGTTCCTTCAGAGAGAGTGAGTGTTCCAATGTAGGAGGCATTCATGGAAAAATTAGACAACCATTTCTCAGTTACACTTTGATTTTGCTTCCTGCATTGAGCACAAGGTTGGACTCAATCGCCTTACAGCAGTGGTGGGCTCAAAATTTTTTTACTACCACACTGTGGGCATGGTATGGTGGGTATGGCCAGGGGGAAAGCCGTGTGTTGCACCTGAATTGGGACTAGCATATTTCAAAACTTGGATGGGCGGGACCAGCAGAATTTCTGCTACTGGTTCTGGCGAACTGGTGTGAACCTGCTGATGCCCACCACTGCCTTATAGGCCCAATTCCATTATTCTATGATTCTGTGAAAGAATGTTGTTATTTTAATATAGAACCAATAGTATGAGTGGTATGTTACAAAGCACAGGTAGCCAGATCTCTGTCCAAAGGAGCTTACAGTCCAGAATCTAATGGCAGGAGAGGAAATGTGTTATCTTCTAGATGTTCAGTCAGTCCTAATCGCAGACTTTGTCATGAGGGGACATGGGAGTTGGAGTCCAGTATTTAGTGGACTAGATTTTCCCCACTCCTGCAGTAGGATATACAGTAGTAATAATTTTGTAATGCATTTCTTAGAGCTGGGGTGGCCAAACTACAGCCCGTGGGCCAGATCCAGCCCATGGCACCATTCCATATGTCTTGCAGCACCCCTGCTGCTCCCAGAAGTGGAAATAAAATGTGCCCACACATGTGCAAAATGCTGCTGTAAATTCACCTGTGACTATCATAAACATGTTTATGATAGCTGCAGTGCTTTTATGGTAGCGTTTTGCACATGAACGGGCACATTTTACTTCTGCTTCTAGTGGAACCATGTGACTGGCCCACTCAACCACGTGACCGGCCTACAACATAAAAAGTTTGGCCACCCGTGTCTTAGAGAGTATATACTATCTGAACACCAAGCAAAGTGGGGAACAAGTGGAGTGTGGTTCCCAAAAAAAGCTATGTTTCTGAGGGGAAGTGACATCATGGTGAACAAATTTGAGACTGTTAGATATTTTAATGTGAATCTAGGAATTTTATTCGGGATTCTAGGTTATACTCCTTGCCTCTATCATAAGATAACTCTTTCAAATAATTTTCAGGGGGGAAACCTTGCGTTGTTCTTATATACAATTACTGGCTTGCTTGCCTCCCCCACTCCCAATGCAGTTCTGAAATTGTGTGTCTTTTGGCTTCTTGAATGGTCGTCAGGGGAATGCTGCTAACTGGAGCATTGGCAAAGTGCTTCCTGTTTTAGCAAATATTTGTTTGGGTGTAAGTACAGTGCATATTCTCAGTTGTTTTCAATTTACTTTCATTTAGTCAAGGATGATTGTGTTTGTTTTCCCTTGTGCAGAGGCAAGCCATAGTGAACATGATTGTACAGAATGATCACTCACACTGTACCAGAGAAAGCTTGCTGAAAATCTCTTTAATGCTCTCCCTGCCTTCGGTATTTTACTATCCAATTTAGACATTAAGTCTTCAAGTATGAGAGAAGGTTAAACAAGTGGTTCTGAATGAGAAGTTTTTTATACACAGCAGTAGGCAGGGCTAATTTACAAATAGTTTTACTGCAAATTTACAAATTAGCAGATTTACAAATCATTGGACTGCAGTGGCTTAAGTGGCTAAGGTGCTGACTGGAAGGTGGGAGGTCAGCAGTTTGATTCCCAAGTAATGCAGGACAGAATGAGCTCCTGTCTTTGTCCCAACTCCTGCCAGCCTAGCAGTTTGGAAGTAAGAAATTACAAGCAGATAAAGAGGGACAATTTCAGTGGGAAGGTAAACAGTGTTCTGTGCGCTCCGGTGTCTAGTCATGCCTGCCACATGACCACGGAAAAGTCTGCAGAAGCAGATAGTGCTGGCTCTTTGGCTTTGGAACAGAGATGAGCACTGAACCTTAGATTCAGATATGACTGGCTTTCGAGCAAGAGAAACCTTTACTTATAATTTGAATTTGCAAGTTCTCCAAGTATTATACACTCCACAATAGCCCAGCAATTAAACTCTCTACCTGTGTTTAGAAATATAACAAAATAGTTCTTTACTTACAGTTGTTTCAGAAAGATTAGTAAACAGTTGCTTTGCTTGATAAAAAGAGTTCTTTACAATAAGTTTCATCATAGACAAATATGCTTTGCTTGTAAGGCAAAATAGGAGAGAGAACAAGAGCAAAAAAACCCCAGTAGAATAATAACTGGAACAACACAGAATAACAGACCCAAATAACAAGCAGCTTAATACCTTTCAGGTGACCCTAGGGGTGGAAAAAACGAAAAGACTTTTCTATTGGTTGGTTATAGACATAATTTACATTAACAACCCATTGCATGGTAGGGTTGCTTTAAAATACTCAACACTGAATACTGTAGAAATGGGCACCTACAAATGTGAAATATTTTAGCAATTCAGTCTACACAGGAAGGCAGGAAACACATAGAACTCAGCTTCTTTTTCTAATATGTTGGGTATAATCAGTGTAATTATATATAAAATGGTACAAAAAAAGGATATCCAGTAAAATAGATGCATGAAGGAATGAGCAACAGTGGCTTGGAAATTCAGAACAGCTTTTCCTGGATCATGTTTTCAGGTGGACACTTTATTAGGGATGGGATTTTCGGAGTTAAAGGACTTCTAAGTACTGCACAACGGAATGAGCTCCCGTCTCTGTCCCAGCTCCTGCCAACCTAACAGTTCAAAAGCAAGAAATTGCAAGTAAATAAATAGGGACCACTTCGGTGGGAAGGTAAACAGTATTTCGTGTACTCTGGTTTCTAGACATGTCTGCCACATGTCCATGGAAATGTCTCCAGATGCAGACAGTGCTGGCTCTTTGGCTATGGAGATGAGCACTGAGCCCTAGAGTCGGATATGACTGGCATTCAAGCTAGGGTGACCTTTACCTTAATCAACAAGTACCCCCCCACACACACACACACAAACCCATCTTGAGAATTATAGGAGTGAAAGCCATCAAACCATCAGGACGTCAAGCAGTCCTCTCACCTCCATGCAGTTCCCATGCCACTTTCCTCTTCTATCAATGAGGAAAGCGCCCTGCTCACTCAATGGCCTCTCTGTAGGAATCATGAGCTTCTCTGAGACTTGCAAAGGTGCACAAAGAACACATTTGGGGGCTGCCTCCTTCAAAATGAATCAAAGGGGGCCACATTATAACATTATAACATTGACAGAACCACAGTGGACATCCCTTCTCCTTCCTGAAGGCCCCAACACTTCAACTCTGTCCTGCAGAGTTGATTTTTATGCAGTGGAGATGGCTGTGGGAGGCAAAGTCCCAGCCTTCTACCAGATGCCTGTTAAGCTTAGTGTTGCAATTATGGGAGCTCGCTCCATTGTGCAGCACTTAGGTCTCGAACTGCTGGCCTGCCAACCTTTGGGTCGTCAAGCTCAGTGTCTTCTTCACCGTTTAGCCACCCCGTCAACACACACACAGGGTTTTCTAGTTAGAAAATACATAGAAATGGCTTGGCATCCCATTTTTCTGGGCGTGTCTTGGGACCGTGTAGCCTGCCAAGACTGCATCAGCTGGTTCTACTCACAGGAAGCATAATGAGGAATTGAACTTCCAACCCTGGGACCACAGATAGATACCTAAACCACTGAGCTAAAAATTGCTTCTGAGTATTCTGTACCTAGAAAACCTTGAAAAGGGTCAACTTAAGTCAGAACCGACTGAGGGCACGTGATTATCATTATTATAAGATCAACACCGGCTGTCTCACCTCTTTTGTAATAATAAAATCAATGCATGCAGTCTATGCTTGGTTAGCTGTTGACAAGGGTAAAGTTCTGTAAAGTTTTTTCACAGCTCCAGTAGTTCACTCCTCTCCTTAGTAAAGGTAAAGGTTTCTCTTACTCAAAAGCCAGTTGTATCTGATTCCAGGGGTCAGTGCTCATCTCTTTTTCAAAGCCGAAGAGCCAGCGCTGTCTGCTTCTGCAGACGTTTCCATGGTCATGTGGCAGGCATGACTAGATACTGGAGCGCATGGAACACTGTTACCTTCCTACCAAAGTGGTCCCTATTTATCTACTTGCAATTTCTTGCTTTTAAACTGCTAGGTTGGCAGGAGCGGGACAAAGATGGGAGCTCATTCTGTCCTGCAGTACTTGGGAATCGAACTGCTAACCTTCTGCCTCCCACTCAGCATCTTAACTCATACAAAGTCTTAATATACAACGAAGAAAGAACAGCCCTTTAATTTGTAACATCACCCTGTTTTTGTATGAATGCAGATATACCTGCACTTCATTATATAACCTGGGTAAGTACTTTTGTCTGGCTAATGGACAACATTTCCCTGTTTTGCCTGGAGCTTGCTTCTTGTTGTTTCCCAAATGAACAAGAAGAACTGTAGTAATAGCATTCTGATGCAATGAATGGAGTCATTGCAGGAAGTAATTAAGATGGCATTGTCTTTTAGAATTAGTTTTTCCTTCACACAGAAACCTTGATGGTGAAATGCAAAAAAGATGGCTTCTGTTGTAGCCATTTTATTCTGGAGGATTTGGTAGGTTCTGAACCTTACAATGTTTTGAACATTGTCTCTCAGAGATCACAATCATCATGGCCGTGAATTATGGTATTGGTAGTCTAAAAGATCAGGAAGATCAAAAGATACCTAATCTCAGTTATAATTGGTCAGTGTTTGCAAAAGTGATGGTGGTATTAAAAAGATAGAATTACTCTTTGAAAATGACAGTAAAGTTTTGAGCAAAACAGGATACAGTATATAGTTCTGAATCCATTTGGCAATGCCAGCTAGAGTAGGCTTCTTGAATCAGTGGGACTTGTATAAGCATTGATTTGCTAGTCAGAAATTGATTCAATGGGTCTCCTAAAGGTAGTAAATTTTAACCTAGAGCCATTTGACTAAAAAAATTATGTTGTTCAAAGGTTTTCATATTTTGTTTGGCAAAGTAGGCTCAACACAAGGAAAACCTTTATCCTGTCTTTGTCAAGCCTTAACCATTGTTTCTTCCTATTCAGAAATTTAATACTCCATAGCACCTGTCTTGTCAAGCCAGCCTGCAGTCATAAGAGAATAACAGTGCTATTTTTTGTGTACAGAATTCATTAAGTGTCATCTGGGATTTTACTGCTGCTCAGGAAGAACAGACGGGCTGTTGTTTACAATGACTTCTTTTCTTAATGGAATAATGCAAACTTACTGTCACATTCTATCACACACTTGTTCAAATGACTTGGGTAGAGGAAGGAAAATGGTGACAGCACTGTATCCAGAGATTAATCAGTTGCTTTGCAAAAGCATAGCAGGTTTGTGTTTTGTCAGTGCTTGGATAAGATACTCTATATATCTTCTAATCTAATGGATTTTCACCCTCTCCCAGCATTTCAGGAATCTGCTTTGAGAGTACACTAGTACCTCGGATAACAATGAGACTTGGTTCCACAAGTCTCATAGTTATCTGGATTTTAATGTGCAATGCATTGATTGCAGAACATTAAATAAAAGCCCTGTCCCCTTTTGGAAGAGGAAAGGGAACAGGGGAGGGCAATCCACCTGCCTCTTTGGAAAGGGCAGTGGGGATTCCATGCATGGAATCCCCATGGCCCTTTCCAAGTAGGCAGGTGCGGCACTTGGGTTGGGGGTTGAACTGGGGGGGGGGCATGCCCACAAAACCTGCAACTTGCCTTCAACAGGAGAATAAAGGTGCAGCTTGTGGTGTGGGGGAGATGGTACATTGGGAAAATAACTAATACAGTATGTAACCAATTAAATGTCCTTCCTTCTCATACCACTGTACCAGTCCATTCACTACTTTCCCAATTTGGAAAAAAAAAGGAATCTACGGTAATATTAAATCTTCAACATCCAGTCTGTTTTGAATCCCAGAACAAGGTTCTGTCCAGATTGCCCATGTTGCTGTAACTGGATCAGCTTGAAAATAGGTTACAGTTGGAGGTGAGAAGCGAAATGATGTGCCATTCAGTGCACTCGTTCCATCTGAATGGGAACTGACCTTTGGAACACTTCTCCTGATTGTCTACAAATGATCAGGGAAGGTGAGTTTTTAAAAAAACATCTGATAGATTATGTCTGATATGACATATAATTTTGTTTACTTTTTTAAGGAATCTGTTTCTTTGTGTATATTGCTCATAGACAAAACTACCCAAAGCTGCAGTTTCAGTTGGCAATACACAAACATTTTTTAAAAAGATTTTCATTGCATCAGAGATAATATAGCAGACTAAAAAATTATTTCACTTTCTATGACTGTTCATAGATGATCAGGGGAAGTGTTCAGTTTCCACTATCCTGAATAGGCTCATCAGCTGTTTCATGACGCTGGAATTTTTTCCCCAAAGTAGAATTTATAGCTGTGGGACTCATGTTTAACCTGTTCCCAGTATCCACATGAAAGACATCAAGGGATTCAGCTTTTTCAGCGCACTCTCTTTTCATGTGTTCCATGAAAAGAGAGTGCCCTGAAAAAGTAGAATCCCTTGATGTAGTCTCAAAAGAATGCATTTAGGAGAGTGAGACTGTTCCAGTGTCCAACATCTGTTGACACCACAAAAATAGCACCCCCAAAAAAACTTTCCATCTGAATGACTTGCTGAAGTTAAATTTGCCTTACTACTATAATTCAAAAGGCACTTATTTGTATGTAATTTCCACTGCCTACTTTGATTTTAAATCATGCAGCAGTAAGATATGTGGCACCTGTGCCAGTGAAAACTAAGATTGCATCAAAGCAACCAAGATAGTAAAGTTTAATGACTTTTCTGCCCTTCTGTGAAGTCTAGAGAGCTTCATTTATGTTAATCTGTTGAATCTGTGAATAGGTCCATAGTCACACTCAATGATTATATGGGATATGATTTTGGTTTATACACTTCAGTCAACACAGACAGCTTTTTAGAATGCCTTGGCAGTCACATTCAGCATGGTGATTTTCTTTTGATGATCATGACATAATTTAGAAATGTTCTTTCATTTCTTCCTACTTTTACTGTAGCCTTGCTGTATTACAGGGATAATTTGAATTGCCAACAAATTATATTGCATTTTGCATTTCAAAAATGTAGAGCTGTATTTCTGACTTTTAACACAATCCATTTATCTCCTCATGGTGGTTCCAAATGTCATGTTTCTTCTTCAGAGATGACAGATAACATGTGGTAAATCAGCTGTATGGATATCATTACTAACATTTTGATGTTCCTTGGTTTGGTGACAGTTGCTTTGACAACATCTGTAGGACCTTGACATAAATTTTTCGATTCCAAGGAATACCTGGACAACATCTTCAAGGTTTCATCAAACCACACAAACACTAGGATAATTGTGATGTATAGTATCAGTGACTGTGACTGATAGAGGCTGGAATGAGAGCATGCTAGAGTGTGATATTTCTGTGTATACATAGAATTGCACTATTAGTAGAAACAAAGAAAAAATAAACAAAGCATGCATTTGATTCCTCAGAACAGAACAAAATCAATAACTTTATGAGGTTTTTAGATCTCAAACATGTAAACTAAGAAAAACTAAAGCTGAATCATTTATGATTTCTGGGCTTTGAGATGTAAAGAATATATTTAATCACATTTATTGGAAAAATTAATAGAGGAAAGTGGTTTTTTTTTTTGCTTGTTTTGCAACACTGTAAGAAAAACAAATACTGTATTATAATATATGTGAATGAGAGGAGTCAGAGCCTCATTTGGGCCTTCCGCAAAAACCCTTTCACTCCAAAATAATTTCAGACATGAAATTATTATTAATGTGTTCATTTTACATTCTCCTTTTAATTCTGCTGACCATGTAGACTTGCTCACAGGTAGTCAAGTGACAGGTGCAGCTAGCAGTATTTTGGTAGAACTTCAGCTAATGCATTAGTTGTGGCCTTTCCCAGGGAAAGATAACCATGTCTTTGTTAAATTTTTGTTCTTTCAAAATTGGGTATGTGTAACATGTTCTGTGAGGGGTATTTCTTAACACTTCTTCATTGGCTACAACCTCAGCCTTCCAATCCAAGAAATGCTTAGCACTCTGCAGCAAGTCTGTATCTTAAAACATCTTACAATAGTAGTGGTGAACCTATGGCAAGTGTGCCAGAGGTGGCACTCGCAGCCCTTTCTGTGGGCACTTGCACCATAACTCCAGCACAGAGCTCACTCTGCCCAGCAACCCAATAGGAGTGTTTCCTCCTTCCCTCCAGCACAGAGTTCACCACACCCCTCTGTTTTGGTGCTCAGTCTCTAAAAGGTTCGCCATCAGTGTCCTACAAGGAGAAAGAAGTACCGGTATTTGAGGTGTGGATTTCTTGCGGAATGCTAAGATGTTTTTGCACTGAGAGGCTGGCCAATGAAGAAAGGAAGATGATTTTTTTAAAGGTCAAGAAAGATCAAGAAATTTAAAATGCCAAATGCCAGAATATTTTGTACATACAATGAACTGATTTGATAGTTTAGTAATTTTGGAATTAGGAATTTGCTGGAGGCTCATTTTTCCACTGTGCCTCCTGGGAGAAGACCCAACTTGTGTAGCCTTGAGCAAGCTGCACTGTGCCTGAGCACCTCCAGAGAAAGGAATGGTAAACTACTTCTATGTATTCTCTACCTATTAAACCTTGGAAAGGGTCACCATAAGTCAGATCTGACTTGACAGAACACAATTATAATTGTAATGAGTAGCGAAAAGTACAGATGGTTACAGCAGATCATGCGCTTAAAACAAATGAGAAATGAAGTGCAGAAATTTCCTGCTTTAAAAAAAGTAAATAATTCATGTCCAGTTGAGTTGATCCATATCTGGAGGAAGCATATCATGTTATGTTAAATGGGCTTCGTTCCAGGTGTTCAGGTGTCCCCCCCCTTCCGTCTTTGGGAAAATCTTTCTGTAATGTGCTTTGCAACCAGCAAAAAGAAATGTATCATTGCAGATTGGAAGCATTTAGTTTATTTTCCATTGTTTAAAATATTATTTGTCAAAACTCTGTCTTTCACATCCTGCAGTTTCTAGACTGAATCTTTTAAGTGAATACTGTTTATTTAAGATGTTTTCAATGCTGTTGAACTCGCAACCCCCTGACCCTGCAAAGAGGCTCAGGGAGACACTTGAAAAGAACAGCTCCAGCTGAAAAGAACTTGTGTCAGAGAATGAGAAAGAAAACAAGCAGTTTTAATATGTGATTTCAGTTTAGCATTCTTATGATGACCAGCTAGAGCTCTAACCTGAGACATATTGACTTAATAAAGGAAGTCACAGCCTTTAATTTACAGAACCTGAGCCGAACTGTTTATGATAGAACCTTCTGGAGGTCATCAATTTGTATGTTATTATATGCTGGTGGTGCATCTGACACGAATAAAATAATCAATTAACTTTTGGAATTGCTGCAGGTTGGAGGCAGCTTGATGGTGCATAACAACTGTGGTTCAGTGGCAGATCACACACTTTTCTTGTAGAATGTCCTTGGGATAAAATGCAACATAGCCAAGCTAGAGCTGGGAAAGAATCCAGCCTGAGACATTGGACATTGATGGATTAGTTGAATTAATGGCCTAAGTAATAAGGCTAAACAGAGTGTGGCCCTACTTTCAGTCTGCCCTTTTGCCTGATGGAATGGGAGCTACCTAGTCACCTGTTAGCAAGAGAGATGAGCCTGCTGGCATGGTTGTTAGCAAGTCCCTTTGCTATAAGATGCAACCGTTAGTTGTAATGTTGCGCTAGTGTCTGAGTGGTCGTGTGACAAGACTGTTCTTCCTCACTACCATTACCACCAGCTAATCTTTCTCACATGATGTCAAGCGAAAGGAACTGCAGAATGAATTTGCCAAAAGGTGCCTTCATTTCGGCAGTTTCACATCTGGCCTAGACACGGAAGAAGAAGACGCTAAGCAAGGGCACACATGGAAACCCTCACATGGTTCCTCAACTAACCTTATTAGATCCTTAATATTTGTTTCTATAAATTTATTCTAAGTGAACCCTTAGGTTGACTTGTGGGGATGCATGGTTTTGCTTTTAAAAATCGCAGAATATAGAAGGTTTTCACACCATCCATTTTGTATACCTTCCTCTAAATCCCTGGTGGTGAACCTATGCCACACGTGCCAGAAGTGGCACTTAGAGGCCTTTCTTCTGGAATGTGCACCATCAAGGGTAACTGCCCGACTGGCATCACTTCCCCACCACCCCTCTCCCTCTGCCCCTGCCCCTCTTATTAGAGAGCATGTGGGGTGGGTGCTCCCATGAGGATTGGGGAGTACCGGGGTGTGTGTGCAGGTGCCCATGTGGTGTCTCTTGTGTGCCTCAAGTGGTGCACATGCACATGAACCCACATGACTTTGCCAGAGGTGTACTGGTGACATCACATGGGTGTATGGACACTTGTGGTGCCTGCCTGTGTGCCTCCTCCTCCTCCTCCTTGGGCATTTGGTCTCTAAAAGGTTTGCCATCACTGCTCTAGATTCAGTTTCTGAGAAACCAAATGGAGTAGGGACATCTGAAATTAACTAGAAGGCACTTATTTTTAGTTCCAGGGTTAATTTTAACAGCCCTGAGTAAAACCCATATTTTGATGACGGATCACGATGTTGCAAAGTGATATGCGTTTTCTGTACCAGTTCTTTTGCCTTCCTAAAACAGCAGTCAGCAGCTTTAGCTAAGCGTAGCAGTAGCCAAGATATTTCAAAGTGTCCTTTCTCTGACCTATTCAGCTTTTCACCTTTTTACCTAGAATTAGAGTAAAGAAAGAGAACTTTTACAAGTTTCTTATAGGATACGTAGACTCCAGTCTCTGTGATCTACTAGGCAAAGCCATGTGAACAGATTGGCCAGTTCATAACTGACTTTCCATCACAATTTGTTACTTAAAGTTTACACTTTTCTTTATCTTAGGCAAAATAATATTTCTTATTAAGAGAACCCCCACTCACCTCTCTGATTGGCCTGTGACAAAGTTCTGGCACTATTACTCTTATTGGTCTTTGATTCTATTTTCACCATTGGTATAACATATTTTTAAATCACAATGAAATTTTGGCTATTGCAGCTATTCTTTAGGCCAGGGGTTCTGAACCTTTTCAAATTGGGGGTTGGGTCCCGGTCCCTCAAACAATTGAGAATGCTCCCCACTGTTTACGGCTGCCATAAATGAGTCAGTGGTTGATTCCGCCAACAGCAGCTGGAGCAAGGGCGCAGGCTGGATTATTTTATTTGATGCCATGGGCCCATGGGCCTTAGGTTGAAAACCTCTGATTTAGGCATTTGCTTATTTCCTTTAACAAAACCAAACCTGCCTCAGATCTGATGCAGAAACCTAGTTACAACCTAATTGGTTTCAAGCTCCCTGGAGGCCCTAGCAACATGATTGTGGAGTTTCCAGGTACCTTGGTGAATAGCTAAAATCATGCAGTTTCAGCAGGAAAAAAAATAATGGAGCCCACAAGTCCAGAGGGAGAAGTGCATATAGGAAACATGTGAAGCTGAGTCCAGACAGCAAGCAACAAAACTGAAATGAATTATGATGAGAGTGTTGGTACAGACAGAATCTTAACACATTGGTTCCAACAGTTCATTGCCTGTGGAGCCATTTATTAAGTTATCCAGTTCCAAAATATGCCTCGAGTGTAATTATACTCCCATTATTGTAGTACTGTTTTGCAACTGATTCCCTCTTGGCTCAGCTTAAGACCCATGGCACTGATCTTAGCATATGGTTTAATCTTTTAACAGTGAATAGGATTGGTCTTCAAAGTGCGGGTTGAACAAGATGGTCTCTTTTTAAACCTTCCAGAAAAAGGGAAACATCATGTTACAGACTGAAGCAAATCCTCCAAGCTGATGATTTCAGTCAACCTCAGAATTAATTCACCAATAGAGTATTTTTTTAAAAAAAAATATTATGGGACCTGAATCACTCTGAAGCACTTGAATCTGTGTAAATAAGGGCCCTTCCACACATGACATTAATTTGCCTTTGAGTTCCTCTTGGTCTATTTTTATGTCTCTCACAGAGCAAACCCAGAAAAGAAAGCAGAAGGATCACTGCATTTATCAGCCCCTTTCATTTTGTGTTTGCATTACAACCCAAGAAAACTCAATATGTTATTTTTAGCATCAACCATGAAAAGCAGTAAAAGTTTGGCTAAACCTTGACATGTTAAAATAAATGAAACATTTTGATTTCCCATTTCTTCCTTCTGTCACTTTTTGCCAAGGGAGGCTAGGTTGGCTCCCCCACACTGTTCTCATATTGTGCACACAGCTTTCAGGGATATAAGCCAGTCAACTTTTGGGGTCCCCCCCCCCATCATTTTAATTAGAAATATACCAAAAACAATATGAAACTATTGAATTTGAGATTCTTCCCTTTAGGATTGACATTGATCTCTCTAACACATGGAGCAACACACACAAAAGGTGGTTTCTCCACAGCGAATGTAGCTGTACTTTATAGTGTGCATAACAAGAGTATGTATGTAACATTTACACATTATATTTTAGAGATTTGCCTTAAAAAGTAAGACACAGAGATCAAAACCTGTTGCATAGCAAAGCTTTCATTACTCAGAATTGTGTGAACAATTGTGAAAGTGGTCTAAGGCAGAAGTCACATCCAAAGAGCAGTTCCGAAGGCACAAGTATTTGTCTAATGCATCAAACAATCAATTGCACAATCAGGCGCACAATGTGGAGTGCCTAAGTAAAACTCTTTGAAAACTTCTGCAGGCATAACTTCTCCCAGTGCAATAGGATTTCAGGCGGAGGATTGTTTTATTTTGTTGAGTGGAGAGTGGTAGACATGAGATATATTCAGTTGTTGTTTAATTTTGATTGCTAATTTACAAGAATGTTAAAAACGGCTAAGGAGGTTATTTTCAAAGAACACAGAATACTTTTCTCTCAAGCTAATAGTCACTTGCCTCCACATTCCCTTGATATGGAACCATTTCTTCAACACAGACAAAAGCTTTCAGATTTCAGTAACAAGGGCATATGTGCAAGACCTACTAAATGTGTGCTTAAGCACTGGATGCCAGTTAGGTTTCCATTAATTTAAACCAAGGAATTGGGTAATGAGCAGCTTCTCTCTCCTTCCTCCTCCCCTCTGCTTTCTGTTTACTTAGCCTTTGCCAGATTGGATTACTAAATGCACAATTTAATAGAATGTTAAGATTCGAAGGGGTCCTTGTGTTTGCTGCCCAGAAATTATGTTTGATAAACTGTTTGCTCTGTACATTTTAAGGATACTTCAGCTCTTACTACACAAAAGCCATATGGATAATTTTATGTATACAATATTATATATATAAATGATTTGATTGTTCCCCACAGACTCCCCACCCCCATGTATATAACAGGGTGAACATTAAATTTAGTTCAATAAATTCTCTGTGCAAAAATAGTTTGCCACATACTCACATATTGACCTGTGAACTGCAAAAATGCCTACAGTTACTTGTTTTTTTCTCTCTATCTCTGCTTTGGATTTTCATTTTCCCTTTTCAGCTGATCTGCACTGAAAAGGTGATATGCCTTTTCTTCTTTCACCAGATTTCAAATTTGGCACATTTACTTAATTGCATTAAGTCCTCTTAAAATATATTTTCACCCACCCATTAATTCGCTTTCACATGGCTCTTTAATGTTTAAACCCCTTCATCTGTGATTTTTTAAATGTAAATTTGTCTATTTTGACTCTATTAATAACGTTAGAAACTTCAGAGAAAATTGCTTTGAAGTCTTCACTTAACCAGTTCTCACCAAAATAGTTCATCTTCCTTCATCTGTGATTGTAACATGAATCAGGCAGGGACATTATAATTCTTAGGGTTTTTATTAGAGAGGCTGCTTTTCAAAGCTAAAATAGCCAATTTGAACAAGATACTCTATGAGATTAAATTGCTAAGCAAGTCTCTTGAAAAGTCTGTGATATAATAATCAGAAAGGGAGTTTTCTGTGTGACTGCCACACGAAATAATTTAAGTCTGTTACCTGCTTCCCATGATAACCATAAAGGTTTTTGTTGTTCAGTCGCACAGTCAAGTCTGACCAGTGGTGGGCAGCAAAAATTTTTGCTACCACACTGTAGGCGGAGCCTACATCATGGGTGGAGCCTGTGTCATGGGCGATCTAGTCATGTCTGCCATATGGCCATGTATACATTGGCAAACACAGACAGCACTGGCTCTTTGGCTGTAAATGGAGATGAGCACTGCACCCTAGAGTTGGATATGACTGGCTTTTGAGCAAGGCAGACCTTGAACCACTTGCAGGGACAAAACCTGATGTCAAATTTGAATACCAATCAGGGATCTTCTGTTATTAGGTAAAGGTTGCCCTTGTTCGAAAGCCAGTCGTTATCAACTCTAGGGTTCAGTGCTCATCTCTGTTTATAGCCAGTGGACTTGATCCACAAAAGCTCACATTAAAATACAGCAGTTAGTCTTTAAGATGCCACAACGTTTTTGTCTTTTTATTTTGTTTACTCTCTGATATGCTTGCACAGAATACAAATTTTTAAATGGTAGCTGGCAGGGAGGCGGGCATGGCCACCGAATTTCTCTATCCCCCTGCCCGAAGGCCACCCAATTTTGACACACACACACACACACACACACACACACACACACACACACACACACACACACACACACACACACACACACACACACAGGGTGTGTGTGGACCTGTTACTGCCCACCACTGAGTCTGAACCTTTGTGGCACCATGGAACACAGCACACCAGACTCCTCTGTCACCTGCCATCCTCTGTAGTCTGCCCAGATTTACATCCACTGCTTCAACAATGCCATCTAGTCATCTCATCCTCTGCCGCCCTCTTCTCCTTTTGCCTTCGATCTTCCCCAGCATCAAGGCCTTCTCCAGTGAGTCCTCTCTTCTCATTTGGTGGCCAAAGTACTTGAGCTTCACCTTCAGTATTTGTCTTTCCAAGGAGCAGTCAGGGTTGATTTCCTTTAGGATTTTATTTACCATAAGCATTAGCTTCACGTATTTAGTAGAATAATTTTGTTTTGCTTTCATGAGAGTATGAGACTCATTATTTAGTTTGAAATGTTGGCCACCTGGAAGCTTTTCTAGACCACAGCTTGAGCCTGAAATCAATCAACTTCCCTGTTTGCTGTTTGCCAGCAAATCATGTTTTATTTAATAATGTATTTATTTATTTATTTTATTACATTTATACCCCGCTCTCATCCAAAGACTCAGGGCGGCTTACAAAATTAAAAACACAGTTAAAAATATATTGATTACATTAAAAAATTTAAAAGGGTTAAAAGGTTAATTATTTCTAGTATCTGCTGAGAGATCTCTATCCTGAATTCACCTAGTCTTTTTTTCATAGTACTGTACTGTAATTTGAATGACAGCAGAGATGCCACAGGGTTCTATCTTAGCTCTGTTTCATTCATCATGGTCTAAATGTGGCAGGCTCATGGATTTTTATAAAAATATAAAGTCTTCTATTAATTCCTCGCAGTTTCTCTTTCCACTGCATTGACCTTTTCATTGGGTTTGCCTTTCTGTCATAACCCCAAAAGGTCTGTATTTGACAGTCATTGCTGAATTATACATCATCAGGATGTATGTGAAAGTAAGGATCTTTTTCTCCTGATATAGAATAACTTGCTTTGCCATTCCTTCATTGCATTTCAAGTGCCTTTCTGCTGCTTCATCATCCCATCTGGAGGGTTTCTTTTAGAATGTTTCCTATCCTGCTTTGGAATTAATCATCCTGAATAGTTTAACATCATGTACAACCAAGACTCATGAAAGGACAAACTGGGTATTGGTGCTGTCCTGTGTCATGTTTGTGGACTGCAGGTCCCAGAATTCTCCAAAGGAATTGCAACCCACAAACCCAAATCAGCACACTTATACGTTTCCCCCCTCCAGAGAAGGTATTCAGGGGACTTCACCTGTACCAGCAGCTTCCTACTATAAAAAAAGAAAAAGGAAGAGAAAGAAGCTTGCCGGAAGTTGTAATTTCTTTCTGATTTTAACACACATTTTGTGCATTGCCACCAAATATGCACATTTCTGTATATATTGTACTAACACACACATTTATTTGTGTGCATTGTTTTATGTGCATTTTATTACTCCAAAAAGATTCATAAAACTTGCAAATGTGCAAGTTCTCAGTTATTCTACTCTTACCCACCATTTCCCCTTTCCTACCCATAGAATAACTGAGTTGGAAGTCTCCTATGAGTCCATCAAGTCTGACCTTGTGCTCAATGCAGGAATCAAAAAAAAAGCAGATATGACAGATGCTTGTCCAATTTTCTCTTGAATGCCTCCAGTGTTGGAGCGCTCACCACCTCCCAAGGTCATTGGTTCCATTGTTGGAACCTGATATTTTACCTATATTTGGCTTCCTGCAGTTTCAGCCTATAATTAAGAGCCCTACACACTGAGATGATCAAGAACCGTACCTACCCCTTCTCATTATGACTATCTTTCAAGTATTTCAAGAGTGCAAATATTATCTCCTTAGATTTCTTCTCCCAAGGCTAAGCATGCCTAGTTCTTTCAGTCTTCCCTCATAGGCTGTGGTTTCCAGTCCCCTGACTATTCTTGTTTCCCTCATCTGAACCTGTTTCAGTTTGTTGTCATCCTTCTTGTAAGACACTCTGTATATTGTCCAATGTATTTGACATTCTTTTCTATACCTTTTTTATGGAAAGGAAACATGAAATGGTGGGTAAGGGTAGAAAATAATGTTTAATTATTTGCCTACTTGAGGGTGTCAAAATGGTGATTCTTATAGAGCAGGGTTCCTTAAACTTGGCTGTCCATGTGTTCTTGGACTTCAATTTCCAGAAGCCCAAGTCACCACACCTGCAGGTCAGGGCTTCTGGGAACTGAAGTCCAAGAACATCTGGAGAGCCAAATTTGAGGAACCCTGTTGTAGAATATTTATAAATGGCAGCAGTTAGCCACTGTTGATTCCAGGAGCCTCCTAGTCTTGCTTCTGTTTGCTAGCAAGCAAGTAGGAAAGAGATCGGAGTCTTCTTCATTTGTTGTCAAGAGAGAGGGTCCACCCAAAGCATCCTGCACAACAAACAGCCCTGCAAAACCTGAGTTGGCAGTATTCCTACTGTCCACTTCCTCCATTTCCAGACCCCGAATCACTTGTCTCTTGAAGAGATTTCAAAGGTGGCTCTATACGGACAAACTCACATTTTAAATCCCAACAGGTAGAGATAAAGAAATGAAGGACAAGTTTTCCATGCCGGAAGTCCCATTTTCATGACTAGGCATCTTCAGAAAGAGTTGGGAAATCTCATGTTACAGTAGGATGTTCAGGATCCTCCACTCCTAATTGTTTTTATATTGTTAATTGTTCTTTGATTCCTAAATTTACTGTCCAGAAGTTCTTTTTTACTTAACCCCAATAGTCTTTTAAATGAATTGAATATCCTAGTTTGTAAGATCTTGTTGCCCTTAACCATTCTCATGAACTTTTTAATGATTTCTGAATAAGCAAAGTGTTGTTTATTTTAAAAAAGCCACATCAACATAAAAATATGAAAATTGCCCATTTATTCCTGCTTCTTGCTTCCTCTTCCTAATCTATAATTGGTCCGTAGGAGAACACTTCTTATTACTGTAGCACAGAAAAACCTGCTACTAGGTTTACTTAAAAGCCCAAGATACCAACTTTGTGAGTCAGGTTTTTTTGGTATTTCTTAAGTGTCAGATCATTGTGGGTTTTTACACAGTCTGTTAATAGCATAGCAAATAAGCTTTCGTTTGAATCTCAAATTAGAGGGGAATGTCCCTTTAATATCTAGTGTAATGTTTACCATCTCCCTTGAATAAGAAACTGACACTGAAGCAAATTGCCTGCTTTGTTGTTTTTTTCTACACATCCATTTTGCAGGTATTTATCCTGGTACCATTTCTGAGAGTAGATTGTGAAATCCTTCTTAATAACATAAGCATAGGTCAGATACCTGTGACACTGACAAATAACACTGAAAGCTTGCTCAGATGCATTAGGCACACCCCTCCATTAGCACACATTCCTTCTCTTAAAACCATATTATTGGACCACAAAAGCCAAGTACTTAACTCATGCAAAGCAGTAGGCTTTAGTTAAGTTGATTTTGTATATTCATTCTCTGTGTGTGGGTGTCATCAGTCTGGTTGCAGGTAATCATTACCTTCTCAGCAGTGGTGGGCAGCCAAAAATTTTACTACCACACTGTGGGCGGAGCTGATGTCATGGGCGGCACCAACATCATGCCATCATGATGTTGTGGGTGGAGCCAAAGTCATGACATTGTGGGCAGAGCCAATGATGTGGGTGGAGCCAAAGTAAAAAAATAAAATAAAAATACAGTACACATAAAAATAAAAATAAAAACCACATAAAAATACAAATTAAATAGACATTAAATAGAAATAACAAACACATAAAATACAAAATAATTAAACATTAAATAGAAATAACAAACAAAAAAATACAAATTAAAATAGACATTAAATACACATAAAAGCACACTACATAACACACCCACCCACCTCAACCCATCCCCAACCCACCCTCACCATTGCTGCAGGAGCTGCACTGGTTGCTAGTGTGCCTCCAGGTGCAACTCAAGGTGCTGGTAATTGCCTTTAAAGTCCTACATGGTATTGGGCCAGGATACTTAAGAGACCGCCCCAAGAACATCTGTCTGTCCCACTAGAGTGGACCAGAGAGGCTCTCTGGTTGTGCCATCAGCTAGAGAGGTGCATCTCTCTAGCACTAGAAAGAGGGCCTTCTCTGTGTCCACCCCCAGCCCTATGGAACCTACTGCCAACTGAGCTGTGCCTCCAGACAGAGCTGCTGCCCTTTCAGAAAGGTGTAAAAACATGGCTGACAGGACAGGTCTGGGGCACTGGCAGTGCTGTCTAGGTTTAGAAGAACCATTATTTAAAGACTCCTGTAGAGATATTTTTAATTAATGCATCTAGTTGGAAGTTGTTTGCTAAAAGACATAGTCTCACCTGTATGGCAATGAAGGGATAAGGCACTGATGAGGCATTGTGTAGGTAGTACTGACCAAAACACCTGCAAACTTCATCATTGTCTCCTGTAGGCAACTGGGTTTGGAGGAATGGAATTGTCATTACTACTCACTTACCTTGCAACAGCAGCTGGTAGTTACTGTAAACCAGGAGTTCTCAACCTTTTAAAGTGTGTGTGTGTGTGTGTGGGTCACTCTCCCTTAGATAGCTTTGGGGGCTGGAGGGCAAGTTGCCCTTCCTGCACCACATGTCACTTCCTGGTGTGGTGGAGGCAGTGAAGGGGCACATGAAATCCCTGTTGTAAACAAACTTCCTTACTAGCCTTAGCAGAATGGGCTTAAAGATCACATGCAGAAACCTGCCCTTCTATAAACCACCCATGGCAGGAAACACATCTGCTCACTAACCATAATTTAATTTACAACTCAGTAGTACTAGATCTTCTTACCTATTTATAGCCTTGATTTTAAATTGAAAGATAAATCGTGCTTCATTCAGTGTAACCTGGGTGTGTTCTTATATACCTGAGCCTCACTAAACCTTTTAACCATGGTTTTGAAGAAGTCAGAAGCTGAATGATAACTGCATTCCCACCCTCATATTAGTCTAGGGTAGTGGGTTCTACCTTTGGGGCTCCTGGTTTAAGAATCATTAAACCAGGAGGTGTGAATTAGGCCAGTGACCTTAAAATTGCTGAGTGAATTGAATTCTCCAGTATTATTAATACAGTTCTCATGTCAAAGTACATGTTTGTATCAACACTGAGGGATCTTCTATTAGTAGTGGTTAATCTCAAATGAGCCATCTGATAAGTGTGTGGTGAGCAAATGATGAATGTTTATGAAACTGTGCTTCCAAACACATTTAAAACAGTTTTGTTGGCATGTATTAAAGGTAGTGGAGGGATTTTAAATCTGGCCGTCTTTTCTAACCAGTGGATAGTTTTGAGGTGCGAGTTTCCCTTTCATCTGCAATGCTTTTTTGAGCAGCTACTTTCTCTTCTGCTGTTTCTGGAATTGGTCAGTGTTCTGCTTACAACCAATCTGCCATTGAAGCTGTCAACTGGTGTTTCTGCTGAATACATCAGCAGGAGTTTTATGATCTAGCTCCCTTGTGAATAGAAAAAAACCCTTACAACATTTGAATGCATTATATGACTTAGAAGAACAGAACATTGGCCATACAAGAGATGGCTTCCTGGATACATGTCTGCAGAAGAGTACTTTATGTGACATAGCTTGTCATAGTTGTCTTCAAACTCTAGTGGTGTAAATCTTTGTAAAAAAATACTCTAATACAGTGATGGCTAACCTTGGCACAAAAGCCTTGGGAACTGTATGAAATTCACAGTTTGCTTTGCTTGAAAGCATAATTAATAAGCTTGCAGTCATGCTGATGCTTGTAAATTGCACAGATTTCTAAGACTGACATGATGCTTAGATCCTATAAAAAGATATAAAATAACTATACTGTACTCAAGGTATCTATTGCATTGCCACCCCTCTACAATTATTGAGATCAGTATTTCTAGATGCCTCTTTTGCATCCAGGTTAAACTGCAAATAATGAGATTTTGGGGGACTTACAAACCATTTCAGGCATTTAGTGCTGAACTTGGCCCAAATCCCTGTTTATAACTTTCCAAATAGATGCACCCACTGAGTGCTTAAGTACTGTACTTAAATCTTTTTTGCAAGAAGTGCCAGCTAAATTCCAAATGTGCTCATCAAGATTGTAGATCTAGCAGTCCATATGACTGGATTCACCAGAACTCCTTGTTATGTGATCATTGCTCTTAACATCTGGCTAAAGCTCTTTCTGATGGGAAGGAGAAAACATAATTATGGATAAAGTAGAGAGAAGGGAGTCCTCCACACCCCTGTGGGTGACAAAATCATACAGTTAAGCAGAATTAATTTGGAAACAGGAGAACCAAATAATTCTCTGCATTAGTTGGAAGACAGATAATTACTTTTGCAACCCGCAGTGATCTCACCTCTATCTTTATTTTTAACCACCAGCTTCAAAACAAAAATAAAAATATATTCCTACTTTAAAGAAAGCCAAATGCCATTTTGCTGAGGTATCTTTGAGATATACAGTAATGGGAAAGGCATTGCATTTTTATTGCTTGCTAATTACATTGCCCTGCTTCTCAAATGAAAGCCATCCACACATGCAAAACAAGTTGATATCACTGTTAATGATACCATGTGTATAGTGACAAGATGCCTTAAACCTACACTAGTTGAGAAAATATACCTTCTTGTTGGCTCCACCTAAGATCAGGAGAGAAATAGCAGCAAATGCTAAGAGAAATAAGCAGGAGAAGGACCCTCCATATCCTCTCAATGGATATGAGCCTCAAGCCCACTGGCTCCAATCCAGGAAGAGCTTTATGGTAATTAAAAGGGAATATAGATGAGGAACTCAACCTCTCCTACATCACTTGGAAGATCCTGAACAGACTGAAGGTTAGAGTCCCTAAATGCAAGACCAACATGCTGAAGTGGGGGGCTGTTGGAAGACAACAACACACAGCATGAATGCAAAGAGATACAGAATCCAGCTCATTTACTGGTCTGCCAATTGCTGCCAGAAACATGCATTGATGAGGACTTAACTTTGGCCAACGACAAAGTGAAGACAGTTGCTTCATTTTAGCAGTCCAGGGTTTGATCAGGATATGAAAGAGAAAGAGAGAGGTCGCCCCACTTCTCGAATGTAAACCTGAATTTGGTGAAGAGCCTTCGGTTTATCAGTGAATATCAGAGTAATGCCATCAGAAGTCCAGACTCCATTATGATCCCAGAAGCCTAGTAGGGAAGTAGGGAAGAGCCACCAAAGGAAGAATGGTCACAGCTAAGACTAGGATTCATCCACCTTCTTTGAGGTAGCAGCAGCAATAGTTGAGGGTCACAATGATGAGGCAACAATGTAACACTCTTAACATTTTTTTAGTACTGTGCAGTAGGTGGCATTGGTAAAGCCCTGCTGAACATTCCTTACTGTGAAAACCTTGAGATGAGACAATCCAAAAAGAAACAAGAGACAGAAGTTGAAACAAGTTAAAAAGCACTAGATCAACTACTGGGCAAGAACTATGACTTACTTTGTTGCTAATGATGCAGCTGGATTGAAGCCAAAAGGACATCTAATGGTTGACATGCACAAATGTAAAGTAAAATCTGGTGCTGCACAACAATACAATGAGAACATGACCTGTGAGAAGTAGAAATCAGCAAAAACTAGAAACTAATGCAGGAGTGTCCAAACTTTTTGGGCTGTGGGCCAGTAATGTGGTTCAGCAGGTCAGTCATGTGGTTCAGCAGGCCAGTCATGTGGTTTGGTGGGCTGGTCATGTGGTTCCTCCCACCAGAAGCGGAAGTAAAACACACCTTGTAATCTGTGTTTTGCAACAGGATGGGATAGATTTTAGGCTGCCAGTGGGCCAGATCCAGCCCTCAATGCCAATTCATTCACCACCTTTGTTGCTTCCAGAGGCAGAAGTAAAACATGCCCGTATGTTCCTTTCCTCTTCCAGGAGCGACAAGGGCACCGTAGGCCGGATGAATTGGTGTCAGGGGCCAAATCAAGCCCATGGGCTATAGCTTGGGCACTCCTGCTGTAAAGCAAGAAATGGAATGTATAAACATTGCATTGTTTGATGTCAGTGAACTAAAGTGTACTGGGAAGGGATATAGAGTTAGAATGAGCATTTGAGGCCATCGAGTCCAACTCCTTGCTCAATGTAGGAATCTGAACCAAAGTAGATCTGACAAGTGATTGTCCAATTCCCCCTTGAATGCTTCCAGTGTTGGAGGGCTGACCACCTCTTGAGGCAGTTGGTTCCACTGTCATACTGCTCTGACTGTTAAGAGGTTTTCCCTGACATTTAGTCTATACTATATTTGGCTTCCTGTAATTTGAGCCCATTATTTGCATCCTGCACTCTGGGATATTAGAACAGTTTCTTCCCTTCTTCTTTATGATTACTTTTCAGGTATTTAAAGAGTGCTATCACATCCCCTCTCAGTCTCCTTTTCTCAAGGCTAAACTTTCTCAGTTTCTTGAGTCTTTTCTCATATCGCTTTGTTTCCATTCCTCTGATCTTTACCTACTCTAGTTTGTTTGCATCTTTCTTAAAGTGTGGTGCTCAGAATTGGACACAGTATTCTAGATCTGATCTAGTTAGAGCTGAAAACAGAGGGACTAGTACCTCAGTGGTTTTGGAGACTATACTTCTGTTAATGCAGCCTAAAACAGTGTTGGCCTTTTTTGCAGCCACATCACACTGTTGACTCATACTTAGTCTGTGATCTACAATTCCAAAATCCTTCTCACTTGTATTATTACTGAGCCAAGCATTCCCCATATTGTAACTGTCCCTGGTTTTTTTTGTTCCATAGGTGTAAAACTTTGCACTTATCCCTGTTAAATTCCATTCTATTGGTTTTAGCCCAGTCTTCAGGCCTATAAAGATATTTTTGAATTCTGCTCCTGTCTTCCAAGATATTAGCTAATGCATCCTGTTTTGTATTCCTCTGCAAATTTGATAACTATTCTTTGCACTCCCTCATAAAGGCCAATGTATACATTTCAATAGTAGCAACAGTTCTAGACTAGAGAATGCAAGATAATGAAAAAGACAACAGGACATTTGACCATATCTAAATGTCATGTCCTGAAGTCCTATGCTGGTGACCATTGTGGCTGCGTTACCTAAGCTGTTTATAATGGAGGAACAGATACAACTTTGTGGCTCAGGCTCAGACATTTGGCTGCAGAAAACAGAGATGAATCAGAAAGCTGCAATTTGATATATTTTCTGTGTCAGTTATTTATAGGAACCCAGGATTTGGCTGCTAAGGTAAACCTAAAAATAGGTTAAAATGAATTTCTGACTTCAACCACTGGTCTACGATTTCAATAGCGGCATGGATTTGATGATTACTTAGTAACTGAATTCTGCCTGGGAAAAGCTATTTCATTTAACACCATCTGCTATCTTAGAGGTCTGGTTTCTGAAAGCTACTTATGCTCTAGCATTGCCTGTGTGGTAGAGGTGATACAGACAGCTTATTCTGCTGCTGAACAGTGAAATGCAGGGCATGGCCATTCCTTAGTTCCTGTGAGAATTAGAGGACCTGACCTGATTGACAAAACAGTATACTTTGTGAATTGCTCATTCATAGGGCTACCATAATTCAGGGGTGACTTGATCTAATTACTAATTCAGGAGTGACATGCTGTAATTACTCTTGTAATTACTAATCAGTTGTTTATGAGTGTGTACAATCTGCACTAGTTGACTGTTTGCTGTGATGTACAACCTAAGCCTTTGGAAGACAGGTTCATGGCTACCATGGACAGTCAATTTCCTTTTTGATGGTGCCCTCTCTCTTTATAGGACTCCTTCTTGAGATGAAATTCACAAGGTAGTGACATTACTGGTCTTTAGAGGTTTTTAACCCAACCTCTAAAGACCAGTAATGTCACTACCTTGTGAATTTAGTGATACTGTGAATTTAGTGATACTGCTGAACAGTAACTGGTTCACTAGTAGTCTCTTAGGTATGTAACTCTTGAATATAATGTGGGACCTGACTTTGATGCAACCAGTGTGTCTATTTCTATAGTACAAACTGAGATAGAGTATGCATTGAATTATTCATGCATAGTTGGCATGACTGAAGCAATTCTGTCTCCTCCTTTACAAAGATTGTGCCAAGTTTTGCTATTGTTGTTAACGTGCCTTCAAGTTGCCTCTGACTTGTGGTGACTCTATGAATGAGCAGACTACAAAATGTTGTGTCCTCAACAGTCTTGCAAACTCATGGCTATGGCTTCCTTTAGGGCAGGGATTCGCAACCTATGGCCTGTAGGCCTAATCCAGCCCATGGTGCCATTGAATCTGGCCTGTGGTGAGGAACCTGGCAGTGCCACCAGAAGCAGTGGAAGTACCAGAAGCACTATGCCACAAAAAGGTTGGCCAACCCTGCCATAGAATCTTGTCTTTTTATTATATATCCCAGTGATGGCGAACCTTGGCACTCCAGGGGTTCATGTACATCAATTACCAGAAGCCCAAGTCAGCACCCCTGCTGATCAGGTCTTCTGGGAATGGAAGTTCAAGAACACCTGGAGTGCCAATTATTTGCCATCACTGTTGTATCCTATTCTTTTTTTATTTCTGGTTCTTTGGTTTTCTTATAGCTCCCACAAATTATGTCTGGTCTCATCCTGCAACTGAACTCACAACAAGGATTGGCCATGGTGACTGTGAGGTTCTAGGAATTGCAGTTAAGAAAAGGCAATGCTTCCCATCTCTGTATGAAGGGCTACATTGCCTATTGCTGACTTCTGCTTGGTATTCTTTTCTAAAGGACTGTTATAACATTATTTATGATTTTGCCAATTTGTTCCATTCAGTGAGCTGTTTATCATCTTCTTCTCTCACTTGCGCCTCAGGAAAAATAGTTCACCAGGGAACAGGTTCTCAGAGCTGTAGATCTCCCAACAAGAGAACTAACCTCACAACTGGGAAGAGTGAAAAAATATTATCTGAGGAAGGCTTATTTTTCTTGCAGCAGTTTTAGGAGAGATTATTAGAGGTGTGTTTCCTACTTTGGGACTAGTGACATGTGGCCAAGCTACCTGAAAAACTGGCTGATGTTTGAGATCTTCAGGGGAAATCCTTCCCTTGGTATCACATTCCTTAGAATTTTTTGAAGTGGTAGCTGTGTTAGTCTGTGCAAGCATATCAGAGAGTAAACAAAAAACAAAAATGACAAAAAAGTGGCACCTTAAAGACTAACTCCTGTATTTTAATGTTAGTTTTTGTGGATCAAGCCCACTTCGTCAGACATAAGATTGTTTTCATGGTATCCATTTATACATATCAGGTACAGAGGCACACAATGGTTGGTTGGCTTAACAGATAGGTCTGCAAATCAATGTGCTGTTTTATAACCAGTAATAACATGCGATCAGTGTGGCTGTTTACAACAGTAATAACAGAAGATCCTTGATTTTGGTTAGTTTAATTATTGTGAAGTTTGGTTCTGTTAAACTGCAGAGGTTCCTAAAGCCATCCCTTTTGGCCTGTTATTGCCTCCACTGTACCCAGAAGTGGAAGTGGGCATGTTTACAGTGGAACCCCGACATACTAACGGTTTGACTTACAAAAAATTCAACAGACAAATAGAAATCTTGGCTTTAAAAAAATCTACTACATATTTTTAATAGGAAACATTTGACATACAAAAAAATGGTGACATCTAATGGCCTCTTCTGGTAATCCAATGTGTTTTTGACATACAATTTTTTTGACATACAAATAACCTTGTGGAACGGAAAAAAATTCGTATGTAGAGGTTTTACTGAATATTTGTACAGTACAGTATATACGAGATGATTTCTTCAGTGAATGCTCAGAGGCTTTAACCAAGAAAGGCTAAGCTGGCTCTCCATCTGTTATCTTTCCATTGCCCAGGAAAATGTTTTGGTCAAACAAAAACTTAGCATTTAAGGATACATGCCTAGCTAGGCAAAATGGCGAATGCTGGCTTAGCTGACACTAAGGCAGTGGAAGCTATGCTAAATCTAAACTTCTCCCAACATACCGTAGTCATCTTGGAATTTATTTAGGACTATGCCAATGTGGTGGCTTAGTGGTTAAGATGCTGAATTTGATGACTGGAAGGTCAGCAGTTTGATACCCGAGTGCTGGATGATGGAGTGAGTTCCCATCTCTGTTCCAGCTCCTGCCAACCTAGCAGTTCGAAAGCAAGAAATTGCAGGTAGATAAATAGGGACCACTTGGGTGGGAAGGTAAACAGTGTTCCATGCACTCTGCTATATGTCCATGGAAACGTCTGCAAACATGGATAGTGCTGGCTCTTTGGCTATAAACAGAGTTGAGCACTGAACCCTAAAGACAGATACGACTGGCTTTCGAGCAAGGGCAACCTTTACTTTTACTAATTCTAGTCTAGTTTTGTTCCAGGATCACTGGAGCTCTGACATTTTGGATGCTGTCATTTCTTTTTATGTGTTTTAAATTACATTTTAATATATATTTATTTTTTTACTACTACAGATATATATATTTACTTGGATTTAACTAACTTAGGTGCTTATACTTTGGCAGAAAAGATAGAATATGAATCTCATACACTGTATAAATGAAACATTAAAATTTTCAAATGAGATCTCTGCCCCACCTCACCCCCCGCCTTCGTGCCACCTGGTCCTCTCCGAAGCCTTTTAGCAATCTGTTTGTTATGAATAAAAATAGCTCACCTGGGGGGAAACTTTTAAATTTCACTTCTTCCAATGGAAGTAGTGACAGTATACTAGAAAAATGGGATGCAAATAATAAAGAAGTCATGGTGTTTCCTTTTGAACATGTTTATGGTCTTGCGATCACTGTTGCTACTGTCAGTATAAAGCATATTATTACTATTATTCTTTCCTATGACCAGATACTTGTGACTTGATATGGTAAAACCTCTGAAAGTTGACCATGCAAGGGAATGAAGGGAAGTGGTCGACATACAGAACATACTGTACTGATATGTACATGTGCCTCATCTTATTGTACAGTTTTAATTAGAGAATGTCTTACAGAAACACACATAGTGAAAACACAGGAAAATCATTTATACAGTAGTGCATCATACAAAATTAATATGTATTATTTTCTGATGGTTTGATCATTCTTTCTGGAAAAAATGAGTCAATTTTAGTCTGTTTCTTATTCTTTTTATGAAGGTAGGTGGAGAGAGCAATCTCAACACTGTCTACGCCACTCACTATACCTGGGCATTTTATCTGCATTATCAAATGACTGACATTCTCTTTTTTCAGAATACAGTATCTGCAATTTCAGTGTCCTCCTCACTCCATTCTTCTGCTTCATCAGTTGCTTCCAGGACTTTTCCACTGGGTTGTATTTCAGTCAATACTGATTCAAGAATTGCTTCATTGCATGTTGCCACATTGTCATCCATTGCAATAAAATCTAATCCCTTGAATTCCGCAATGGGAAGTGGGCTGTTTAGTGGGGCTGTAACAACTTGCCCTTGGGTTGTAAGCCCTGGTGGTGCAGTGGTTAAAATGCTGTCCTGCAACCAAAAGGTTATGAGTTCGATCCTGATCAGGGCTCATGATTGACTCAGCCTTTGGTAAAATGAGTACCCAGCATGTTGGGGGCCAAAATGCTAATTAACTTGTGAACCACCCAGAGAGTGCACTAAGCACTATGGGGTGGTATATAAGTGTCTTTGCTTTGCTTTGCTTTGCTTTGCTACAAATCCACCTTTCTTGAAGCACTTCTGTATTGTTTCAGGCTGAACTTTATACCAAGCAGAACTAATCCAGAGAACAACATCCAGAGCAATAATTGATGCAGCAGATGATCTGTGTTTTAGCAATGACCCACTGCAGAAGCTGAGATCAGTAGTGCATTTTGGATGTTTTGAGAAGTTGAATTTTTGATGTAGCATTTGCAAGCAAAAATTTCAGTTTCACATTTGGAAGATGATTCACCTGGGGATGGCTATGACAGTAGTCCACTACAAGGAGACTGGACTGTTTCCTCTTCTTCATTTCTTGACCGATGACTCTTATCCACTCCTCAAATAAGGCACCAGTCAAAAATATTGTATTATTTGATACTGTATTCTTCTTGAAATAAATTCATTCCTACAAAATCTACATTTCACTTTTCCTGCCCTTGGTGCAGACTGTTGTCAAGTTATAGAAAGAAAATTAATACTGTATATCAAGGCCAGGTGGTAAAGATGCAATTTACAGAGGTGGTCAATAAAAGAGAGGTTGGCTTTCCATTGTGTACATATGGTGCATGTCTGGTCTATGAAAATTAGGTCAATGTAAGTAGGTGGTCAATGTAGGGAGGTGGTCAACTATGGAGTTTTCCTATATTTCGATGTATTTGATATATTTCAGGGCTAACTCTGACAATGAATCAAACCTAACTTTTAAAAAAGTTGGATCTATGGCCTCACAAAATCTCTGTGGATCTATATTGTGTGATTTACCAATTTCTGTTTTTTGGCCTCCTGACCACATGCACTCTATAGTATAGCAATTTCATCCATTGCCCATTGATCATCTCATGAAAACTAGAAATTAAGCAAGGTGTCTTCACAGTCCATGGACTATAGTTACCCAGATGTCTGCAGGGACTCCCCAAGAGAGAATTCTGGGTGGTTTATTCAAACACAGGTTTCAGGTTTCTATAATCACAAACAATGGCTTCTCTCTGACAAGAACAGGAGTTCTCAACTGTTTTAAGCCGGGAGCCATTTTGCCCTTCCTCTACCACATGTCACTTCCTGGTGTGGTGGAGGTGGTGGTGGGGCCACATGAAATGGTGCCAAGGGCCGCATCCAGCCCACCAGCCACAGGTTGAGACTCCCTGGACAAGAAGAAGGAGTAAATGACTGAGTGGAGCTATGTTTACATGAGTTGCAAGGCATTATGGGTCTGGTAGTCTCCCATCCACTATGTTCCACGTAGGTTTCCCTCAAAAAACTGCCAGACCCATAAAGTATTTGAGAAAGCTTTCAGAGAGCTTCACCGTACATAAACCACTTTCTCCCTGTTCATCATGACCACAAGAAGTCATTGTTTCTCAGGTGAAAGTGAATACAAATCTCTGAAGGATTGAGTTTTTGTTTTGTTGTGTTTTTGTTGCTAAACCCGCAGAAGTATGGCTGAGATAAGAGCTTCTGGGTCTGTAATCTATGAATTCTTAACATCCCATCCTTAGTAACAATTTCAATAACAACAGTGTCTTTAATCATTTTGAAATGCTTCTTTGAGCTCTGTGACGCTGCTAGTTGTGCTGCACTTGGCCTTGTTATAAATATAAGCTGACATCTTTCAGCACCCAGGGACAAAACCTTGTCAAGTGCAAGTATTATAGCAAAGGCACATCAGGTGTTTTGCTTGCAGTCATGGCCACCTGTCCAGTTTTTGTTTTAAAAAACCCCAGGAACAATTAGGTTTGAAGAGTGCCACTTGAGCTTGGTTCTGTGTCAGACCTGGCTCCACTGCTGACCTTTTCCCATTTTCAAGTGTAGTCATTATACTTGTTACAATCCTTGCCAGTATGTTTTCTTGGCCCTGCATATCGTCTCCTGTCAGTGGAATTAGTATTGCTGCTGGATGGAAGGAAAGTCTGATAGACAGGAAGAACCAATCTGAATGACATTGACTTGAAATATATAGCTCCAGCAAGCAAATTCTGATTGATATTAAGGGGAGAATTTTTCTATAAGAAATCTCTTGACATTTGCCTTAGGATGGTGCCACGCTGATCATGACTAGTCAGTACTAGATAGTTTGAGAGCTGAGTATTAACAAACACTCATGAAGCTGCTGCAAGAAAATAGGTTGTAGATTCTCAGTACAATGATATTAGAATGATAATACACCATATCTATACTGTTTTGATACAGTCTTCTTCCATTGTAGCTTGCCTTCTTCGATGCAAGCCATTTCTTACAGGAAAGGAGGATGTTGCAAGGATTGAATCTTAATTTTCTAGTCTAGAAGCTTGCCTCAGCTAGTAGATGCTTCATGTTTTTGTTTTAATTGAGGAAGTGACTCAAATATTTCCATTTAATTTTGCATGAGATTATTGTCAGTACAGTCACCTCACTTAGAGAGTAACTCGTTTAAAGAGCAGAATTTTCTCTGAATGTTTGCTTCGCTTAACAAATAAAACCAACCAAAAACTCGCTTAACAAATAAATCAGGGTTCTCAATCCCCCCCCCCCCGAAGTCACAATTGGTCACTTACAATGGTGTTTCACTTAAAGAGCAAACTCGTAAAGAATAATCCTGTGGAACACATTATGCTCTTTAAGTGAGGTACAACTGTATACAGTAATACCTCAGATAACGTTTACCTTGGATAATGCTAAAATCGCATAACGTTAAGTAATCTGGGGAGGAGAATTGGATCGAATAACGTTAAGGTCCTATGGGATGTATCGGATAACAACCGCTAAAGCCTGTGCGGTTACAATGTATCTCTATGGAGCTTTAACGTTATCCGATACATCCCATAGGATTTTAACATGCATCGGATAACACTAAAAATCGGATAACACCAAGACTTGTGGAACCAAGTCTTAGCGTTATCTGAGGTATTACTGTACTATGATGGTAGACATGTAATTTTCTTAACAGTCATTCATGACTCGGAGTGCTGCATGCTACCATCTATTTTGGGGCGTTTGGGCAGTTTGGCTATAATTCCCAGAAATCTCCATTGGCAAGATTGTCTGTAATAACTTCTCCATCTTTGACAGTGCTGATGGCTCCAACTGAGAGGAAGGGGAGAATTGAATGATTTGTTTTTGTGAAACCTACAGCTTTTATCCTTGATGGCTCTGTTGGTTACCAAAAATGGCTATGCTATAATTAGATTTTTGGCCAAGTCTAAGTGAACAGATCGTTTTGTGAATTAAAATTTCCTAGGTAATACAGTTTCATTTTGTGGATTGAACAGGAAACTAGCTGTAAAGGAGAGGATGTAATGGCATGCTCAATTTCTTTTTGCCAGAAATGTTTTTTTAAATGTTGAAGCATGCAGCCATGCAATTCCTGTCTATAACTTAGTGAAGTCCAAGAGTGATTGTACTATAAAATGATTTCTTTGGTTAGCCTAAATCAAGGGTTCCCAACCTATGCCCCATGGGCCGGCCCGAGCCCATGGCACCATTCCATCCAGCCCACTGCTGCCCATGCTCCACCCAGAAGTGGAAGCAGGCATGTTTATGACAGCCATAAAATGCTCCCATGCATGCATAAATGTAGTTGCGTCAGCCGTAAATGTGCCTATGGCTGTCATAAATGCGGAAGTGGGCACATATACTTCTGCTTCCGGGGTGTGCTCTGGCTTGCTCAGCTGTCCCACGGTGGTGGTGGTCAGGCTCCTGGTGTAAAAAGGTTGGGAACCTGGTCTAGATCTCTGCTTAAAAGTGAAGGAATTGTTACTGTATGAGTTTATAAATTTATTTATTTATTTATTCTTCAAATTTATACCCCGCCTCGCTCAGGCGAACCTGACTCTAGGCGGCTTCCATACTAAACAGAACAATATAATACAATATAACAATATCCCACCAACCAACCCCCCCATTAAGTCCTCTATTGCCGCCCAAGACCCCCAAGTTCTCTCCCTTCGAGGCCGGATGGCTAAGGGAGAGTCCAACAAAGTCCAACAAAGGGGAGCGGCGGCAGCGTCTTGCGCGGCGGTGGCGGCGGCGTTTCTTTGGGCCTCCCCTGGCCAGGGAGGCTCCTCTTATCTTCCTCCCGGCCGGTGACGAGGGCCGGGGGGGCGCGGCGTCGGCGTCTGGCGCAGTGGCGGCGACGGCGTTTCTTTGGGCCTCCCCTGGCCAGGGAGGCTCCTCTTATCTTCCTCCCAGCCGGTGACGGGGGCCGGGGGGGCGCGGTGGTGGCTGCGGCGTCTGGCGCGGCGGCGGCATTTCTTCGGGCCTCCCCCGGCCCAGGGAGGCTCCTTTTATCTTCCTCCCGGCCGGTGACTCTCCGGATCATATGATAACAAAGAAGTGGAAGACGAGAAGGGCTTTAGCAGAAGGTAATGTAATGATTACTCAGAGCTGATATTCTATTAGACAGATAGATACTTTTTTCCTAGAAAAAAGGCAAGTTGATTTTTTTTCTCAGAGGGAGTTTATAGCAGAGAAAGTTATATCTCATTATGTGTTTAAATAAATTGGGCTGTGTTGTCTCAGTGATTAAATAAAGGGGCTGTGGTGGTTCAGTGGTTAAGAAGCTCACTTTGTTAGCTGGAAGGCTGGCAATTTGGCAGTTTGAGACTTGGGTACTGCATGACAGATTGAGTGCCTGTCTGTCTCCCAGCTGCTGCTGCTGCTGCTGCTGCTGCTGCTGCTGCTGCTGCTGCTGCTGCTGCTGCTCTTGTTCTTGTTCTTGTTCTTGTTCTTGTTCTTGTTCTTGTTCTTGTTCTTGTTCTTGTTCTTGTTCTTGTTCTTGTTCTTGTTCTTGTTCTTGTTCTTGTTCTTGTTCTTGTTCTTGTTCTTGTTCTTGTTCTTGTTCTTGTTCTTGTTCTTGTTCTTAATCTGGCCCTCTACTGGGAACTGCATATATACTCAGCCAACTCTCTTCATTTTTCTCGTGTTATTGGTGTGGTTTGGCTAAAATATTGCAAACAATAAGTCTCTCCCTCTGGTGTTATTTTAAAAAATCTGTTTCTTTTCTTTTAAAAGTACTGTAATATTATAAATATCTCATCTTAGACACCCAAGCCCAAATAACACTTCCCTGGGATCTCTTATAGCACAAATAATGAGCAGGTACCAGACAAAAAGGGTCTGTGGTGGCTCAAATGGTTAAAAAGCTGAACTTGAAAACTGGAAGGTCAGAGTTTGATACCCGGGTACTGCATGATGGAATGAGACCCCCTCTTTGTCCCAGCTCCTGCCAACCTAGCAGTTCGAAAGGAAAAAATTGCAAGCAGATAAATAGGTACCACATTGGTGGGAAGGTAAACAGTGTTCCATACACTCCAGTATCTAGGCATGCCTGCCACATGTCCATGGAAACATCTGCAAATGCAGACAGTACTAGCTCTTTGGCTATAAACAGAGATGAGTACTGAACCCTAAAGTCAAATACAACTAGCTTTCAAGCAAGGGTGACTTTTACATTTATATTTACCAAACAAAAAAGGTATTTCGGTCCATTCTGAACTCATGACTAGCACAGCTGGGACTTCTGCTGTTTTCTGCCTTTGAATCTGAGGGTCTAGATTCTAGTGCAGAGGTTCTCATCCCCTCAGACTGTTGGCAGACTGGACTGGTGTTCCCTCCAGCGCCACCACTGTGGAACCACCTCTAGCCTCCACCATTCCCCCATGCTGCTACCACCACCACCACTCCCCCTACACCACCAGTCTGGTCCACCAACACTCTCCCCCATTCCGCCACTGCTGCCAACACTCCTTCCATGCCAACAATCTGGCCTGCCAACACTCCTCCCCATGCCACCACTGCCACTTCCCTGATTACTGGCTGCTGTGGGTGAAGGAGGGGTCCTTACTGTTCTTGCCCATGCTTGGCCAGAGCAGCCCACAGGAAAGATGTGGGTGGCTGCTTGCGTCAGCCACTTCTGCCACCGCTTCCTGGATCCTTGCTCCCTCCGCCTGGCTTGGCGTGTCCCTAATGCTGATCCATAGTAGGCTGGATGTTCTAAGCTTCTTACAACATCCGCCCTCCTATGGAGCATTGTTAGGGACATGCCAAGGAAAGCGGAGGGGACAATGATGGTAGTGGTGGCAGGCACAAGGGCAAGGGCCAGATGGCCGGATCTGGCCCACAGTCCATAGGTTGAGAACCCCTGTTCTAGTGTGTCTATTCTCCTTCTCAAAATGCTCTGTCTTTGATTCTGAGAAACCAAAAAGAAGCTCTTTTATGGAGGGTAATGTGAGCAGCTGCTCTGTCACTGAATTCCAATTTATTTCAAGTATCCATATCTACATGTATCAGCGAATCATCGTGTACAGCATTGCAAGCATTCAAAAATGTTATGACCTTGCATATATTACAATTATATTGCACATTAATTGTAATTTGTACCATTCCTTGCACAGCTTGCATAGTTATCGTTTGGGTGATACGGATGGTAGACAGATTAAATTTCCCCAATCCAAATCAGCAAGATTAGTACGCAAATGTACTGTGAAATGGTTAGACCAGAGAGACTAAAATTAAAGACCAAGCTTTTAAGGTTGCCCCCACTATGCATACATCATGGAAATGTTAAATAACAGATGTATCATTGAATTCATTTCCTTGAAGTTGAAATGAGAGAATCAGAACAAAGGCAAATTCATTCATTTTGACAGCTGTTGATTCTATATATATTATAAGGTATATATAGAATATAATAGAACATGAGCGGTTTTTCTTAAAATACTGACAGTGATATTTGATTGATATTAAACAAGAAAAAATGCTATACTGTTACCCAGAACTGAGTATTATGCTCTTATCCTGAACTGGGAGACAATGTTGTTTTTAAATTTCAGTTCCTCAAATTGTCCAGAGAACATGGTCATTGAGAATAACTTTTTTGGTATGTTTACTATCAATCTTCTGTACTGGCCTAAAACCAAATGGTGCTCCAGGGTGTTTTGGTTTTCCCCTTCTTTTTTCCAACCTGTAAGTGCCTCATTTATCAGGCCTTAGTATTTATTTATGTGTCCTTGTGTTTGAGGTGTCACTGCTTCTTAGCATTGTGCAGACTGTATTGATCTGGTAATTTTGTTTTGTTTATACAATGTTTCTGGTTTGAATTTGAGCCTTTGGGCTTCTTTTTCTTCTTCTTTCATTTCCCAATCAAACCCTTGACTGCCAAAATGAAGCCAATTTCTCCACTTTGTCATTGCCCAAACCCAAGTCCTTGCCTGTGCATGTCTGGCAGCAATTGGCACACCAATAAATGAACAGAACTCTGCCTCTTTCCACATTCACACTTTGCCACCCCAGGCCCCCCCCTCACACAAAGACACAAGACAACTTTGTGGAATAAAATTGGCCACTTTATTAAGTGACAATAAACTTTACAACCCTAACCGCAGGGGCCATCAAAGCACGGGGGGGGCCAAACTCCGGGGGGAGATTTGGGTTGGGCCAAAATTAACATAACCCCACCCTAACCCAAACTCCTCCCCCTCCCACAGGGCTCAACACCCCCAAAATAACCCCCACACCCCCCGTGCTTTCCGCCCTACCCGACAATGCTGTCGCCCTATACCCTTACTCATCGAGATGAGGCAGGCGAAAAAGTCACCAGCAAAGCCAATCAGCCGTGACCCAAAATTCCTGCCCGGCCCAAAATATTGCGACCAACTAAGCCACCTCGATTTTTAGGGAGGGTGGGCGGGCGACCAAATCCCAACCCACAAAGAATTAACTCGAACACAGAACACAGATCCCCAACTAATGCCACGCCCCCAAAGATCAAATCCACCAATCCCCAGCTTCCACACAGTTGTCTTCCGACCTGACCACCAGGGTGGGGCGGGGCGGCAAAGACCCTTCTCGAACAACAGTCGCTGTCTCAAAGGTGCCCTTGCCACCCCAGCCCCCCCCCCTCACACAAAGACACAAGACAACTTTGTGGAATAAAATTGGCCACTTTATTAAGTGACAATAAACTTTACAACCCTAACCGCAGGGGCCATCAAAGCACGGGGGGGCCCAAACTCCGGGGGGAGATTTGGGTTGGGCCAAAATTAACATAACCCCGCCCTAACCCAAACTCCTCCCCCTCCCACAGGGCTCAACACCCCCAAAATAACCCCCACACCCCCCGTGCTTTCCGCCACACTCCGGGGTTCCGCTGGAACTCCAGACCCCCCCCCTAGGAAAAACAGGCAGCCACCCCCCGGCGAATGTCCTTGATGAAATACGAAAAACCCTTATCCGAGAGGGCGCTCCAATTGTCCAAAAAACACGCCGTATTCGCCTTCAAGATGGCCGGATGGGAAATCACCCGGCCCCCCATCTTCAAGAAAACCCTGGACAACCGGTAATTCAGGTACATTCTGACTTGGTCCTTGGTCTCAAACCCGGGTTCCAATCCGACCTCCTCCTCCCAGTCCTCGCACATCGGCAGGATTTCTGAAAAGATAAAATTAGCACCGGGCCAAGCCTCTCCCAGCCGGGAAACAGCCTGGACCGCCCCCTCCCCGATGTCTTCCACCCTCATCCTGCCCACTTCGTCCCCTCCTACGTGCAGAACCACAACGCGTGGCCGAATACCCCACGGCCTGGGAAACCACCGCCAGTCCAACCCCCCAAAACCTATCCCATGCAACCCCGTCCAGTGGACCGCACAATCGGAGAGTCCGATGCGCCTCCCCCAGACGGATCGGGTGGCCCACTCCGCTGCCCCAGCTACATGCTGATCCCCCATGATCCACACGTCGCCCCGCCACGGCGGTCTCCAACCTGCAAAACATAAACTCATAACAACATCAATAACTTAACACTCCCCCGGCAGGTCCCGTACATAAGACCTGAACCTGGCCGAGGTCCATCTCCCTGCTTTCTTTATATCCCCCACCCTATAACCCAGGGCCGCCAACGTGGAAGCCGCTCTAATCCTAAAAGAGTGTGAAGCAAAGTACCCGCCCACTATCCCCGCTGCCACCAATGCCCTATTAGTGACTGCCTTAAACTGGAACATGGTTAAAGGAGCTCCTCCCTCATGCACAAAGAAACAACCACCACCAGCCCCCCTTAGTGCCAAGTACTCTCTAGCCCTTCGCACTGGACACTACTCCCTAATGTGACAAGTCCCCAGCACCAAGCACTTACCCAAACCTCCTTGGTCCTTCTTGGAGCACCTTACAAAGATATACGCCCTACCGTTCGCTACCACCCCGTCCTCCAATCCCAAAGCTCTGCCTGAAATGTCCTCCCTCGAACGCGCAACTAGCTCGCTAATCCGCAACGCTCAGAACTCCTTACACGCCGCCGCGTAGGACTTTCGCGTGCTCTCGGCAATGGACCCTCTGAGAGCCTCCGCTACTTGCGCTCTCCAAGAGCCCACACCTCGTCCGGCAACCTCCTGGGCCGAGGAACCGCCGAAGGCACCAACTCCCGAAACTTGTCCAATTGCTTGATTCTGTCCTTCAAATCCACCAGCTTCTCCTCTGGCAACTGGGAGCATTGCTGCTCCGCGTCCAACTCTACCCCCAAAAAGGAAAGCTTACGCGCCGGCCCCTCCGTTTTCTCATGCTCCAGCGGTACCCCCAACTCTTCACATACCTCCTGAAACAACTTCAGTTGCCCCGAACAATGCTCCTCCCCTTCTCCCGAACATATCAAAATTCATCCAATTAATGAGTGACGAACCCCCCCCCCCGCCTTGGTAGAGTATACCCACTGCATGAACGTACTAAACTTCTCGAACAACGAACGTTACCCTTAACCGACTTCAGATTCTTATCAGCCGATGGGCCCTTCACCCCCCCAACCACCGGAATACGAAAACCAAAACGAAAACCGTTTGCCAACCGCTCCGCGTCCTGCCTCCTAGGGTAAGACGCCAGCCCATGGTCTAAGCTCTCCAAGTTAATTGGGCTGGGGTAAATTGAACCCAGGAGGCCCTTGCCCTCCAGGCCTACCCCGGTTTTGTGCCCCTCTCGTCGGCCCTCCTCTCCCCCGGCCACAAGCTGTGACCGGATGTGTGCCGCCACACTGCGAACACCCATGTTCGAACCTACACTGCTCGCGGGCACAATAACCATGCGAGTTAAACTCCCAGCAGACCAACCTGGGTTGAACCAGCTGCCCCCCAGAAACCCCGGGGGGCGTCAAAGGAGGCCCACGCAACACCATATGCCCACTATCGTGCCTCTCCCCCAACAGTGGCCTGGCCGGAGCCAGATATTGCAACCAAAGCATGGAATGAGGCTCATCCCACCTAATATCCGGCTCCTGCTGAGCCAAAGATCGAAAGAATTCATCATATTTCATCCATGACCCCCCCGCAAAATCCGTGTACGCCCTGTACACTATGTCCAAATATTTCAACAACGAAAGCGCCCTATCCGGCCTTTCATAAATAATGACCCCCATGTAAATCAAATAAGCTGGCAGCCAGCTCCCCCAATTTCTAATAGGTTTCTTTTTCTTCACCAACTCCTTCTCCCTCTCATCCCACTTCTCCGCTTCCTTCACATCCACCTCCCGGTTAAGCAAGGAAAACAAATCCACGTATTCCCCTTTTAAAATCTTGTCTTTTGTCGCTTGAGACAAATGATCCCCAAACGGGCAGCGCCTCTTGCGCGCAGGCGCGCCCGACCCCGCATCTCCTCCCGCCAAAACCTTCCCGCCCAACGGCACCAACCCCCCCCATTCCTCTCAGCTACCGCAACTGCCGGCGTCCCCACCCCCGTACCGCCGACCCCACTCTCCTGTCCCCCAATCGCCACAGGTCCAGGACCCCGGGCCCCTTCCCCCTTGTCCTGTCCCCCAAGAGTAGCTGGCCCACAAGCATCCGCTCCTGATTGTCTTGCACCCGCCCCCCCTGGGGGCACTGCGCCCATCCCCCGTTCCCCCGTTGTCCTACCCACCCCCTCCCTATTCCCACAACTCTGAGGGCCGCACGAGCAGCCCCACGGCCACCCCCAATCACTCTGAGTTGCTATGGAAGTCCCCGAGCCCCCAGACTCACCTACTCCCCGCACGAACACCGCCTGGCTCTGCGCCAGTGCGCCCACTTCTGCCGCCTCGGCCGAACTTGTCGCGCCGCCTTCCAGATCGCCCGACGTTGCCGCCGAGGAACCTCTCGAGCCCGCCTCGCAACGGCTAGGCACCCCCGGGCCAACCGCCCCGACGGCCTCCGCCTCCATTTCCACATTCGAAGACCCCATTAGCTCCTGCGACTGAGGAGCTTTCTTTCCCTCGAGCAGCAAAAGCCTTTCTTCAAGCTGCCTGATGGCCTCCCGCCAAGAACCTTTCCCCTTCCTGCCTCCTCGTCGGGTGCCTGAGCTCTGCGTACGGGGAACCTCCATTCCACCCCCCGCCTCCTCCTCTAGGGCCCTCACCCTGTCGTCAAAGGACCCTAATTCGTACTCCCCCTCAGACGATTCCTCCACCGCCTCCCTGGCTCCCTTTGGCTGGGAAGCCAGCTCTTCCGAGCTGACCGCCGCTTGCCCTCTCTTTCTGGACATGGCCTACCAGGATTCCCCGAAACAAAACACGTCCGCACCCGACCCAATCCCAACCCACAAAGAATTAACTCGAACACAGAACACAGATCCCCAACTAATGCCACGCCCCCAAAGATCAAATCCACCAATCCCCAGCTTCCACACAGTTGTCTTCCGACCTGACCACCAGGGTGGGGCGGGGCGGCAAAGACCCTTCTCGAACAACAGTCGCTGTCTCAAAGGTGCCCGTGTGTTGCTGTCCGCCAGCAGCAGTCCCCACTTGAGCATGTTAGTCTTGCATTTAGGGACTCCAACCCTCAACCTATTCAGAATCCTCCAAATGATGTAGGGGATATTGAGATCTTCAGCTGTATCCTCCTTAAATGATGTGCCTTGCCCATTGAGCTTCTTCCTTCATCTTTTAATTTGGCTTTGCTCTTGTGTACCCTCAAGCTTTGGGGCTAAAAAGCAGGGTGTTTTTTAAAATTTAAATTAAAGTCGCAGCCCATAACAAGACTTTCACTCCTAATTTGACACAATATAATTTATGACAATACATTAAAATGCCTATCTCTCTTCCTAGTCATTCTCCACCAGTCACTTGTCCACTGTTTATTAAATGAGCAATGTTTTTAAAATTTGCCTATGAACAAAAACAACATTGCTGCTGTGCTGCTCACATTGAACAACTTTGCCAGCTTGGCGCATGAAAATGAACTGATTGTTCTATTGTTTCAGCTGTTAAATTGGTGATTTAGCTGATAGCCTGTGACAGAGTGCCAAACCTGGCATTTCCCCCTCCTCAACCTGCCACCACAACAGCACCTGACGAGCTTCTCCCTAAATTTGGCCCTGCCTTCCCAAGGGAGGTCTTGTAGAAATTCCATTCCTTTAATTCAAATAGAACAATTGCAACAATGAATGCTGTAACAATATTCCACAACCATATCAGATTTCTGTGCACCCAAGCTTTGGTGAAAATTAAATTAACATCAGTGCCAATTGGACTTCCAAGGGGAAGGTATGCCTTCAATAGGGAATCTCAGTCAAAAAGGCTCTCAGCGCTTGTTACCATGTGCTGGTGTCTAGTTAAATGCTTTTGAGAAAGATACTTTCTGATCCATTGCTATCAAAGTTTAAATCATTTCACATTTTTCCATTATAGCTTTTTAAAATTATCACATGTATGGGTTTTAAATTTATGATTGTGTGCTTTGCATGTAATCTTGGCTGGTGAAATGGTATATGAGTATTTTCAGATAATAAATACTATAGAGCAATAGCATCTTCCATATAAAATCTTAAAGAACCATGACTTCCATACTATGTAGGGATTCCTGAGCTGCTAAAGGCAAATTGGAAAATGGGCCTGCTGTGTCTCATATATTGAATGCAGCCAACTTTGTCTAAGTTAGGTGGTAAGCCAAATATTTCAAATCAGTGTGAGTAATATATGATTTATTGGGACACATGTTTGTTGTTTTGCCAGAGATGCTTCACAATTACTATTAGTCTTCAAGAGATACTTGGTTTTCCAGACAGTGCTGGCGGCACCAGAAATGGTATAGTGAAATTGACATTGTAGTTAATATTGTCAGAAAATACTGAGCAACAGCAGTCCACATGGGATTGCTATTGAGAGAACTTCAGAGCGGTAAAGCATTCTGTAAAATGCTGCAGGGCCAAGACATGAAAGTACCAAATGCACCAGAAAAAATATGGAGTGAATAGCTTAATAAAATGCCTTTTCCAATCTTAGAATTTCTATTCCAAATGTACAGCTCCTTGACATTTAAAATGTTCTTTTATTTTTAATCCCTTTAACTCGTTTTGCAGCTTAATATGGAAGTTTAATGTTTGTTATCAATTTTCAGGTTCTTAATTGCCTTCATTTATCTACAGTCTGGAAGCATACAATATCTGCTTTCTTTACAGCAGTCATTTGTCACTGCTTCCTAAAGAATTTTTAAAAAGTGGAGAGAAAATATGGTTAATTAAAAATATACCTGGTGGAATTGTTGGACCACGAAGACTTGTTGAATGAAAAAGTGTAGAATTCAGACAAGAAAGAGGGCTGGCATAAATTGCCAAATTTAGGGGTTGAACTACCAGTTATAGGCAGTATGGTCCTGTCTCTGGAAACAAGCTCAAATGACAAATGATTCACTTACTTTTCAGACTAGAACATGGAAAGTTACTGTTAGGTACCAGCATAGTTCTTACTGCAAAACCGGCACTCAAGTACTGATAGGGGGGAGAGAGAGAGATTGATTAGCTAGTAACACAAGGTTGCTGTTACCAGGGTACGCCCGATTGTGGTTAAAAAAATACCACAATTTTTGAGGAGGCTCTTTCTGTGTAAAAACCATCACTCTATTGATAACTGAATGCAGGTTTTGCACAAGGAACTAGGCTGGTAACTAAAAGTAACTTTCCATTCTCAATCTAAAAACAAAGTGAGTGCCAGAGTAGGAATGGACATTTCTGCCAATTGGCATCCACTTCTATTCATAGAAAGAGGGATAAGGTGTCTTGAGTTGGCTCAGAGTTTACCTCCACATTTGCTTAAGAAAATCTCAGATTTTTCTTTGCTTTAGCCTTAGCTCCTCACCTTCCCTCAAGCCCTAGTTTGGTTTGTTTTTTGTGAACTCAGGCAAATATGTCAGATGCTCCTCAGGTAGTAGGTGTTAAGAATGTGTTCTGTTAGCAGCACAAAAGCCCTTGGAAGATTTAATCAGTAACAAGCTACAATGACAAAAAATAACAGCAATTTCACCAAAGAGTACAGCAGCTCCCACTGTAGTTTCCAAGGGATACATGGGTCTTTCAGAGCTGAATTAAGTCACATGGAGCACTTTAAATGCCAGGTTGGTGCCGCACCTGAGCGGCAAACCTAGCAATTTTTATCTTGTTTCTGTGCCAGAAAGGAGTCCGATCAAAGGCAATATATCCTCTTATCAACATTTGCTCACATTTACAGCTGGATTTTACAAAACATCAGACTTAAAAGACTCTCTGGAACAGGTTGTGATATGACTTTCTCCAAAAAACCACTCTCTAAAGCTGTGAAATCAGAATACACATCTTTAGCCTCATTCTATGAAGTGTTTTTAGACAGGACTCCCCACCCCCAAAAATTATATGCCTCCTTTTATGGACCTCTGAAGATGTCTTTGAGCACAACACTCTCGCAATGATTGTCATCTTTCTCCATTTCTTTTTTTCTCTCTCTCACACACAAAGATAAAATACAGAATCAGTATAAATGTCACAAAAATACCATCTAAATAGCAGTGGCAAATATATGACCTCACCTCCCCCACCTCTATTTCCTGTAGTACTCCAACATACAGAAAACAATTTACATACCAGTGGTACCTCGCTTAAAGAACAATGCATTCCATGGGATTGCTCTTTAAGCGAAACACCATTGTAAGTGACCAATTGTGACTGGGGGGGGGGGGATTCCAAACCCTGATTTAGTTGTTAAGTGAGTTTTTTAGTTGTTAAGTGAGGCGACCATTCAGAGAAAATTCTCTTTAAGTGACCTAGTCTCTAAGCAAGGTGCTCTTTATGCAAGGTTTTACTGTATTTTCAAAAGTTATCTCAAAAGTCCCTTTATACTTTATGGGGAGCAAGAAGAAACCAATTTTGCTTTGTTTTGAGTGGAGGTGTTGGAAACCATGTGTCCTGAGTTCTCATCTGTCATTCTCCCATCTGTCAAGCAATCTCTCTTTTCTCCTAAACACAAGTTTGAGAAACACTGGTGTAAGAATTGAAGAGGTATTATACCCAGGTATTTTCCTAGTAATTATCAAACCAGTCTAGTAGCTTTTAATAAACCCTTTATTATTCTGTTGCTTTATTTCTATTTTATTTTTTCCTTTTTATTTTCAAAGTTGTGGTTTTTAACACTGGAATATTGTAAACTGCTTGGATTGTCTAAAATAGAATAAAACCATCTCAACAACTGGTTTGCCCACACCACAGCAGCAATTTGCAATAAAACTAAGATTTTTTGATTTTCAGATTAATGTCTGCATTAGATGGCAAGGAATCAAAGCAGTTGTTGTGCCCTAATGTCACTACGTTTGCATATATATGCCCATCTTATTGGTGGGGCAGCTCTGCAGTTGGTGCGCCCAAACCATTTGATCCATTACTTTGCAACTACCAAGTGTTCAGCATGTATACAGAATTCTATGTCTATGAAAGACCAGTAGATCATAATAAATTCACGTTAAAATCTAGGCCATTTTATGGATTTTCCCCAACCCAGCTGAATTTTGATTTACAGAAATCATATGGTCTTTATTACTGAGGACTGGAGTTATTCTTGGCTACTAATTATCTAAATTCCTGGCCCCTTTGTCAGCACTCAGGAATTCTATTGTTATGGTTTAGATTTCCTGTTAAGAACAGAAGAAGAAAAAGCAAGCTACATCTGTCCGTTGGCCCATTCAGTCCAATATTCTGGGCTCACAATGGCTAACTAGATATTTCTAGAGCAGTTGAAAGGCAGAACATTAATACAGTGCAAGAGCACTTTCCCAACAACTATTTAAAATTATATTGCTATTTAAACTATTTAAAATTGATATTGACAATAATATATAGTTATAATATATAGTTATCATTACTCCTAATCATTGACACCCTTATCATCCATGAATTTAACCCCTGCTTTGCTTTCCAAGCTTGTAATCTTTACAGCCAGCCCACGGCACCATTTCATGTGGCCCGTCACTACTCTCACCACTACCGGAAGAGGATGCGGACACATTTATGACAGCTGTAAAATATGCCCATGCATGCACCCCTGCCTTCTGTAAACGCTGCCGTAAATGCACCAGCAGCTGTTGTAAATGCATTTATGACACCCACAGACATGTTTTATGGCAGTGTTTTACAGCGGGAGAAACCAAATGACCAGCCCACTCAGCTGTCCAGGGGGCGTGGTCCTGCCCATGGCATGAAAAGTTTGATCACCCCTGCTTTACAGCATATAGAGGGAAGAGATTGCACAGTTTGACTATGTATTGCCCTGAAGAAATATTTTTGAAGAATTCTATACTGAAGACAGAACCTATCCCACAACATACAGTGCTGGCAGCTGCATAAAATGACAGATGCTAGAGGAAGGAGTGGCATTGAGTGGTTGGGGGATGTAGTTGTATAGCATACAGTTTGCATTTTGTGCCATTGGTCCAAACATGTGGATGACCCCATGTTGCTTTCCTTTGTTTAGATAAATTAATGTCAGGTTTCCTTACATTTTCAGGGGAAGCAGACATTGAACAGGGTGTCAAACTAAAAGTTCTTCAGTTGCTCATAAAAAGTAGTATCTAGAAAGGAGCATCATAAGCTATTGCATTCCTATCAATTGAACATCTTTCTCACCTATTAAGGAATTTGTGTGTTAAAGTGCTTGTCATCCTTGCTGAAAAATTGATCAGCATCTTTACAAAATGCTAACAAGGTGATTTTAGGATAATTTTCACAAATAGTTGCATCATTTTGGAGTGGACTGCAACAAGGCCTTGCAGTAGTCTTATATGTAGAACCACTGAATCACTGCAACATGGGCATATTTGGATATGGTTGTACTGTAGCATGGGATGGACTGCATATTGTGAATTGGAACTGTTATACTCCTTTGTTAGGTATGACAAAAATATGGAATTTTCATCACTGTGATTCAAAAATACTGCAGATTGGCTCTGTGAACATGGAGGTTTTTTTTTAAATTGCAGTATCTTTCCAAGTGGCCAAAGTTTGAGAGGTAATAATCATGGTTGTTATCATGATAGTATCTGATATATTTGCAAGTTTATGCAAATGTTAGCTTCTAAATGAAAGAAGATCTTTATAAGTATTCTGTTTTATTGGAAAATAAATAAGCTATAATTTATATATTGAGAAAGTGAATCAGTGGAACCAACTCAGAATGCAGCAGGTCGCTTTTCAGTGCATTTTGAAAGTGGTCAGTGGATGTGAAGATTACATGCAGCAATGCAATGAAGTGAAGCTACTTAAATTACATGTTGTGCAAAACACATTTTCTGCCAGATTGGTCACTTTTATTAGTTTCCTAGGCACCAAGAATATTTTGGTAAGATTATATGACAGATATAGGACAACACTTCTATAGATAGGCAGAGGCAGTTGAAGGACCTGACGGCACAAATCTAGTTTATAGAAAATTGCTGTTACAGTATAAGAATACTTAATTCATCATTAATATTATGGCAATTTTGTTATGCAACCACCATTTATCTCCTTGCTCTGGGACCAGCACCCTTAAACTCTAGAACGTCAAATTGGCCAACATCTCACCATCATTCCCTTTCCTCAGCATTTGCTCCACTGTGCCAAATCATAAGGCCCAGCCCTACTTCTTCTGTGGAAGTGGGGCCATAGTACATTGTTGTATGGCTGTGACTGCCAGGGCAAAAGAACAGCCTGAGGAATTAACAGCTAAATATCCCTAATCTCCAGAATTGACAAGTCCAATGTGATAGTTCCAGCTGTTCAAATATGCACCACGTGCATCTAAAACACCCAAAACAATTCACTGGTAGAACTTCTAGTGTAATCTTCTCTTTCCTCTGGATATAGAAATCCACTTTCAGGAAAGGAGGGTCTGAAGAGGCAGACAGCATGTGTAAAAGTGGATTATCACCTTTTACTTTATCCCACCCCAGTCCCATTTTAAAAATTGCTCCACACCTTTAGACACAACCAGAGCAAAAGTAAAGAAACACAGCATTTAACTTGTTACCTAAGTTTGACTTTGTGTCTAAACAAAGTGGTACTAGTTTTTCCATTTTAGGACAGATCTAGTGCGAGAAAGATTAGCCAGCTCAAGGTGGCCATTGCCCAGAGTACACCCGACTGTGGTTAGTTTTACTCTATTGGAGATGTTTAAATCTTGCTGAGTCCTAACGAACTGTCAAGTTCAAACATTTTGTATATGCGCTTGGATAAGTAGCTAATGAGGCAAAGCTGCTGTCTGTGATTGGGAGGGACAAAATGCCTCTAAAGCTAGTAATTGAAGTCCAAAATCACCTGGGTCACCAAGGTTGGCCATCCCTGCATAATGTCCATAGAATATAATGCCATAAAAATTGTGATATAAAATAATTTGTGGTGGCTTTCTGGCTCTCCCACATTTTTTGTTGTATGTTCCATACTATGTATAGTTTTTCTTGCTTCTATGTTTCTCCTCTTTTTTTGGTAGTCTTCCTATGTTACTTTGGGTGGGAGACCACAATGAGAAAGGGATAATAAGGGTGGGGGCAAGTGGGTGGTTTGGTTGCCTTTGATTTGCAGCAGAATAGTGATCCTGAAGTGGTTGTGTACAGAAAGAATTTTATTAATGAGATGGAGTGAAATACAGAGTTCAACATACTCATGTCAATTCAGGAAGGGATCCTTTCCAGAAGTAATTATTTTACTATATGAATTTGAGAATTGACATGGACTGACTGAGAACCAGTTTTTGAGAAACCACATTGATTAAGAAATCTAGGGTTTTTTGCTTACAGGTATTCAACATAGAAATTTGAGAACAAAAGGAGATATTTACTTGCCAGTTAATGATTGCAATTCTGGTAGAACTACACAACAGATGTCTGGCCTGGTTATCCTCCAATTGTAATAGAATAGACCATACTGCCAGTGACTTAATGATGAGCGTCAGTCAAGCAGTTAACTAACCTGACCACCCTACGAACTAATGGTTTTGGGTGCCAAAGTCCAAAATGAAGGGTGATGGTTCCCAAGTGGATTAAATCCCACTTGAATCTATCTTGATCAAGGGCAGCAGCTTCATCAATACTGCTCTGGGACTGAGTATTTGTGTGCCAAAAGGGCTCAGGACTAGAAAGTGCTTTGCAGAACTGGATCAGTGGTATGGGTATCATTCTGCGATGCAGAAGGCAGATGAAGGCCCAGTGCATTATATTCTCAGGACAGACTTCATGGTATGGGTACAAAGAAAGAACCTCCTTGAAGATTGTGTTATTTTTGAACTACAATCTGGTGTACCCTGTAACGGTAACCTTCTGTTGCTGGCTAATCTTTCTCACACAAGGTCAGGACAAAGGAACTGCAGAATGTACTCACCAAAAGGTGGCCTCATTACATCTGGCCTAGACACGGAAAAAGAACTACACTATTCATTGATTGATTTATTCACATCTATACGTCACCCATCTGAGTAATTTGCCACTCTTGGAGGTGTACAAAATTGAAAAATTCAACCATCAAACAACAAACAAAGTAAACACTGTTCAGGAACTAATGTGAAACACATCCAACCTCTGATTAGTATCTGTAATTTGGGTTTTGTTTTTTAGAAAGTACTGTATTCTACAAGCAAAACACTTAGCCAGTCTTTTTTGACTAAGTGCTAAAGAAGACTTATTTAGACACTGTAGTAGTTGGGTAGGTAAATATTGTGATCTCTATAACATTGTAACTTGTTTATAGAATTCACATGTTATATTTGGAAATGTTATATGTGTAGTAAAGCCATTTACTCTATGCAAAATTGTGTCTCAAGATGCCTAAACCATGGTGTTCCTTTTGCTCTCTTTTTACTTTTAACTATGATTGGCCTCAGGCTCCTGCTTCAAAACCTGGTTGAAAGTGGAACATGGTTATTGTTAGTAGCCTTGTTTGGGCATTAGTAATGAAGGCATTAGGTGATTAGGATCCCCCCTATGGGCCTTATCCTTGATCTCTGTTTTGTGTGTACAGTACATTCTGCTACACATCATCTGTACCTTACCTTTTAGTCTGGGTACCAGTTACATGTATGGGAGCACAAATATTTGGGAGTGTGTAGGCACTGAACATAAGAGACTCTTGAATCCAGAGAGTAAATTACAGTAAGTTTGGAGTAATTTGGCCTTTGATGGATAGACAAAAGAGTGGAAATAGTATCACCACAAAAGAGGACCAAAGAGAATATATGTTTAATTCTCCTCCCCACTTCTGCATCTACATATTTATTTGTTTATTACTTTAGGGTGGGCAGATTCATAAAGGAGTAACCTATGGCAGTTGGGAGGATGCACTAGCCCTACTGGGATCTTTGTGGCCACATCCATGATCCCCCACCAACTCCTGAACAGTTGGCTTTCAATTGGCCTATCACAACAATAGAAATTACATGGGGCATAATTGAACATTTTGAGAGACCTGGGCATGTGTACATTTTGTTTCATTCCCCTCCCCCCAAATGTAAAACTAGAATAGACTTTTGTTAGGTTAAAAGGTAAAGGTTTCCCTTGTTCGAAAGCCAGCCATATACAACTCTAGGGTTCAGTGCTCATCTCTGATTCAAAACCAAAGAGCCAGCAGTGTCTGCTTCTGCAGACATTTCTGTGTTCATGTGGCAGGCATGACTAGACATCGGAGTGCACGGTTAGGTTAGGTTAGGTTATTTTTGCCTTCGATAGGAAAGAAAATTGGCTGGCCCAGAATCCAAGACACTATGACCTGGAGAGTTAGTGACATTTGCTGTTCTACCTCAGATAGAAAAATGTTTCAGTCCTCCTGGCTGCAGTGTATCAAACCTTACTTTTAACTTTTAGATCAAAAAATCCTATCCTTAGAACTACTGCTTTGTTTTGGATAAAAATTGTCTTATCATTGGCATAGCCAAGTTTAGAGATTTATAGCTCTTTTCCCAAAGCTTTCTAGGTCGGTGACCAAGTGCTTTTAAAATCTTATTGCTATTTGGTTCATTCTAAATAACAATGACCCTCCAAGCCAGAGACAAAAACAAGGACTGTAAATGAAAACTAAGATATAATGCATACCTGGGGACAGGTGAGGTGCACTTTTCTTCATCTTTGCTTAAAAGGTACTCATAAATGCAAACCTAGTTCTGACTATAGCTGAAATATTTTGAATATAGCTCTTCTAGCCTATCAGTGCACTGATTTATTAACTATTTACTATATTTCAATTTTACCAACCCTTCAATGACCCCAAGGCAGATTTTATGGGGCTTCTGTCCAATTCTTTCCTTGTAACAACCCCATGAGAAATATTAAGATGGACGGATGTGAGCCTGAACCCAAATCTTCCGAGTCCCAATCTTATACCAAGTATAAGCATTGTTGGCTGTCTAGTATATGCAACTAAAGATCTCCCCTTGATTTAAATCAATACAACAGTTGCATTTTCAGGGTGAGAAGTCAGCTTTTAATGCATATCAGAGAAGTCCTATGCAAGAGTGGCTTATGACTGGACCAGGAAGATGTTCTGATGTGATTTTTGTAGTGAAGTGCTCCCACAGTCATAGTCCATGCGCTGTCCTTGATACTATGAGTGCATTTAAGAGTTGGTGCTTACACCAGATTGCTGAACAATGGAAATACATTTGTATCTTTGTCAAGTAGAAATATTAGGGATCAAATACTGTTTGTTAAAAATCTTTCTAAAGTATTTGTCTAAAATTACTCACAAGAATAAGACAAAACATTTTTCTCCAAGGTCTCCCCAATTTGTCCAAAATGTTTCTGTTGAGAATCAGTCCCTTTTAGGCACAGAAAGATTGGCTCGTTGATCACAACGCAGCTGCCCCAGTGGCTTAGTGGTTAAAACTCTGAGGTTGGCGACTGGAACATCGGGTTCGATACCCAAGGGACATGAAAGGATCCTCATTTGGGTGTCCCCTGAGCAGAGTTTCTCCAGAAAAAATCCTTTCAACCCAGAGTAATCTCTGACACAAAATTATTATTATTATTGATCACAACAATTCAGGCAACCAGCCCATTGTTTCTAATTTTTTGACAGTTCATGTGACTAGGCAGTAACTGTGATTAGTTTACTTTATGCAAAAACATTCTTGCAAATGCAGAGTCTCTTAAGACCAACAGAAAATACCTCACCATCTCACAGGTGAAGTTCTCATTTACATCAATAGATACATGGACAGTTTTCTATTCGAGTGCTTGTTTAAAGCATCATTAAACACACTGACTCACTGTTAATGAGTAATATGCAGCTACATGGATCCATTAAGTTAACAGGTTTTTTCCAGATAAACTGGAGACTAACACCAGCCCTGGTGAGAACTGTCAACAGCCACATAAGTTAGATACTGCTGAATGCATTCAACTCTGCCTTCTGAAGGTCAGAAAGGGAAAAAGGGGTTGGCATTAACAGGTTCTGCTTCACTGAACAACACTGTAGAGAACCGAGAGCAAAGAGCTTTGAAAATCTAGAAGCTGTTTAAAACATCACCATATTTTGATGCCTTGTATGGTATGTCTCCAGGTCAATGTTTTCAAGCACAGACAAACAGCGTTTGTGCCAAGAAGCTACTAAATTTCTTAACAGTGAAATGACAGGTGGGATCACACAACAGAATGTTGCACCGTGTCTCTCCCAGTCCATAAAACGAGTGCTCTTGGATGAGCAGTTTTTAAAATATTTTTGAGAAAGCCCTGCTGGCAGAGCCAAACATTGGAAGGAGCACGTTTCCTTATGGTGTTTGAAAACACTAAAATTCAAACTTTTGTTGACTACTGGATGACAGTCCAGTCAAGTTGTCTTTTCCTGTCATACAGGGAGCTCTTCTCTTTACTGGTGAGGACTGTGGGGAATTTCCAAGGCTTCTGATACAGTTCTCACCTTATTGTACAAAATATTTCAAAATTAAAATTAGCACAACTGGCTTGATAGCATGTAAGAACAACAGTGCAGCTGTACAAACTGCTGAAAACTAAGATGTCAACTACTTTCTTTAAGAATTCGAAACACTCAATGGATTGTTTCATGTTTTTGAACAGTCAGATGTATCTGTTGAGGTTGCTGTTTATGGTTGTATTGCTTCCCAACAGGCATGCTTTACTAAAATAACTAAGGTCAGAATCTGTAAAGTTAAAGGTCGCCCTTGCTCAAAAGCTAGTCGTATCTGACTTTTGGGTTCCGTGCTCATCTCTGTTTATAGCCAAAGAGCCAGTGCTCTCTGCATCTTCTGGTGTTTCCATGGACATGTGACAGGTTTGGAGTATATGGAATGCTGTTTACCTTCCCACCTCAGTGGTACCTATTTATCTACTTTCAATTTCTTGCTTTCGAACTGCTAGGTTGGTAGGAGCTGGGACAGAGACAGAAGCTCACTCCATCATGTAGCACTTGGGTCTTGAACTGCTGACCTTCCAGTTGTCAAATTCAGCATCTTAACCACTAAGCCTCCACATTAGGATAGTCCTAAATAAATTCCAAGATGACTATGTTGGGAGAAGTTTAGATTTAGCATAGCCCCCACTGCCTTAGTGTCAGTTAAGCCAGCTCTCAGCCATTTTGCCTAGCTAGGCATGTATCCTTAAATGCTAAGTGTTTGTTTGAGCAAAACATTTTCCTGGGCAATGGAAAGATAACAGATGGAGAACCAGCTTAGCCTTTCTTGGTAGGGAGCTTTAAAGCCTCTGAGCATTCATTGAAGAAATCATCTCTTATATCCATATAAATATACAGTAAAACTGCTACATACAAATTTGCAGCACTCGGGTCTTGAACTCTGACCTTCCAGTCTTCAGGTTCAGCATTTTAACCACTAAGCCACCATAGTCCTTAAGAACAACAGTGCAACTGTATAAACTACTGAAAACTAGGATGTCAGCTACTTTCTTTAGGAATTAAAAATACCAAATGGATTATTTCATGTTTTTGAACCGCCAGATGCTTCTGCTGTGGTTGCTGTTTACGGGTGCATTGCTTCCCAAAAGGTACACTTTACACAAATTACTGAGGTCCGAATATGTAACATTCTACATACAAGTGTTCCATGACCTCTGGCTTGATATTTTCACTCAAGGTCCCACCAACCACAAATAGAACACTACTAACAGATAGGCAATCAATCTCTGGCAAGACATCTTGATGGGGAAACAAGAGCTCTTTATCTCACTTTCAGCTGAAGGTGAGGAGCCTCATAGGGCTATAAAATTCCACACCAAGCTGCCCCATTGTTTAGAGACAGTCTAAATTAATGAGAATGAGTAATGTAGTGGATGGTTTTTTTTTCAGTCTTTACTGAAGAGTAAGTGGTAGGATAGAGGAGAATACTTACTTCTCATTCAGGCTAATCTCCATCTCCTGTTTGGCTGGTAACCCAGATATGTCATTTTTGTTGTTCAGTCGCACAGTCGATTCCGACCCTTTGCAACCCTATGGGACCATTGTCCTCCAGGCACCTCTGTCCTCCACCATCTTCCTCAACCCACCCAGCTCTGTGCCCATTGCTTATACTAACCATCTAGCCATCTAGATTTTTGGCCGCCACCTTCTTCTTTTGCTCTCCACCTTTCCCATATTTCATAGGTATGCTAATTGATTGATTGATTACTTCACCCCATTTGGTGCAAGCACCACTCTGGATGGCTTACAACACTGAAATAGACAACCGAGAAAACAATATCAAATAGAACAATTCAAATAAGATAGAAAAAATGATATACATTAATAAAATGTAAACTCATGGCTCTTTCTAGGTTCTTTGTTAAAGTATTGTTCAGATTTTAGAGTTCTTTTTCCTGAGTTGTACAACTGTGCAGATACTTTTTGTGTTTCCTCTTTTGCTACCAGATTTAATCACTGAGGTCCACTATTAGAGGGAATGGAAAAAAGAGAAAGAAAAGACTATGTGGTCTTTGGGTGAAATTTGAAAAGAAGGTTGGCTAACATCCTTATTAGACTGCTAAATTCTTAAAAGCAGTCTGAGTAACATCAGGCTTTGGGCAGGCTTCTTTCTGAGGATTTTTGTACTTCTGAGATCAAACTGAAAACTCCAAAAAACAATCCTGGACAAATCATGTGGTGGTGGTGGTTGTTCAGTCACACAGTTGAGTATGACCCTTTGCAACCCTATAGACCACCACATGCCAGGTTCCTGTGTCATTTGCCATCCTCTGCAGCTCACCCTGATCTACGCCCATTGCGTCAACAATACCATCCATCCACGTCATCCTCTGCCACCCCCTTCTTTTGCCTTCAATCTTTCCTAGCATCAAGGCTTTTTCAAGTGAGTCCTCTCTTCTCATTTGGTGACCAAAGTACTTGAGCTTCACCTTCAGTATTTGTCCTTCCAATGAGCAGTCAGGGTTGATTTCCTTCAGGATTGACTGATTTGATCTCCTTGTGGTCTCAAAATGGAAGTGGAATAATTGCTTCTGTCATGCTATTTAAACAATAGTACTATTAATTGTTAGTTCTCCGTCTCTTAAAAAGATGAAACTAGAAAATGTGAGCAAATTGGAGCCATCTTTGACATTCCATAATTTTGAAATGATTTATTTTTATCATCACATCAGAAGGCTGCTTTATTGAGCAGAAAGTTGAAATTCATTGTTGTATTTGTAGTAATTGGTCTTGTTAGTCTTTGGTCAGGTTTTAGAAAATTTCTCGTAAAAGGGAAACCATCAGCCTTTAACTTGGCATAATTAGAGCTGAGTGTTTCATTGATTATGCAGGTTTGCAGCAGGTCATTGAAACTGACTGTCAAGTTGGTGAAAGGTCAATAGAGGAATTAAAAAAGCATTTGCCAGCAATTCTAGAGACAATTAAATGTTCTTAAATGCCACTGAGATAAGTAAGAACTGGCCTCCAGAGTTTTGCTTACCCTTGAGCCAGACATACGTGGGACTAACAACTTCAAGCTGAAAATGTGTGGTTGAGTTTTAAATTCAAGGATTTTAAAGTACCCAGTGAAGACCAGGGCTTCAGTCTCTTACAGGATTTTAATAAAATCATTGGCTGAAATCCAGTAAAGTAAAGGTAAAGGTCACGCCTTGCTCAAAAGCCAGTTGTATCCAACTCTAAAGTTCAATGTTCTGTTTATAGCCAAAAAGCCACTGCTGTCTGTGTCTACAGATGTTTCCATGGACATGTGGCAGACATGACTAGACACTAGAGTGCACTGAACACTGTAACTTTCCCACTGAGGTGGTACCTATTTCTCTACTTGCAATTTCTTGCTTTCGAACTGCTAGGTTGGCAGGAGCTGGGACAGAAGCTCACTCCATCATGCAGCACTCGGGTCTTGAACTACTGACTTGCTGACCTCCCAGTCATCAAGTTCAGCATCTTAACCACTAAAGCAATCCTCAGTTAGTATGGATTCTTGGGATTTCAAGAATCCATACTAACTGAGCTCTGACAAGCTTTTTGTAAATCCATTCAAAATCCTCCTTAAGAATTTAAGATATTGTACAGATGGGATGGATTTGGAATGGATTCTTGATTTAATAGTAACTGCAAAATAAAATCTCTCTGTAGTATCTTATTGCCACTACGATTACATATCATTAAGTCCTATTTTATATTTTCTCCCCAGAAAAATAATGTTGAATTTGAGATTATGCTAATGGTGGGTTATCTACAGCAGCTACCAGCAAAGGCAACATCACTATATTGTTTTGCATTGCTTCAGTGCTTTTGCTGTCAGAATATATCAAGGAAGTAAGATCTTGATGCCAAACATCTTTTATGCCAGCTACAGTCTCTCCTAAGCAGTTATTTAACCTCTGTAGTGTAGTTTCTTGTATGCATGTGAACTGTCAAATGTATCTTCCATTCACTATTGTCATCCTTCATTTGAAAGTTTACAGAGATTTGCCCTTCTAGTCAGATCTTAAAAGGATACTCCCTGGATGATTAGTTAAGGCAACAATCTTGTGTTATTCTTAACCTTTTTTGTCACAAAAATGTTCTGTTCAGCTATTCACATTGCTGTTAACATTTTCTCCATCAAAAGAAATTTATTGGGTCCTCTTTTATGAGATCAAAATACAGTAAAACCCTAATTTCCATATGTAAAATTCAACTAACATAAGGTTTCTTTTTATAAATCACGTTCCGATTTACACAAAAAATTGAGTTATGTAAGGTGTTTCCTGGTGTGTTTGGATTTTAAAATGGTGGTGCCACAATTTTAAAAGCCAAAGTTCCACCCCGTGCCACCCACCCCACTGCTGAGAGTTGCAAAACATCACTTACCACAGCAGTAGTGGAGGAAGATTTTTTGCGGATGATTTTCTGCAGCCCCTGCTTGCTTCTTCCCGGACTGGAAGAGTGCAGGGGGAATATTTGCTCCCTTCCACTATTTGCATGAGGTTTCTCTGTGGCACATGCTTTAGTTGTGATCACGCTTCGGAGAAGAGCTTAAAAGGTACCGTGTTTCCCCGAAAATAAGGCACTGCCTTATATTTATTTTTCCTAAAAAGACACACTATGGCTTATTTTCAGGGGCTGTCTTATTTTTATTACGCCACTGGCTGCCTGTCTTCTTTACCGCTCCACACTGGGACACTGCATAGCCACGCCTATCACTATGTCTTATTTTAAGGGTATGGCTTATATTGCGCAACTGCTGAGAAATCCTGCTATGGCTTATTTTAAGGGTATGTCTTATTTTCGGGGAAACACGGTATGTGTGTGGGGGGGGGGATGCCTGTCATTACCATCTTGGCCACTAGTGGCACAAAGCATGATTTTCCATAGGGATGCATTGAAAACCAATTTCAAGCCTGTTTTTAATTTTTCAATGCATCCCTATGGAGATGAATTGATTTACGTAAAACCTCTATTTATGAAAGAAGCTGCAGAAGGGACTTTTTACATAAAACAGGGTTTTACTGTACTTCAGGTAGCTTATTCATCACCTTCAACACAAGGGCCAGTCCAAAGTATTTTTCAGCTTAGGACATCAGATAAGGTGGTATCTCTTCTTAGACTACTTGAAGAAACTAACAGAATTGGTAGCTTAGTTTCAATTCAATATTGGTAATGAGACAGGGTCTGCAGTGATTCTCAACCTTTTCTCCTGCAATCTCTATCCATTGTTCATGTTGCCTGAAGATTCTGAAAACTGAACTCTGAAATATCAGGAAGGCCCAAGATTTGGGAATAATTGGCATGCTTCGCCAAATGAGAACACTCCAAGTTTAGAGTTATTTTTCTTTTACATACTTTTACCTCGACTAAGCCCCTCAATGTTTTTAAAATGGTAGCTGTGTTAATCTGTGCAAACGTATCAGAGACTAAACAAAACAAAAAGACAACAAATGTTGTGGCACCTTAACGGCTAACTGCTGTATGTTAATGATAGCTTTTGTGGATCAAGTCCACTTAGTCAGACATAAGAGTGAGACTTTATGACATCAGTGTATACAGAGGTACACAATGGTTGGTTAGCAGAACAAATAAGTTTACCCTCCAGACCTAGCATCTATTGACAATGGTGTGAGTGAATAAGGCAAAGCACCAAGTGCTTCCTTTGTTCTGTGAGGTGGCCTGAGGGTGTGGATGAGAATTCTACTGAAGTAGGTTCTGTAAAGGTGGTGTGGGAAACTGCAACATATAACAACCTGTTATTTTATTTTATTTATTTATTTATTTACATTTCTATACCGCCTTTCTTGCCGGGGCGACCCAGGGTGGTGTACAACATCATAAAAGCATAATAAAACCCAACCCAAACCCATTGTTAAAAAACTTCAAAATTACAATTATAAAATTTAAAAAGTTTTTAAAATTTATAAACATCCACAGGTCCCAATAATCATTTTAAAAGTTAAAAACTCAAAAACACAAGATTAAAAAGATTAAAAGACCAGGGGGGAGAGGGAGCTCAAACAAGCCAGCGAGCTGGGGTCATGGTACCGCCAGGACCCCATACCTGTCCCGCCAGCCATGTTTTTAAGTTCTTCCTAAAAGACAGCAAGTCCATCTGAAGACGTAGCTCAGTTGGTAGGAGGTTCCATAGGGCTGGAGCGGACACAAAGGCCCTCCTTCTAGTGCCAGAGAGATGTGTCTCTCTGCCCGATGGAACAACTAGAGAGCCTACAAGTGGTAGTGTATTAGCCTACTAGTTGTAGTGTATTAAATTTGATAATGTCCCCAAAACCCATGACTAATATTTAAACCTTTGAGATGGGTGTCCAGCATATGTATGATGAAGTGGACTTGCTTTCCCACTTTGGTGGGAAAAAGATCTGGGGGACATGAAAGGAGCCTCATTCTGACGTCCTTTGACCAGAATTCTCCAGCAAAAATCCTTTCAACCCAGAATAATTTCTGACACTAAATTATTATTATACTGCCTCTTCGTCAAATGGTTGGGGACTGTGGTGGCTCAAGTGGTTAAGACACTGAACTTAATGACTGGAAGGTTGGAGTTCAATTCCCAAGTATTGTACAATGGAGTGAGCACCCGTCTCTGTCCCAGCTCCTGTCAACCTAGCAGTTTGAAAGCAAGAAATTGCAAGTACCGTAGATAAATAGAGACCACTTTGGTGGGAAGGTAAACAACGTTCTGCGCACTCCAGTGTCTAGTCATGCCTGCCACATGTCCATGAAAACATCTGCAAACACAGACACTGCTGGGTCTTTGGTTATAAACAGATGAGCACTGAACCCTAGAGTCGGATACAATTGGTTTTCAAGCAAGGGTGACATTTAACATACCTTACGTCATATGGTTATTTCCCATGTTAAATTTTAAATTCCCCTCACCCATCTTCTTCCTAAGAAATAATCTAAACTCATATGATGATACATGGGCCATGCTACTGTATTATCTGGCCTTACAAGGAATTCTAATTCCTATGAGTGTCCACCAGCAGGCAAACAAGGTTTTAAAATAAAATACAACTAAAATAACTAGGAAAAACTGTTTTGAAATATCAGGTTGACTAGCAATTGCCTGTCCAAAAAAAACAAAAAACCCCAACAACCTAGGGCTGAATTAAAATTAGGTTTAGTGTTAAAGTGTAATACTTCCATCTACAACAGATGCATCCTGCTTTGCTTATTCTTACCGAGATTCAATGAAAAACAAAATCTTCTGTGTCCCCTAGAGCAAGATGCTAGCTGTGCTGATAAGGTGTATAGAAAAAGCAAGAGCTACTTAAAACTTCAACATTTCTGATATAAAACATAACAATTCCTCTGCAGTTTCTTCAGTAACACCATCAACTAGAATGGGTATTTTAGTAGTACTTTTGCTTCATGCATTGATATGGGCATCTGAAGAAATATGCTATGTGTGAGCCACTGATCAATGTCAGTGAGCATGGTACATGGAATTGTGTGCAGCAAGGAAGCACAGCCATGCTCTGTTCTCTTTATTTTCCACACATAGAGGGCATATATGGGGCCTGGGAACATTAATAATCTCTTGGTGTGCTATATTTTTTCAGCCTACAGTACTTTCTATTGCTGGTCTATAGTATCCTACTGGGCGGGCTGCTTAGACAGGAGGCATTGGGAAGGGGTTACTCCTATTGAATGCCCAATTCAGAATAAAATATTGGTGTACGTTAATTTGGATGCCCAGTGTGATGTAGTGGAGTGAGTGGCTTTAGGAGGCCATAGATTGAATAGCCACTTAGTAAAAATAAATAAATAAATACTGGGGTTGTGGAACTGTTAAAACCACTCCTTAAATATCTCAATTACTCAAAAGCCTTTTTAGGGTTGCTAAAGATTGCTCCAACTTGATGGCACATAACAACAACAGTATTGCTTTGGTCCCATTTTATTTTATTCAGTACTGACATGAAAGCACTGTGTTCTATCCATTTTCTTCTTGCTGAGTCCAGGTATTGCTGGCCCAGCTTTTAGGAGAAACTTTGGAAAGGAAGATGACTTGAGTTTTGAAACTCATTCTACAGAAGTTGGTGTTTGGACAGCGTTTCACCTTGCCAGGGATGCAGTGCCCCTCTGCCCATGCAATCAGGTGCACTGGCTCGGTGTGATGTTATTGTTCTTGCTAGCAACTGAAGCTGAAGTAGCCTTGGTGCCACAGATCAATTGAAGTTTTATGGGGATGAATTGCACCCACAGAGTATTCATGTTCAGTCTCATTGTGATAAGCCACTCTCTTAGGTGGAATCTGGGTAGAACAATATACAGTAAAACCGCATAAAACAATTTTAATTCTTTTCACGGGTCTGATCACTATGCGATTTTGTCGTACGATTTTTTCCTATGGAAAAAAATCATGCAACATTTTTTTTGCTAATTTGTTTCTCTCATTGAAAAGTCATTGTCCTAAGGAAAAATCATTATGCAGGGTGCCACTTTCTTTAAAAACCTATTCGTTGTGCAGTTTAGTTGCTATAGGGTGCATTCGTTATACGAGGTTCTACTGTATCTAGATTGTAGAACGGTCATAGCTTGCTTGCACCAATTTGAATCTATGACATCTCAATTTATAGAAAAAAATCCTTTGTGAAGCCCTAGAGCAGTGATGGCCAACCTTGTCACTCCAAGTGCTCTTGGACTTCAATTCCCAGCCAAGTCAACACACCTGCTGATCAAGACTTCTGGGAATTAAAGTTCAAGAACATATGGAGTGCCAAGGTTGGTCATCATTGCCCTAGAGAGTAACTCCCTTTTATTATGAGTTCTTGCCTAGATTGACCTGTGGATTGTCTCAGTATAAATCAGTTTTTATGTGTCTTCCTAACCTGCTAAGAGGAATTGGATAGAACTTGTACCTTGCCTGTATCGAAACACTATTGCTGGTTCTCAGGAAACCTGAAAAAGACATTTTCTTTAAGAGTTCCTTGTTTTTTGAAACATCCCCCCATGAGAGGCAGTTACTCAAAAACACTCCAGTTTTTTGTATTCTCAAAACTCTGAAAAAGAACTGAGTATGTCTTGGGCTCTGAAACATTCTAACAGGGTTAGCATTAGCAATTGGGAGACACTAATACTTACTTAGCTTTCAAAGCCTACATTACTCAGACTGCTGCATCAGCAAAACTAAATCTCCTAGCTTACTCTGAGCAAACATCAACAAAAACTTAGCCGTATACACTCGAGTATAAGCTGACCTGAATATAAGCTGAGATACCTAATTTTGACCTGAAAACCCAGGAAAAGATTGACCTGAGTATAAGCCGAGGGTGGGAAATGCAGCAGCTGCTAGTGAGGTTTTATAATTAAAATACATAAAAATATGGTAAAATTAATTAAATTGTTGGCACATCTCAATCCCGCATGGTTCTGGGACCCTCGTGGTCATTGACCCGAGAGTAAGCCAAGTTCCCTTTTTGGGGCTCATTTTTGGGGCTAAAAAACTCAACTTATACTTGAGTATATACGGTATATTGCTTTTAAAATACAGTCAAACCTCACATAAAGAGTGTGTTGCTTAAAGAAATAAATCAGGGTTCACAATCCCCCCCACCACCACCACCAGAAGTCACAATTGGTCACTTACAATGGTGTTTCATTTAAAGAGCAAACTCGCTTAAAGAGCAATACCATGGAACACATTATGCTCTTTAAGCGAGGTACAACTGTACAGTATTCAGTCCTTTTTCATGTCTATCTGTCTGGTGTCCTTCTGTTTCATCTGTGGAAGAGGTAAAGCAGAAAAGAATATAGGCATGCAAGGTTTGTAAGAAAGAAGGTGCTTTGTTATAAAGCCAGGCAGCTGTGAAGGGATGCATATGGTAATGTTGTGATTAGACATGTATATACATTTTTACATGGTTTTGTAGATATTTCTGGGGAGGAAACAACAGTGTTGCTATTGCTAAAACAGAAAATAAACTATATGACAAGGTTTGCTACAGAAAAAATGTGATGTGAAACATTGAAATGGTGTAAATATCTGTTTGGGAAATCTGGCCATGCACATATGGATTATTGTATATTTGGCTGGATCTATATTAGGAATGAATCTTTGGACACATATACACTAGTACCCCGGATAACGTTATGACTTGGTTCCACAAGTCATGTTGTTTTTAGCGTTGTCCGGGGTATACACCAAACAATGCTAAAAAACATCAGGCGTGTTGGCGCGCGCACGCCAAATGCGGTTTGGGGAGGATACGGAGATTTTCTCCGTATCCTCCCCAAGCCGCGCTTGACAGGCGCGCGCTTGCCTGATGTTTGGAAAGGGTATGGGGGACCATACCCTTTCCAAACATCGTGCAGGCGGGCCCTGGGGGGTTGGATTGGGTAGATGTTCTACCCAATCCAACCCCTCCCCCCCACACGATTGTTCCGGATAATGCTAAAAATCGCGTTATTCGATACAAGATTTTTCCAAAAATCTTGTAACGTTATGCGGTTTTAGCCTTAGATGGTACAATCGTTATCCGGGGTATTACTGTATATGAAAACAGTCTGAATCAGTTTTATTTTTATCAGATAAGAAATAAAAAAGGACGAAAGGAAACAAAATGTTGTGATGCTTTAAAGACTAACTGCTATATTTTATTATGAGCTTTCATGGATCAAGCCCGTTTCCTCAGATGTAAGAATGAGATTATATTGCATCTGGTCCCCAAGACCAGATGGGGATACAGAAGGATAACAATTGGTTAGTACAGTAGACACAAAATGGTAATGACTGAAGCCCTGTGAGTGATGCTCACTTATATTTCTTTGAAGCTTTGTTCTAAAAACAATGTGGCAGATGGTTACTAGACAGATACAATATAATCATTGTGGCATTACACATGTGATAATGAGTTAAGGATCAACAACCATATCTGTGAAGTTTGTTCTGTAGAGGTGGTTGTGTTCCTTGCATTCCAGTGTTTAGTTTTGCCTGCCACATGTCCATGGCATCATATAGCAATTTTTTCGTACAACAAAGCCCAGTGGAATTGATTAAAATCGTTGTATGAGCTACCACTGTAATTGAAAGCAGTTTTGCTTTTAAGATGTTATAGAAATTTTTGTGATCAGTTAATAAATAAATAATAGACTGTAGCTAGAAATGAAGTCAGTAACATCCATTCCTCATATATAGAAGCAACTTAGACATGCTCATGCCATTCTGCAATCCAGCCATAGAATAGGTATAGATTTGTACTGGGAACCAGGTAGTGTTATAATGGTAAAATGTGATGTATAAGAGGCATTAGTTTAAATTCTGCTTATATGTTTACATGTATATGTATGTATACCTACAGACAGAGAAACACATGAGTATATTACTACTAGGCCATTCGTTGTCCAATTTTTGGGAGGACTGAAGCTAAGATCAGAAGAAACAGGGAGGCTTGTTATAGGTGATGTTATCTCTGTTAATTAAAAATGTCCTGTTGCTTCAACCCTGTGATCCCAGACTCTTCTGCAACAGAAGGAGAGCCAGTAATAAAATTTAAGGCCAATTATGTCTGCAACCATCCAATTTAATTCTGGAGGAACACTGACAAGAATGAGCAGGCATTTCAAATCTGTTTCTTGTTTCTTGCTTGGCTGCCTGCCTGCTTCCTTCCATCTACAGGGGCAGTAAGAAGATGTTTGATCCAGGAGCAGAGAAGGTCTTCAATCTATCACTTTCAATGGATTTTTTTTGAAAAACAAAAAAAATCTGCAGATGTTAAGACTCCTGTAAGAGACACTTGCACACACCTTACTTCACTGGATTCCTGTCCAAGGACCATAGCCTCGCAAGAGACTTCCTGGAATGCAGTAGCGATCTAAAGTAGGGGCCAGCAAACTTGGCTCACCAGATGTTATTGGACTTCAATTCCCAGAAGCCCTGATCAGCAGGTGTACTGACTTGGGCTTCTGGCAAATGAAGTCCAAGAACACCTGGAGAGATAAGTTTGCTGACCCCTGATCTAAACTGTATAATCCACTAATAGCCATATATTCTTGACTGTATTTGTGTTAAAGCCAGTGTGCTATAGTGTATAGCTTATTAGACTGTATAGTATAGGGTGGCCTGTAAATTCCTATTGAATCTTTCTCTAAATTTGTCACTTATTGTATCCTGGGTGTAACCATTATTCTTGTGCTCATGTAACCATGTACTTGTCACAATATCTTCTTCAAGTGTACATGAGCTTAAATCTGTCATATTTCTCTCTCATTCATTGCTAACTCAACTCACAGAAGTAACATGTGGTAAGAAGAGCAACAAGGAGAGCTATATACAGTATGTTGTTTTGGTCTCATTGGTAGGAGGGAAAATGTAAGTAACATATAAATCAGTAGTCACTATTTTTCTCTATTGCTACTTGATAATAGACATCCTATACATGAGACATATGGTGTATTATTCTTTCCCAAGGCTCAAATGATATGATTTACACTTCTAGTACTTAAGTTATGGATTGTCAAAAACAAAATAAGAATAGTATGCACACAGAGAAGGAGAATGACTGATCTTAGCTGGAATTCAAATCTCTTGTAGGCCAATAGCTGCATAAAGCAACCTGGGTTACAATGAATATATTCTTTTATGACAATCTCTTTAAGATCTTCATTTGATGCAGCATTCATACTTTAGAGTACATTAGCAGGCTCTCCCAGTATTCTGAAGGGAACTGGCTAGCACTGCCAGTAGGGCAGTGATTCCCAACACGGGACACATACCCCACAGGGGGACTTCAATTCCCAGAAGCCTAAATCAGTACATTGGCTGATCAGTTCTTTGAGGAAATGACTTAGGTTTCTGGGAATTAAAGTCCAAAAACTAAAGATTGAGAAACACTTCAGTAGGGGCTCCTATTTTGTGATGGTCAAAGGGCTGCATTGGAGACAGGAGTGCATTCTTGTTGCATCTAACATAATCTGACTGCCTGGTGAATTGGTGCTTTAATTGAGCCAGATGGCAGACCTTCCATTTCCTCGCCCTGTTATGGATTGCATTTATAAAACACTGGTGAGTGGATGTTCTGAAAACAGTATTAATATAAGAGTTGTCTGTATTCAACTTATAAACAGTGCTTTCAGAGAGAATCAGGCAAGGGTGGTGTCATGCTTCCTCCCTCTCAAGTTGCTTGCTTTCAGTAATTGTTGATGATAAACTTGTCCTTGAATGCTTCCTGAATGTAAAAATAAGGACTCTTGGAGAATGTCAGATTTACAAATGGATGTTCAAATACTCTGGATATATGCAAGCAATTCTAATATGTTCTGCTCAGTGACTAGTTTGTATACATTTTTAAACCTTACTGTGAAGGGCCAATCCACAGATAAACTCCAAAAACGTCAGGCAGTCTTAGATTAGGCAAAGCAAATCTAAATGCATTTGGTTAATGGACAGCACCAACATCTCCCTAGACTCCTGGTGAGAGAGGTGGGTTGGTTGGGTATTTTTCATAAAAAGAAGGGCGTGCCAGATCATTTTTCACAGATCATTAAAGCCATTTGCTTTCCCAGAATTTGTCCTAAAAGCATTTCATCATTTCAGAGTGGGAGTCTTGTCATCTCGAGTGCTGTCACATCAGCCATACTGTGCTGCATGTACCTGCTTGACAATGAATTCTGAGAGTTAATTAGATGTAACAGGATGCAACAGAATATTAAATCAAAGCAGTGGCAGCTCCCCTGTCTTTTTTTCCAGAGATGACTGTAGTTTTCTACTTCACCCACAAATAACATTAAAAAAACCCCAACAACAGTGCGGTAGTCATAGCTTTCGAAGAGGCAAGCCATAATCATCACAACAGGAATGCAGCATCCAAAACAATAGACTGGAGGTTTAAAGAGGAAGATAACTGAATGCAGCTGCAACATTACTGTGATAAAATGGGGAGTCTCCTGAATTCCATGAAACTGTGGTATAATAAAAATAAGGAATAAGACATCCTGTACATTAATGGGGGTTTTCTTTTGTACTGCAAAACATACTGGAAATCGTTCTGTAAGTGTCCTATTGATAATGACATTATCTTCCATTATATAGAATTCTTGCTTTCTGGATTACAGTGAACACTTGCATTAAACCCACAGCTTTGAAAGGTGAACTTTTGAACTGCAGTTCCCAAAGCCCTGTAGCTGTATAACTATAATCCCGAAAAAAAAATCATTTTTCAAAAGTCCTCTTAAACTATTAATATCAATCAAGAACTGTGGAATGGGTAAAATCCAAAATTCCACAGGGAATACCCAGTATAGTTGATTTTGTTGAAGTGAAGAAAATAGTTCAGAGTATATTTTGTGGTGTGTCCCCCCCCCCCAACACACACACACACATCAGATGTTTCTAGTTTCTTTATGTTTCCAGATCAAAAACTTCTCATTTCTTCTCATTGAAGAGCAGGCTTGTTAGGAATTCTAAAAACGAATAGCCATTTTCTCTATGAATTTGCTTGAAGGAGGAACAAGTGTAAAGAAAAATAGAACATAGCCATAGTATTATAAAGTGCGCACATAGCCAAAAGGTATTATGAAGCCATTTCACATCTCACTGCTTTTGATTTCCCAACCTAATGGACCAGATTCTAAGATGTAAGGAAAGATTGCCAGTCTTTAACTATGTAAGTTTGTTTTATTCATTCTCTCTATCTGACCTGTTTACTAATCACACTTTATCTATGTCACTGGCACCCTGCATTGTAGACCATAGAAAGTCATGGGTCTTTCCTCATAGTCTGGTAGTATTCCTAAGGTTTGTCAATGTACCAGTTATTTGAAAACTGAAAGCACAGGAGCATTCACATATTGAAGTGTTGCAAAATTAAATTCTGCTAACCAAATGAGGAGGATTATGGTCAAAGTTTTGCAAGAGAAAGTATCAAGCTTTCATTTCAAATAGCACTTTAAGGGAGGCTGATAATGAGATTCTAATAGGAGCTGCTTTATGATCAAAGCAACAGCAGAAAAATTAGGGTTGGCGGCAGCCTTCTTCTTCAGTAGACTGCAGTGATGTATCATGGATATTTGGAATGCTGGTGAGAGAAATGTCAATAGGCAAAATGACATATGATGGAGACAAGATGAAACAGTACAGGACAGTATGAACTATTTGTGCATTCTGAAGAGAGAAATTGTTACACTCAGCAATTATTCATCCCTATAGGGCAAATGAGGAGGAACAAATCTGAATTAAAATTATCCTCTCATTATGACTACCAGAAATGGGAGAAAATCTTAGCATACAGATAATGGAAAAAGAAAATAAGGATATCATCAGGACAAACTAATATTTTTTGAAATATATATAAGATGCAGTTGCAAATATAAAGATCAACAGAAGCACCATAATCTAAAAAAGAAAATCATAGGAACAGATTATATACCAACAGTTTAGATCCATTCCAGTCAAGGGTTCAGATCTCATTATGGCACCAAAGCCACACTGGTTGCACTGAACTATGACCTTTTCCGGGAAGCAGGTAGGTACGTCTTCCTTTCTTGCCCACCTGGATCTCTCGGTGGATTTTGATACCATTGACCAGAGTATCCTTATAGAAAAGCTGTTGGGGTTGGAGATTTGAGGCACTGTTTTGCAGTGGTTCCACTCTTTCCCTGATGGTCAGACTCAAAGAATTCAACTCGGGAATGTTGCTTTGGCCTCATGGGCCCTAAGGATCAATCATTTCCCCAGTTTTATGCAACATCTATATAAAACCACAGGGAGGGATCATCCATAGATTTGGATTTCAGTGACATCAATTTGTAGATGACAAGCAGCTCTGTCTCTCCTTTACATCTTCTGCAATGGATACAGTATGATGCCTTGATGACTGACCTCAATAGTAGAATGGACAAGAATGAACAGGTTGAAGCTGAATCCTGAGAAGACAGAGGTCCTCTTGCTTTGGGGGCCATTTGCCCAACTTGGAGGCCTTGTCCCTTCTCTGAATGGGGTAACCCTTCCTTTGAAGGATCAGTTTTGCAACTTAGTTGACATTTTAGAGTAGGATAAAATTACCTCGGAGTTGTTTTTCTGAAATCAATGGGACTTTATTGGTCATTATGTAACATAAGTCCTAATGATAAATTTCAATTCATTTTACATAGGACTCAGCCCAGTTTTGTTCCTTCAAAAGTGAGAAAAGAACATGTTATAATAAATGCATTGAAAGAAAGTCATGGGATATTTCTAAATTTAAAACAATTCTAAAGAGATCATGTAAAATGGTTTAGACCAGGGGTCAGCAAACCTGGCTCGCCAGATGTTCTTGGACTTCAATTCCCAGAAGCTGTGATCAGCAGGTGTGTACTGACTTGGGCTTCTGGTAATGAAGTCTAAGAACACCTGGAGAGCCAAGTTTGCTGAGCCCTGGTTTAGACTCACTAGTCTTTTAACTATTATCAGCCTCTACTAGTATGACCAGTAGTCAAAGATATGGGAGTTTGATGACTAGGAATTGTCAATTTCTGATATAGAAGATAAAGTGACACAAGAGAAGTCAGTTCACGGAAGATAAGGCTATCAGTGTCGATTTGTACTTAATGTGCTGTTTATATATTGTCTTCAAGATATGAGACAATATGCATCTTTATGCTGTAGAAGACAGTTTGAGCAAAAATTTGGACACCCCTAAACTAGAGGATATGTTTTTCTTTGCTGTTCAACAAAGTAAGTAATGCTTCATCCAAAGGAGATCTACAGACACATGTATTCAAAGTCCTCTATGAGGCTGTTATATATGATGGCCCTCCAGGTATTGCAGGATTGCTTCTTCCATTTTTCAACAATAGCTAAACCAGATAGGTTGGATTTTAATCCAATAAGATTTGGAAAATTAGAACTTTCTCAGCTCTGATTAATTGCTTTGTGGACCTGCATGTAGAAATTGGACTGATCACTACTTAGCACATTTTCTGTACTTTTCATCCAGAGTTTATGACACCATATATGGTTTTTCTCCTCTTCTTTTAGTCTTATAGTAACCTTGATAGGATGGTAACTGGTGGAAGGTGCACATCACTCTGACCAAAGGGTGATCAAAGTGTCCTCCTCAAGATAGTTTTTGAGGGTACCAGCTCTATCTATTCTGTTTCTCCCCAGCAAAAAATATATGAAGCCTCTAGAAGCGCAAATTGCCTTTTACATAGTTTACAAATACAAATCCCTCCCCTTTCTGCATCATTGAACACCTCTAATGGCATAGATTTAAGAACTTTGACTTGGCTTCTTGCCACTTCTGGATTCATTTCTTGGCACTCTGTGTCAAAAATAGGTCTGTGTGGCCTATTTTCACATGGAAATTTCATTTCAGTCATAGAGGTTTCTCAACCCCCTCCCCCCAACAATATTTAATGAAAAGCAACATCATTCGGAGATTCTGATTGATTGGTTGGTTGGTTGAGTGAGTGAGTATGTGATTGTAATCTTGAGGAAGAATGACTAGAGTTGGCTTATTGACTCTCCTTTCTCATAACATAGAACTCAATCTTCCTGAACTATATTGAAGAGCTATAGAATGGAGATTGAAGGGAAGTATTTTTTTTCCACAGTCTATAATCATGTGTGAAAAATTATTTTTTGGCTCCACACCACAGTTCTCATAACTCCCAAACCAGATAGCTACCAGCTGTGCCGGTGGAGAAACCCCAGGAGTTACAGTCCAAAATACCTAAATTTGTCTAACTTCTTATTAAGACCAGAACGTGGCATATTTCTCCCCCATGAATTTGTATAATCTATTTTTAAAGTCATCAAAACCAGTGGATGTCATCACATCTCATAGCAATAAATAGTATTTTATTTCATTTAATTGTTTTTCTTCCTCCTTTGGCCCAAAGAGGGTCAAAGGCAATTTACAATTAAAACTACAAACTTTACAGCCTATACAGTAATACTCCTGGAGCAGAAAAATAACCTGAAAAAACATTAAAACTCAAAGCAAGACAGAAAGAAGCACAGACCAAATGCCTCTTGAAATGAAAAGGTCTTGCCTGCTTAGCTTTTTGTAGCAAAAAACTGAAAATGCACTCACAATTATGGGTACCTTTTATGTTGTATGAAAACAATATTTTTACCTTCCTCAGTCAGCCAATTGATTCAAAAATCTTTCTCTCCAGTCACTTTTCCAAGAGGTTTAAACAAAAATCAAACATCTCCAAGTGGTTCAGGCTTTCCTCAAATATTGGCCAATGGGGAAGGGACATTGTTATTACAGATGCATAAAGAAACGTGTAAATAGTGTAATTATTAGCACAAAAGTAGGCAGGTTTTTGGTCTTTGGCTGTATTATTAGTAGTAATGATGTTGGTAGTAATAGAAATAGTAGTAGTACAAGGAGTACTGCTAAGTAATTATGTCCCTCACCAAATGAAAATGTAGAAACGGAGAAGAAAAGGCTATATGCACCATTTCTGTCTCTAGAGAGTGACAACCTGACAAGTATGAGAAACAGGATGATGGAAAAGGTAGACTTTTCTTTTGATCCAGACTCTTAATATTCTTATAGGAGGAATTTACCAGCAGTGGCCAACCATAGGGCAATTTTCAGTCCTATCATTGTTACTATGCACTTGCAGTTTATTTCCATTAAAATCTCTTCACCATGCAACATGCAACTTAAAAATGTAAACCATAAATATTGGTTTTAGAACAATGGTTCTGGAAAATGTTGTTCCTTGCAGTAATCCTTAATTAGCATTTGGAACAACTTCTTTTGTTGCTTAACTGAAAGAGATTTACAGGGACAACAATGGATTTGGCATCAAACTGGCGCCTTGCTAATTTATAGTTTTAGGTGAAGTGTATCTCTAGACCCACCCAATGCCACAAAAGGTTGGGAGATAAGCTTTTGATTCCATCAAGTACAGCCATTGCAGATGCTCTAGTGAACTTAGCCAGAAACCAGTATCAGTAAGCAACAAAAGCAGGATTTTGGAAGATTACATACAGCTCTTGTCTCTTCCATTGAAATAGCCTTTGGCACTGGAATGGTAGATACAGTAATGCAATGGAAAAGAAAGCGAGTTTTAGTAGTTGTTTTCAAGCAGGAAAGCTGTTAACTGGCATTTTGATTATGAATATACAGCATATCTAGTGATGGTGCTAGAGCAGGGGTGCCCAAACTTTTTGGGCTGTGGGCTGGTCACATGCTTTGGGGGTGCCCAAACTACACCCCAGGGGCCGGATCCAGCCCCCAATGCCAATTCAGCCAGCCCACGCCACCCTCATTGCTCCAAAAAGCGGAAGTAAAACGCCCCCATACAGGCATGTTTTACTCCTGCTTCTGGGAGAGACGAGGGGGGCATGGGCCAGATGAATTGGCTTCGGGGGCTGGATCCAGCCCCCAGGGCATAGTTTGGGCACCCCTGTGCTGGAGATTAATTATTTCTGTATTAACCACTCCAATTTTTTTTCATGTTTGAAAAAGATAGGAAACTTCCGCACATGCAAATTGGCATGAATCTATTTTCTTTTAAAATATGTTTTCAACATGACCATGGCAGGCATCTTAGTTCCAACAACAAGGTTTTCATATCAGCACATGCCAGCACAGTCCACAATAGAACTAATTCACACTTTAAGTAGCAATCACTTGTCATGTAAGCTCAGAGATACAAATGAACTTTTTGGGTAGCACACAGTGCAGTTGCTTCTTCTTTTGTATCAATCAAGCAGCAAAACAGGAAATGTCCCATTAATTGCAGCTTCCAAATTTCCTTCTTACTGGGAAACTGCTTAACAGCTTTGGGAAAGGCAAGATATTAGGTCACCACCAAACTTTGTCTGGTCCAGAACCATTACCTATGGTCTCCTTGTTTAGACAGAACATGGCATTTTAATTAATAGGAAAGATGATGATTTGTTTACCTGATCATGCAAAGAGAGAAGTGAAGAGTTTGCATTCATGGGCACAAAGCTAATTTACATCAAAGATGATTAAGATGGTAAATGATCACTGGATATCATCACCAAATGAGTGCAGGTTCTTTGAGTGGATTATTATTATTATTATTATTATTATTATTATTATTATTATTATTATTATTATTATTATTATTATTATTATTATTATTATTATTATTATTTCCTCTTCAGTATAATTCCTGAAAGGATTATAACTCTTGTTTTAGAAAAATTACAATTTGGGGGACCTTTTAACAACCAGACACATCCCGGGAACATTTGCTTGATGCTGATCAGTTCCTCCTCTGAGGGGGTTTTTTTTAACATAAAGGACATTAAGTTTATGTTCACAGCAAAGTTAAGATGAGAGACTTTGACTTTAAAATAGGTATTATAGTCCTTCCAAGGGTATACTGAAAAGGACAACATATTATGTTGTGTGCCTAAAACTTACCCCTACAGAAGAATTCTATTATTTGACTGCCATGACTCCTCCTTAATGACATCGGAGGTGCTAAGAAATAATGAACAAAATAAATGAATACAACCACCAAACCCATTGGTTCCATAAACACCAACTCCCTAGACTAGTGGTGGTGCACCTATGACATGCGTGCCTGATGTGGCACTCCCAGCATTTTCTGTTGGCATGCGCACTATCATTCCAACACAGTTTGCGCTGTCCCTTTGCACAGCAGCCCAATGGGATCACTTTCTCCTCCTCCCTAGCAGAGTTTGCCCCGCCCCCTGCCCAGCAGCCCAATGGAAGCACTTCCTCCCTCCCCAGCACATAATTCACCCCTCCCCTTTGCCCAGCAACCCAATGAAAGCTCTTCCTCCCCCAGGACAGAGTTCACCTCACCCCTCCTTTTGGGCACTCAGTCGCATCACTGCCCTAGATGACAGCTAAAATTAAGAGAAACTTTTCTGCATACCTCTCAGGTTCTGAACATTTAACCAGAAGAGACTATGTAGAGCAAAAACAACACACCTTGCTGATTGGATGATTGTCAAAATGTGTCCAAGATTCTGTTTGAACCATCTGGAAGTCACTTAATAGATTTTGAAGTAGGAAGATTAAAGAATAATGAAGAAAATGCAGCTGCTTGAATACAGGACAAATTTTCTGTGAATGTTGAGAAATTCAATCGATGCAGCATTTACGTGCATGCAATTTATGCCCCAAAAGTCAATAGGGCACTGAGGTAGAAAAGAAAATCCAGTAAATGGCCAAGATAACATTATTGATGTAGCCTGCTTTTGTTAAAAATAGTCTATTTATTTTAGCATTTTAGTTTGTTTTAAATCTTACCTGTACTTCTTATACATCCATAATTTTAAATTTGTGCAACACTCTGACGCAAAAGAAAAAAAGGTATGTATTCTGTATATCAGCCTGGATTTTGAACAACCTGTTAATACATAGTGGATCAAACTTCCTGTGAAATTGTGTGATCTTCATGTATGTACTTTCCACAATCAAGCAAAAGCTGACTATATAACCCAATTAGGATTGTTTGATCTTTAATAATTATACAAACTTGCTGAGACAAACATTATCATTTCCTATTAACCTCTGTGTTTGCATTTTGACTGAGCAAAAAATATTAAGTTGAGAGGCAAACTGCAAGTTACTTTTGGAGGGAATAACATGAAGGAATAAAGCAAGATCAAAATCCCAAAATCAATCCAGAATAAGTCTTTTTTAAAAGAATTATGTAGATGTTGTGAAAGACCAGTGAGATTATGGAGAAACACTGCTAGACACAACAGACAGGTCTAATCTGTTTTGAATCCCAAAAATACACCCCAGATGTCCTCAAACTTAATGCCTCTTTGTTGTGACCAGTGAGACACAGAACAACAATATTTAGCTTTTAAATTTGTGGCTTCCCTGTGAAGTAACAAGCTTGTTGTCTATAACTTTATTCTTAAACTTTGCCATATCATCTGTATGTTAGAGCATGGCACGTAAGTGCCAAATAGAAATCAGACTGAGAGCAGGCCACAAAATGGATAGTTTTACACTTATGTAGATTTTTAATTTAATTTAATAGTTTAATTCATTTTTCCACCCACTACTGAGGTAAATATTTGCTGAGTCTAGCAATGATGTGCATGGGAGTTAAAAATGACCATATTCAAGCTATATTTGCCATTAGTGTAGATTTTTCTTCCAGCATTCAAAACAGTTCCGCAGAAATCATTATTGTAATCCTTACTATAGCAAATCAGAATGGTATTATTATCTTCCTATTAAAAGAGATAATAGCTTGTTTCAGGCCACCTAATAAATTCGTGGCTAATCTAAGATTTGAATGGGCAGTCTCAAAGATCACAGTTCACTTTCTTAGCTTCTACACTATCATGATTTAATGCCTATTTATAACAATTTTAATTGTGCTTGATTCTGATTGGATTAGATTGTCATTATGCACAAACCAAATGACTCCTCTGTATCTCTGGAATAAAATGCTAATATCAGGAGCTTAGAGAGGTGGTAAAGGTATTTTTTATCACTGTAAAGTATCCCAGACGCATATGAGGCCACCTGTTCTGTTATGTTGTCCTTTGGTAAAGGTAAAGGTCACCTGACTCTAGGGCTCAGTGCTCATCTCTGTTTATAACCAGATGTTTTCGTGGACATGTGCAGTGGTGGGTTGTTACCAGTTCAGCCCAGTTCAGCAGAACTGGCAACAACATTATGGAGGGGGTTGCCGGGTGTGTGTGTGGAAAACCTCCGGGCCCCCTCCGGAAGTGACTTCCGGAACTGTGCATGCATCAAACCACTATTTGATGCATGCACAGTAAAAAAATAGAACTGTGCATGTGTCAAATAGAGGTTTGACGCATGCGCAGTTCCGGGCAGCCATTTTGGCTGCCCAGAAAGGAAGTGCAGTGCGTCCAAAACCGGTGGCCTTTCCACGCCGCGTCACTTCATTTTCTGCCTGCCTGCTGCTTCTGGTAAGATTTCCTGGTTTTTTTGTTTGGGGTGGGTGGGTTGAGGTGTGTGTGTGTGTGTGTGCTTATTTTATTTTATTATTTTTATTATTATTTATTATTATTTTCTTTGGCTCTGCCCACAATGTCATGACGTCATGACATTGGCTTCACCCATGACTTCATGATGTTGGCCCCGCCCATGATGTCCATGACATCATGGTGGGGTAGTAAAATTTTTGACATCTCACCACTGGACATGTGGCAGGCATGTCTAGACACCAGAGTGCATGGAATGCTGTTTACCTTCCCACCGAAGTGGTACCCATCTATCTACTTGCAATTTATTGCTTTCAGATTGCTATGCTGGCAGGAGCTGGAACAGAGAGGGAAGCTCACTCTATCATGCAGCACTTGGGTCTCAAACTGCTGACCTGCTGACCTTCCAGTCATCAAGTTCAGCACCTTAACCACTAAGCCACCACAGTCCCTATGTATCCTTTGGTATTGCCCGTTAATTGTTGATGCAAACCTCAACATTATATTACCAGTGGGCCATTATTTGAGGCTATTGGGCATTTCTTCAGCCTCTGCCAAGGTGTGCATCTCACCTGCTGCTCAGTCTGCATCATCAGTAACAAAATTGCTTTTTAAAAAAGCTTATAAATAGAGCATCAGGGGGTCCGTCTCTGTGTTAGCTTTCACATGGAATAACAAGCCTTTTGGCTGTGCTGTTTGCATGCCAAAATATGATATCTACATGTTTATGGCACATGTTACAGGCTACAAAATCAGGCTTTAATGCTGTTGGATATTGGGATGAAGCTGCTATGATGATCATCCATCTGTGTTTCTGAAAGTCAAAATCCAACAAACTACCAAAAAAAGGGGGGGGGCAGAAATACAGTATTTGCTGCCTTCTTTCTAGTGGATATTTTAATCACCCAAGTTCCCGCCTAATCTCATGTATTTCAACTGTTAACATCCCAGCTCCTTATGAGTGTTTCTTTCTCTCTCTCCCCCTGCCCTACTGGTCTAAATTTGCTTAGGGGACTTAATGTAGCCTCTTTGAATCCTAGGGGAGGAAGTAGGCCACCAGACTCTCAGAATTTGCTCATCCTTGATCTACAGGAAATAATCTGTGTTAGTATTCTTAATAATACATCTGTACTATTTGGAATAGAATCAGTAGGGAATGCTGTGAGATTTAATTGTTTTCAACCTTTTCATATGCTGTGTTATCAAAGGTGTAAAACATCTGCTCTGTGAAAGATTCCTATATTCATCCATCTCTGTGGTGTCCTGTTTTATGAAACACAAGTGAACAAAAGTAGAGTTCTGTTTTAATAGATGGTTGGGAAGAGTGATTTGTGAGGAGGGGTGAGTTGAATGTTCTCTTGTATAATTCTGCTATGGATACATAAATCCTAATAGAGTCAGCTATCAGCTTTTTGGATTTATTTAAAGTTTTGCATGGATAGCTGCCTGGGCAGTAGTTATTTTTTGAGCAAAGAAAGAGAGGTTCCTTCAATCATTGTCATTAAACCTGTTGGGGGCTGCAGTGGCTCAGTGGTTATGAGGCTAGCCTTGTTAGCTGGAAGGCCGGCAAGTCGACAGTTCGAAACCTGGGTACTGCATGATGGATTGAGTGCCCGTCTCTGTCTCAGCTCTTGGGGACATGAAAGGAACCTCATTTGGGCATTTTCTGAGAGGAGTTTCTCCCGCAAAAATCCTTTCAACCCAGAATAATTTCTGACATGAAACAACAACAACAACAAGAAGAAATTATTCTGGGTTGTTGTTGTTGTTATTATTATTATTAAACCTGTTGTGGAAATCTGCCAAAAATGTAAATTTGAGGGATCCAGAAGAGGACTGAATGGTAGACTTGATGGGTCTTTTTTTCAAAAGAACAATCTGAGTTTTGTAAACATTTCAGTAAAGAATGTGAATGTTGAATGTTAGTGTTTTAACTTTGGATTTTGGCACTGGATTGTGGTTAGTTATCTTGTTTGATCCTCAAAGACTTTCATTCATTTATGGACAGGGAAGCCATATGGCAGAAGTAGAAACACAAAGGCAGAAGAGATATCTCTGCGTCTTGCCCATTAACGCATGTACGATAAAGGCTTGCTCTCTCTATACACTGTACTAATCCCCTACCTTGTGGGAGTAGGAGGAGCAAAATATAGCATACTCTTCAATTATCTGGAAGGTGTCCCATCTGATTATGCAAAAGGTACTTAGACACTTCTAGCTTTCCTACTGCAGCAAATACCATTCTGTTGCTTTGGAAATCAGAAAAGTATCAGAATTCTTCTGCTCAGTCTCAAAGGTTAGGCTCTGAGAGCTCTGAGTGTATGTGTTCTCAGGGGATTGTTGTTATGTGCTGTCGTTATTATTATTATTTTATTATTTATTACACTTGATACCCCGCCCCAATCGGAAGAACCCGACTCTGAGCGGCTTACAAAACACTAAAAATAAAAGTAAAAGCATAAGAAACAGTTTACTCCAATAAAACATCAGTTATTGCTTCTGGTTTATAAGGTTTTTGAGGTACAGTATGCTTCCCATATCCACAGCCTCAGTTATCCACAGCCTTAAAATATTAAGTAAAAATCCCAGAAATATGTAATACTGTACATATATTTCTGGGGTGCAGTACCAGAACTGGTCACTAGAAGGAACAAGAGACTACAATGTATGTAAGATTTGCTACAATCCTTGGTTTCAGGTATTTATGGTAAACCTTGGAGTTTATGCACTGTGATTATGGAGGACTTACTGTATGTGAAATGGCCAAAGAGTGGTTCATCATTCCCAAGGTTCAGTAAGTTTCCATAGCCAAATGGGAATCTCAGCCCTGATATAATGGAGTCCTATTCTGTCATCTATCAACTATATCACATTAGCAGCTGGGAGGACATTAAAAATACCCTTCATGGCCACAGGTACTCAGCATTGATGTAATCTCACTCTAATGTTTTAATTAAAATTCTTTTCTGAGGATCTGAATATTAGGTTGTGAAGAAGAAAGGATCTGAGAGGGAGAGATCCCTACTATTCTTATGGTAATTTTTGATCCGTTTAAAATGTATAAATAAGAGAGCTTTTAAATAGTTGTTCACAGCTGTGGCATGACATATGTTTCAAATGCCCTTTTACAGGGCCTCATTAATTCTTCCTATTACTACCACCACCATAATCCTTTACTCTCTGTCTCAGAATTGTGAGTGTTTTCTTTTGCAAGAAATACCATTGGTTGATTTATTATGATAAGGTGCCACAACAAGAGAGTTAGATCAATAATATTATTAATATAGCTTGGATCTAGTTCAGTTTATTTGATTGGATGCAAATGTAGTCATACCTAGATCCATCACAATCAAAGGGTGGGACTTAGGTATGGTTAACAAAAAGTCTCATTGATTTCAGCAACATGCTATGAATGATGATGAAGTCTTGATCCAACTTAATGCTCCAAATCCTCTTGATCCAAATAAATACCAGCAACATAAATTTTAAAGGCATATTCCTTATTTAAGAAATCATCATAGACATTATCAGTTACATACTAATTTGTTTGACTCAGCATGGAACTGATAATATCTAGGATGATTTCTTAATCACCTGGCAAGCAAGCACATAAAATGTTACAATCACCACCCCCACCACCAAAATTACTAGAATACAAGTCAAACCTCGCATAAAGAGCATCTCGCTTAGAGAGTAACTCACTTAAAGAGCAGAATTTTCTCTGAATGTTCGCTTCGCTTAACAAATAAAACCAACCAAAAACTAGCTTAACAAATAAATTGGGGTTCGCAATCCCCCCACACCAGAAGTCACAACTGGACACTTACAATGGTGTTTCGCTTAAAGAGCAAACTCTCCTAAATAGCAATCCTGTGGAACACATTATGCTCTTCAAGCGAGGTACAACTGTATAAGGAGATTTCTCTCCTCCATTGCTTGGAGCCTTCTATTCTTCTATGTGAGTTTAGCAACTGGAGCATGGGGTACACAGTAAGAGGCTTCTTGAAGATTGTGATATTGAACCACAATTGGGAGTACCCCAGCCAACACCAACCTTGTGCTGGCTAATCTTTTTCACACTAGGTCAGGTGAAAGGAACTACAGAATGGATTTACCAAAAGGTGGCTTCATTTTGGCAAGTTCACATCTGGTCTAGACATGGAAGCAGCAGCTGCAGCAGCAGCTGGGGCAAAAAAAGAAGAAGAAGAAGTGGGGAAAGTCACAAGAGAAATCTGGGTGGAGGAAATAAAAAAACTGGGCACCCCAGTACATCAGATTTACTGATAGCAGCAAACATAATCCAAAGAATTGGGAGGGGGGAGAGAAAAAACACTTTTCATTGGGTTCCAAACCCTTCTATAGAAATTCCCTCTCTTCCAAGAGTTCAGATTAGCTGTTGGACTATTGCAAAGACAACACCATGTCTTTGCAATAGTCCTCATGATGCTATTGGATGAAAAATGTATCAGGCCACTTGATATACAAGAGTGAGAGAAAGACTGCACAAGACAGAACATGAAAGAAACATGAAACTTTCATGTACACCTATTTCTTTCATTTGAGTATTTTGTCTTTTAAATAATAATCATGTGCTATCAACTCAATTCTAATTTACAGTCTCCCTTTCTAGGGTTTTCTAGGTAGAGAATATAGTAAAACCTCACATAAAGTGCCTCACTTAGAGAGTAACTCACTTAAAAAGCAGAATTTTCTCTGAATGGTCGCCTCACTTAACAATATAAATCTGAATAAATAATAAATAAATAAAACCAAAAACTCACTTAACAACTAAATCAGGGTCGCATCCCCCCCCCCCATCAGAAGTCACAATTGGTCACTTACAATGGTGTTTCACTTAAAGAGCAAACTCGCTTAAAGAACAATCCCGTGGAATGCATTATGTTCTTTAAACAAGGTACCACTGCTGTACACAGAAGTAGCTTAGCATTCCTTTCTTCTGGAGGCGTTCTGAAACTGTGCAGTTTGCCCATAGTTATTCAAGCTGGCTCTTCTCCCTAGAGAAACAGTGGGAAATCAGTCTCCCAGCCTCTGGCTCCATAGTCAAATACCTAAACCATTGAGCTATCCAGACAGCTTATTTATCTTTTAGACACTTTCTTTTGGTAATAAACACAAGAACATGAAATAAAAATGAGAGCCTCTTTCGTGATTGGCTTATTTTGTGTGGGTGTGAAAGGCTCATCCCTAGCTAGAATACTAAGGGTCACATAACGAAACATGAAAGGTACTGAGTGTTACAGCTGACCATTCAAGGTAAAATAAATGGAGAAAGATGGCAGGGATAATAAGATTTTCAGACTAACAAATCAGGGAGACAGGTCAAGAAAACTGCACAATATCCCTGTTTATAGTTGTCATATCCAGAGTCAGAACAGACGTGATGATGTCCACTCTTATAGTAGGAAGAGAACAAGAAAAAGGAGAATTCATTGTAAAAGATCCATTTGTTTTCACTTATAAGGGGAAGATTTTTTTCAAATTCAATTTTATTTACAGTCCATGACCAGCATAATAAGAACACAAAAGCACATCCTAAGCTAAACTGGACAGAGGTAATAAAAGGAAACTACAGAATACGGAAGGACAGAGTGGTTTGGAATAGGAAAAGGAGTAAGACAAGGCTGCATTTTGTCACCCTGCTTATTCAACTTATACATAGAGCACATAATGAACAATGCAGGGATGGAGGTATCACAATTTGGAATCAAAATTGCTGGGAGAAACATCAACAATTTGAGATATGCAGATGATACCACCCTAATGGCAGAAAGTGAGGAGGACCTAAAGAAGCTCCTGATTAGGTTGAAAGAAGAAAGTGCAAAAGCTGGCTTGAGACTTAATATCAAGAAAACCAAGATAATGGCAACAGGCCCTATCAGTCCCTGGAAAATAGATGGGGAAGAAGTAGAAGCAGTGAGATTTTACTTTCCTAGGATCAAAGCTCACTGCAGATGGTGATTGCAGACCTGAAATAAAAAGAGCAGAATGAGTCTTGAAGTGTAAGAAACACCAAGTTGCTCAAGGAATTATGTATTTAAGCCAATATGAAATTACCATATATACTCGATTATAAGTCATCCCGAATATAAGTTGAGGTTCCTAATTCGGACCTCTAAAACTAGGGAAATAGACTGACCCATGTATAAGTCAGGGTGGAAAATGCAGCAGCTGCTAGTGAGTTTCAATAATTAAAATACATGAAAATATGGTAAAATTAATTAATTTAGACATTTGTGTGGGTATGTTTTTGAGGTTTTTATGGTAGAGTTATTTCTTTATTAAAAAAACTATATTTAAATTTCCACCTCTGCAATTTTGAGACCCTCTGGATCATTGACCTGAGTATAAGTCGAGTTCCCTTTTTGGATGTCAAGGGGGGGGGGGTTGTCACAGAATAAGCCCCATTTTAAACAGTGCTTTTTCTGTTAACCTTGTTACCCACTTAAATGTGTTTTAGTACTTTAAAAATGGCGATTCTAGACCTGTGGTAGGAAGAAAATATGTAACATCTAAAAAACTAGATTTATACTCAAGTATATAGAATATGTTGACACTATGAATGAGAGGTCTCCAAAATATCCTGCCTCAATTAGACAGCTCAATTCCTGCAATTTATAGCCTATGACTACCCTTAGGTAATCAAGCATTATTGTCTTTTTCCAGATAACCTTGCTTTCTCACATGTCCAAAGTAGGATAGCCTCGGTTTCATCATTCAGCAAAATGTCCTCCTATAACATAAGTGCTTAAAACATTTTGAGGTAATACGGTAGCATCATTACAGTATGATGTAATAGCTCAGGGGTGGGGAACCTGTGGCCTTGAGGGGGGCCTGGGTTTCTGGGAATTGAAGCCCAAGTACATCTGGAGGCCCAAGGTTGAGAAACCGTGGCCTAGAGGAAACAATCTAATCCTCCAGGTGTTATTGGACTTCAATTCCCCTCACGGCCACAGGTTCCCCACCCCTTTAATATCTCATCTGTTGGTTTGAACCAGAAAGACTTGTTGCATCTGTTGTCAGCTGTAGTGTAGTAACAGAGAGGAGACCTTTGCAGTCTCACCTCTTTTTAGGGTGGAGGAGGCAGTACTGCTGGAGCCCAGTCAGCCTAAGTGCATGGTTGTTGACTGAATACTTGGCATAGCAGCAAAATAAATTGCTGATGTCAGCAGTCAGCAACTACTCAGCTACACAGTGCCAGCTGCAGCCTCCTGCTGTGGAAAACAAAGGCCAGGAAATCTCCTTCCTCTTCCGTTGTAATCTTGCCTATAGGAGCACCTCAGCAACCACCAGGTGTGTGTTTGCATTGTACTACCTGTGATCAACCATGGAAACCTCTGGATTATTTTACCCAGCTCACACACTCTAGCCCAATGATGGTGAACCTTATAGAGACTGAGTGCCCAAACTGTAACCCCACTTATTTATTGCAAAGTGCCAACACAGCAACAGGGAAGGAAGGAAACGCTGCCATTAGGCTGCTGGGCAGAGGGGCAGGACAAATTCTGTGCTGGGGGGAGGGAGGAAGTGCTCCCATTGGATGCTGGGCAGAACTCTGTGCTGGGGGGGAGAGGAAGAACTCCCATTGGTCACAACTGAATTGGGCAAAAGAAGAAGGGGGCAGCCAAAAATGAGATGGCTAGATGGTATTGTAGATGCAATGAGCACAGAGCGGGGTGGGTTGAGGAGGAGGGTAGAGGACAAAGGTGCCTGGCGGGCAATGGTCCATAGGGTCACAAAGGGTCAGAATCGACTGTGCGACTGAACAACAACATAAAAAAGATGAGTTCAATTTTTTCTTTTTCTGTGGTTACCAAGTACCACAAACTTTGAGGAGGCTCTTTCTGTGTACCTCCACCCCCAGCAGAACTGAATAACCGAGAACCAGCTTTTTTGTGTAGTCACATCCTATAATCCAACTATAAAAGCTACTCTGACCTGAATACATATTTTGTGGACAATAATTTAGCATCCACATAATTGCATGTAAGAAGCTCGAAGATTATTTAAGCCTCTGCGGCCATAATAAGATAAACATTTAGTATCTAATTTTTTTCTGACGAAGTGATGAGAAAAAAGTTTAGTAAAGTTGCATAACATGAAAATTACTACTTAGGTTTTTTTTTAAAGGATGTGTTGATTTTCAGGTTTCAACAGATTTGGGCTAGTTGTTTTTACAAGTCCTGTTACCAGGTTGAGAGAAATATGTGTCTCATTTGATGGCTGATACTTAATAATAATTATGTGAATCAGTTATTTTCTCCCTAGTAGGCTACTACACTCAGATAATCTATGCAAATTTAATCCTATGTGCTGTTGGATTATATAGCTAAATTGATGTAAAGACTGCTGCCTATTATGAAGGCTAACAAGGTTTTATTTCTTATTTTAAAAAATCTTGCTTTGTCTTGCCCTCCTTTTTTTCACTAAATGCTTAGCTTATTATGCTGATTATACACACCTTTTAAAGTGGAAATATCCAGGCTTTTCAAAAAGGAAGACCATTTCCCATTTAATTCAGCATAAGCAGACATTTGCCATAACTCTGTAACCACTTAGTGTGTATTTGGCCTATAGATAAATAAAAAACACAAGCAAGCAGACAAAAAAACCCAATACTTTTAATTATTCCTTTTTCCACAGTCAGATTAATTTCCTTGGGGGGTTGGAATGCTTCCTCAGTGGCTCAAGTGCCTAAGACACTGACTGGAATGCAGCAGGGCAGCAGTTTGATACCCGAGTACTGCAGGACGGAATGAGCGCCCGTCTCTGTCCCAGCTCCTGCCAACCTAGCAGTTCGAAAGCAAGAAATTGCAAGTAGATAAATAGGGGCCACTTCAGTGGGAAGGTAAACAGTGTTCTGTGTGCTCTGGTGTCTAGTCATGCCTGCCACATGACCACTGAAAGGTCTGCAGAAGCAGACAGCGCTGGCTCTTCAGCTGTGAAACAGAGATAAGCACTGAACCCTAGAGTCAGATATGACAGGCTTTTGAGCAAGGGTAACCTTTTCCTAAGACTCCCATATGTGAAGATGAGCAGGTTTGAGAGCAAAGCACTGCATATGCCATTACTTTTTTCTAATTACAAAACAAAGAACATAATACAAATACAGCATATAGCCTCCACCCAGGGGACATCAGTACTTTTCCAAAGCAGTTACTCAAACCAACTGCACATATTAAAGCTATCTTATCACATGCATAAGCCATTACAATGAAGTGGTGAAGAAGTTTCAGACCTTAGCTCAGTATCCACAAAACTAGCAATCCATTGAATCCGTTTCCAGTTCCACGGGCTGCTGACTTCTGTTGGAGTGTTTTCCTTCTATAACTGCTGCAATATTTAACTACAAGACAGTACAGTATTCTGATACACAGTGTCTCTGTGTGTTGCATGGAATTTAGACATGAAAAGGTGGGCTCCATTCCCATTATTTGCTGTTTTTTGTTTTTGTTCCTTCCCCTGAATTAACTTTTGCAGTACCCACAGTGCTGGCTGGATACCTGAGGGTTTAGGTTGCGGAACCAAAGGTTGGGAGTTTAATTCCCCACTGTACCTCCAGGGAGAAGGTTTCACAGAGTCGAGACACAAAAATATCTTATCTGCAAGTTGTGACTGACAAAGTGTTTGCCCCCACTAATTTAAACAGTGAACTCTCTATTAACTCTCTCATTAAAAGGTAAGAGATCATTTGAGTGAAATGTCATTTTAAAAATATCGTTTATGGATAATGTTGATATACTGAGATAGTTATTGAAAGCCCACAAAGCATGTGTTCTCCACAGCTACAAAAATATAAATTACGTATAAGTAAGGAAAAAGATGAACAAAATCAAACATATGTCTTTTCATTGTTTAGAAAATGCAAAATAATTATGCTACTACAAGAACAGAAAAAGTGTGAAATTAAAACTTAGCAAAAGCATATCTGCGTTAGATTAGCGTTAGAGGGCAAGCTTAGAACCAGGGAAACATCTCCCAAAACTCATAGTTATTCAACTGCCAATTATATGGCACAGTAAAAGCCAAATAATTACAAACATTATTAGACAGAATGATATACTAGGATTCCAATGATAGATAAAAGCTGAATTAGTAAGCCTTTTGGAAAAGTTGAAGCAGCCCTAAGACATTCCAAAAATTCTCTGCCCCGAACTAAAAGAAGTGAAGAAGCAGGATGTGCCTCTGTCTACCAGACGAAAGGCTGGTGCATTGAACTCGCTGTTTAAAAGAGCAACTGAGCTGGCCATATTACAGGATCACTGGTTTTCCTTGGCACAGCAGAGAGATGGGTGCTTCCCTCTGCAAACACACAGTATCTATGCCTAGCTCTAGTCTCTAACCTTGAACAACTTCATGCTGAAAATACAGGGCAATTACAACCTAGACCTGCGTGAATTATGTACTCTGTGCACATGTGATTCATGTGAAAAATTCTAACTCTCCTTCACTTTCTAACGAAATTCTGTGCCACACACAAAAATCTGTGTGTATTTATGAAAATATGCTACTTGCATAAAATATTTAAATTAGGCAAAAGTGTGTATTCTGAAAAATAGGTCAGAATAAGTTAATTTTTGTGTGTGTGGGGGGGGTAAACTGGAGCAGAAAGAAGAGGAACTGAATGGAAGTGTGGAAAAATGAAAAAAAAACCCCTCTAAGGTGTATTTCTGAATGCATTAGAAAACAACAAATATAACCTACTTCATCACTTGTCTGTCTTAGCTTTCTGCTCCCTCAGTACCAAGACTTATTATACTTAACATTGAATTCTAACTATGTTTCCTTGAACATCTTAATGCTGCGTGTCATTGAGGAGCAAGTGAACATGAGTAGAACTGTATGTCAGACTTAGCTATTCTATGCCACAAGATCATAGGTTGACATAGGCCAAGGAAAGAGAGCTAGTACTGTAGTGAGGCCGTCATATTGACACTACACAAGTCAGGAGAGGACTGGCCTTATTCAGGCCTTATTTACTGAAAATATAAATAATTGGGGAATACCAACTCCCTCTCCATTCCTGACCTCCCATGATTATAGCATTCTGTGCAGTCAGAAACTGTGGTAATTCAGGGAAATAAAGCAAAAACAAAAGACTGCAAAGCAATGAGTGACTGTGATAAAAAAAAATAGATTAATGTAGCTCTCTCAGTTAGACTAGTCTTGAGTGCATTGGGTAATCACTGCTTTGTAAACCCCTGTCTTTTTCATCCTAGGGGACCAAGAGTTCTGAGGTGTTAAATGGCTTTTGCTCTAGGCTACCTCTCCCACAGTCCATTATGTGGTTGCTGCTTGAGGAAGCTGCTGGGTCAGAGGCAGTGCATCATATGTACTTAAAAAGTGAAAGGTATAAATAATACATGCAGTGTAGCTATTTCTGACCTTATAATGGCTTTCGTCTTTGACTACAATGAGGTACTCATGGTGGGAGATTGTGTCAGAGAGTGGATGTGAGCTAAACGATTTCCCTGTGGAAGAATAATTATTTTTGACAGTGGGGAACTAATGCAACTAAATGTATGAGTCCTTGGACTTACTTCCCTGCAACATTTTAATTTTAAGCCTATAAAGTGTGCAATTGTTTACATCTGTGATCTGCAGCTAAAATCAGAGTCTGTGATAACATGCAAGTTGGTAAATGTCCAGATATTCATGGCTATTGGAGGAAAATTATTAGGAACCCAGAGATGAGTCTTTGCCTTTCAGGGGTAAATGTGTGCTCTCAATTTCTCATATTCAGATCCACAGAGGTTACAGCATTTTGAATGTATAAACCCAGAAAGACACATCTTGGAGAAATATCAAGCCCTAATCCACCTGATTATACCTATGAGATAGTGTTTCTTCTTTCATGAAAATCAGGCAGTTGATTTTTGACCACTTGGGGCAGAGAAGCTTACTGTAGGCTATTCCTAACTTTTATTCTCTGTTCCATTGTTTGTTACATTAATGGGTCCATTACAGCAAAACATATTACATATAGCTCCATGTATCATTTTTCTTCTGCATTTTCTTTCTCATAAATGCAGTCTTCCATGCATGTGACAGTAGAGCAGAACAGTAGAGGAAGGGTCAGTGGTGGGATGTCATGACATCATGGGCAGGGCCAAAGAAAAAATAAAATAAAAATAAGCATGCATACACACACACCCCTCAACCCACCCGCCCACAACACAAACCCGTAAATAAATTAAATAAATAAATATTACATTAACACACACACACCCCACAAATCAGTCCACCCACCCCAACCACAAACCCATCACTTACCTGTTAGTATAAGTGCCTGGGCAGCACCATGTTGCAAGGTGGATATGGTCATCGTACCGGTTCTCTAGGATAATATGCCTTAATGTAAATTTAAAACAGCTGTACCTCCTTAAGGGTTCTCCAGTTGGAATAGCAATTGGAACAGCACAGGTGTAGCTTATTGATGAGGTAACTTCAAGACTTTGCTTAAAAACCCAAAGCCAGACCGGCAGGCTTGCCGGCCGCCAGGTCTTTTTAGGAACTGTGGTAGTACATCAATATAGGTAAAGGTATTAAATACACATTAAAATACACACATACACACCACATCCAAAGGTTAGTCACTTACCCTAGGGAGCAGGTTATAGGGAGCTTCAGGCTAGCAGCTTCTCTTCCTCCTCCCCGCTTGAGAGGACAGCAAGGAGGCCATGCATACGCGCCAAGCACTGTAGGCGTGCATGCACACCAAATGCTTGGTACTCATGCATAGTGGGGGAACCAGTGAAAAGGTAAACCCTGAAGGTGGTTGCCCCCAAAAGTTGCTACCGGTTCTCTGGGACACTGGGAAAAGTTACTACCAATTCTGGCGAACTGGTGTGAACCTGTTGCATCCCATCACTGGGAAGGGTTCTGCTCAACCCTTTCCCTCCAGTCATTTTTATGTTCTTCATCTTCCACACCAAGGGCTTTTTAACACCATGTTCAAAGGTGCTTAACATGTTTGTAAACAAAGGTGGCAATTCTACATAAAAGCACCTATAAATAACCATTATAAGCTTATATAATTTCCAGAGAGCGGTATCTTGTCAGAATTTGTCTTAACAATATTCTTTCCTTTTCTTTCCTAACCTTCTGCTAGTCTCTTCTCTGTTCCTGTCCTCTTTGTGAAAGGCAAGGCAGACAGCCCCAAATATGAAAGATGAAGGGACTCAGCATTGGTGGTACTGGTGGAAGGCAATGCAAGACTAATGTTAGAGGGGAAAGCCAATAAGTTTTCAGGACTTTTGGAAGCTGCGTGGGAAGGAACTGCCAAGGAGATACAGTACTGAGGAAAATAATATTAGTAAATAGGGGAAAGAGCAAAATGTTGCTGTGTAAAATGTGTGAATTTGCTGATCCAGGCAATGAGGATGATAACTCCAATATGGTGTAGAGCAGTGTTTCCCAATCTTTGGTTTTTGGACATCAATTCCCAGAAGCCTAAGTCAATCCCCCAAAACACTCATCAGCCTGTGGATTGACTTAGGCTTCTGGGAATTGAAGTCCCCCTGTGGGGCATGGGGCCCACTTTGGGAACCATTGGTATAGACCAGGGTAGGCACCCTATGGTCTGTGGGTTGAATCTGGCCCACAGCACCAAATCAATTGGCCCACAACCTCGCTCCAGCTACTGTTGCCTCCATCGGCCGCAGACTCATTTATGGCTGTTGTAAACACATTTATGACAGCCATAAATGAGTCCATGGCCTATTCTTCCTCTGGCAGTGGCCCCTGACTTTAAAAGGATAGCAACCCCTGGTATAGACAGTGAATTCATTCCTGGTTTTAGTCAAAACTTTAAAGGAGTTACAGTAGAACCCTGCATAACAAAAAAACCTCCATTCCACAGAGTGCTTTGTTATGCAGATTTTTTCATTATGCAGGGTACCATTGGCGGTACCCCGCATAATGGGAAAAAAAGTTCATAAACCAGGGTTCCATTGAGCAGTTATACCCTGGCATACGAAAACCCCGCATAACAAAAAAGTTTTTCGTTATGTGGGGTATCACCGACTGTATAAAAAAATGCTTTGTAATGCAATTTTTTTGCTATGTGAAACGTTTGTTATGCAAGGTATTACTGTCAAAGGGAGAAGGGTGTGGTCAAGCAAGATGACAGACAACAATGACTATTGTTGCTAATGGCTGTATGAAGCCGTATTGTTGTTAGTCTATTGTTGCTAATGGCTGTTTGAAGCTGTATTGTCGTGCTTGCTTGTCTGTCTTCTTGCTTTTGACCCCCTGAATTTGGTGTATAAAAACCATACATGTAAGTTTCACTCTTTGTCTGAAGAAGTGGAATTGATCCACGAAAGCTAACAATAAAAATATAGCAGTTAGTCTTTAAAGTGCTACAGTGTTTTTTATTTTATTTTTATTTTGTTTATTTTGTTTTGTTTTCTGATATATCTAATCCTTGGTTTGAGGACAAATGTCTATCCAATATGACAACTTAAGTTGCACAGCTTATGTTGAGCATATAATATTGTGTTAGGTGTTTGATGTACTGAGATACAACTGCAATATTAGTATGCAGTTATTTAATTGGTCCACATTTTCCATGCTACAAGAATTTCTTTCTCTCAGAGGTACCAATTAACTGCTCGTCGTAAAGGCAAAGAAATTTAATTCCAAAATATTACTTTGTGTCAAGTAGTCAAGTATCAGCCTTAGTAGATTCAACAGTACTGCTGCCTTCGGCAAGAAACATTATTAAAGCCACCAGACAAGGTCCATGTGGAACAAATTGGAGATTTCTTGTGCATTTTGCATTGGGAAAGAAAGAAACAAGATGGAATATGCTGGCTAATGATGTTAGGTCATTAAACACTTGGGAAATAAACTAAGACATGAATATGTATTACTGTATTTGCTCTAATTCAAAGGCCACTGGGCATTCCATACCTGCTTAAAACAGCACAGCACTTTTGAAAAGATTATAAAACAAGCAATTGTTTGCTGAGCAAAATCACAGAGTCTTCTTTGAAATTTTGTATGTAGTGTAGAAGTTACCTAGTTAGACTGCTCAAGCCCCATGCTAGGTGAGAGCCTTGTTGAGATGTGGGGGCTTGAGTGGTCTAACTTGGCAGTGTTACCCATCTCTTGTCAATGATATTAGGACTAAGACTCACCAGAGTGTCCTCCATCAGATCCCTTGGACGTGGTGAAAGTGGAGGGCACATGTCATGGTCTGGCTAGCCAGTGGGTGACATGATATCCATGGATATGGAGTGTAGCCCATTCATGCACTAATGCTGTGCACATGAATTCATGTGAAAAATTCTAACTCTCCTCCACTTTTTAATTAAATTCTGTGCCACACACAAAAATCAGTGTATATTTATGAAAATATGCTACTTGCATAAAATGACTTTTTAAAAATGCATGCAAATGGACTTGATTTTTTAAGTCCATTTGCATGTGTGGAATGTCATCACGGAGATGTCTACCAATGCGCAGACTCCTCACTGACAACTAACAACTCCAAAGGTAGTACTGTAGTTACTTGTTTATGAGGGACGTTTTCATAAGTTACAAGACATACATCAGTTGAGCAGGGACTTAAAGAGGACATACTTGCGTGGGTGTTCCCATTTTTCTCTATATGTATATACAGAATAACTGCTGTAATTATGACAATTGATTTGCTCTGCACAATGTATTTCTGTGGAGTTTTTAAAATCATCTTGTTTGCTAAAGGCAGGATTTTAAACAGAGTAATAAAAATGCAGATCAGTTATTGGGAAAGAGGTCTGTGACAGCACGTCTAATAGAATTTTGGGCATGTCATAAGCTCTCTCTGACAGAAAAAGAGAAAAAAGGAGAACCTTTTAAGCATGCTGTTCATTTGCACTGCTTTTTGAAATATGCAAAGTATTATACTTAACAAAATATTAAAAAGCATATCACAGAAAGGTTGTCATAACACTTAGAGGACAATTATAGAGCTTCTTCTAAAAGAAGAGGTAAAATAAACTTGCTTGCTTATCTGCTTATCTTTAACCCTGCCTTTAGAAAAAGAAAGTGAAAAAGTACTAATTATGAAATGGACTATATATATAATTGATAGCAATAGCTTTGATTATATGCCTGATATCCGAGGCTTGAATTATAGAAGGGGTAGGCATTATATTATAAGAGCAGGACATACTGTATATACTTGAGTATAAGCCAAGTTTTGTAGCACTAAAAATGAGCCTCACAAAGGGGACTTGGCTTATACTCAGGTCAATGACCACGAGGGTCCCAAGCAGTAGCGTAACATGGGATTCACCTGCTGGGGTGTAAGCCAAATTTGCCGCCCCCTCGTGGGGGCCTAGGACAATGGCTCCCACTCCCACTAGGGCTTCTGGGAATTGTAGTCCAAGAACATCTTTATGCCCCAAAAGTGCCACCCGGGCGGGCTGCCCCCTGCCCCCTCACTACGCTATTGGTCCCAAGGCTGCGCCAGATTGAGATGTGCCAACAATTTAATTAATTTTATCATATTTTCATGTATCTTGATTATTGAAACTCACTAGCAGTTGCTGCATTTCCCACCCTCGGCTTATACTCGGGTCAATCTATTTTCTTGGATTTTCAAGTCAAAATTAGGTACCTCGGCTTATATTCGGTTTGGCTTATACTTGAGTATATCATTTGTTTTAATGTGTGATCTTATGCCTAGATCAAATGTTGTTTAAGAGTTTAATACTTGGGAGTGGGAGACATATGGTGGGATGCAGACCTTCTGATTGACTAACACCAGGTTGTATAGGGATTTACTGATCAGGAATTGTGTCTGAAAACAGGCCAATAGCTACTGAAAATATTAAAACAATGGAGTGGCATGTAATCAGGATATCTAGTGTGGCACTGTGGACAGAGTGATGGACTAGAACTCAGGAACTCTGGGTTCAAATCTCCAATCAACCAAGTTAACTCACTAGAGCTCTGGAACTGGTAAAACTACTCTTTAAATAACTCACTTACTTTGAAAGCCCTGTCAGAGTTGCTATAAGTCAGTTTGCACTTGATGGCTCATAGCATCAAGAACAACATACACTAGTACCCCGAATAACGTTATGACTTGGTTCCACAAGTCCCGTCGTTATTCGGTTTTTAACGTTGTGTGATACATTGAACACACAATGTTAAAAAAAGCCCTGTTTCCCTGGAGGCTGCAGGAAGCGAGAACATCGGGATTTGAATCCTGACATTTTGGCTTGCTGCTGCCTCCACGGAGGTGGGAGAACTTTGGAAACAGCTTGGAGCGGGTTTCCCCACCTCCCTGGACCCGGCGGGGGGGTCAGAGACCCCAAAATTGGTAAAAAAAACGTCCATTTTTTTTACCAATTTTGGGGTTTCTGACCCCCCCGCCGGGTCCAGGGAGGTGGGCAGACCCGATCCAAGGTGTTTCTGGGCTTCCCCGACGTCCTGAGCCAGTGCAGCAAGCCAGAATGTCAGAGTTCGAATCCCGATGTTCTGGCTTCCTGCACTGGCTCAGGACGTCGGGGAAGCCCAGAAACACCTTGGATCGGGTCCCCACACCTCCCTGGACCCAGCGGGGGGGGGTCAGAAACCCCAAAATTGGTAAAAAAAATGGATGTTTTTTTTACCAATTTTGGGGGCTCTGACCCCCTCCCCCCGCCGGGTCCAGGGAGGTGTGGGGACCCGATCCAAGGTGTTTCTGGGCTTCCCCGACGTCCTGAGCCAGTGCAGCAAGCCAGAATGTCAGGATTCGAATCCCGACGTTCTCGCTTCCTGCAGCATAAAAGAGGGTGGGGGAAGTTCAAAATTAGCGCACATCAGCTCTAGGGAGGTCAGGAGACCCGATGCGCGCTAATTTTGAACTTCCCCCACCCTCTTTTATGCTGCAGGAAGCCAGAATGTCGGGATTCGAATCCTGACATTCTGGGTCGCTGCACTGGCTCAGGACATCGGGGAAGCCCAGAAAAAGCTTGGATCGTGTCTGCCCACCTCCCTGGACCCGGCGGGGGGGTCAGAGACCCCAAAATTGGTAAAAAAAAGTCCGTTTTTTTTACCAATTTTGGGGTTTCTGACCCCCCCGCTGGGTCCTGGGAGGTGTGGGGACCCGATCCAAGGTGTTTCTGGGCTTCCCCGACATCCTGAGCCAGTGCAGCAACCCAGAACGTCGGGATTCGAACTCTGACATCCTGGCTTGCTACACTGGCTCAGGACGTCGGGGAAGCTCAGAAAAAGCTTGGATCGTGTCTGCCCACCTCCCTGGACCCGGCGGGGGGGGTCAGAAACCCCCAAATTGGTAAAAAAAACGTCCTTTTTTTTACCAATTTTGGGGGGTCTGACCCCCCCGCCGGGTCCAGGGAGGTGTGGGGACCCGATCCAAGGTGTTTCTGGGCTTCCCCGACGTCCTGAGCCAGTGCAGGAAGCCAGAACATCGGGATTCGAACTCTGACATTCTGGCTTGCTGCACCGGCTCTGGACGTCGGGGAAGCCCAGAAACACCTCCAGAGAGATCAGAGGACCCGATCTACAGCTGCAGGGTGGCTGGGGAAGCTGACGGGGACTCCCTGTCGGCTTCCCTAGCCACCCGCCCATGCCTCCGCAGCTGTGGGGTGGCTGGGTAAGCCGATGGGGGAGCCCCCCGTCAGCTTTCCAGCCTCCCCACCCCTGCCTCCGTAGCTGCAGGGTGGCTGGGAAGCTGAACGGAGAACCCCGTTCAGCTTTCCACCCACCCTGCTGCTAAGAACGACTGTATCGTGTAACGTTAAAATCGCGTTACTCGATACAAGATGTTTCCGAAAATCTTGTAACGTTATGCGGTTTTAACGATATACGGTACTCGCGTTATACGGGGTATTACTGTATAACTAACAATTTGTATGTGGCTGTAGTAGCATTTGTCACCAGATAAAGTTTCAAAACACTGTAGTCCAAAAGACTTGGCTTTCTTTCATTAGATGCAAATACAACTAGGGGGAATATTGTACACGTTTATAAAATTATGAATGGCATAGAGACAGTGATTTGCACCTCAATGGTTGAAATTCTGTTGCTCAGCTTAGCAATTTGCAACTACAATAGGCCCATTGAATCAATGGAACTTGCAGAGAAGCTGACTCACCAAATGCCCTGTGATTCAGTGGACCTACTCTAGTCACAACTAGAGTTCAGCCACTGTCTTGTAATACCTGAAATTCATGGTCAGGCATCTAGTGGAATTTATCATCATCAATTTCAGAGTGTATAAAAAGAAGCTCAATTTTTCACACAATGGGGAATTCATTTATGAACTTCAGTTCCATAAGCTATCATAATGCATCACTACCTTATAAAAAGGTTAGACAGATTCCTGGAGGGCAAACCTATTAGCAGTTGTTTGCTGTGAAAGCTAAATGGAACCTTTCAGTTTAGAAGCAATATATCTCTAACTAGAATAGCCAGGAGTAGAGGGAGAGAAATAATACTTCCATATAGTTGGCGCTTCATTTTTTATTTATATATTTACCAAAGATGTTTGGTTAGCTAATGCTGGAAACAATGTCTTCTTATATTCAGATAGCAACAATTTTTCTGTGAGATATATGAAATGCTAAGCTTAAAAGCAATAAAATAATCTGTTTGTGAAAGGGCTTCTTAAATATTTCTGGACATATACAGTAAACACATGAAGAGGAGATCATAGTAGTTCTACACTCCCTATTGCCAGTTCACTCTCCTTTCTGGGGGTGATGGCCAATGACATTGAAGTTGAGTGCTGCTGTATCTTTGGGAGCTCTTCAGCTTCCAAAATGAAAGTTCTAATCCACTTGGGAGGAGCCTAAACACCTACAGGAGGCTCTCCAATTTAGATGCCATCGTATCTGAGAAAATCAGAAACAGATGAAATCCCCATACCTTTATTTTATTCTACATGGAGCCCAAATACATCTCTCATTTTCTTTCTACTTCTTCTGTTGTATCCAAAGCTGAATATTGGCAATCATCCATAAAGACTGTCCTGAGAATATAATGCAGTGGCCTTTCATCTGCCTTCCACATTGCAACATGGCACCCATATCACTGATCCAGTTCTGCAAGTCACTTTCTGGTCCTGGGCCTTTTTGGCACACAAAGTCCTCATCAGCCCCAGGCCAGTCTTGATGAAGCTGCTGCCCTCCATCAAGATGGATTCAAGTGGGATTTAATCCACTTGGGTACCATCGCCCTTCCTTGTGGACTTAGACACCCAAGCCATTAGTCCTCAAGATTGTCAGGCTAGTTAATTGCCGCCTGACACTTGTCATCAAATCACTGGCAGTATGGTCTATTACTCTATTACCATAACAGGATAACCTGGCCAGACTGTTCTCCCACTTAACCCTGATTAATTTTTTTGTTTGAAAACTGTGGCTCAAAATTCTCTTTGAGCTCTAGGGGTGTCAGATTTAAGGTCCCAACCCTTTACTTCATTCTGAGCGCTCACGTGCAGCATTTTAACATGTGAACTCTGAGGGGTCAGAGAAATCCCACAAATTCTTCCCACAGAAGAGTTCTGTTGTTTGCATGGAACCAAGATATTTATTAGCACTTGAAAAATAAAAATTCACCTGGATATCCCTGTAAAAATGTTTCAGTACTTGATGTAATTTTTTCTCTTCAGACATTTTTTATTCTACTATTTGTAAGTAGAAAATTGAAGCAATACTATTTCATATTCTTTTATTTATTCTATATTTTGTATAAAATGTTGCTCAAAAATGTAAAAACATATAATATTAAAAAATACAGTCAGGAGATGTTTTTGTCATATTCTGAGTATAAAGTATATAGTTCATAGCCTTAAACAGTTATAGCATTCAGACACATCAAAAATTCTAAAATGAGTCTGTTACCCAAGGAATGAAACCAGCAAGCATGAATTTTTTTAGTTATTGTCCATATTGTTTTTCCTTTCTTAGATGAGCTGTATTTATATGATTTCAGACAATAGACCAAAGCTTATCTACTTGCTATCCTAGCTTCTCACTGCAAATACCATATGATTATTAACACAAGGATACTTGTAAAGCAGTAACTGTTAACAGATCACTACAGCACTTACTGTTATGCAAAATATCTTTATCCTACCTGAAAAGCTCATTATTTTTATCTTGGCTGATTATCACACTGTACTAGCAAGTGTATAAACATGTAGTCTATCTTTAAACATTGTAGTCTATCTTTATCAGTTTGCTATCCAGGCAAACTATCTGTCTCCTGCCATATGGAATTATAATTTATTTGGGATACCTGTATTGCATGCTATTTAACATATCTTGAAACTTTACATTTTAAAAGGAACTTGGTGCATTACTCATTTCTTAGCATTTAGATTGGTGTTATTGTTGCTCTAGTACAAGTACTTAGTGTTGCACCTTAATTATGTACTACACTGTTAATAACAGGCTAGGACAATACAGGGAGCTACTCTCTGGTAGCCAACTGTAACAGTACATCTTGGAAACATTTTAAATGCTCAAAAGACAATACAGTACCAAGAAAAGCTTCTTGTACAACTTTGAATAAATAAGAGAATGGCATTAAACCTAAAAAAAAGGTCATATCAAAATCCCTTAAAATGTTTTACAAAGTTTTTTTTTTCCAATTTTTATACCGCCCTACTCAGTTGCGCCAACTCAGAGCGGTTTACATACAAAGAAAAACAGCGAGTTCATAAATACAACATATAAATATCAAAAGTAATCAATGTAAATACCAAAAAACATCTCAACATCATTACAGCATCACTACAGCATCAAAAAATTCAGTAAACATCAGTTTTAAACAACAATCCAATTTACAAAGTTATCAAATTCAGAGAAAAATTACAACAGTACCAAAAGACCTGACGCCACTGCGGCTTTTTAAGCCCCGGCCTGGCGGAGCCTCTGGGAGCAGGTGGAAGCGTCCCGGGCTGGATGGGGGGGGTGTGGCCTCCTCCCCGACCCGCAGGTGTTGCTGGCGGCGGCTCTGAAGTCCTGCCACCACTCCGACTTTTAAGCCCCGGCTGGGTGGAACCTCTGGGAGCAGGTGGAAGCGTCCCGGGCTGGATGGGGGGGGTGGCCTCCTCCCCGACCCGCAGGTGTTGCCGGCGGCGGCTCCGAAGTCCTGCCACCACTCCGACTTTTAAGCCCCGGCTGGGTGGAGCCTCTGGGAGCAGGTGGAAGCGTCCCGGGCTGGATGGGGGGGTGGCCTCCTCCCCGACCCGCAGGTGTTGCTTTAAAGTAACTTTTGAAAGTCAGAGTTATTAATTATCCCTAAGTAATTTAAGTGCTTTTCATTTTAATAAATATAAATGTAACTTTGTAATGAGTTCCATAATTCATCAACCAAAATGTCATTAGTTACAGTCAACTATTTTACTTGTAATTAGTTAATTTCAAGCTCTGATATTTAGAAATTGACTGAACTGTTTCTATTTATATTAGAAATGCATTGTTTATTGGAATGTGACTCACTGGTAAAATCAAACAAATGCAGAAGGAAGGCAATAACTTTTATATGATTACTATAAAACATGCAAATCCCTGGCTTCCTGTTTTTAAATTGTAAAAAGATATAGCCTTCTATCTATTTTCTCATGGAACACCTAAGCAAACCAACCTGGCTTAAATATCATGCCATGAAAGTCTGCTTGATGAAGTGACTTTTGAGTCACGAAAGCTTGCAATGTTTTATTTTTTTAAGGAAGAGTAGCCGTATTAGTCTGTGGTTCAGGCATATCAGAAAACAAAACAAAACAAAATAAAGTAAAATAAAAAACACAGTAGTACTTTAAAGACTAACTGCTATATTTTTACTGTTAGCTTTCATGGATCAAGTCTACTTCATCAGACAAGGAATGAAACTTACAGGCATGTTCTTTATATACCAAACTCAGGTGGTCTACGGGAGAAGGGTTGGTGTCAAGCAAGATGACAGGCAAGCAAGCACAAGAATGCAGTTTCACCCAGCCATTAGCAACAATAGATTATCCAGATAAACTCTAAAAGACTCCCTTTCAATCTCAAGGTTGCTGAGTAAGCCCACTATGGTATCTGATCAACATGTGACCCCCATGTCAGGGGGGGGGGGGACTCCTGTACCTGGTTTCTTTCTGTTTTACTAAAGAAAATTGGCAGGAAAGTTGTAATATAAAATCATATAGCAATCTCTGTATCAAATTTGATAATGTCCCAGAAACCCTTCACTAATATTTAGCCCCCTATGATGAGTATCTAACAGATGGATGTATTTGATTTCTGCTATTTCCCTTTCAATCCTGGTTTTGTAATTTCTCTGTTCCAGAATTGCAACTTTCAGGTCTTGGATAGAGTGTCCAGTTAGATTGAAGTGGTTTGAGACAGGTTTCTCCGTGTTGCCATTCCGGATATCTGATTTGTGTCCATTAATCCTTTTGCATAAAGATTGTCCTGTTTGTCCTACATAAAGCACGGATGGACATTTCTGGCTAGAGATAGCATAAATCACATTGGCAGAAGCACAAGTAAAACTGCCTTTAATGTTGTGTGTGGTGCCATTGGGTCCAGTAATACTGTTTCCAGAGCGAATGTGGGGGCATAGTTGACATCTGGGCCAGACCACACCCCCTCAGACATCTGAGTGGGCCAGACACTTGGTTCCCCCACCATAAACACTGCTTTAAAACGTGTCCTCGGCTGTCATAAATGCATGGTTTTGTCTGTTTCCGCTGCTTCCGGCACTTCTGGCAATGGTGGCAGTGGCAGAAGGCTGCATGAAATGGTGCTGTGGGCTGGGGCCACCCTACAGGCCATAGGTTGTGAAGCCCTGCTATAAAAGGTGTCACGATCCAGCCGGCCCCCACTCTTCTGGTAAACCCCTGGAAACCAAAACAAACCTACACAGGGCGAGCTGGACGGCTAATTAGAACAGAGATCCAACTCTCAGCTGCTTATCAGCTCTTAAGGGGTTTTTATTTGGTAGCGTGTTCAAAGATTTGTGTGTGTGAAAGGCAGCTCTTACCCTTTTTAGTCCAATGAAGACACGTTGTTCAGAAAAATGATGAAGATTTATTGATCAGGTTCATAAAGCATAAAAGTCAGTAGCACAGGTCAGTCCAATAAAGTCCACAGGTAAATCTAGGTAACCATTTTTAAGGAGCAAAAATGCTTCGCTCCTAGGCTAAAGATTGCTAGCCCATTGAGATGCAGAAACAATAGCTCTCTAATCAAAAACAGGTCTTAATCCATGAAGAAACAGAGACGAACTCCTTCTTCTCTCCAAAATGGAGAATTTTCAGTCAGGTGGGACTGCTTACCCAATCAGGTAACAGCAAGCAATTTGAGAAAACTTTCTCAAAACAACAGTACATTGTTTACACACGTGTACACAGAATGAACTGGGGCTAGTCATAACATTGCTCTGCTAAAGAGATAAGACGGGTACACTGACACTAAAAACATGATTGAAAAACATGCTGTTACACAGCCTTGAGGCTCAGAGAGAGAAAAATGGATTTTTCTGAGGCCTATTTGAAAATTGGCAATTTCAAGTCTTAGGAAATAGGTTCATTTCCTGACACGCCCTCCTTTCTGGAAAGGCAAACCGGGGGTTTGACTTTACCAAAAGGCATTATTTACTAATGTGAGCAAAGCAATTGAGCCAACAAGCTATCCCTTATATATGTAGGATATCAAGCGTTAAAGCTTCTTCCAGTTTTAGCTACTGGAGGTACACGTTACATAAGTTACATTCTGCATTGCAAGCAAACTCAGGTATAAAACCTTGCTGGAACAAAAGACTTGGGCATTTTCAGGTACCAAAGGTTTTCCCTTTCCAAAACACATTTTGCCCAAACAGAACAACCTTTAAATCAGAAAACAGGTCAGTAACACCACACATGTCACAGAGGCCACTTGTACGAGCCTCTGGAAAAATAAACAGATGATTAGCAAGAAACAATAACATTTCCCCCCTTCTTCGTCTTCTTCGATGTTGCACCTGCAAACAATTAAACAACCAGTTGAACAAAGTCCACTCAGAGTTCCGTTATCAGCTCTTCTTTCAGACGACAGGACATGTGCATCTCCTAGTAAAACAAACTCAAGAAACAACCTTTAAGGTATTTATCAGAACACAGTCCAAAGGAATCAATCAAACAACCCCGCATCCTCATCCCTGTGAGGTCTGGGAACTAAACAGGCAACAGAATTGATGGCTTGACTAACGTCTCAACTCAAGAGCACGCAGAATTCCATTCACTCTCCTCAGTACGTCGGGAATCTGGATCTGGATCTGGCCTCTGCTATTGCTGAAACCGCTAGTTGGGCTCTCCCATAGCCATCTTTACGTACTCCCCCCTCGTCAGCTCTTGGCTTTCTCGAAGGGTAGTAAAACTCAGGGAAACACTGCATCCGGCAATTATTTCCCACTTCCCACTAGCTGACCAAAACAGCGTAGTGTAACAGCCTGTAGATAACACTTTTCAGAGTGGTGGCTCTGGCACACACACTCTAGCAAAACATTTCTTCCTTGGACACGTGGAGGAGTCCGTTGGAGCTCTTCCACCTTTAAGCTGGTATCTCAAACACAATGAGGCAATCAGCAACTTCTCCAGGTCTTCAAAGACCAAACAGCACATGTAATCAGCAACTAGGAACTTCAATGCAGGTAAATAAATCTTATCTGAAGGGTTCCACTCCCTCTTCTTGGCTTTGGGGGAAAATTACTTCAGGGAACTGCTTCTGAGTGAAAATAGGCACTCTGTGGAGTTATGACTCCAATTCAACACAAAAGAGTCTTATTTAGGGCTTGGGGCTTGCTGGGCGTCTGGGGAAGTCTCAGAAGTCATCTGGACAAGCTTCACCCACCCTGGGCCCTTCCTTCTGGCTAAACATCATCTGGGCACCTTCTCCAAGAACCCATCTGGAATGGAGTCTGTCTTGGGGTGCTAACTGTGGTGAGGGGGTACATTCATCAGCCACTGGCTTACCTTCCATCTTGTAGGCTTGGAAGACGTCTCAGTCCCTCTGGAACTGCCAGCACTGGAAACGGCCCTCGGCCCACGGCCCTCAGATCTGGGAGTTTGAGAATCCGACTCAAAACTCAAAACAGCAATCAGGTGCTTTCCTTTCAGCACTTTATCTCAGGAAAACACAACATTCCAAGGATGCAGTTTCTCAGCTTCTGCTGCACACACGCAGGCTTTCAGCCAAAATAAACGAAGGCTGCTGCTTCTTGTTGGGCAGAAATTCAGAGCATGCACACACACACAAAAAAAAGTTCTTCAGGACTCGTAGATCCCACCGCTGCCACCATGTCACGATCCAGCCGGCCCCCACTCTTCTGGTAAACCCCTGGAAACCAAAACAAACCTACACAGGGCGAGCTGGACGGCTAATTAGAACAGAGATCCAACTCTCAGCTGCTTATCAGCTCTTAAGGGGTTTTTATTTGGTAGCGTGTTCAAAGATTTGTGTGTGTGAAAGGCAGCTCTTACCCTTTTTAGTCCAATGAAGACACGTTGTTCAGAAAAATGATGAAGATTTATTGATCAGGTTCATAAAGCATAAAAGTCAGTAGCACAGGTCAGTCCAATAAAGTCCACAGGTAAATCTAGGTAACCATTTTTAAGGAGCAAAAATGCTTCGCTCCTAGGCTAAAGATTGCTAGCCCATTGAGATGCAGAAACAATAGCTCTCTAATCAAAAACAGGTCTTAATCCATGAAGAAACAGAGACGAACTCCTTCTTCTCTCCAAAATGGAGAATTTTCAGTCAGGTGGGACTGCTTACCCAATCAGGTAACAGCAAGCAATTTGAGAAAACTTTCTCAAAACAACAGTACATTGTTTACACACGTGTACACAGAATGAACTGGGGCTAGTCATAACATTGCTCTGCTAAAGAGATAAGACGGGTACACTGACACTAAAAACATGATTGAAAAACATGCTGTTACACAGCCTTGAGGCTCAGAGAGAGAAAAATGGATTTTTCTGAGGCCTATTTGAAAATTGGCAATTTCAAGTCTTAGGAAATAGGTTCATTTCCTGACAAAAGGTATCACCTTCCTTCTGCATTTGTTTGATTTTACAGATGGGTCACACGGCTTATTTTTGCTCACTGGTAAAAAATATATATATACATGGATTATTAGAGGTTCCCAGGTTTAATCCCAATATTTCCAGGCAACAAACAAGCACTCTGTTTCAATGTTCTTGATTGTCTGTAGTTATTTGTTAAATCAAGTGGTAGATCGTATCAGTGGCACAGAATCCTTGTGTGTGTTCTAATGAAGAAACTGGTCTGGGACCTGGTTCACCATTCTGTCACTTTTTTCATTTTTATTTCATTTCAAATTTATACCCCGCCCTACTTGGGTAAACCTTACAAAAAAGTATTACAAAAAACAACAGCAAAAACAAAAGTCACATATACTGAGTCCCACAATGATTATAAGCAAAATCCTACAGAAGGTAGCCAGGAAAAGTCCCAAGAGAAGTCCAAAAAAGAAAGAATCTAGTCCCAGTGAGAGCCGTCCATTGCCGCGGCATCCTTTTGAGCTGGTGCAAGGCTGGGTGGGGTGCCGGTGATGGAGTGGCCCTGGTGCCCCCAGCTGCGCTAGCCTCTCCACCCAGTGGAGAGTCTGGAGATGAGGGTGGAGAGGTCCTGGCGTCACAGCTGTTCCATCTTCCCTGGGGCTGGAGCCGGAGCTGGCCAAGGGAAGAGTCCGAAGGAGGCGGTGAGAGCATCCGGCATTCTAATGGTTGGCTCCTGTCCGCCTCGCAGCTGTTCTGTCCTCCCTGGGGCTGGAGCTGGCCAAGGGAAGAGTCTGGAGGTGACAGTGTGGGTGTCCGGTGTTCTTATGGCTGGGTCCCACCCACCTCACAGCTGTTCTGTCTTCCCCAGGGCTGGAGCCGACCAAGGGAAGAGTCTAGAGAAGGTGGTGAGGGCATCCAGCATTCTTATGGCTGGCTCCCGCCCACCTCACAGCTGTTTTGTCTTCTCCGTGGCTGGAGCCGGGCAAGGGAAGAGTCCGGTCACTTACTCTTGTTAGCGTACATTGCAAGTAGTTGCAGCTATCATTCCATATCCATACTGCCAGTGTCCTATTCAAAGCATAATAGGTAGAAGTGTTTCCTCACTTTGGCAAATCCCTGGTGCACATGTGATCAATTGCACACTCGATTTCATAAGTAGTGCAAGATGGATCAGGAAAAATGCTTACATAATTGTCTTTCCACAGTTGTATAACACAACAAGATACTGCCCTCTGTCTGTTAATGGTACGAGTCTTATTAAATATTGTAAGTGTATTTTGAAGTTTTAGTAAACCCATAATAACATTTAAATCTAAAAGTGGCATCAGTCTGTTCAATATGTGGCTCATTAAATCCTGTATAAAGACATCAGAGCCAAGAGTTTGCATCTTCAGAAATCTTTGCTGAAGCAAGACCGAAACAAAAAATATTGATTAGAAAAGGACTTGAAGGGAACTAGCAGTTTTTATGCCTCCAGTGTTTCTGATCTCTTATTTACTGGTGAATGTTTCTGATTTTTTTAAAAATTTATATAAGTGCAGTGTTTCTGATCTCTTCTTTACTGTCACCTTTGCACATGATAAGGTAGTACAAAAAGTAAGATGGGTTTGTTTTACATTCTGCATCCAAAAGAAGATGTTAATTAAAAGAGGTGAAGTGCAAATTGCCTCCTTTGTTAAGTGATTGCCTTTTTCTCCAGGTGTTCCTGCTTTCATTCCTCTTGCGCGCGCGCACACGCACACGCACACACACAGAGAGAAGCTCACCTCAACTTTCATAGGAAGCACATCATATAGTCATGAAGATGTGACGGACAGTGGTAAAGGTACAGGGAAGACTCTGTTATGTTTTGCAGTCTCTTAGGTGACATTTGTATGCACATTTTCATGAAAATAAACCCTATTAATTTCAGAAGAGCTTACACCTAAGTAAATAAGCACAAGGTATACTTTTTAGTTTATGTATTTCTCATACTATAGCCCAGGGTTAGCCAACCTTTTTGTGCTGTGGGCCCAACCACGCCCCAGGAACAACTGAGTGGGCTGGACCATGCCCCCCCACCCGAAGCAGGTGCATTTACAGTTGTCATAATTGCGCTCACTTCCATGTTTACATCAGCCATGGACACCTTTGCACATGCGCAGGCATGTTTTATGGCTGATGTAAATGTGCCTGCTTTTACCTCTAGGTGCAGGGGGGATGGTGACGGGCTGGCTTGAATGGCATCAGGGGCCGGGGCTGCCCCACGGGCCATAGGTTGGGAACCCCTGCTTTTGCCTTTAATTAGTTAGTCAGTCTTTAAACAGCAATGCTGCCCATCAGTCTAACATCCTAGCCATCACAGGACCTCTTGTTCCCTTGAATAATTTCACCCATTATCCTGTATTGATCTGGCATACATAAATCTCTCCTAGAATTCCTCATTCTCTGAACAGCCCTTTTTATGCTACTTTTTCCTTATTACTTTCTAAAGTTCAAATCTAGGCTGTGTATCCTTACCATTATAGTTGCTTCTGTTTACCTCACATCTCTTCACGTTGAATTTTGGATTTTAGCCCATTCATGGCAAAGAACTATTATTTTGCTTGTTTAGCTGTGACGGAACTTTCTCCAGTCAGATGTCTTGCAGACATTTTGGAACTTAATAAAAATAGGTCCAGGAAACCATAATCCAAAATGACTTCCCAAACTCTGGATGGAATTTAGTAAGGATTAATTTTAACTCAGATGAGAGCAATGGTCTGGATAACACTCCAAATGATGTCACCAATGCAAAGAAAGCAAAATGTGGTGAACAATATGGGATTTGGCCTCAGCACAGTGAAGATGGATTAACAGAATTGTTTGAAATAGTGGAGAAAGCAACAAAAATGAACCCCCAAAAAGGTGGTTTGCTGCATTCTAACATATTTGTTTGACCATTTAAAACAATATGTATTTGCAGTAAGGGAAGACCTTCAACATTTGACTGAACTTTTGAACCTTCTACAACAGGGTTTTCCAACATTGGCCCCCCAGATGTTCTTGGACTTCATTTACCAGAAGCCCAAGTTAGCAGCACACCTACTGATCAGAGCTACTGGGAATTGAAGTCCACGAACATCGGGGGGGGGGGGGTAAGGTTGGGAACTCTTGTTCTAGAACAGACTTCCTCAACCTTGGCCCTCCAGCTGCTCTCGAACTTCCATTTCCAGAAGCTCTGATCAGCAGGAGTGATGTCTTGGGCTTCTGAGAATTGAAGTCCAAGAACAGCTGGAGGACCAAGGTTGAGGAAGCCTGTTCTAGCAGATGGAGTATTTCTTTTTCAGCAACCAAAAAGATGTTGGAAGAGATGTGGAAGGGAGAAGGAGAAGCTCCAGTTTGAGCACATCTGCCAGACCTTGTAATTCAGGAGTTCTCAACCTTTTAAAGCTGGGGGCCAGGTCTAGCTCCCTCAGACAGATTTGGTGGTAGGACAGCCATTTTACCCTTTCTCCGCCACATGGCACTTTCTGGTGCGGTGGAGGGCCACATGAAATGGTGCTGTGGGCCACACTCTGCCCATGGGCCACAGATTGAGAATCCCTGCTGTAGATGCTATAGAGATACAGTCAAACCTTGCACAAAGAGCATCTCACTTAAAGAGTAACTCGCTTAAAGAGCAGATTTTTCTCTGAATGTTCGCTTCGCTTAACAAATAAAACCAACCAAAAGCTTGTTTAACAAATAAATCAGGGTTTGCAATCCCCCCACAATTGGTCACTTACAATGGTGTTTTGCTTAAAGAGCAAACTCGCTTAAAGAGCAATCCTGTGGAACACATTATGCTCTTTAAGCAAGGTACAACTGTACTATAAAAACTGCTATCATAGGAACCTGAAGTGAAAATTCAGTGTTCTTGACATTCTCCAGAGCACCAGAGTGGTAATTGTTTGACCCTCCTATACCTTTAGAAATCAAGCCATTGTACAACTTCAGGCAGTGTATGCTTGCTGTATCAGAATATTGCAGTTCCTTTTTAGAGTTTCCCAGATTCCCTTATGCTATCATCTTCTCTTAGGTGTAGGTGAAACTGAAAAATAAGAAATGCCAACGGAGACTACAGTTGAAGAATGCATGTGTTTACTGTTTGAAACTTGGTGCTTTTGAACCTCTAAATGACAAAGGCATATTTTATCTCTTCTGTGCATTAGTGGAATAGTAATGGACAGATTCCCAACAATCTCCAACAGGTTCGGAAGATCTTCTTGGAGCTCCCTAACAGAGCCTGTACTTTATCTTATGCCACAGCAAGTTTATGTGTGGCATTTTTTGTTGATATGTGAAAACAGAATGTGTGAAAAATGAGACATCTTTAATTTCACAATTGGTAGCTCTTGAATTATTATCTCTCTGCCAAGCTTTCTTCACTTCTCTAAAGAGCAGAAATTAGTAAATCTATTTGTCTTCAGCCAGTGTGCAAGAGAATATGAAATAGATTTAGCATCTCCCCACTCCTTTATTTTCACAACAATTGTTGGATATTTGAAAGTCCAGCGGCGGGAAAATCACCGCATCCTATTGGTCAGTGGGCTGGGTCAAGCAGGGTACTTAAGTCCCTGCCTCCCCAGCCGTTGTTGTTGTTGTCTTGTTGTTCTCACAATAAACTGACGTGTTGTTCGGTTCATCTACATTGGCTGCCGCGTCCTCACTCCCACGCACGGATCTCTGGATCTAGCACTGGCGACGAAGGTGGGATACTGAGGATCGAGCCAGAACCGCAAGGACAGATCGAGCCAGCTGAATCGGCACAACGCCATGGCTACATACACGCCCCCACCACCTTTCCAGCCGAAGGACGAGAAGTGGGAGAGCTACCTGGATCGTTTCGAATTCTCTCTCCTAGCCGCTGAGCTGGGAGAAATTTCGGAAGGAAGGAAGAAGGCGTTCTTCCTCACCCATTGCGGCTCGAAGGTCTACGAAGTAGCCCAAGCCCTGGTGGCTCCGACGCCCATTAGGGAGGTTTCATGGCAGACCTTACAGTCCACCCTCAAGGACCACTTCTCGCCGGCTCCCTCGAAATTCGTTTTCCAGATCTATTTCCGAGACCGTTACCAGATGGTCGGGGAGCCCATAAGTGAATTCGTGGCCGCCCTGCGAGCAGCAGCCATCCCGGCCACATTTGGGCCGAACCTCGAGGAGGCTCTGATCGAACAAGTTATCCGCGGGGTCCTGGACACCAAACTCAGAAAACGTCTCTTGGCCCGAAGAGAATTGACCCTGGCCACCGTGTTAGATGAGGCGAGAGCCTATGAGGTCTCTACATCGGCCGCATCCTCTCTACACCGGGCCCCGTCGGCGCCGCGTCCAGCCACCATTCACCACGAGGATACCGTCCCCGAAGAGGAGGGCGACGAGGAAGCGGAGGTATGGGCGACCGACGGGGCAAGCCAGGGCAAGAGCGGTCACCGTTGTGCCAGCTGCGGTGGGCCACATCAAAGGGCGCATTGTCGTTTTAAAGACGCGATTTGCCGCCACTGTGACAAACGGGGGCATATCGCAAGGGCCTGCCGCGCGAGACAAACAGGAAACCATGCTGACTGACACATTCAAAATCTCCCGCCGGGCAAGATGGCCGCCACTCACCGGACGAATCACAGGCACCAAGCAAACAATGGCGCCAGATTCGAAGACGCTGAAGCACACACCATAACCATCAGCGATGCTAATACAGAGAAGGGGGAGAAGTTCTACGCGACGGTCCGGATCGACGGAAGGGAATGCAGAATGGAGGTCGACTCGGGGGCCGCCGTGTCACTTATATCCTGGAGGTGGATGAAGCAGGCTTTCCCCTCCATCAGAGAGTCCGACCTGAAGACCCAAAGACTCCGAGTGAAGGACTGCCAAGGCAGATTCCTCCCCATCGCAGGCCAGAAATAGGTCCATGTTAAGTACGGGAGAAAAGAGGAGACCCTGCTGCTCACCATCGTTCACGGAAACGTTCCGACGCTTCTAGGAACAAACTGGTTCCCGGCCCTGGGACTGACCATCGCGGGGATACACAGCTCTGCCATCGAACAGCCAGGGGAGACCTCGTTACGGGACGACCTGATGGTGGAATTCCAGGACGTTTTCGGAGAGGAACTGGGCAGGTACGTGGGGTCACCTATTTCTTTCTCCCTGAGTCCGAGTGTTGCCCCAATCCGCCTCAAGGCTCGGAGGGTTCCCCTGGCCCTCAAGCCCAGGGTGGAAAAAGAATTAGACAAGTTGGTAGCCCAGGGAATCCTCGTCCCGGTTGACCACGCCAGGTGGGAGACCCCCATAGTAACCCCCGTTAAGCCAGATGGGTTGGTGTGGATTTGTGCGGACTACAAATGCACCATAAACAAGGCCCTACAGCCAAGTGCCTACCCGGTCCCTGTCATCGACCACTTGCTGCACTCGTTAGGCCCCAGAAAGATTTTTGCCAAATTAGACTTGGCGCAAGCATACCAACAGTTACCGGTGGACGATGCCACAGCCGAGGCACAGACTATAGTTACCCACCGGGGAGCATTCAAGTGTACCCGTTTACAATTTGGGGTCAGCATCGCGCCGGGACTGTTCCAAAGCACCATGGAAAGACTCCTCCACGGCCTCCCGGGGGTGGTACCCTATTTTGATGACGTCCTGATCATCGTGGAGAACCCGGGGCAACTTAAAGACAGGGTCGCGGCCGTCCTTGTGAAATTCAGGGCCGCCGGGTTGAGGGTGAAACGGGACAAGTGTGTACTGGGGGTACCATCTGTGGACTTGTTGGGTTTCCGAATTGACTGCAATGGCATTCACCCAACCGAGGGCAAAGTAAAGGCAATACGGAACGCCCCGGCCCCAAAGAATAAGCAAGAGTTACAAGCCTTCCTGGGTCTTTTGAACTTCTACGTGGCATTCCTCAAGGGCAAAGCCACTGCTGCCGAGCCGCTACACAGGCTCTTAGCGGCCAAAACGGGTTGGAAGTGGGGTCCCAAACAAGAGTCGGCGTTTAAGACTGTAAAAAACCTCCTCTCTCAGGACAGTTTCCTGATCCAGTACAACGCCACCCTGCCGCTTGTCCTCGCCTGTGATGCATCCCCCTATGGCGTTGGCGCGGTCCTTGCCCACCGCCTGCCCAACGGACTTGAGGCACCCATCGCCTACTACTCTAGGACAATGTCTACGGACAAATCGACAAGGAGGCGTTGGCGGCTGTGGCAGGGGTAAGGAAATTCCACGATTACCTCTACGGACGGGATTTTGAACTCATCACCGACCACAAACCCCTGCTAGGACTTTTGGCGGGAGACCACCCTACGCCGTCTGCGCTGTCCCCCCGCATGCAGCGCTGGGCCCTGTTTTTGTCGGGCTATTCCTATACACTGACATATCGCCCTGGAAAACACATGGGCAACGCGGATGCCCTAAGCAGATGTCCCCTTCTGGAGCAGGACGGCGCAGAGCGGGGGGAGGCGTCGGTCCTATTGTTGGACGTTCTAGACTCTGCCCCCATTACCTCGGCTGAGGTTGCCAGGGCGACGGCGAAGGACACCGAGCTCCGGATCGTCTCCAGCTGGGTTCAGCGGGGGTGGCCGGTTAAGGGGGAAGGGGAGTTCAAGACCTTTTTCGATAAACGGGATGACTTGTGTTGTGTGGGGGGATGTCTGTTGTGTGGGGACCGGGTGGTTATTCCCAAAAGGTTACGCATGGCAGTCCTGGAAACACTACATACCAGCCATCCGGGGGTGGTCAAGATGAAAGGTTTGGCTAGGAGCTACGTGTGGTGGCCCCGAATTGACAGGGATATAGAGGAGTGGGTAAGCAAGTGTGCACCCTGCCAATTGTCCCGACCAAATCCCCCGGCGGCACCCATCAGGGAGTGGGAGCAACCCTTGGGTCCGTGGCAGAGACTCCACATCGACCTAGCAGGCCCCTTCCACGGGCAAACATTTCTCATTGTTGTGGATGCCTACTCCAAGTGGCTGGAGGTGAGGCTCTTGAAGAGCACCACCACCAAGATAGTTATCGTGGAGCTCAGGCAGCTGTTCGCCACGCACGGCATTCCGGACACCCTGGTCTCGGACAACGGCCCCCAGTTCACGGCCACAGAGTTCGAGCAGTACCTGGCTTCCCTAGGAACCAGACATGCACTCACCTCCCCTTTCAGGGCACAAGGGAACGGGCAAGCCGAGAGGTTCGTGCGAAGCACGAAAGAAGCCTTGGGGAGGCTGGGACCCGGGGACTGGCAGGAAAGAATAGACATATTCCTGCTAGCTCAGCACAACCTTCCCTGTGCTGCCACGGGGAAGGCTCCCTCGGAACTCCTGATGGGCAGGAGGCTCTGCTGCCAACTGGACCGCCTGCACCCCCGATACTCCCCAGACAAATTCCGAGAGGGACACGCGCAAGGCCGCACCCTCCCTATAGACACCCCCGTCTACGCCAGGAACTTTGCTGCTGGCCCACCATGGGAAGAGGGCAACATAAGCGACATGCTCGGCCCTTACACCTACCAGGTCCGCCTCACTGATGGTCGAATATGGAAACGCCACATCGACCTGCTCAGGAGGCGGACGAGCCACGACACGCAGGACGACCTCAGTTCTGACGGACAAGTCATCTCCGAACCAGAAACATCAGGCCTAGTTGAACCGGTCACCGACCCGGTTCAGCCCTACAACGCCCCCTCTAGCTCAGACCCGTTGCCGGAGGACTCACCTGGAGAATCAGGTCCACCCCTGGTCACCGCTGAAGCCACCGCAGCCAACCCGGAGCGGGTTCCTGCTGGGGCAGAGCAGAGCGGGAACAACAGGTCCACTCTGCCCGATGCCCCAACACCGACTGAACTGCGCAGGTCCAGTAGGGTCCGTACACGCCCCAGTCACCTGGCTGACTATGTATGCAAATAGAGTGTAGTGCATTCTGGGGGGAAGGGGTGTTGGATATTTGAAAATCCAGCAGCGGGAAAATCGCCGCATCCTATTGGTCAGTGGGCTGGGTCAAGCAGGGTACTTAAGTCCCTGCCTCCCCAGCCGTTGTTGTTGTTGTCTTGTTGTTCTCACAATAAACTGACGTGTTGTTCGGTTCATCTACATTGGCTGCCGCGTCCTCACTCCCATGCCCAGATCTCCGGATCTAGCAACAATTATGTGGAAAAGGTTTGGCTGAGAAAAGTTAAGTTGTACTTACCAGTAATAACTTTCGTTCTTCGAGTATGTATTCTGTGAATTCACACTTTTGGGGTCTGTGCCTGCGTGGAGCTGACACCGAAGCTTTCAAGCTGATTGGATAAAAGTTTGAATGTTAGGGCCGCCTACCGAACTGCCCACCCTTTGGCGCCATTTCACGCTCTTTCCTCAGTTAATACTTAAGCCAAGCACAGGATAAAAATAAGTTATCTCATCCGTGCAGCTCAAGCAGGGAGGAAGGGTGGGAAAGTGTGAATTCACAGAATACATACTCGAAGAATGAAAGTTATTACTGGTAAGTACAACTTAACCTTTTCCTTCATGTATTCTTTGAATCCTCACTTTTGGGAGATTAGCAAACTCACGCTTAAATGGTAGGCCGGCAGCTGGATGAGATGAATCCATAGTCACACACATATGGTCACGTCAGGTAGGCAGGATGGACCCTCATGGGCTTGGAGCCTGGAGCCTGGTCTGGAGGTAGACTGTCCAGACAAGGCCAAACTGAAGAACTTTGCTGTGGTCTTGATTTGCTGCAGTTTGTTCAGGGCCTTGTCCGTGTCTTGGGTGAACAGACCTTGGCCATCAGAAGGCAGATCTTGAATTAGCTTCTTGGTAGGCTCCTCGAGGTTGGTGGAGCAAAGCCAGGCATGCCAACGCAACAGAATGGACATGGACATGTCCAGGGCTGGATTTACATGAAAAGAGGCCCTAGGCTATTCCACTTATGTGGCCCTTTCACCTCCCATTTTTAAGCTTGTAAATTACATGAGAGATAATAAAATACATCATTACTGTGATATATATCAATATATAGGCCCCTCTTGATCTTGAGGCCCTAGGCTGAAGCCTAGTTAGCCTATAGCAGGGGTCAGCAAACTTGGCTCTCCAGATGTTCTTGGACTTCAATTCCCAGAAGCCCTGATCAGCTGATGTTACTGACTTGGGCTTCTGGGAATTGAAGTCCAAGAACACCTGGAGAGCCAAGTTTGCTGACCCCTGGCCTATAGGAAAATCCAGCCCTGGACATGTCCTTTGCTGCTGCATCATTCATGTGACGGGCTGTCCTCATCTGTTGCTCAGAGAGGTAATTGTCCTCATCACAGAGGGAGTTAAACTTTGTGTACAGGTCAGTGGGCAACTTGACTGCAAAAGACTTTGCCTGCTCCCAAAGTTGGGAATTGTAAAGTCCCATCACTATACAACAGTTCGCTGCACGGAGTGACAACGACGTGGTGGTGTAAAGCTTCCGCCCCAATGCGTCAAGCTTCTTGCCCTCAGATGAAGACAGCATGGGGAAACTGCTGACTGCCGTCTTACTCTGTGAAGCCTGGACAACCATGGAGTTCGGGAGAGGAGGAGACTACAGAAACTCCACGTCGTCACCCAGGAGTCTGTACAAACTATTGACTCTCGTCAAAACCATGTGGGACGAAATAGGCTTTTTCCACATGGCCTTAACGGAGCTGAGAAGAAACGGCAACATGGCAATATGGGGTGCTTAAGGCAGTCCCAAGATGAGTCAGCATGGCCATAAAGGACTTCTGGTCCTCACCATGGGGCGGATCAGCAGCTCCAATAATAGGATTGAGTGTCTTATCCACCTCAACCTCCACATCCTCCTTCTCTGAAGAGGACTTGAACTCATCCATAGATGGTGGAAGGACCCTCGCTTCCACGTCAGAACTGCACCAGTATGGCCTGGGCTGTTCAACGGAGCGGGTGCTCAACACCCTAGAAGGTAGCAGAGCAATGTTCATTCCTTGGCCTGGAGTGACAGTCCATTCAGAGTCCTGTGAAGGAGGAAGAGGAACAGTACTCATGGGACCAGGTTGCCGAGCTTGTGTTGCGGCAGCCAAGAATCCGCCCCCAACCAGCAGGGTCAGTAAATTCTAGCCACTGTAAGCAATAAAAAAGAAATTTTCCTAAACTCTGGCTCAGCCATTCTATTACATGACAGAAATAGCCATTAGGGCTATCAAACATCATTGATCTACCTGTCCTTTCTTTCTAGCAACTCTTAGACAATAGATCAACCTCTTAACAGTGGTCTCTGCAGGCTCTTTCTTTCGCTGGATTCAGTGCCCTGTAGAGTTGAGTACAACTGGACTATAAAAATTGTATATATACATTCTTCACTACCTAGTTTTTCCATGCTCCATGTAACTCTTTCAATAGAGCACAAGGGCCAGAAGTGTACTCTCTATGCCCATATTCACCCACTTTTAAATAAGATAGACTTCCTTGAGGTGAGAGAAGCAAAAAGCCAACCTCTCTCTGAGGACATGCTGGAGTTTCTGTATTTTTTCCTAAATTATCAGCCTGCACAAGCTAGGAATAGAGTTCTTCCAGGTGGAACACAAATTTTTCTTTCCACCCTTCACCCTTCTTGTGGGGTACATAGAAAGAGCCTCCTTGAAAATTATGGTATTTTTGAACTACAATTGGGCATGCGCTGGTAACAGCAACCTTGTGTTGCCGGTTAATCTTTCTCACACAAGATCAGGTGAAAGGAACTGCAGAATGAACTCACCAAAAGGTGCCTTCATTTTGACAGTTTCACATCTGGCCTAGACACAGAAGAAGAAGAACCCTTCTTGTAATTTATGAAATAAAGAGGCAACTGATTCTTGGGAGGCAAGCGATGAGAAACCTGGGGAGCATAGTAAATAGTAGAGACATCAAATTGCAAACAAAAATTCGTATAGTCAAAGCAATGGTATTCCCTGTGGCAATGTATGGTTGTGAGAACTGGACCATTAGGAAAGCTGAGCGCAGAAAAATAGATGCCTTTGAGATGTGGTGTTGGGGGAGAGTTTTGAGAGTCCCCTGGACAGCGAGAACAAATAGGTCAATCTTAGAAGAAATCAACCCTGACTGCTCCTTAGAAGGTCAAATAGTAAAGATGAAGCTAAAGTACTTTAGACATCAAATGAGAAGAAAGGATTCACTTGAGAAAGCCTTGATGCTGAGAAGGGTGGAGGGCAAAAGAAGAAGGGATCGGCCAAAAATGAAATGGCTAGATGGTATTGTAGATACAATGGGCACAAAGCTGAGCGAGTTAAGGAGGATGGTGGAGGACAGAGGTGCCTGGCGGACAGTGATCCATGGGGTCACAAAGGGTTGGAATCAACTGTGCGACTGAACAACAAAAACCCATCCTCTGACCCCTACAGCAAGTGAACAAGCGCATCAATGATGCAGTTTTAGAACTGCTTTATTAGAACAGAAGAGAGTTTCTAACCTTTTGTTCTCTGAATACCTTTGGTATTTCAGATTTACAGCACAGGATTAATTCCTTTCCATTTCCTTGTTACAGTGAAACAGAAAACTTAGCAAAAGCAAAACAGGTCAGACTCAAGTCTTTACAAAAGATGTTCCCATATGGGGTGGAAGAAGTTCTAAGAGGCAGGTTCTTTATGACTTATCTGGAGAGAGAAATTAACTTTCTGCATTAACCAGTCATCATATCCATTCAGCCCATGGCCATGGGAAGGAAATGTTCTACTGCCTGTACCTGCATGCCTATGTCCACTGGTTTAATGCAAGATGAAGAGAGGTTCTTCTGTTCTCTTTGAATTTGCATATTTTTAAAAAACTTTTAAAAAATATTGTAGAAATATTTAATAAGTGAGCTTTTCTACTAGATTGTTTTGTGGTTGAGTTTAAAGCTTTATTATTATTATTATTATTATTATTATTATTATTATTATTATTATTATTATTATTATTATTATTATTATTATTATTATTATTATTATTATTATTATTATTATTATGGGAAATACTTTAAAAGATACAGTGGACTGAATAGGGTCACTGTGCTGTGTGAATGGGAAGTAACATCACCTACTCCAGACAAGCTGTGTAGCCAAGCCCTTTCATATGTGAACTCTCATTTTCCATCAATACTGTTTCTTATTCATATAGGAGAGAATAAGAGAAGAGATGAAAAGAGAAGCACTCAAAAAATACTATGGTATTGTGGAATGGTTGTACTGTTTATTGAATAACTACTGATGGTTATGCTATTTTTCAAATTAGAAAAGTGTAGCTTTTCTCACGACTCTGAACTAAATATTAGGAGTCTGAGATCCTATGCAGATGACTGACTGTTAATATTCAATCTGGTTTTGTAATTCTTTGTTTGATTTTATTCTTCACAGATTGTATTCCGAAAAATAAGTGATGTCAAGAGAGAAGAGGAAGAAAGGATGAAAAGGAAGAATGAGGCACCGTTAGTCCTACCACCTGATCATCCGGTTCGTCGGCTTTTTCAACGGTTCAGACAGCAGAAGGAAGCACGACTTGCTGCAGAGAGAGGCAGAGATGAACTCGATGTTGAAAAAGGCAACCATCTGGGAGACCATGTTTCACGCACCGTTGTCAAAGCCAGTGTTGTAACTGTCAGAGAAAGCCCCGCAACGCCTATTGCCTATCAGTCAGCTTCAACATCTGGTGTATCAGACCAGGCCAAGCTCCAAGCTCCAGCCTCAGACTATGTGGTGGGGAAAGTGGCTGGAGATTACCCAAAGCGTAAAGGATGGGCTAAATTCAAGGATGCATGTGCAAAGGGAGACGACTGGAACAAAGTTTCAAAAGCAGAATCCATGGAAACATTGCCGGAGAGAACCAAAACAACAGGGGAAGCCACTTTGAAGAAGACAGACTCTTGTGATAGTGGCATCACCAAAAGTGACCTGCGCTTGGATAATGTGGGAGAGACTAGAAGTCCTCAGGATCGCAGCCCTGTCCTGGCAGAGGTCAAACATTCTTTCTACCCTATCCCTGAACAGACTCTTCAAGCAACAATGCTGGAAGTGAAACATGAGTTGAAAGAGGACATCAAAGCTTTAAACACAAAAATGACCAATATAGAAAAACAGCTTGCTGAGATACTAAGGATATTAGCCTCTAGAAGAAGTTCTCAGACACCACAGGAGTTGTATGAAATATCAAGACCACAGTCTCCAGAATCAGAGAAAGACATTTTTGGAGCTAGCTGAGGTGCTTGTTTAAAACAGAAGAAAAATTATCTCCAAAAACACCCACTTAATGTTTTTTTAAAGAGAAAAAACATTTACTCTTTTCTTCTTGAGGGGGCCTACTTGTTACCCATGTCTCTTTTCTCTAAATGGTACAATAACAAGAGTTGCAACCTCATGTCAAGATGGCAGCTGACTCTGAAGTCTTTTTGACAGCAAGGGTACAGTTTATAATGTTTCTTTCCACACTCCTCCATTTCTTAGTTAGTGCAGCCTTTTTGACTCAAACTAATTGAAAAATAGAAAATAAAAGTCCAGATGTTAGTCATAATTCATACACTTAGCTGGTTTTGGAACCTCTTCTCACAGGGGTGAATCCACTGGCCACTTGAGGGAGTGTTTGACAAATGGCTTCTGTGAATGACTGTATAAGCAAAGGTAAAAGCCAGAATAGAATAATAGTCACTCCACTTTTTCAGGAGCAGTGCATCTGCTATAAGTTTCAGTCTACACTTTGAAGGAGTTATCTAAGCTACTCAACCTACTGTGTGTTAGCACCCTAGATAGCTTTTGCAAAGTTCAGACTAAAATACTATTTCCACAAGAGTGGAGTCACCAGCACCCACTGGATTAAAAACTGAGACTACAATTTGGTTGATCTAGGTTCAAATTACTGCCCAGATAAAAAACTGTGGGCAACTGTGAGCCAGTCATTTTCACTCACCCTATCTTGGCTATTAGACCTAATTCCTATATATGTGCACCATTACCAGAGGAACAATGCCTCTGAGTACCAGTTGCTCAGGAATACAAGTGAGAAGGCCCCTTATAAGAAAGTAATGAATGATTACAAGTGTTCTGTTTTTTGACAAAAGACACACCAAAATACACAGTCAAACAATAGCAAGAATTTTCTTCCTCACTTTTGATGGCAAACTTTTTGTGTGAGAGAAAAATGCATTTTAAACTTAAAACCCTTTATTTTGAGCAAAATGTAAAGAATTAGTGAAAAGTCTATGGATTTTTGTGCAGAAAGTGTATTTTGCATATAAAACCTTCATGAAAAGAATGCAAAATTTTGTTTTTATGTGCAAAAATGTACCTTCATAATTGATCCACAATCAAAAAGAACCCAAAATTTGAAAAGTGTACAAAAACATCTCATAAACTTGTTCAGTAGGGAGAGAATATTTTAATATTTCCATTCACATATGTGAGAACATAATAAGTGAAGATTTCCTTCACTGTTACTGCACTAGTGTCTTAACAAGTTAGAACAAATAAATAAATAGATAGATAAATAAATAAATAATTGTGGACTTTTCATAGGCATCTGGTTGGCCACAATGAGTACAGAATGCTTGGCCAGAGCAGCCTGTGGGCTTCTCCAGCAAGGATCTTGTCATGAACTTCTAATTCAGTTTGTATGATTATTTCCTGTCTTTTGAGGGGGAAGAATAATTGTATCTGGTTTCACATATATGTATATGTGCCATATTAGCTTGTATTATATAATAGGCAGGAGGTCTGCAGTGCTGGAAATTAAAAAGGGTATACAGTCCAGGGAAGCCTACGAGCAGGGCTTTTTAAATTAATTTTATTTTGCAAGCTTTGGCTTCCAAACACATCTTTGCATCACCAAATGAGTTGATGATTAACTTATTAAGTCCTCATTAGAGATAATTAAATTGTTTAGCTGTTTTCTCCTCTATTTTCTGTTTCTGAAATATCCTTAGAGTTGAATTGAAATATTTCACATCCTTGTTATAATGAGATGATCTAAAAAGGGTAACAAAATAGTGTAAAATTCCTTATAAAATGGGTTGTGTTTCATTTCACATGTGAGTCACATGAATGATTACCTACAATCACTTGGTGAGCAGGGGTTTACAATTCATTGTTATTATCTGATTGCCAATAAACCTAAAACTTAGTAGGCAAACTATCCTGTTGATTTAAAAATTGGCACTTTTAAAACAGGAGCCTTCCACACTTCTTGAGTTTGTGCAAAGGAAAACATCCTGCCCATGCCTACTATAAATTTATAATATTTTGGGCTTCTGACATTTTAAAACTATTTACTTTGGTATTGACTATCCTTTAAATGTATGAAACACCAAGGATTTAGAAATACGTGTACGTACTTTAAAACCAAATGGTACATTATAGCACACAAACCATTCAAATGTATTTTCTATTTGTAATGGCCCCTATATCTTATGAATATATTTTGTAGAATTTGTTCCCTTTCCTGCATTCAAAATGGCAACACTACATTCTTTAAGATATATTTGTATTATGAATACCTAAGGATAGAATCACTGGAAGTAAAAGAAAAAAACCCCACTGATATTACTGCAAGCCATATTCCACCAAGAAATATTGCACAAAGGATGCTAAAAATGTGTTGCTCGTACTCATGATTTTTGAAGAAGCCCCTTAACTAACCTGGAATTTAGGGGTATTTTTACAGATGGTTTGTGTAAAAATAAGAATTAATCATTGGGTTGGTTGCTGACAGGATGAGTAGCTTAGGGATACAACCCATACTATACCACAGAATTATTGCACTTTACAGGAATGAATTCAGTTTTATTGCCCTGGTGCTCAGTTGAAATGTGTCAGAGTGCCTGAATTGTCTAATGAGGGAATAATCCATCATATAACAGTTAGTGGAATTGGGCAGGGGGATTATTCTTGAGACTCAGGCTGTAGTCACTCTGATTAAAATATATACCATGGCCATCATCAGCGAGCAGTGGCAATGAGATGTGAAGATCAGCGAGTCTCTAGTTTACTATGTGTTTGGCTTATGATGGCCCCAGAATCCATCTGCCATGAAAATTTTTCATTTTATAGGATAGACTTTGAGAACAGATGCAGAACGCTTTGTACTCAGTTTTCATTCTGTTTTCTTTTTTTCATGATAATTTGTAAGCCCAAATGGAATTCCAGATGTGTGTGACTGTTCTCAAACTAAACCAGAGATCTGTCCAATAAATTCCCAGTCTAGTATAACATTATCTAGCGGTAATCTCAGATGAGTAGCCAGTGTGGGCCAGTGGTTGTTGGAAATGCATCCAAACTGTATTGATGTTGGAAAGGGCATGTTTGAGGTGCTTTGAAGTTTTCCAGTGTACACCAATATGGACAGATATAACATTGGCTCATGACAAGCCATGGTTTGAAAATTAGGAGCAAATATTAAAGGCATATGTGTTCCTTGCAGCAGAACCGTTCCTTCCCTCCTCTGTTTGCTTAGATCAATGTTTGACATTATATCTATTCTTTCACCTATTTGGGCAGATTTTTAACCATTGCTTATGCTAAACATATACCAAATTTACAAAGCTTCTTTTGTTCCCATTGATCTTCCTTCATTATTGTGAGAAGCCTAGTCAAGTGCTTACTTTTATTGTGCTGGTAACACGCGATCTGAGATAGAAGGGGGTGCTCTATCTTGCAGTGACAGGGTGTCTCCCTGTTGTAAAAGAATTGTTCATTGTCCTGACAGGTTCCTTTTCCAGGTTACCTGAAAGCAGGGAGAAAATAAATACATGTACACACAATCTCCAGAATTCAAATAGCTTATATTAAGAAAGAAGTTTCTCCTCAGATGAGTATAAAAATTGAGCTTACCACCCCCAAGTTGTTGTTACAAAACTCCCAATAACATAAAGGTAACCCAGAAGCAGGCTGAGACTACCAAGGAAAAAGGAAGAATTTTGTGCTAGAGCAGGGTTCCTCAAACTTGGCTCTCCAGGTGTTTTTGGACTTCAATTACCAGAAGCCCAAGTCAGCACGCCTGCTGATCAGGGCTTCTGGGAACTGAAGTCCAAGAACATCTGGAGAGCCAAGTTTGCAGACCCCTGTGCTAGAGGATAAATGGGGAGCATAAAGTAGTTTAACTCAGCAAAGAACATCACAAGACCTAATTAGGACTGTTTTTGAGATGACCTTTTGAAGGCCACTACTTCATAAGGACACCATGACTCAGAACCAACTTGATGGCACATAACAAAAAATTGGAATTGAAAAAATATCAGTACTCAAGGTTGAGTCCAGATTTGTAGGAAACCAATATTACATCTGAGCTTGTTCTTTCAAGAGGAAAATCGCACCAGTGCTAAGCACACATGAGGATAATGCTGCCAAAGAGCCCTCTTTCTCAGAGTGTCCAATAAAATAGTTCATTTGCCAAACTACCACAACAAACCACAGCAGGTTTACAAATGGCTTCTGGTGAAGCATGAGAAGATGCTTTTGAAGAATAATAGCAAGAAGAAGCCCTACTGGGTTGAAAAACACTCTGTGGTCCTAAAGGGGCTCTTTGAATCCTGGCTGTGGTCTTTGCAGAAGGGTTTGGTTGCTGTTAAACTGCAGAGATGCAGAGATAGCTTTTGCTCTCTCATCTTGATAGTTATTAGAGACAAAAATAGAAAACGATTCCCATAATATACAGCACATAAAGCCCAGCAGTTAGTAATTCAACTGGAGTCATGGGAAGTAGCTTTGGAAGATGTTCATTTCTTAAGATTAATTTCTTCTGTACAAAAGCAATCATGGATTCTTGCACTCAAACTAGTGCCATTTTGCTTAATTTGTTTTGCATGATATTCATCACTCATGCTGGCTTGTAAATTCAAGGGCTGTGATGCTTGGTTGTCTAATCAGGTTGACTGAGTTGTTTAAAAAACTTATTTGTAAAGGTACCTCTATTTAATAGGAAAAGAAGTTGGGAGCAGGAGGCATTTTTGTTTAGCTTAAATACCCTAGAGCAGGGGGTAGGGGACATGTGGGCTTAAGGGCACATGTGGCCTTCTCAGTCCATAAGTGGGGCCTTTTGAAGGAATCCAGCTTTTACAAAGCAAATCTTTTTATTTTTATTAATACATTTTTGTTCATCTATTATATTTTTATCCTATTTTAGTAACTTTAAATTAACAACTGGTTTTAATTGGTTGGAAATTATCAAGTACATAGTGGATTTTCACAAAAATAATGTATATTTTAAAGTCTATCTAATTGAAGTTTCTTGAATGCAGCTTTATTTGATTACAGCTAAATCAATGCATCCTCCCAAGAGGAAAAGGTTCACCACCTCTGACCTAGAGTCAGAAATGCACACCCAGAACTGCTCTTCCCACAAATCAAGGTTTTTCCTACCACATTTTTTCTTGTTTCATTCTCTTGTGGTTTCCCGGAAAATCCCATATGAAGGGTAGGAGATGTTCAGGAAAGGCACAACGACATATTAGGTAGGAGATGCTGTAGCTAAAAGAAAGGGGGGAAATTAAGGGATCTTCTTCAACTATACCAAAGTCCATTCTGCTTTTGCAAGAAGTACTTTGGATCTCAGCTGGTATGATTATATGGAATACAAATATTCCAGAAAACCAGGGATGGGAGACTTATCCTTCGAAAAGGCATTGCCAGGTCCCTACCAGGAAGGAATGCCTCTTCTATTAATGCCTTAACACAATACTTATGGGGATCATCCAGAAATAAAGCAAATAGATCCTTTCCTCATTTTAAATTATTGCTTATTCATATGAAAAATTATGTGCATTTCATTTATAATCCCATTAACTAGTGAAAAGACATGTTAGTGGCAGTTTAGGATGTCTTTATTTGAGTGCACCTGTAGGTTGTTGCATTATGTACCAAAGGAGTGAGCTGAAAAGCTCTATCTGAACAGCCAAGGAACCCGTTGTTGTTGTGCTTGTTGTTCTTGTTGTTGTTATCTGGTTTTATGCATTTACAAATGTTTGTGTGAGAATGAGAAGAGAAACTATGAACACAAAAGCTTGTAATTCAGGGATAGGCTAGTTAGATAAATGTAGACATTTAACTCTACCTATGACAGGTATAATTTGTCAGTATCAAGGCTTTTCAGAGCCATTGTGCCTTTAATTAAAAGTACCTGCTACTTCTATTGTTTTTTGTTCAGCATGATTGGGGTAACAGTAAATTTTATCTCCCACCCACCCACCCACACTTTTCTCTCTCCTGGTGCATGAATTGCAGCAGTAGTGTGCACATAGTGCTAAATATTAGTTTAGTGCTTCAGAATGTTTAAATCAAGGGTTCTCAATCTTTTAAAGCCAGGGGCCAGATCATGCCCCTCAGATTGCTTGTGGGCCGGACTGGTGTGTCCCCCTGCCACCACTGTTGAAGGCAGTAGTGGGACCACCCTGAGCCCACCACATACTCCAAAAAGACCCCACTCCCCCCCACTCCCTTGCTCACCAGCCAGGAGGAGCTGTGTGGTGTGGTGAAGGAAAAACCCCGCAGCAGCCGAGAATGCCTCAGCGACCACCAGAAAAACATCAGTGGGCACCAGAAAACCCCCACAATTGCCAGGAACACAGCCATGGCTGCCAGGAACACCTCCGCAGACACGTTCCCAGCATCGGGGGGGGGGGGTCTGACAGCTGATGATGCATTTTCAGTGCCCGCTGATGCGTTCCTGGTGGCTGCAGCTGCATTCCTGGCAGCTGCCAAGGTGTTTCCAGTGGCTGCAGATGTGTTGCTGGTGGCCGTGAACACATCCGCAGCTGCTAGGAATGCCCCAGTGGCCACCAGAAAACCCCTAAAAGCCACCAGGAACGCACATGTGACCTCCAGGAATGCCTCCACGGATGCATTCCGAATGGCTGTAGGAGTGTTCCCGGCAGCCACAGAGACATTTCCGGCAGCTGCATCCCCAGTGGCTGTGTGGGGTTTTCCGATAGCTGCTGATGCGTTTCCAGCAGCCACCGGGAACACCTACATGGCCACTGGGAATGTGGCCGCTTCCGGCAATGTTGGAAGCAGTGGGTGGAACGAGGGTACAGGCTGGTTGATTTGACGCTATGGGCCAGATTCAGTTCACGAGCTGTAGGTTTAAATTGAGAAGTGTGGTTATTGTGTTTTTGTCAAGACCAAACTTAACAATGATCTCAATGAATATTGAGGGACTTTCAGGTAATAAGAGTGTCCTCCTAGCGGACATGTGCAGGAAATACAGATGTGACATACTTCTGTTCCAGGAAACACATCAGGGGAAAGACAGAAAGCTATAGATCCAAAGTGGGTATAATGGAAGTAATGATTGAGAGACTTCATGACCAATATAGGAGTGCAAGTTTTGTTAGACCTGGCCTCAGTATAATATCAGCTGTACTGATGGAAACAAACAACATTGAAATTCTCACCATCCAAACCCCACAATTCTCTGTTACCTCTGTCTATAAGCCTCCAGAAGCAAATTTTAGTTTTAAGGAACCAGACAATTTTACTTATGGCCAAATAAATTTTGTTATTGGAGATTTTGATTGTCATCACATGACTGGCCCACAGCCCAAAAAGTTTGGGCACCCCTGCCTTAGCCCTAAATAGTGAGTGGAGTCACCTTGGATGAACAGAGGCCTCCCATATGCAGAATGCAGATCTGGTATCCAGGTTGTATGACTGGATTGCCGAACACCACGTTATAAATACTCTACTGACATGTAGTCCTGCCATTTTGATGCTATGTCATGCTCTCCCAGAAGTCTTAGTAGAAAGACACTCCTGATTTTGGTTTATTGTGTTGAATAGCTTTTGCAATTACTTTGGAAGTTAAAAAATATGTTTATTTCTAATTCAGGCCTCATTAAAAAGCAAGTGTTTTTCCCCAAAGGACATTCTTTTCACAATCATTCCCAAAGCTTGTGTATCTATGGAATATTTGTATTTTTGTTTGAGATTACGTGTGAAATATTAAAACCACCCTTCTCACTTTAAATTTCATTTACAGCGCTGTCCAGATTTTCCAGAGAACATCCAGTTTAACAGCCATGAAGGTGATGTTCTACTTCTACAGCACTTCACTTTAATGAATTGAGAGAGCTCTTTGCTGTGACTATCCTGGTGATTTTTGTTATCTTGTTTTGACGCAGTGAAGTCTGGCATTGAACCATTTAAATTATGATTGTTATCTTAATAAACCAATGTGTGTATGTGACAACATAGATACACAATACACCTCTATGTGCTATATTGGTTTATAGTTGGTGTTACTGGACACTTTATGATCAAAGTATTTTCCCAGTGGATTTTTTATTGTTTTTGTCCAATTCAGTATAAGGATTATGTTTACATCAATGGTGTTTCATTTCTTTGTAAGATTTAGTAATTCTATTATAATCTATGACTGGGTTAGAACTGTACAGCTGGAACATAGAAAACATATATTGGAACAACCAAAACATACATGCAGAGATTGCAGAGATGTAGTAGAAATAATTCAGCACAAATAAGGAAGTAATTCATAATTCACCATTGAGCAGTACAAACATAACCACATGAGGTTATATCTAGGGAAAGATTTAAATATTGGTACATGAAACTAAATGTAAAAATAAACATACAGCCACATTTCTGTCACTTAGCAAAATAAGCCCTAGTCTAAAGGAGCCTTCTGTGCATACAGCTGATGCACTTTTCATTATCTCTTTCATTATCTGAATCCCAGATCAACTGGGCATGTTCATTGACATGAGATGTCTATGTTTGTTGGAGACTGCTGGTTCTTGTAGTTGACTGGAGGCATGTGTTATAAGCTGGATTGGGGCTGTTGATTTTAATGTGCTTGAACGTACTTAATTAATTCATATGGCTTCTGCATTCAAAAGTTCGCAGTCCTCTGAGCCAACTATCACAAATCTTTCTATCTAACCTTGTGCCAGGAAATGCAGGGAGAAAGCTGCAAAACAAAATTAAATTTGTGCTCCAGTGTAAGGGACTTATCTAAGGCATGGGCAACAATCTTGATAGGAAGACCAAGTTTCTGTATTGGCCCACAGTGCACTCAAGATTATTCAAATATAAAGATGAGATGCAGCACCCTGTCTTTTCTGCCTCTTTGGAGTTTCTCTGATGCATGCAAATGTTGTTGAACAGAGGATGACAAAGGATTTGCAATGCTGAAACAGTGAGAGTGTGTTCATTCTGTACTTGTGCTGCAAAAAAAGTGCCTGTTTTCCCTCCCATTAATCTTTTTGCTGCACTGGGAGGTTAGGGTGTGTGTGAACAAATAGTAGGATAAACAATTGCAGGGAATATGCTGGCGCATTAGGGAATCTTTGTGAAACCCTTCCCCACCTTTCTGTTGTTGTGACAGTTCTCCCCTTTTTTGCATTGTTCTGTTCACTCTTTAAAATACCCACATACATTTGTATCTATGGGGATTATCTGCACAGGACTAACAGAGAAGAAGAGGACTGAAAATGGAAGGCTCTAGAGGAGCGGTTGTGATCAGTCAGTTCTTATTGTCACTCGTGGTTGTGGTCACTCAATTCAGAAAAGTAGTACTTATAAGAAATGTTGGGCCAGATGGAGTCATCATTTGCTAATCTTAGAAGGAGGAATAGGTTAAATCATGTCTGGATCTATTTCTTGTCCTGTGCTCGAATACCTGTCATGTTACATGTGTGAAAGAGAGTTGTGTGTCACAGAGATGCTGCTTTGCATGTGCATTATAGACCAATGGATGCAAGACGACTTAAGTCTTTAGTAACTTGAAGAATGGCATGCCCTTAATCCTTTTATCAGAAGTGTGCGCGTGTTGCGTAAATATGGTGGTTGTTGTTTTATTGATTTACATGGGATATTTCATTCCCATGGTTCATATCTAGGTCTTGGTAGCCTAAAAGGTAGATATATTTTGTGGCATGATGATAATTGCCATTGTATTTTTGTTATGCAAGGTTGGTCTGTGAGCATAATAAGCATTTATCTACTGGGGCAGAGGTTGTTCTTACAGTCATAGGTTACCTCAAGGTGCTTTTATGCTATCCTCCAGTACTGTCTTTTTTTAAGCCTCTGAGAAGGACATTCTCTGATTTGTGCAGAGAATCCTCCAGTGTTGAATGCCACACCTTGTCGTAACTGCACTTGTGCCATAATGGCTGTTGACTTCTTGGCATCTATTCAATGGAAGCCAGTAAAAGATGGCAGCCTTTGGTTGTCTACCAAGGCAATAACTGATAATCTGCACTTCAAAGTAATAATAAGCATTTCAAAGACTACAAGACCACTGGGATACTTCCAAGAATTCAATGTTATGTAAGAAACACTGTCATTAGTAAAGCAACTTTGATCTGATTTTTCCACTCCTCAAGCCACACTTTTTGTGGCGAGGATGGATTCAAGCAGAAACCCCACCCCCCAAAGCTTCTTGCAATAAAATGTTTTAACATTTAGCCTTAAGACCCTTTCTGTAAGTTATAGAATTGAAACTGTGATGCTATTGTGGACTCCCTTTATAATGTTCTGTCTAATGCTGACCACAGTTGTTGCCTCAAGATATAACACACTTTGATTAGAGTTCTTAAATCTAATGGAAATCACTCATCAGTAATTCAGTTGATTTCTCTAAGCATTGCCTTCTCACTAGTTTTGTCGTAGCCTTTTCCATGCCAAGCAAAGGTCCTTTATCACAGTCACAGGCATGTTGTCTATCAGGGAGTTGATGCCTTGTATTTTGTGCACTATTCACTGTTCCCACTATGGTTTCATATCCCTTCACTGGGGTGGTATGTTTCTTCAATTCTGTAATCAGTTTCCACATGACTCCTGAATGTTGTACAAATCTATTTGTTGTGAGAAATCCTACAATATTATTGTACCTGGATTTAGAATGCCCAATATTGGAGAGGCCTTTCACCACCACCACCCAAGAAATGTTTCAAAGGACCTCTTCCCATTATCACCTTTGTCTTACTATTCTTGCTTAGTTTAAAAATGATTAATTTTATGAAAGGAATCACCATTTGAATATTAGAAAGTTTAAATAATCTTGTATCAGGATGAACTGATGTATGATGTAATATGACTTTTCATAACAAATGTGTTCTATTATTGTACCTTTATACACTCTCTATTTTTCCATCAGCTGGGAAAAGGATGAAAACTTCTGTAGCAGCCACTGAAAGGACACCTTTTGGATAAACAGTAATGTAGCTGTTCTGGTACTTCACAAATATACTACACTGGTTTTCATCCTTTCCAGAAATCACACAATACTGTCTCTTTTGATTATTTCTTTGCATTTGTCACTTCATCGAATCAAGCATGAATAAAGCAAAAATGAATATGTAGATACTATTTTTGTGGTCAGCTGTGAAGCTGCCAGGAGAGAGCTTGGGAAAGAATGAGAGAGAGAGAGAGAGAGAATATCTCCTGTTTTGGAATGTTTCAATAAAGTTATGATCACCGACATTAATAAATACTCCCTTACTGACATTTTTAAATAAGCACAAATAATATTTGTAAAGGCAAAAATTAATTTTATTTATTATAGTAATAAAATATTTTATACATTATGCTTCCTCTGCAGTGTGTGCTTTCCTGTTTGGACAAATGGTTGTAATTTCACATCTCCCCCCCCCCCCAAAAAAAAAAAAAACCCCTCCTTGAATGATTCTGAACACATCAGAAGATAACACATTTCTCTATTCTCTTTGACTTTTCCTACCACTTTAAAGAAGGAATTTCTACTTAGGCTTCTGAGATGTCAATGTAGAAACATATCTGGATTTCAGAACCTGGAATTGTCCCATTGAGGGGGTTCTTTACAAGCCAAGCATAAGTTCAGATTTCACTTGCAACTGCAGTGTTCTTTGTCTCCTTTCCCCCATCTGGTGAAATATACTTGGCCATTCCAGTGGTAGTGATAAAATCTGAAAACCTAGTATGTCCAGGAATGCTACTACAGCACTAGCAGTGATGTTAAAGAGATTGTTGAAGCATGAGGAGGAGGAGGAAGAAGAAGAAGCATCTCCACCAAGGGACAATACCTTTGTGTAGTTGTGGAAATTGCATGCACCAACGAGGTGGAAGGCTATATTTTGTAGCAGCCAAGGCCATGGGCAATGACATTTCTCAATGGCCCTTGCACACAGCATTCACAGACAAAAACTAAGCCATGGCAGTGGTGCTCTTTATAGCAAAACTTCTACTCTTTCTGCTCCCATGATTATTAGGCTCAATTCAAGGGATGTGAAAGCATTGGGAAATGGAGACATGTAAGCTGTGATTCTCCTATGACAGTGATGGCTAACCTTGGCTCTCCAGATGTTCTGGAGCTTCAATTCCCAGACGCCCTGATCAGCAGGAGTGCTGACTTGGGTTTCTGGTAATTGAAGTCCAAGAACACCTGGAGTGCCAAGGTTAGCCACCAGGGCCCTATGACATCAGCTGGAAGCATGACAATGTCCAAATGTCAAGAGTAGACTAAGACATAATTCAATTATCTGTTGAGATGATGGAAGGCAAAATAATTAATTGTTTTACTGGACTCATTGCAGATTCAGAAGGAGAAACCTTGCCTCTCACTATTTATAGAGCATCTTATATTAAGGATTCATTTAGAAATAACATTATAATATTAAATTAATTAGATAAACCTCAGAACACAAATGGATGTCCATTACAAAAGCCAGGTCTTCTATAAAATAGCTGTCATTATAGATGGTAAGTATTTACAAAATGGAACTATAATAATATTGCTAAAATACTTCACAATTGCCTTTGGGAATATTACAGAGAGAGCAGTTTCTGATCTCAAATACAGAGCTTTACCTGCCCAGAAGAATGAATGGTAGGCATTCACTTACCTTTAAAAAAAATAAAAAATATAGGACAGAGCTACCTCATCCAGTTAAGAAACAAGGACATCTCAGCCTAATTAATACAATGGACTTATAATATCTTGGTCACCCTTGAATGTGTCGGCATGTTTAGGCATGAGAGATGGATGATCCATCTTATATTGTCAGAATTATAGACATGCTTAAACTCCCCTCCCCCCACTCCAAGCAGCTTAATCTCATAGTAACAGTGAAATGCTACACAGCTCTTTATTAAGAATGAGTGCCTTCCATTGCTGGACAGAAGCTGCTGCCTTTTTCTACAACAAGCTAAAAAAGCCCTCAATAATCCCTTGAAAAATAACATCAGAACAAATGGGAGTCCAACAATTAACACCCTAGTAGGGACATTTTATTTATTTATTTATTTATTTATTTTACAGACTTATATGCTGCCCTCCTCAGAGACTCAGGGCGACTAACAAAAGCTTAAAAAGATACATAAAAACACAATATAAAATCCAATTTAAAAATTATTAAAATGTTAAAGCTAAACAAGTTAAAAGATTTAAAAATTCATACAATGAGAGAGAGGGAGTCAAATGAGCCAACAATCCGATGCAACTGTCTGACCCATACCCCATACCTGCCCCACCAGCCAGGTCTTAACCCCCTTTTTGAAGGGCAGCAACTCTGTCTGGAGATGTAACTCAGTTGGCAGGAGGTTCCATAGGGCTGGGGCAGACACAGAAAAGGCCCCCCTCCTAGTGCTAGAGAGGTGCACCTCTCTAGCTGATGGTACAACCAGAGAGCCTCTCCGGTTCATTCTGGTGGTACGAACAGATGTTCTTAGGGTGATGCGGTCTCTTAGGTATCCTGGCCCACTACCATATAGGGCTTTAAAGGTAATAACCAGCACCTTGAATTGCACCCGGAGGCACACTGGCAACCAGTGCAGCTCCCTGAGCAATGGTGAAGCGTGAGCATAACGCCCGCACCCCACCACAACCCGTGCAGCCGTATTCTGTACCAGTTGCAGCCTCCGGATGGTCACCAAGGGCAGCCCCATGTAGAGCGCATTACAATAATCAAGTCTGGAGGTGACCAAAGCGTGTGTGACCATGAGCAAGGAGTCCCGGTCTAGGAGCAGGCATAACTGGCGTATTACACGAAGTTGTGCAAAAGCCCTCCTGGCCACGACTGCCACCTGCTCCTTGAGCAGTAGTCATGAGTCCAAGAGGACCCCCAGATTACGCACTGGGTCTGTTTGGGGCAAGACTGCCCCATCCAGAACCAAAGATGGTAGCTGAACAAAGACCATCCATTCACTGGCTTTGCAAAAGAGGACAGGCACATTCTGGACCCTCACTGGTTATGCTGGGAAGCAACAATTGAAGATGCTTTACTGAGTAGAAAGAAAACTCCCTGTAGATTTTATCTGTTACTTACTAAATCACATAATTCACTCTGGAGCAAATAATGTCTATAGTGTTTATTTAACTTGAGGCAACTCACCTCCTACAATTACACTACAGTATTTGGATTATGCTCTGAGATGTAACTAACAGAATTTTGACTAATAAATGTCAAAATGAAAATTCAGATACTCTCCCTTTTCTCTGTCCTCCTGGTACGGATATCCAGCCTGTGTTGGCTAATTGAGCAGAAAACAATTTTGAAAAGAAGAATCCACAGGGTTTCTATTTCCTCAGGTCAATTATTTCCACTGTCTTGACAGATTTTCTAACAAAGCCAACTGTCGAGAGAGCTAGATAATATTGCTGGAAGACAATTAATAAAGGATGGACTCAATAAAGCAAGGCCAGGACATTGGTGTGCAAGGCCTGAGCAGAGCTGTCAATGATGGAGCCTTTTACAGGTCATTAATTTATAAAGTTGCCATAAGATGAAAGTGACTTGGAGGCACATAGCAATAACACAGCAAGACAATTTAAGCTACTGTAATGTGCTCTAGAGTCAATGTTGTTTTCAAAGATCAGCCAATGCCTGGTTAACAAAACACTTTTCTTTGAATTGCACTGGATTAAGCCATTTTAGCCCCCAGAACAAAGTTTGGAAACAACTAGATACAAGTAATGTAGTTTCCTGATTACTTTTTGAGTAACAAATCATTTAATTAAATTACAAAGGTATTTTAAGGTTAAAGTGACTTGGGTGTAACAAATAAATCTTATTACATTTAAAAAGTCACTTTTTAAGAACATTTTAAAACATTTTAATGGAGGTTTCCAGTTTTAGACTAATCTCTTCTCAGACCTAATGAGGTAGGTATGGTTTCATTTCATCTTTTGTCTTCTCATACTTGCTTCCAAGGGGCAATATTAGATAGATATTTAACACTGATTAGCCAGAGAGAGATGAAACCTCTCTGTGTATATGCAAACACCTCTGTTTGAACAAAGATTTTGATTGCATTCCTTACAAAAAAATGGCATTCAAAGTAGCTTTGGTGTTATGTGCTTTCAGATTGTCCCCGACCTATGAATGAGTGATCTCTGACATGTTCTGATCTCCAAAGCCTTGCTCAGCTCTTGTAGATGCAAGGATGTGCCTTTCTTTACACAATCACTCCATCTTTGGTTTTCCTATTTTTCTTGTTGCACCTTTCCCAGCATTATTGTCTTTTCCAGGGAATTTTGCCTCCCTACAATATACCTAAAGTATGATAGCCTCAACTTCATCATTTTTGCCTCCAGAAATAGTTCAGGCTTGATTTAATGTATGATCCACTTGTTTGTTTTTCCGGAAGTTGAAGGTATCCACAAAGCTCTCCTCCAGCATCAGATTTCAAACAAATCATCTTTTGTTTTTTCTGTATAGATTTTCAGTATACTGTTTCCATTTTATTTTCTCATGGTCAAATAATGTGCTTATATAATAGAAACATTCATGTAAAATGAGTACAGTGAAAACTTAAAAATAGCTTAAAATACATCAGTAGAAACAACAACCCCTAATCTCATGGTGATTAGCCATGAAGACTGTCCTGTGACTATAATGCAGTGCCCTTTTATCTGCCTTCGGTATTGCAGTGTGACCCCTGTACCACTGATCCAGCTCCACTAGTCACTTTGTAGTCCTGAGTCCTTTTGGCATGCAAAGTCCTCATTGGCCCCAGATCAGTATTGATGAAGCTGCTGCTCTCCATCAAGATGGATTCAAGTGGGATTTAATCCACTTGGGGACCATCACACTTCCCTGTGGGCTTCACCAAGGCTGCTAGTCCTCAGGGTTGTCAGGTTAGTTAACTGCCGCCCGATGCTTGGTGTTGAGTCACTGGCAGTATGATCTACTCTATTACCACAGCAGGATAACCTGGCAAGACTTACAGTCTAACCTAAGCATTTTAAATCACAGTAATTGTTTGGGGAAAGACATTTAGCCTCTTAAAGTGAATGAAGTTTATAGGAAAAATCTGTGAGACTGGATCCAGAATTTTTATTCCATCTGTGGGTGTACCTACCATGTGCAATTCAATTCACAAAACTGATGGCAGAAAGTGGGAAGAGGGTACAAGGCAATCTTGGCTGATTCTCTCTTCTATAAACCCCAGTCACACCCTCACTCCAGTGTTCCAGTTGTTCTCTTAATTCACTGGCTAGGGTGGGAGTTGATTTAAGGGATTATAAAGAGCAGGTAAATCAAAGACATTTGAGTTTCACTGTGCCAAACTGAAGGCTTACCAGGTCCAAGATTGTGACCTCCAAGCAACTACCAGTTGTCAGTTGGAATAGCACAAAGGGAACATAAATGCTATTGCACTTTCTGGCCCACATTCTCCAGCTGCCGCTGATCCTGGAATGCACCAAGATGAGTAACCATTACTCATACTAACCTCAAAAATAATGGTCCTACTCTCCATGAATCATAAGATCATATATTAGTATATTGTACTAAATGATCACAGAAGGATTATTCCACAGCCATACATCTTGCTACAGTAAATTGCCTTTGTATGCCCAGTCTTGCACTGACTATGTGATAGGTCATGCAACTCTGGGTCTGCAAGAATGGAGAACTGCTTATGTGATTGCCTTTCTATTCCAAATATTATATTAGCCATAGTTATTAACAGCCAGTACTTCCATTTTCTAATTCCACTTAACAGATCAGATGAAAACTACTGCTAGTTTATTACTCCAGCTCCACAAATCCCTATCTATTTTCTTTCTTCTTCAAGCTACCCTGAAAATCCTGATCTAATTATAGTCACTGATCTTTGCATAAACTCTAAAATTAATTTTATTTAAGTAATCTGACTTTCAAGTCCAACCACACATATGAGGATATCATATACTTTTCTCAGTCTATAAACATTTCCAATTGATTTTTGTTTAAATAGATAAGTGAAGGCAAATCAATATTGGATTGGATTGGACAAATATTTTCATCTATCTCAGAATAACTGAGACGGACAGGGCCTTTTAAGGCATCGAGTCCAACCTTCCACTCAGTGCAGGAATCAAAATCAAACCAGATATGACAGATGGTTATCCAATTCTCTCTTGATGCTTCCTGCATTGGGAGTTCTCACCACCTCTCGAGGCAGTAGGTTCCACTGTTGTACTGCTCTAATTGTCAAGACATTTCCCCTAATATTCAGCCTATAACCTGGCTTCCTGTAGTTTCAGCCTGTTATTACTTGTCCTGCACTTTGGGATGACTATCTTTCAGGTATTTGAAGAGTGCTATCATATCATTTCACAATCTCCTGTTGTCAGGGCTACCCACTTAAAAAAAAAATCAAACAAACAAACACATTACATTATTTATTTTTTTACTATTTCAACTCAAAGTGCCATTCTTGAGATGTTTCCTGGAGATGACTTGTACTGACTGAAGGTCTTCCATCCAACAAGGCTCTACTTGCTCAGCTTTTAAAACCAGATGAAATTGTGTATGTTTGGGATGTTATGGCGGTTAGAATGCCTTGCAGCTTTTTAGAAAGAAGTAAAGCTCTTTTTCTATTTGACCTGGTTTAGACAGATTAGTCAAATTAAGCTGCCTTGAATTCCCTGATGTGAAACAGATATGGGAGTAAAGCTTGGTGAACCATCCATAATCAAGGCAGAATTAAAGAATGCCCCAATTAATAACAATTGTACCAATATAATTGTTACAAAATGACATTTGCCATATGCTAGCATATTGAAACAAACTCATTCTGCTTTATTTCAAAAGTCCTTTAGGGATTAAAAAAAGTTTGGCTTGGTCTGTGAACTCTACTCACTCATATATGAAATCCCCTCTAGTGAAATTTCCTTTGCATGCCCTGCAGCAGTGAGACAAGCAAAGAACATGAAGAGCGTTATTTAATATGTGTCTGCTGTTTTCCTCTTTCACAATTTTTTTTGTTTAGTCACTATGGTACAAAGTCCTTCCTGAATGTTAACCAGAGATGCCTGATGTCTTTAGAATGCTTATTCATAAATACCATAAAACAGGAATCAGGTGTCCTTGTTTTGGGCTGTCTTCCAGGACTCTCTGTTCTGGTGTGTCAACTGTTCCAACAGCAATAGCTGTCATACCTTTTTACAGCAGCCCACACAATAAAGGGACTGCAGTGGCTCAAATGGTTAAGATCAGTGATGGGATGTCCCCGGTTCCAGACGGTTCCCTGGAACCGGTAGGACCAATTCCGGAGGGTTCTCCGGGAGGGGAGTCCACTTTTGGGGCATCCGGTTCCGGACGTCTCACCAAAAGAAATTTTTTTTTTTTAAATCGGAGCTAAAATGGCTCCAATTGACTGCGCATGCACAGAAACTCAATCTGATGCATTGCGCATGCATCAGATTGAGTTTCTGCGCATGCGCAGTCAATTGGAGCCATTTTAGCTCCAATTTAAAAAAAATTGTTTAAAGCTTTCAGGACGGTGGCGGCGGCGGCGGCACCAGCCCTCTGAGAAGGGCACCTCCCCCGCGGCACGTTGAGGGCTGCCTGGGCCGTCCGCTGCTGACAAGCCCCATGCCCTGGGGACGCCCGGCGCGGCGCACCGCTGACGCCTCCTCCTCCGCTGGGCGCCTGTGGGCTGGGTGCCTGCAACCGCCACCGCCGGAGCTGCCGCTGGCTGCATCCCTATGGCCTCCTCCTTGGGCCGGTCCCTTTTTAGCCCGGTTGCGGCGCCTGGCAGAGGAGGAGTCTGCAGTCGGCGGTGGTGCGGCATGGGGACGGCCCAGGGAGGCTCGGCAGCCACAGCTGGAGCCACCGCCAGAGCCACTGCTGCCCGCCGCCCCTGGCCGTGGCTGGAGCCGGGCTAAAACGGTACCGGCCCGAGGAGGAGGCCACAGGGGTGCAGGCAGCTCCAGTGGTGGCGGTGATGGCTGTGGACGCAGTCGGGGTGCCGGGTCCCAAGAAAGGTAAGCGAGGGGTAATTTATTTGTGTTTTGGATGGGTGGTTGTTTTTATTTTATTTATTTATTTATTTATTTGTGTCTGAGTGGGTGGGCTGAGAGGGAGGGGTGTGTGTGTGTGTATGTTTATTTTTATTTTTTATTTATTTTTATTTTTGGCCCCGCCCACGTCATGACGTCATGACGTCGGCTTCGGCCATGACGTCATGATGTCATGACATTGGCCACGCCCATGACGTCCGTGACGTCATGGCATGGTAGTAGAATTTTTGTCATCCCATCACTGGTTAAGATGCTGAACTGGAAGGTTGGAGGTCGATACTTAAGTACTGCATGATGGAGCAAGCTCCTGTCTCTGTCCCAGCTCCTGCCAACCTAGCAGCTCAAAAACAAGAAATTGCAAGTAGATAAATAGGGACCACTTCAGTGGGAAGGTAAACAGCATTACGTGCACTCCGGTGTTGAGGCATACCTGCCATGTGTCCGTGGAAATGTCTGCAAATGCAGACAGCATTGGCTCTTTGGCTATAAACAGAGATGAGCACTGAACCCTAGAATCGGATATGACTAGCTTTCAGGCAAGGGCGACCTACATAGTAAAACTTGAATGGGTCTTCCGGTATCTGGTTCTATGTGGGATGTTGCTAGCAGAAATGCAAACCAATCTGTGTAAAAAGAAGACGCACAGGATTCTGGAAGGATTGACACCAGACACTCATTGGCTGAGATCTTACAGAATTTTTGCTAAAATTGCTGGACATGTTCACGTTCCTGTCACATGTGATAGAATGTGTTGTTCTGTTAAATGTTTGCTCCACTGAGGCTCTTGATTTAAAGGGATGGAAGCAATCTGTCCCTTTTTGACCAAACACGGAAATGGAAATTATCTGTGGTTTGAAATCAATGTATTTCCAAGCTTACAGTGTGTTCTGTGAAAGAATGTGCTCAAGCACTTGTGGAAATTTGGAAAAATGTGCAAAAGAAAATGATGAGTTCAAAAATATGCACAAGTACACTTGAGCCGAAAATTTCCCATCATGTCCATTCAAAAATTGGACACAAGAAATGGATAGTGTTATGTCAAAAGTCTGGACCAGCTGTGGCCAAACTACAACCTGCAGGCTGGATCCAGTCTGGTGCCAATTAATCCAGCCCATGGTGAGAACCCCACCACCAGAAGTGCTGAAAATGCACCAAAAATGCACTGGAAGTACCCCAAACACATCAAAAATGTGCCAGAAGTAGCCCAAGCACACAAAAAATCACCCAAAAAAAAAAAGAAGCAAAAATGTGCTGCCCTCACTCCTGCCACCACAGGAAGTGGCAAAAACACACTGTGAATACCACCCCAGCTGCCACCACCACTGGAAGTGATGGAAGCAACAGGAGAAACCATGTCTCTGGCCCACACATCTATCTGAGAGGGCATGGTCTAGCCCACGGCATGAAAAGTTTAGCCACCCCTGGTCCGGACTAAGCTGCTTTGGAGCAGACTTTCATGTGGGAAAAGGAAGAAGTCTGCAAAAATAGACTTGGCATGCCTGACCACCCCTAGCAGAGTTATCTTTTAATGTGTCGACCTCAAAGCAATCATTTATTTATGAAATAAATAGCATTAATGGATATGAGAGAATTTATTGGAATGTCCTAAGTATCGGGGAGTTCTGAAGGAACCGTAAGGAGCCATGGCTGAATCCATGTATGGCTAAAAGGGTGGGGGAAATGGGAGGTGTGCTCATAAGCCACATACTTTTGGGCTATAGTTTTTCAGGCACAGTCACATACAGCATAAGAATAGGGTTGTTTTGAAATCCATGAACTCGTTTAGCTTCTAAAGCCACTTATGAAATAATAGGTAGGTAAAAGAAAACCATTTATTGAAACATCCTCTTAATTTTTTTTAGAACACAAAAATTCCTATTGCAGAATAACTATTGTTGAGGTCAAGGCTGTCCTCCCATTAGGGGAAGTGAGGCAGGTAACTAACACAACAAATTCGAGGCATATGTAAGGGGCATCAGCAGTGGCCCCACGAGCTACTTATTCTGAATCCTCCTTTGTATTTATTCCTTTCAGAGGACAAAGTTCACCTGTTGCCCAGTGGTGTAGTAGTAAATATGGAACTACAGCTGCTCATTGCAACAGTGCTGATAGCCAGCTTTTCCCACATCAGAGACCCCAGAAATAAACCTCCAAAGAATTCTTCTTCTTTACTTCCTCTTTGACCCATTTAGGTGTCAAGGGAGATGCAAGGCTCTGGCACTTCTAGGGGCCTCCACCGCTGTACTTTGGTGTTCTTGTAATATTTCTTTGGTGTTATCTCTCCACCTTCCTCTGGGTCTGCCTCATCCTCTTTGTCCTTCTCCTCTTTCCACATAAGCCTTGTAATTCCAAGACATTCTCTCCAAATGGGCAAACCACATTATTTGTTGTCTCTGGATGTAATTTAAGATTAGTTCTATTCCAATTTTTTCCCTTATAATCTCATTCCTGATTTTATCCTTTCTAGTAACTCCAGCAGCCTTCCTCAGACATCTCAATTCTGTGGTGACCAATTATTATTTATGTTTTGTTGTAAGTGCTCATGTTTGACACTGGTAACATAAGGTGGGAATGAATATGCTTTGTATAAGGCATTTTTTTGTGCTGGTTGGTATCACCTTATGTTAGTGATGGTGAACCTTTTAAAGACCAAGTGCCCAAACTTCACAGGCTGCCGTCTGAGCCACAGAGGGGTGGGGTAAACTCTGTGCTGGGAGGAAGCGATCCCATTGGGTTGTTGGGCAGAGGGGCGGGTCAAACTCTGTACTGGTGGAAGAAGGGAGCGTTCCGATTGGGTTGCTGGGCAGAGGGGCAGAACGAACTCTGTGCTGGGACAACAAAACAAATGCCCACAGAGAGGGCTCTGAGTGCCACCTCTGGCACGCATGCCATAGGTTCACCACCACCATCTTATGTTATAAGAAAGGAGCTAACTGTCCCAATATTTGGTTTCCCTTACTGCATCATACGCTAATCTCTTCATCCATTTCTACATGGGGCTGCCCTTGGTGACCATTCGGAGGCTTCAGCTGGTCCAGAATGCAGCTGCACGAGTAGTGTTGGGATGCGGGCTTTATGCCCATGCCTCACCACTGCTGAGGCAGCTGCACTGGCTCCCAGTTTCCCTCCGGGTGCAATTCAAGGTGCTGGTTATTACCTTTAAAGCCCTTTATGGTAGTGGTCCAGGTTACTTGAGAGACCGGATCATCCGAAGGACATCTACCCGGCCCACCAGAGTGGACCAGAGAGGCTCTCTGGTTATGCCATCAGCCAGAGAGGCGCATCTCTCTGGCACTAGAAGGAAGGCCTTCTCGGTGTCCGCTCCAGCCCTGTGGAACCTCCTCCCGATAGAGCTACGCCTGCAGACGGAGTTGCTGTCCTTTAGGAAAGGAGTAAAAACCTGGCTGGCAGGTCTGGTCTGGGGAGTAGGTGGTTCAATTTCCCCAGCCAGTTGGATGGTTTGACCCCCAGTACATCCAAGTTATAATGCCTAGCTTTTAATTAAGTTTTTAAGCTTTTAAAAGTTTTTAATTTTTAAAGTGTTTTTAAAATTGTTGGAAATTGCCCTGGGTCCCTTCGGGGAGGAGGGCAATAAACAAATATAAATATAAATAAAATAAATCCATTTCACCATCTTCAGTAAATGTTTTTGTTAGGTATTTGAACACTGCCACTTGTTTTATACTTGTTCCCTCTTATCATCCTGAGAGACAAAAGTATTTTTAAGAGCTTTTGTTTTTCATGGAATAGTATAAAAATCAGCATATACTGTAACCATTTCTATAGTTTCAGAGGGTTATATTGCCTTTGATCTGACAAATTCCTTTTGCTGTGGAAGCTTATAACGTCATGGTTATATTGTATTTCAGCCAAAGTTTGGAAAGGTTATTATTATTGTTGCTATTATTATTATTATTTTGGACTGTTACTCTCAGATTCCCTCTAGTTAGCATGGGTAGGGGATTTTGGAAGCTTTCTCCCAAAATAAGTAAGTCTTCCAATTGCTGATTATGGCACAGTATTATACACTGAAACTGAGATGAATTCTCTTCTTTTAAGTTCCAAGTGGCATCTGTTCAGGCAGTTGTTATTCTTTGGAGTAGCGCTGATGCCATTCAATCCCAACTTGAGAGCAACAGTACAGGAATCCAAAAACAGAGAGTGTTGCCCAGGGCCAGCCTGTGAACAAAGAGAAATGATTAGGGCAGACACAGACTCCTTTTCATCTAGAAAAATATGGAATGAAATTTAGAGCTATCAACAGTGCCGGTCTTGTCATTCTGAATCTTATGTGAATCGTGGGATTCACTTACATAAGATGATGTCTGGCATGTCACTTGATTTGATCCTTATTCAGTTTTTCTTTCAGGACAGTAAGACATAAAATGCCCCAAGCTGCTAAACAGAAGGATCAGGAAACTTCTAACAAAATAACTGAAAATTAGGTTTCACATCTCCCTTACTTTAAATCAGGGATTCGCAACCTACGGCCCGTGGGCAAGACCTGACCCATGGCGGCAAATCATCAGATCCCCGATGATGATCTCAGAAGCAGACGCATTTACAACAGCCATAAATGTGCCTGCACAAATGCGCCAGCACCTGTGCAACTTGCCCACCATGATTTACAGCAGTGTTTACAATGTGTCCGGTCTGCTCATTTGTCGGTGTGTGTGTGTGTGTTCCGGCATGTGGCATGAAAAGGTTGAGAACCCCTGCTGTAAATGCTTAATAATTGCTTGGGAGACCACTAAAGATCTCCAGGAAGGATTCCAAAAGAACCTTTCCTCAAACCTTAGAGAACTATTGTACTGCCATTCAGAACTGACAATTCAGGTCTGGGGAAAACCAACAGTCTAAATCAGTTATCTGCCTTAGATTCCACAATCCACTTTGGCGGGGAAGGGAAACTGATCCTAAGTGATCTTTTGGCATGGCTTACACACGACATATCCGTCCCCAGTGATAGCACCATCAATTAGCAGCATACATGTACTAATGCAGCAGGTAGGCTAGAGAACTCACTGGCACAACTACACAAGTTAGGATTGTTGGAACAGATCGCATGTGCTCTGAGTCCATCGATTCCCACCAGACTGTAGGGCTTGGTCTTTTGCCCAATTTATAATATTGAACATAGGCTGTGGTACCTCATAGCCTTGATTCATTTCATTTTCTTTTATCTTTTTCTGAATGAAGAACATTTTTTTTTAAAAAAAAAAGGAAGATAAAGCAAAGAGTGGTGTTCTTATCTAATAAATACTTCCTCTTTGATCTTGCAAAATGCTAACATTTTAGAAAGATGTTAAGCAAATAATGAACTGTCCTTTTCTTTAATCAACCTTAGGAAGTGGTATCAGGGTGAAAGAGAATGAAAGGATGTAGAAAGTACACAGACCTCAAACAACACTAAGGTAAATTTTATTCCATTTAGGCTTTGTGTCAAATATATTATCACAGGTTTGGTTGCCCAGATCTGCAAGGACTTGATGCTTTAAAAGAAGGCCAAAACACCCTTGAAATGACTGCTGTAAATGAATAGACTGTGTGTTCTTATGATTTGATTACTGAGGAGACGTATGACACAGAGGTCACTAGAAAGAAATTAATTCTTTGGTGACATCATTTGAAACTCATTGTCACATTCTGCCCATACCCTGTATTCCAAATCTTTTGATATTTCCCATTAAATTTAAGAATAAAGCACCTGTTCCCCCATCAATTTCAGGAAGGAGACAGAACCATTTTAATCTGTAAAAACTCTTATATTTTTACAAATTAGAATAGTTCTGTCCCCCTCCTGAAATTAATGGGGAAACAGGTGCTTTATTCTTAAATTGTGTGTGTGTGTGTGTGTGTGTGTGTGTGTGTGTGTGTGTGTGTGTGTGTGTGTGTGTGTGTGTGTGTGTGTGTGTGTGTGTGTGTGTGTGAAACATTTTGTTAAAAGACAGGAAAGTGTAAGTACAATTTCAATGTTTTCCCCCTCCAAAGTCTGCTCTTAGCTCTCTAGTGTGTTACTGAATTGAGCCAGAAAAGCAGATATAAAACTTTAAAATAAAACACGAAACTAATCTCAAATAAATTTGCATATAATTGAGCTGAGAAAACTGATGATGGGTCTTTGACAAAACTCTTTTTTTAATGCCTGTAGAAAGTCACCTGCATGGACAATATACTTGCATGGACAGAGGTTTCACATCTGCATTCTGCAAGTCAGAGTGGATGCTGGACTGGAACAGGGCACCTCCCTCCCAAATTTGGAAGGGCATTCCCTTCCCCTGGTCACATGCCCTCTGAGCTGACAGTAACTTTAAACCTACTGGATCAAATGCCTTCACTAATCACATTTAGGATCAGATGAACGGCAGATTTTTTAAAATAAGTCAACTACATGATAACCCCTGCCCACTAGAAATAGAAACCACCCCTACTGTTCATTTGCCATAATGCCAGCAGAATGGTCAGCATGCTATAGAGGTGTCTCTAGTTCACTCACAACACCTTCTGACCAGTAGGAAAGGACTGGTGATAGAATTGCTGGCATGACACAGCATGTGATATTCTTAAAGAGATGGAGGAGGGATCCGTGCCAATCAGAGGGTTCCATTCCCACATCAGGAAGGAAGACATCTATCTTTGTCTTCCCACCCCTCAAAGCAAAATCCACAATACGGCATGCCCTGCTCCTCCATATTCCATCATTTGAGCAAGTGGGGCAGTAATGAAGTTAAAGATAGTGAAGGTGGAGCAATACCAACAAGAAGGTATAGTTGAGAAAATATACCCTCTTGTTGATCGCTCCACCTAAGATCAGGAGAGAAGAAGCAGCGGACACTGAGAGAACTAAGCAAGAGAATGACCCTCAACATCCTCATAATGGATAGGACAGTGGTAGGGTTCAAATTTTTTACTACCTGCTCTGTGGGTGTGGTAAGGTAGGCGTAGCCAGGGGGAAAGCCCTGTGTTGCACCCGAATTAGGACTACTTTATTTCAAAACTTCAATGGGCGGGGCCAGCAATAATTTCTGCAACCGGTTCTGGTGAACTGGGGTTAACCTCCGGAATCCCACAACTGGGATATAAGCTTCAAGTCTGTCAACTCAGATCCAGGAAGTGCTTTATGGCAAGAACAAACATTCTTGAGGGTAAACAAAGAACAAAATCAAATTAAAATATGGAAGAAGGAGCTTAATGTACAAGAAACATCATTAAAGAAGGATATAGCTGAGGAACTCAACTTCCTCTACATCATTTGGAGAACCCTGAATAAGGCTGAGGGATGAAGTCCCTAAATGCAAGACTAACTTGCTCAAGTAGGGGCTGCTGGTGGACACCAACACAGGGTGGAGAGATACAGAATCTGGCTCATTTACTGGTCTGCTGATTACTGCCAGAAACATGCACCGATGAGGCCTTAAGTTTGGCCAAGGACAAAGCCAAAAAAGTGGCTTCAGTTTGGCAGTCCAGGATTTGATCTGGACACAAAAGAAAAAGATAATAGGGGGGGGGGGGAAATCCAGTCTTCTCTATTGGAACCATATTTCTATTTCTTCCAGGTGAAGAACATAATGACTTATTTTCTTAGCTATTAAGAAACCAGCAATTGCAAGTAGAGATGTCAGATCAGAGAGAGCAAGCCAAAGTCTCAGAGAATTGTTTTGCTTCTTCAGGTTCAACTTTTTTAAAATTACTGACTTACACGGTGACCATTTGGGACACAAATGGCACAATTCACTTTCTTATATGAACGCATGACACATAGTATTATAGCCCTCCTAGTGAGGTGGACCACTTGTTCACCAGCCCACTCTGTCCACTCTGAACACTGAAGGATCGATAAGCTTTCTGGCAGAAATCTTTCTCAGCATTGTTCCCTGAAATAAATCTGGACCTTATCACTCCTTCAAGAGTTTAGCCAAAATCTACAGCTTTAATTAAAAAAAAGCAAAACAAATACAAACCCAACCACCAAATAAACAAAAAAGTATCATCTCCTCCAAGAAACAATTCCCCAGCATCACTACAAAATTTCAAGAAATAAGATCACCAACAAAGCCTTTGTACACTTGCAGTCTTTTCAAACAGTACCCTGTACATGAGTGCTGATATTGCTTTACAGGAAGCAGAACATCAGTCAAAGTGCAGTTCACAGCAGAAAATGCAAGGGTCAGCACTGCTGTGAAGGAGAGACACAAAGCTCATTAGAATGCAGCAGGCAATTGGCAAAGTCTTATTTATTTATTTAAATTTGTTTATCGCCCTCCACCCCGAAGGGACCCAGGGTGATTCCCAACACACATGTCTTCATGGCATTTTAATGAGGTCTTGGGATTTTCCTGCAGTGCAGTATCTACAGAACAAATCTGTGCACGTGCATTCTGCTCTGATTGTTTTAAATGCAATCTGTCCTGCATTAGGCACTTCTCTTGGTCATGCATCAAAATCCAGAAGGAAAAATGAAGCCATGATTCATCTGCAGTTTGAAAAATTTACCTTTTTGAGCTATAATCTCAGAACAGTTCTCCCACTCCAAAAATGGCAACTGATCATGGAGCTTAGGGAATTCTTAGAAAAGTAACTTTTCTATGCTCTGGATGCAGATAGAGAGAGACAGAGACAGAGACCTGTATTCAGCCTGACCTAACCTCACAGGGTGTGTATATTTTTTTAGGCTTCAATTCCAAGAATTATCTAAGAATTCCCACTGCATGTTCCCAAAAAATCCTCTCCTGTAGATTCCTATATAATAATAATAATAATAATAATAATAATAATAATAATAATAATAATAATAATAATAATAATAATAATAATAATAATAATAATAATAATAATAATAATAATTTCATCTCAGAAATTATTCTGGGTTAAAAGGATTTTTGTGAAAGAAACTTCACTCAGTGAATGCCCAAATGAGGCTCCTTTCATGTCCCCAAGAGCTGGGACAGAGATGTGTGCTCAATTTATCATGCAGTACCTGGGTCTTGAACTGCTGACTTGTCAGCCTTCCAGCTAACAAGGCAAGCTTCTTAACCATTGAGCCACAATAGCCCCTATCCCTACATTACCCTCCTCTAGAGGAAACCTCATTTGACAGGATGCATTCTTGGCCTCATTTTCTGCTGTAATGTTTCTTGGGAAGAAGCTGCTGCATTGCATTATAGTTCTTTGGGATGTATCCTCTATAGCAGTGATGGCCAACCTTGGCTCTCCATGTGTTACTGGACTTCAATTCCCAGAAGCCCATGTCAGCACACCTGCTGATCAGGGCTTCTGGGTCTTGATATTCAAGAACATCTGGAGTGCAAGGGTTAGCCATCGCTGCTCTATAGACTCTAAAGGGCAATCAGACTGTGACTCCCAGGAAGTATTGGTAAAGGCCTAGATTGTAGTCTCTCAAATAGGCCTTGTTTCCTCCTACAAAGCTCCCAAAAGTATATCCACATCAAGAGAGATCTTGAGGGATGCTTGGAACCTAAGAGGGGACAGGAAACTTTAAATTGAATTGAATTAAATTTTAATATTGCAGGTCTATGATGCCATCGTCCTTTATGTTTATGCTGTTCTGCCAGCAGGATATCAACCAAATTAGTTGTACAGTTGTACCTTGCTTAAAGAGCATAATGCGTTCCACAGGATTGCTCTTTAAGCGAGTTTGCTCTTTAAGCGAAACACCATTGTAAGTGACCAATTGTGGGGGGAGGGGGAATTGTGAACCCTGATTTATTTGTTAAGCAAGTTTTTGGTTGGATTTATTTGTTATGTGAAACGAACATTCAGAGAAAATTCTGCTCTTTAAGCGAGTTACTCTTTAAGCGAGACGCTCTTTATGCGAGGTTTGACTGTACTACCTTCTGACTTTCCTGATGGAAAATGGACCTTAACAAATGTTTTGGTGAGTATATGCAACACTTGCAAGATAATGCTAAACTCTTTTTAAAAGCAAGCAAACCCCCACTAATGAAACATTTTGTGTATGAGCCAGCACTTAGTCCCTGTCAAAGTATGCACATCATCTATAGAAGGAGCAGAAGTTTACTAATCTACTTATGATGCTGCTAATGAGTTTTTCTTGTTCTTCTTCTGTCCTTCAGATGCAGCAGCCCAGAATGATGTTGAGATACATCCCAAACAGTCTCCCAGGTTCTGTAGCTGATTCATTCTTCTCCATCTTGCAATTTGTTTCCCATTCATTTTATTTTGAATGATCAACTGTAATAATCTAGATCTTGTGCTTATCACACAACTGAAATATGCTAGATTTCTGTCTTTGATTGGTTTTATTATGTCTTATCCTTTCTTCACACTGTTTACTGCTTCTTAATTGGTCACCTTCCCAATCCAAGTCTTTTAGTATCTTGCAATAAATCCACATTTCATATGGTTCTTGTTTCTTACAGAAGCCTGCATGAAGGTACATAGATAACTAAACATGGCATCCATTTCTCAAGTTTTATTCTCTAGTTTTAATCCCTAGTGCAATGGAGGCGAACCTATGGCACATGTGCCAGAGGGGGCCCTCTCTGTGGGTACGCACACTGTCACCCCAGAACCCCAGAACACTGTCACCCCAGCACAGAGTTCTCCAGAGTTTGTTACTAGAGAGCCAGAGGGATGCGGGACCGGACTGCTCTGCTCCCCTTCTCCACGTGTGCCTGAGGACATTTCATATATCACCCGCCCCTCTGCCCAGCAGGCCAATGGGAGCACTTGCTTCCTCTCCTGTCTGGGGTAAGGTGGGCAGCTCACATGCAATGTGAGGGTGTGGTGCAGATGGCAGCCTGTTGAGTCTGTGGTGAAGGTGATTCCTGTGGTGGGGTTGGAGAGGAGCTAGGTTTCCATAACTGAAAGCTCTATTACTGTGTTTTGCTTTTAAGACAAAAGATGTTAATGTATGAGGATTTATTTATTTATTTATTTATTTATTTATTTATTATTCACATTTAATACCCCGTCCCACTCGGGAAGACCCGACTCTGGGCGGCTTACAGAATGAATTACCACAATAGGTAATCTAAAAACAGACAATATATAAAACCTTAAAAATTCATAAATTCATGAAAAATTTAAAACATTAAAACTTATTTAAAACTAAATAAGTGGGTTTTGGGTTGCAGTTTGGGCACTTGGTCTCTAAAAGGTTTGCCATCACTGCCTTGGTGCAATGTTGAAAGTAACTGTGCATCAAACAGAACATGTGACTAAAGGCACAACAACCACTGCCAAGGCTAAAAACAGCCATCTAACACAAGCATCTCCTGTAGAGAATTGATGTTGCAGAACTCCGAGCAGAATTTCAGACCCTTCTTTTTGGCAAGCTATAGACCTTCAGCACAGTAAAAAAAAGCAACAACCAGCAAGCACTTCAAAAACTGGCTGCATGAAATCCAGCACTCAGCTCCCCCCCCCCCCCCGGTTCAGTTTTGTGCTTTGTCAGGGGCAACTATGATGCTAGAAGACTTCTTGGAGGAACGATGCTTTTGCTGACATTGTTTTTCTCTTCCAGGCTTCAAAGTACTGTATGTGCAAATTCATCCAAGATGGACTGGAAAGCAAGTGAAAACTGAGAGTGCAAAGCTTCAAGGTTTCCATCAACAGTTTCCACAGCTTTCTGACAGAGCTAAGGTTTCAACGGCTGCTTCAGAAATTGATTTCCTCACAAAGAGCAGCCCAAATGCTAGCCTTGCATGATCAATAATGGTTTTTCTGCCAACAGAAAAGAAATCCACTGGAGATAGCCAAAAGGAGGGCATATATCTGTTCAAGTTCTATTTTGTCTTTTATATTTGCTATAATATCCAATCCAAAAATGTAGCTCTAACTGACCAAGGGTGTTGGGAAAGCTGATTAGCATCAAGGAGTCTGTTTGTTCTTCATTGGCAAAAAAAAAAAATCATCAGTTTTCTCTGCTCCATTTACCTCTGACATATTAAATCTTAATTTGAGTTTAAACATTATTGAAGCCACAGCAAATGAGGTTTGCAATGCTGCACAGGCAACAGACTGGGGTTCGTACATCACAGATATTGGAGTGATGGAGATACAATGATGTAGGCAATGTTGTTATAATGACACAAAAATAAAAATATAGTCTTGCCGCAATGAGACAAAAAGAAGGAAAAACAAAAGTGGCTTTTAACTAATGTTCTTTAAAAATGACTGCCAAGGAAACAGAACATATTCAGAAGTCAATGAGGAATGCATCATCTGTGTTTTTAAGAAAACTTATCTTTCATGCCATAGTTACAAATCGTTTCTATTCCCCAACAAATGAATTCACTCCACAGCAGTACTTGCTTCCAGGCAGAATTTCTTCTTACAGTCAGGAACAGTCTTACACATTTTGCTGTTCAAGCTGAAAGTGTAGTGTGTGGTATTATGTTTAATTCTGGACACCACAGTTTAAAAATGATACCGAGTCTGACCAGGTTATCCTGCTATGGTAATAGAGTAGACCATACTGCCAGCAACTCAATGCTGAGTGTCAGGCAGCTGTTAACTAACCTGACAACTCTGAGGAATAACGGCTTGGGTGCCAAATTCCACAGGAAAGGGTGATGGTCCCCAAGTGAATTAAACCCCACTTGAATCCATCTTGATGGAAGGTAACAGCTTCACCAGTACTGGCCTGGGGCCAATGAGGACTTTGTGTGCTAAAAGGGCTCAGGACCAGAGATCAGAAAACAAAACAAAATAAACAAAATAAAAATAAAAATAAAATAAAAAACACTGTAGCACTTTAAAGACTAACTGCTATATTTTTATTGTTAGCTTTCGTGGATCAAGTCCACTTCTTCAGACAAAGAGTGAAATTTACAGGCATGGTTTTTATATACCAAATTCAGGTCAAAGGGAGAAGGGCGTGGTCAAGCAAGATGACAGACAAGCAAGCACAACAATACAGCTTCACATAGCCATTAGCAACAATAGATTATTCAGATTAGCTCTAAATGACTTCCTTTCAATCTCAAGGTTGCTGAGAAAGCCCATTCTGGTCTCAGATCAACTTTTGACCTGCATGTCAGAAAACAAACAAAAACACTGTACCTGGTTACTTTCTGTTTTGCTAAAGAGAATTGGCAGGAAAGTTGTAATATAAAATCATATAGCAATCTGTGTATCAAATTTGATAATGTCACAGAAACCCTTCACTAATATTTAGTCCCCTGTGATGGGTGTATAACAGATGGATGTATTTGATTTCTGCTGTCTCCCTTTCAATCCTAGTTTTGTAATTTCTCTGTTCCAGAATTGCAACTTTCAGGTCTTGGATAGAGTGTCCAGTTAGAATGAAGTGGTTTGAGACAGGTTTCTCCGTGCTGCTATTCCGGATGTCTGATTTGTGTCCAGGACCAGAGAGTGACTTGTGGAACTGGATCAGTGGTACAGATGTCATGCTGTGATGTGGAAGGCAAATGAAGGGCCACTGCACTATATTCTCAGGGCAGTCGTCATGGCTGATCACCATGAAGATTGCCAATATTTGGATTCAGATATGCCAGAAGAAGAAGAAGATTGACAACCTAGAAACTACTCAGGTGAAGACAGCAAAGACGGTAAAAGATATGGAGACACAAGACCATGAAAAATGATTGAGTGAACTAGGTGGAGATTTCCATTTTAAAAGAAAGGAGATTTTGACTACACATTAGGTAGAGCTGACCGTAAAGCCTGTTTAGCGTAGGGATGGACTACAACAGGGATGGACTATCCTCCATTTGAGATTTTAAAAGAGACACTGAATGGGCATCAGAGATGGGCTAACTGCATTTTCTGCATCAATACAAGGTTGGACTGGATCAGTGATGGCAAACCTTGGCATCCGGGTGTTCTTGAACTTCAATGCACAGAGGCCCTGATCAGCAGGAGTGCTGAGTTGAGCTTCTAGTAATTGAAGTCCAAGAACACCTGGAGTGCCAAGGTTCATCATCACTGAACTAGATGTTCCTTGGGTCCCTTCCAACTCCATAATTCTAACTCCATAATTCCATAATTCTGTAGTGTTATTTGGGCATTTGCTTGAATGTGTGAATGGGGCTTTAATCATGGCAGAAACATGGGATGCATGAAGCTCTAACAATCACATTGCTTCCTCCCCAAATGCACTTGGAAAGTCCTCCTCAGATTGTTATGCTGAATATGAATTCCTCACAGAGAAAACCTGTATGTAAGGCTTATATATGTGCACCACCATTACAGTCCTCTTCAAATGTTCAGAGTAACACTACACTTGAACAGGGTGTTCCTCCATTCCACACACTTATCCAACACTCTTGCTTCAACACTAGCAGTGCAACAACATCCTCAATTGCCAATGGAGGCAGCAGGCTAATTTAGGACCTGCATGGCAGGCTGACTAGCACAAGCAAAAGTCCTCCAGTATCTTCATGCTGCTGCTCTGGTCTAAGCACCTGCTGCCTCATTCCTCTTCCCAAGACTTGGAAACTTTACTTTTTAGACTACAGCTCCAAGAACATTCCAGATTTCTGAACTCCAAATTCTGTTCAGTTCAAATTACATAATAGGAATGTTAGATAAAGGTAAAGGTCTCCCTTGCTCAAAACCCTGTCATGTCTGACTTTAGTGGGTTTGCAACAAAAGAGCCAGTGCTCCGTCATCTAGTTCTGCCTGCCACATGACCACAGAAACATGTGCAGACACAGACAGCACTGGCTCTTTAACTATAAATGGAGATGAGCCCCACCCTCTAGAGTCAGGCATGATTGGCTTTTGAGCAAGGAAAGCCTTGACCTATACCACCCCGTAGTGTTTGTGTACTCTCTGGGTAGTTAGCAACATTCTGGGTAATCATTTTACCAACCTTGGAAGGATGGAAGGCTGAGTCAACCTTGATCCCCATCAGGATCAAACTTACAACATTAGCAGTTTTGGCTTACAGTCATGTGTACCATATGACCATGGAAACATCTGCAGATGCAGACAGAACTGGCTCTTTGGCTATAAATGGAGATGAGCACTGCACCCTAGAGTCAGATACGACAAGAGCAACCTTTACTTTTTTTAATTAGTGAATTAAAAATGATTTACTAACATTAAATTAAACCCATTTTCATGTCTTTCTTTAGCTGTTCCATTAAATATATTACATTCCATCTAAAATGGTTTCTCAAATAACACAGTGCTGATGGTTCTGTATCTGAACAAAGAAAGAAGAGGTCTTGGAGCATAAAGAACAAGGAGTTATAAAGTACTGATGTTATGCCAGGAAATGAAATATTGTCAGCCATCATTATGAATATTCAGAATGTAGCATCATTTTGTCTCCCCCATCATTAACCACAAGACAAAATAAAACAATCAGCAATGAGTTAAGGCAAATGTGTTATTTCTAAGCTCCAGAAAACATACAGAGGCAGCTGCATTGATTTTATATTTATGTACTACACTATAACCATAAGCCCTCTCATTGGCAACCAATTTGGAACAGGATGTTCTGTTTGTTTGTTTTGTAGCCAGTGAGCCTATCTACCACTATTCCTTCCTGCATTATATTTGTTGTATCATTATCATGCCAGGAACAGTTGTAGTGTATAGAATTTGGGGCAGGGTAATATTCAAACCTCCTAGACCAGTGTTTCCCAACATGGGGCCCCCCTGCTGACTTAGGCTTCTAGGAGTTGAAATCCCTCGCCCCACAGAGGGATTTCAATTTCCAAAAGCCTTAGTCAGCACACTGGCTGATCAGTGTTTTGGGGAATTGACTTGGGCTTCTAGGAATTGAAGTCCAAAAACCAAAGGGTGGGAAACATTGTCCTACCTAGACCTTACTCACTGAGCTGGATAGCTCAGTGAGTTAGCTTGGGAGTATAATTCCCTGTTGTGCACCCCAGAATATCCTAGGTCTCTGTAACTTTGGGCAAGTTACACATACCTAGGATATTCTCAGAAAAAGCAAATGGTAAATCAAGTCTGAGCACTCTGTACCTATAAAACTCTAGAAAGGTCACCATAACTCATAATGATTGGATCACACAGAATTATTCTTATTATTCAGCCAGACCTAGAGGTACTAGACCCAATTGTGAGTTTAAATTAATTTCCCAAATTTCCTGTGAAAATCCAAGAAGTTAACCATATATTATTTCTAGAGTGGATATAGTGGGACTCATCTTAAAACAAATGTACCATGGACTGTACTATTGGCTTTAGAACTGTAATAGTTTGATTTCCTGGCCTATTGAAAGGCTTGTAATAAAGCTTATTTCATGCTTATTTGAATGAAGGATAACCATAGTTATCAGATATTCTGGGTTGAAAATTTTTTTGCTGGATAAACTCTGCTCAGGGGACACCCAAATGAGGCTCCTTTCATGTCCCCAAGATCTCTTCCTACTGAAGTGGTTCCTATTTATCTACTTGCAATTTCTTGCTTTCGAACTGCTAGGTTGGCAGGAGCTGGGACAGAGATGGGTGCTCAATCCGTCATGCAGTACTCGAGTCTTGAGCTGCCGACTTGCTAGCCTTCCAGCTAACAAGGTGAGCTTCTTAACCACTAAGCCACTGCAGCCCCATCTGAGATAAGAATAACAGTATATCCAAATATTTCTTAAGATAGTGACACTCTCAGTGCAGGTCAGTGCTATCCAAGGCATACTATCCATCATCCATAAATTCTAATAACTTTACATTTTCCCTAATAATGACAGGATCCCTCTCTTTCTGCTCATTTGACTGAAGGCCTTGTAATTTAATGTACCATCATCCATGAAACTGGATTGTCACAACAGATTTAGAGAAAATGCAGAGTTCGAGCATTTCATTACAGTTGAGGCCGAGCAACTCAGAATATTTTTTGTGTTGGAGAACAAACAGACCTGAAGCATTTTGATTATAATAAACTCTGTCAACCAGTAAACATTCAATAAAAACAGCAAGTTGCCAATTTTGTGACTAGAATGTCAAATTTCAAGGACTGTGTAGTGAAATTACTGTGTTGAGGAGCATTTATGTTGATGTTTGATAGGATTTGGGATAGAAGAATGGAAACTAGCTAAGACAATGTCAACATATTGCTCTACTGAGAAGTTAGCTGGAAGAGAGTTTCTTGCTGAAGACAGAATTTGGAGACCCTTGATTGCCCCCTCATTAGAAGTGTATCTATTCTGCAATTATTACATAGCAAAGAAACTGTCACATTTTGCTGCTGAACAATATAAAATTCCAACCCAGTTTTCACAGGATCAGCTCACTGGCCTAGAAGAAAATCATGGAGAAACTACACCTTAGAACAATGTTTCCCACTCTTTGGGTTTTGGACTTCAATTCCCAGAAGCTTAAGTCAATTTCCCCATAGCACTGATCAGCTTCTGGGAACTGAAGTCCACCAGTGTTCCACGGAACATAGTTTGGGAAACACTGCCTTAGAGTTATAGCTAGTTGATACCACCTTGATGGCCATGGTTCCAACTAATGGAATCTTAGGATTCATTGTTCAGCAAAGTTATCTAAATCCGAAGTCCCGGGATTCCTCAGGACTGAACCATGGCAGTTACTTCAAATATATGATCAATTGGATTGTTAAAAATATAGTATTATACCAGTTAGTGACCCCCGACCTCAAGGTGTTTCTTTCAAAAGATTTGGCTCAAATGTACAGAGTTGAAATATGGGAAAAGGATGTAAAGCCTAAATTGGAAGCTCAAGAAACCAAAGCAAACACAAAACAATCACACTTATACACCCCCACTGTGCTTAGTGCACTCTATGGGCAGTTCACAAGTTAATTAGTACTTTGACCCCAATATGCTGTGTACTCATATTACAACCTCGGAAGGATGGAAAGCTGAGCCAACCTTGAGCCCTGGTCAGGGTTAAATTCACAACCTTTTGGTTGCAGTACAGCAGTTTAACTGCTGCACCACTAGGGCTCAACAGAACAGAATACATTTTTGAGACAGATTCTGGTCGTACCTCCAGGGATACCTTCAACTCATCTTAGAGCCAAGATGAATCTCCCTTCAGTCGCTGCCAAGGTTTGTTTGGCTTATTTTAAATAATGGCAGAGATTAAATCACCTAGAGCAGTGATGGCGAACTTTGGCACTCCAGGTGTTCTTAGACTTCCAATTACCAGAAGCCAAAGTCAGCATTCCTGCTGATCAGAGCTTCTGGGAATTGAAGTTTGAGAATACCTGGAGTTGCAAGTTTCACCATCACTGACCTAGAGGATCATGCTTTGATCAAATGTTGCTGGTTGGAATAACTTGATATTCGATATAACATGATACTTGATATAACATGATATTTGATGGTATTGTTATCCACTGTTATATTTTATATTGTATTATTCTTTACTATGCTTTAGGGTATATTTTGTTGTCTTGTATTGTATTGCAGATTGTTGAAATTTTTGTGGTATTGTAACACTGTATTTAAACTACATGCACGGAGGGAAGAGAGAGAACCAATCACATCTCTCTCTTTCCCCCTCCCTGTAGTTTAAATACAGGGAGGGAAAGAGTGAGACATGATCACGATCGCGTCTCACTCTTTTCCTCCCTGTATTTAAACTGCAGGGAGGGGGGGAAGAGAGAGACATGATTGGTTCTCTCTCTTTTCCCTCCCTGCATTTGAACTACAGGGAGGGAGGGAAGAGAGAGAGATCCAATCACGTCTCTCTCTTCCTCCCTTCCTGTAGTTTAAATACAGGGAGGGAAAGAGACGCAAGCAATCTCTGTGACTGCAGTAGGGTCGGGGGAAAGACGCGTGCCTTTCCCCGACCCTACTGCAGTCGCAGAGCCCGCTGCGGGTGGGGGGTGGCTTTAAAGGCAGGGAGGAAAAGAAAGAGACCCGATCGCGTCTCTTTCCCTGCCTGCCTTTAAAGCGGTTTGTCCCTGAAGTCAGGGCTTTTTTTTTTAGCATTGTTCGATGCATGCATCGGACAACACTAAAAATCGGATAACGTCGTGACTTGTGGAACCAAGTCATAACGTTATCCGGTGTATTACTGTACAGTAAATCCTTGAGTTATGAATAAAATCAGTTCCATGGCATTGTTTGTAAGTTGAATTTGTTCGTAAGTCGAGGCATCCCCATAGGGATAAAGAAAAAGCCCCCACCCTACCCTTCAGGAAAACCAGCAGCACTGAGAAGAAAGCATACATAATTAAAAACGCTGTTCCTTACCTTAAATAAGTTTTGAAAATGGACAGAAAACTCAGAAAAATACAGCTAAAAACTGCAACCGGCAGCCATTTTGGTGCCAAAATTCTACTGCCACCTACAGGGCTCTGAAAGGCTGCATGTGTATAAAATATAAACCCATAGGGGAAATGGGATTTTTTGCTTCACTGGAGGCAACACAGAGGAAAAAGAATTAATTCGTAAATTGAAGAATGTTCGTAACTCGAGGCATGGATTTCAGTGCAGAACCAATTCGTAAGAAGAATTTTTCATAAGTAGGGGCATTTCTAAATCGGGGTTTTACTGTACAGGCATGCAGCAACATGTCCAGGTGTCCCACCGGGCCAGCACGGGCCTGTGTACCTTTAGTGGAGAAACAGGTCCATAAGAATTAAAGATCTCACTGTTTGTGACAGTGAGGAGAACAAATAGGTCAATCTTAGAAGAAATTAACCCTGACTGATCCTTAGAAGGTCAAACTGTAAAGATGAAGCTAAAGTACTTTGGACATCAAATGAGAAGAGACGATTCACTTGAGAAAGCCTTGATGCTTAGAAAGGTCGAGGGCAAAAGAAGAAGGGGACGGCCAAAAATGAGATGGCTAGATGGTATTGTAGACACAATGGGCACAGAGCTGAGCAAGTTGAGGAGAATGGTGGAGGACAGAAGTGTCTGGCGGACAATGATCCATGGGGTCGCAAAGGGTCTGAATCGATTGTGTGACTGAACAACAAAAAACATTTCTACCACTCTCTTGTTGCTAATAGCTATTTGTGAAGAATCACACTTTCATGCAACTCAGAATAAAAAGGTGCATCTATTTTCTTGGTCCTACATTGTACACATGCATGTGTTTTTAATAGCTCAATGGTTATCCCAGACTATCTTCTACACCATTCCTTTGAAAAACAGGAAGTGGTGCATTTGCAGAATAGAAGAAGCAGGGAAAGAGCTTGCTTAATCCTTCTGCAATCAGCTATTTTCCTCTTATATCCTTCAGCTTTAGCCATTAAAAAAAGAACCATGTTTCATTCTCATCTCTTGGTTTGGCTGGTTAAAGAGTAGCAGATAGATGAATGTTCACATATAGACAGCCTGTGTATTCCTTCCTCCACATCAAACAATTCTCCTTCATAGTGCAAACAAATGCTCTGGAATTCCAGAGGGAGAAAGTCACAGAAGGTCATCCTATGAGCTTTAGGTCTTAGCAAGAATTTGAGTGCTGGTTTCCTACGGAGAATCTAGCAATGCAGCTAACAACATCACACTGATTTTAATGAGAATATTTCCTATTTAAGTCTTGAAACATTTTATATGGATATGTCATGACAGACAGTCATTTTTCTGATTGATTGTGTATTCATAAAGGGTGTATTCATAAAGGAATTAAATTGTATATATTTAAATCTGTTCTTTATTTTATTACATTAAGTCAGGGGTTCCCTACCTAAGGCCCACGGCGCCATTTCATGTGCCCCCCCCTCTAAGGGCATTTGAGAAATAAAATGGATACCTTTGAAGCTGTTGGAACAAAATGGCCACCCTCATCATGCAGGCAGGGCAAAATGGCCATCTGGCCTTCAAAGCTGACTGAGAGAGTGTGACCCAGGCCCTGGCCTGAGAAGGTTGGGAACCCCTGCATTAAGTAGTAGACCAAGGGCTGAATATTGGCTTCAGATTAAGTACTGTACTGTTATATTTACTAGCTGAAATCTACTAGTAAGCTAAAATAGGCCCATTGATTCAATGGTACTTACACAGGAGTTGACTCACCAAATCATCACTGATTCAATAGGCATATTCTAGTATGATCTTCTACTCATTTATTTATTTATTTATTTATTTGTTTAGATTTATATTGTCCCCCACTTGCCATGGGGACTCAGGGCAGCTTACAATCAGCAAAACAACACAGCACAAAAAAATTAATACATTTTTCTAAATCAATAATAGATTTCTCTCTCCCCTCTGGCTCTTGGTGGCTGGGTATCTTGAAAAGTTGTAAGTCATATAATTACTTGCCCTTATATTTTTGTTCAGTCCTTTTATGACTACCACATTGGTAGTATTGGAGTCCTTTGAATTTGCCTTTTATTTTATTTTATTTCAACCAGTAATTCACATTGGGGCCTATAAACTTCAAAATCCATCCACACATTGTAGGTGCTCTAAGTCTGAGCTTACAGTCTGTTAAAAAAAAATACTACCACACTGTAGGCGGGGGATGGTGGGCGTGCCCATGTACAAAACACTGCCATAAATATACCTGCGGCTGTTGTAAATATGTTTATAATAGATGCGGGTGCCTTTATAGCAGTGTTTTGTGCATGCATGGGCATGTTTTACTTCTGCTTCTGGGAGTAGCGAGAGTGGCATGGGCCAGGTGATTTGGTGCTGCAGGCCATAGTTTGGCCACCCCTAGCCTAGATGCATAATGCATAACTAGCAGATAACCAGGCCCACAAACAGCCTGGGAGAGGGAGGAAGAGCTCCCATTGGGCTGCTGGACAGAGGGGCAGGGTGAACTTTATGCCTGGAGGAGGGAGGAAGTGCTCCCATTGGGCTGCTGGGCAGAGGGGTGGGGCAAACTCTGTGCTGGGGCGATGGCACACATGACCACAGAGAGGGCTGTGAGTGCCACCTCTGGCATCTGTACCATAGGTCCAACCACTGTCCTAGGAACATCCGCTTAGGGTTCCTTTCTACTAGTGAAAAACTGAAGATCTTCTCTCTTTTTTTTCTCTTACAGGTCTAAAGAAAAATGTCATAGGAATGTCAGCACTATTTATCTTGCACTTTGTATCTCTGGAGGTACAGTCATGCAAAATGTGGCATTTTTGTATAGCCACACCACACTTGTTGAATATATGAACATTTCTAAAGCATTATGTTTCACAATGCAAGCTGTACAAATGTGTTGATTATTTGTAAAACCCAAAGACACTAATATCGGGTAGAGTTATGTGCTCAGGGATACATGAAAGAGCAAAGGAATTATGCAGCTAGCTTTTTCCCTTGTCACATTAATGTTGCCGATTATATATTCAAGTGAGTTTTAATAAGGGCCAAAACAGAAAGAAATAATTTCTAATTACTCTAATTAGTTTCCCTTCCAAACTACCTATAAAAATGATAAATGAAAATGATTTGATTTCCATATATTTGCCTCTTGGCAGGTTCCATCTTCTCTCTTATTCTTTCCTTTCCTTTTTTAAATAAAAAAAAATCTGTGGCATGGAAAAGACAAATTGTCCTCAATAAAGCTTCCATCTTTCTATGACAGTGACAGAGTTTTTATTTGATGGTGATAAGCGAAATTGGTTAGGAATCAGCTATATCTCATTTTGCATGGCTGCTCTTCTAACATGTTGATAAGTTAGTGAAAAAAATGCCATTCCTTGTGGATAAAGTGGCATCAGTGTTGATATACTGTTAGAAATAAAAGTTAGGGTATCTTATATGAGGTTGCTGCTGTCAAGGTAAAAATCACACTAAAAGTTAAGAGAAAACTGTTGTGCTCAAGAATTGACAGTTTCAAACCACTTTGGAGTGCTTTGAGAGAAGTACTTGCCAGATGAAATCTAAAGGTGAAGATGATTTTTTTATGTCTCACAGGCCAGATAAAGAAGACGTGTATGGGTCTTTGCATTTGAATTATTCCCCAAGTAAATTTCACTGCTTTCCATTTCTAGGGAAAGCAGATCTCTCAAATTTCTAGATCATGTAGGGAATCTCTATGCCTAGGACAGGGGTCTGCAAACTTGGCTCTCCAGGTGTTCTTGGACTTCAATTCCCAGAAGCCCAAGTCAGCACTCCTGCTGATCAAGGCTTCTGGGAACTGAAGTCCAAGAACAGCTGGAGAGCCAAGTTTGCTGACCAGTGGCCTAGGAGGTACAGACCTATTATATGGTAACTACTGTACTTATTGCTCTGTTTTATTGTATCCTACTGTATTTTTGTTGTATTTTAACTTTGATATTGATGGATTCTGTAAGCTGCCCTGAATTGGTTTTTACCGAGTAGGGCAGCATAGTAGTCTTAATAATAATAATAATAATAATAATAATAATAATAATAATAATAATAATAATAATAATAATAATAATAATAATAATAATAATAATAATAATAATAATAATAATAATAATAATACAGTAAAACCTCAGATAACACTAAAACCTGGTTCCACAAGTCTTGGTGTTATACGATTTTTAGTGTTATCCGATGCATGTTAAAATCCTATGGGATCCATAGAGATACATTGTAACCACACAGGCTTTAGCGGTTGTTATCTGATGCATCCCATAGGATCTTAATGTTATCCGATGCAGTTCTTCCCCCCAGATTGCTTAATGTTATGCGATTTTAGTGTTATTCGATACTAATGTTATCTGAGGTATTACTGTAATAATAATAATAATCACCATCACCATCACCATCACCATCACCATCACCTCATTACTGATGAAAAGTAAAAAAAAATCCATTTGTTTTGAATTTTAATACAAACTTACTAAATGTGCAGGTCCCAAACCTACACTAACCATCGTCATTTATATATTTTATGATGTAACTCACAAATTTTAAAAACCATGCAGTAGGGAAGAGTGCACATAAGAGTACGTATCTCAAGCAAAAGTCCATACAAAAAATGCATGTACAGTACTGTATTAGGAGAAATGTGTGTTAAATTGTATATGAATTCTAACAGATACACAGAGCCTTAATTAAAAGTTAAGCAGGATCCTGATATCCACTACTGAAATTCGTAGTTCACATATGTAGAAAACAAGGAAACTGGCTATTGGAGCCAATTGTATCTTCTCTGGTCTCTCCCTCATGTAATGATGATTTTGTGAGAGAGACAATTTAAGAGTACTTAATTGTCATACAGTTTGACGATACTAAGTCCTAGAAATGTTTGGATACTCTTGTCTAGGAGTTCCCTAACCTTTTGCACCACTGGCCAGTCATGTGGTTGAGTTGGCCGGTCATGTGGTTCCTTCCACCAGAAGCAGAAATTAAATGCACCCATGCATGCACAAAATGCTGTGGTAAATGCACTCACATCTGTCATAAACACGTTTATGACATCTGCAGTGCATTTGCAGTAGCATTTTATGCATGCACTGGCATGTTTAACGTCTGCTTCCAGGAGTGGTGAGGGCAGTATGGGTCAGAGTATTTGGTGCCATAGTTTGGAAACCCCTGCTCTTGTCTATAATGTGTTGGAAGACTTATTTACTATCATCAGTTCTCACAGCCAATGCCTCATTATCGAAGACAGTACTCAACTAAAAGCACCTGCTGCCTTTGGCTTACTGTCTCAGAAACCTCAAAGCTCCTATCTCAGCAGGGTCACCAGGTCTCAGCATTACTCTCACCACCTCACTCCATAGCAGTTTGTAGGAATACATAAGCTTCCTTGTCTTGGACAATGGAACAAGCAGACGTAGACAAGCAAGACTGCCACTGGCATGCTTTGATCACATCTTAAGGTGCTAAAATGTCATATGGTTTCATCTGGATGAAACAATTATAGCATTAAAATGAGTGCTCAAGACTTCTAACAAAATTTCAACAGCAGGAGAAGTGTGGAATGGTTGTACAATAGGAGGGTAGGCATTTCTATTATCCCATGTTTAATTAGAGAGTAGAGGGGGAATTTTGTCACACAAACTGCTGTGTAGCAGAAATGCTCATCTCTGTTCAAACACTTCCTTACTGTACAATTACTCAAGAAAGTAGGGCCATGTTCTCAGTAAGTATATTCCAGTGCAGAGCCTTTTGAATAGCACGAAATAAACCTTGTGAGAAAATCTGCCTATATCCATGATGGCTAACCTTAGCATTTCAGGTTTTGTTGGAATTCACTTCCCAGAAGCCCAAGTCAGCACTCCTGCTGATCAGGGGTTCAGGGAATTGAAGTTCAAGAACACTTAGAGTGCCAAGGTTAGCCATCACTGGCCTATATGATTTGTTACTTCTATATATTAGGACTATATCATATTTTTCCTAGAGTCTCAAGGTTGACCATTGACATTCCTTGTAGGCCTAAGGGGTGCTGGACGTATAAAGAACTTGGGAAAAGTTACATTTTATTTATTTAAAACATTGTTACCCCACCTTTCTCCGATTCTTTTTCTTCCATGTCTAAGAACCTTATAGTAAAAAACACAGTTAAAAGCAACAAGGCACAAGCAGTCCTATCAAAAGTTCTGCTCAGAATAGACAGTCACCAAGATAAAGCTTCTTTGTTTTGTCTTATACTGTATCTATAACAATGTATTTGTGCAGCCTGTCCTTCCAACCCATTTTAATCTATGGAATGATCAGTGGTGGGATGTCAAAAAATTTACTACCCCACCGTGATGTCATCATAGTGTGGGCAGAGCTAGTGTCATGACATCATGATGTCGTGGGTGGAGCCAACATCATGATGTCGTGACATGGCCGGGCCAAATAAAAATAATAAAAAATAATAAAAATAATAAAAACATAAAAATAAGGACATGCACACGCACACATGCACACACGCCTCAACCCACCCACCCACAACACAAACCCGTAAATAAATTTAATAAATAAATAAATAAAATAAAAAATACATTAAAATACACCCACCCACCCACCCCAAACACAAATCAAACAGAGCTTTTAAACCAGAACTTAAAGCTTAGTCTGGTTAATCTTTCTCACACTAGGTCAGATGGAAGGAACTACAGAATGAACTCACTGCAAGATGGCTTCATTTTGGCACTTTTCAACTTTTCAACAGTTAAAGAAGTTAGGTACTAAGTCTTTGCCTAACCAGTTCTCTAGGATAATATGCCTTAATGTAAATGTAAAACAGCTGTACCTCCTTAAGGATTCGCCAATTGGAACAGCAATTTGAATAGCACAGGTGTAGCTTATTGATGAGGTAACTCCAAGACTTTGCTTAAAAACCCCAAGCCAGGCTGCCAGGCCTGCCGGGCGCCAGCCCTATTTAGGAACTGTGGTAGTACGTCAATATAGGTAAAGGTATTAAATACATTAAAATACACACAGACACACCCCATCCAAAGGTGAGCCACTTACCCTGGGGAGCAGGCTATAGGGAGCTTCAAGCTAGCAGCTTCCCTTCCTCCTCCCCGCTTGGGAGGAGAGCAAAGAAGCTGTGCATACGTGCCAAGCACTATAGGCATGCATGCACACCAAGTGCTTGGCGCGCATAAGCAGTGGGGGAACCAGTGAAAAGGTAAGCCCTGAAGGTGGTTCCCTCCCCAAAAGCTGCTACCGGTTCTCTAGGACACTGGGAAAAGTTACTACTGGTTCTAGAGAACTGGTGAGAACCTGCTACATTCCATCACTGGGAATGATGCATTTGATTAATGTTGTCCTTTGAGTTCTTAATTCTGATTTTTTTCAAATACTATATAGAGGTGACAGAGATTGTACTTGACTAGCTTGAAAACCAGTCGCATCCAACTCTAAGGCAAGATGTTCATTTCTGTTTCCAGCCAAAGAGCCAGAATGCATAGAATGCTGTTACCTTTCCTGCCAAAGCAACACCTATTTATCTACTTGCAATGTCTTGCTTTCAAACTGTTATGTTGGCAGTTGCTGGGACAGAGACAGGAGCTCACTCCATCACGCAGCACTCAGGTCTGAAAATGCTGATCTGCTGACCTTCCAGTCATCAAATCCAGTGTCTTAATCACTAAGCCACTGCAGTCCCATTGGTACCTATTTATGTACTTGCAATGTCATGCTTTCAAACTGCTGGGTTGGCAGGAGACAGGAGCTCACTGCATCATGCTGCACTCGGGTCTCGAACTGCTGACCTGCCAACCTTCTGGTCATCAAATTCAGCATCTTAACCATTATACCACTGCAGTCCCATTCATTTCTATTGCACCAGTATAATTTGGATTTTTAGCACTATTGTCATACCTAAATGGAGTGTAACTGAAGCTAACCTTAAATAAAGAGAGTAGGAGATGGAGGCAAGATATTCAGGAAGCTGACTTTCTTGTCCGTGGCATTCATTTTTACATCAACATTTAATAGGGCACTGAACATCAGTATTTAACACTGAAGAGTTACATTTCTGACATTTCTCCCTGGAAACCTACTGGAAGTCATTTTTCCCCCCAAACTGGAGACATCCCCTCTTCCAAACAGGTTTCAGCTCAACCAATACATTCCCACAAGAAATATTTAATTATTTGTAAGGATGTTATAGACGTCTAAACTGATTAGCAACACTATAACCCAGAGGCTCCCAAGAGCTGAAGAACTCTGGGACATATTTTCTAAAAAAGAAAAGAAAAGAAACTTCTTCAAGCTCAGATCATAAAGTGCTGGTTTTGTCTCTGGAGACATTTCTTGATGCGTATACAAACAAACAGAGTGGATTTTTTTTTTAAAAATCAACAACTTTTTACTGTGAATGACCGTTGAATAAAACAGGACCTCCTTCACAGCTCTGAAAACAAACTCTCACTTTCAAGACCCACTGCCTTAATACCAAACAGAAGGTTTTTGCCAGGAACAATATTCTGAGGAAACCAACAGGTACAAGATGGGGTGCCCAACTACACACATTAAGAACCTCTGCACTAGTTTTATGTTACTCTGTAGGAGAGTATGTTAGTCCAGGGTGGTACAGATCAAAACATAAAAACAGGTGGATGTGGCCCTAAATGAAACAGCGAGATTAGTCACCGGATTTTATTTATTTATTTATTTATTTGACTTATATTGCTACCCCCTTGCCACATTGACTCAGGGTGAATTACAGATGCTTAAAACCAACCCCAATTGACTGATGTGGACTGATAATGGACAATATAAAAGTGGATGAGGATAAAAAAAGAGTTAATATCTATAATGTTAAAATCAGGTGGACAATTTTGTTGTTGTTACATTGTATTGCTGGACTGTATTTTCTTGACATTGTATTACTTTATTGTTTGCTAGATTGTATTGTTGGATTGTATCTCTACATTGTATTGTTGGACTATACTGCTATATTATTGCTTGATTGTATTGCCACATTATTGCTGTTTTTCTGTGGGGTGTTCTATCACAATACTGTATTGTTATGCCCTATTATTGTATTGTATTGTATTGATGATTATATTCCATTTGTCTTGTACACTACCCTGAGTCGGTTACACCGAGTAGGGTGGTATATAAATCTAATTTTAAAAAATGCATTGTGAGAAATATTACCATTTAGTTTTCCAGCATATCAAATTTCCTGAAGCTTTGGTAATTACCAGTGATTTATTCAGATTTAGCCTAGCCTGCGTTCACTGTGCGCCGATGTCTCTACCTTCCACTACTTTAATAAGCTTGTCTGGCAACAAAGGGGGAAAGTTGAATTAATGAGGGACAGCAGGGACATCATACTAATGCCAGCAGGCAAAAATCTAATGTATATCTGCCCTGCTAAGTGATGAAAGCACTTCCACTTCCCTTTCCTTCACTGGTGTAATTAAAAAGGGAACCCACCTGATATTTCCACCAATATTGTTTCCAGAAAAAAAATCTTTCTGTATTGAAATATATCTGATATGCACTTTTCCCAGAGTTTGTGTCCACAAACACACAGGAGAACATTCTCAAGGGATAAATGTTTTACTTTATTAGTTGGAGTTGCATTTTGGACTTGTATACCTTGCCTAGAGAGAAAAAGTCTCAGGCAGTTGCCAATAAATAAGAATACATGACCCCTGGCAAGTGGCTGCAATGATGCTAAGTTCTTGTTCTGTTCTCATTCTTCAGTCTGGTAAAAACATATGCCAATTTTTTACTTGCTCCCCCCCCCCCCAAAAAAAATCATAATTATGAGACTTGAGTAACAACCTGGATCAAAAGGAGGAGGCACAGCAGGAGATGTTGAGGAATCCTTTTTTGGTGTGAACGAATTAGGAGAGTGGCTCCACCCCAATTTCAGGCACTGTTGAATTAAATGGGTTACACAGATCCATTTCAATCCAGGTTTAGACTGAGATTTGGCACTGGTGATCCTGCTCAATTATCTCAAGTGGGAAACAGAAGCCCTACTTAGTTGTTCAGTAATGGGGTTAATTTTAGTCTGTGAAGGAAGAGCAGAAAGTTCCTCCCCCTCCTCCATTGCAGCATAATGAAGAGCCATTTTAAGGCTCCTCCCATTTACATGGAGTTCAGTGTCAGGCAGCTTTTCTCTTCAAATTTAGTCCACTGGAGGGAAGAGTTGGGATGGAGACAGTGAGGCTAAGAAACAGAGTGATATAAAGACTGGAATAATCTTATTTATCATAATAAGTCCCACTAGGGTAAAGGCAGTGATGGGCAGCCAAGATTTTTACTGCCACATTGTGGGCAGAACCAATGCTGTGGGCGGAGCCAATGTCATGATGTCATGGGCAGAGCCAATGTTCAAACTGCTAGGTTGACAGGAGCTGGGATAGAGATGGAAGCTCACTTTGTCATGCAGCACTCAAATCTCGAACTGCTGACCTGCCAACCTTCCAGTCATCAAGTTCAGCATCTTAACCACTAAACCACTGAAGCCCCTTCCCACTAGAGTAGGTCCACTGAATCAGTGGGGATTTGTTAACTCCTCCATAGCTTCCTTGAATCAAATGAGCCTATACTTCTTCTTTCATGTCCGAGCTAGACGTGAAATTGACAAAATGAAGGCATCGTCTGATGAGTTCTCTGAAGTTCCTTTCGCCTGACCTAGTATGAGAAAGATTAGCCAGCAACACAAGGTTGCTGTTAACAGGGTACACCCAGTTGTGATTCAAAAACATCACAATCTTCAAGGAGACTCTTTCTGTGTACCCTGAGCCTACACTAATTATAACTTACTTAAATGTAAGAAATCTTGTAAGGTTCTATCATAGCTGTATGAAGCCACTGGGTAAGGTCTTCTGGGAATTATGTAGTAACAAATGAAATCTAGCTTTATTTTTCTTTGTAATTTTTTCCAGTTGCTGAATCACAATAAGTGACTGAATGATGATTAAACAACTAAAGCAGGTTCTGGAGAAAACAGAGGCACTCGGATCAGAAATTTCCATTGACGGAAAGGTCATGTATTACCACAACTAGATGGGGCCATACTGTCCCTGAAGAAATAGGATCACAGCTTGTGGCTGTCTGCAGGTCCAACATTGTTACTAGAGGATGAGGTGACATCTGTGATCCAGAGCAGCATTTCTTTGAATGTCCTCATATTTTTAAGAAGTAAAAATAGTGACATACTTGACAACATTTTTCTACACCCCAGCACACTATATAAGCAGACAGTTGCTTTAAAGAAACTGAAAGAAATGCTGCTGGTGATCCTTGCAAAGCTCCTCAGATACCGGGCCCAGGGAGATTTCAAAGTCACAGTGACATGACCTTAGAATCTCAACCAGTTATTTCTGGATATTATAGATAGAACTGTTTTTCCTCCAGTTAAGTAAGACTAACAAATAGACTGTTCCACACTGAGCCAGCTGTTAAATCTGGTTGAAAGCAAGTGGGGAGAAAGCCCAAACTAAAGCCAATTTCCCTTGCTTCCCAACTCCCTGTTATGTGAAATCATTTCAAGCCAATGTATTTGCTATGTTCTTGAGTGAATCTAACACTTTGCTATTGTTGATAATAGAAGTGCTTTCATGGAAATCACTGCAGCTCCCTGGGTGGCTTAGTGGTTAACATGCTGAGCTTGGAGCCTGGATGGTCGGGTTTCGATACCCGATGGCTGCACTCGGGGACATGAAAGGAGCCTCTTTTGGGTGTCCCCTGAGCAGAGTTTCTTTTTAAAAAAAACACCTTTCAACCCAGAGTAATCTCAGACATGAAATTATTATGAAAATCACTGTATTAAATATTCTCAGACACTATAAATAAGGACATGCATCTAGTGTTGTTATCGAGATTATAAATTGCCCAGAGTAGTTTTATGCTAGGTAGGTGATATTGCAATTTTTGAGAAAATCTCAAAAAGCAACAACAACCAACGAATTTGTATGACTTTTCATATATTTTAAAATATTAATAATCACCTTCTTCCCTGAATGTTACTCCTTAGATAGAGAACACAGCATCAAATACCCACAGAAAGAGTAGCTTTATACTAGGTAGGTGATATTGCAATTTTTGAGAATATCTTTAAAAAAAAACCCAACAGCAAATAACCACCAAAGAATTTGTATGGCTTGACACATCTTTTTATATATTAATAATCATTTCTTTCCCTGAATGTTACTCCTTAGATCAGGAGTGGCCAAACTACAGCCCATGGGCTGGATCTGGCCCACACTGCCCTCATCACTACTGGAAGTGGATGTGCCCCCACACATGTGCAAAATACTGTCATAAATGCACCCACGGCTGTTGTAAATGCATTTATGACAGCTGCAAATGCGTTTTGGGGCGGGAGGAACCACATGACCGGCCCACTCAACCTTATGACTGGCCTGTGGCTCAAAAAGTTTGGCCACCCTTTCTTTAAATAGTGAAAACAGCATCAAATACTGTACCCAAAGCAAATTTCAGGAAGCCCCAGGTTATTACTTGTATTCTCCTACCCAACAAAACCAAAAGCAGCCAGTGAGGGGAGAGAACAGAACTGTGTAAAAAAAAAAGCACGATTCATCGAAAAGCGACTTTGAAGAGAACTATTCACATTATAGTATTTTTGAAAGTCCCACTTGTTATAATTATTGTACCCAAAACTTTGCAGTTTCAATCTTATATTGCTCATCAACACCCAATCAGGCACTACGTGTCAAACAAAAACCAGGGAGCTTTTAGCAGATCAAAGATGGATGCCAGACACCTGCTCCAATGAGACTAACTAAAACTGACAATTATCATAGCACAGAATTATGACTTGCAAAAGAGTTACATGGGAAAGTTTGGAACAGATTAACCTCAAGGGAAGACAATGCCAGCATTTATGCATTAATCAAACTCTTTCAACAGCCAAGCACCACAAAGTGGAGATGAATACAAAATATTGAGTACAAGTTTTAAAATTCATACTAAAAACCTATGTGTCACATACATTACTCCAAATCTATTTCTGCAGTCTCTTTTCAGTCCCTTGATACTGAGAATCCTATGTTTCCATTTCTTATTCCTTTATTGCTTCACTATATCTCATTATACGAACAACAAACTTGATGATGACTTTGACGATTCTGCATCTTCATTGAGCCTATCAGCTATGAAAAGAGAGATGAGAATTAAAAACCTTTCTGACAGAGTCAACAGAAATGACTTCCTTGCTTCATTTTTATGGAAATTTTGAGAAGCGGAGATGGTATATACAAAGCAATAAAATTCCCTCAGGAGCGGTTTCCTGGCTACTTAAGACACAGGTAATGGGTTGTGATGGAGCACAGCAAACTTATTTCTCACCCTGACGTAACCTCCACCTTTTATTTTCCTCGACCTGATGAAGCTTCTCATTTTGCTTCAAAGCAGTTTCACAAAAATAAAACAATAATTATTAAAAATGTCTACTATTTCTGCAACATTCACACACACAAGAAATGTATGGCCTCATTTACTACAACATATGCTATTTATAGCCCACTTCATAAGAAGTGTTGTCAAGAATTTTAAGTACACGTGGCCGGAGATAGGATTTTATTCCATTTGGCGGAGAAACTGATTGCAAAAAAATATTAACAGTGAGAATTATATGACCAAAAAAAACAAACCAGGGGTTCCCAAATGACATGTATGGCCCACAACACTCTCACCAAACCATGAAGTGAATACAGACCCTTCGTATTTACTTCCTGGTTTGGTGCGGACATCCTCATGCATGTGCAGAAGCATCCATATTTACTTCCTGGTTTGGCGCAGACATGATCATGCATGTGCAAAAACGTTCGTGCTGAACCAGGAAGTAAGTATGGCTGCTTTCATGCATGTGCAGAAGTGTCTGCACCGAACCAGGAAGTAAATATGTCCGCTTTTGCGCATGCACAGAGGCATCTGTGCTGAACCAGGAAGATAATATGGACATGCATGTGCAAACACACCCTGTTCCGGGAGCTTGGTCAGGCCCCTGGCCCAAAATATTTGGGCACCCCGAACTAAACCAAAGCAATGCAGCACCTTAAAGATTATGAGATTTATTTCAGCATGAACGTTTGTGGATTACAATCCATTTCTTCATGCACACGGAATATAATATTTAGACCACAAGTTGACAGGTAAAGTGCATATAGTTTGGGGGGAAGAGAGAAAGTTAAATAGTAATAAACACAGGCGATAGGTTTTCAAAGTATTGATTATATGACTATCCTAGCAATAGGTGGCATAATCAACTAATGTAAATCCTTTCATGGCTGACAAAGAATGCTTAGGTTTTTCTTTACAGCATTGAGGCAATGATCTTTGCTTTCAGGAAAGGAGTTTACTATGCTGAAGCCAGAAACTTACCTAAGAAAACAATATTTTAATTAGACACTTGACAAAAACAAGACAACTGATTGCTAAAAAGCCACAATCTCTGTTTAAGACTCTATGAAGTACACTAGAGGCAGGCGGATCGCAGTGTGCGATCGGCGCTTGGGTTGGAGGTTGAACTGGGGTGTGCTCTCCAACTCTCCAACCCAAGTGCTGATCACGGGCGGTCCCCTGATCTTCCCAGAGGCGGCAGGGGCAGCGGAGAGCCCAAAATGGGCAAAAAAACTACTTCCCCCCCACAGATTTCAGACTCTCCAGTACCTGTGCCGCCTCTGGGGAGGTCAGGGGACCCAAAGCGTGCTGTTTCTAAAGTCCCCAGACCTACCCATTGATCGCACAACATTAAAAAATTTTTAAAAAAAACCTGTTCTTTTTCCAAAGAGGAAAAATCCCGACATTTTGACTCACTGCACCGGCCGGAGAGCTCAGGGAACGTCGGGAACAGTGCGGATCGGGTCCCCCGACCTCCCCAGAGTCAGCAGGGGTGCCGGAGAGACTGAAATGGGTGAAAAAAATTGGAAGTTTTTAATTTATTTATTTAAATTTTTATTTAATCAAACTTTTATGCCGCCCTCCTCACAAAGACCCAGGGCGGCTAACAAACTTTTCAAACACTTAAAACACAGTAAAAACATGGTATAAAAACAGTATTAAACAGGATTAAAAAGTTACAAAAATTAAAAGAGATTAAACAAGTCACACAAAGAGAGGGAGGGGTTAGATGAGCCAACATACTGAGCCCATTTTGGGATCTCTGGCACCCCTACCGACTCCAGGGAGGTCGGGGGACCTGATCCGCAGCTCCGGGGTGGCTGTGGAAGTTGATGGAGGAGTCCCCCATCAGCTTTCCAGAAACGTCACCCCTGCAGCTGCGGGGTGGCTGGGGAAGCTGAATGGGGAGCTACAGTTCAGCTTCACAGCCACCCCGCTGCTACGAATGATTCCATCAGATAACGCCAACAAATCGTTATCCTATGCAATCATTATCTGAGGTATTACTGTATATTAATAATGTTCAGTCGGTGTATACAATCAATGCTACTACTGCTAAAAATCCACAGTGTAAATGAAATTGAAACCTAAACATTGTACTCTGTGTACATGAAAAGGTAGATTATAATTCAATAAAACTGAAGTTGAAAGGTGCCACTACACACTTGTTTTTGTAATAGACTATTCAATTGGACATTAGTAACATTGACCATAAAATTGCAGCTGATAACAGGCCTTTTTAAAAAAATATTATTCCTGTTTGTTCTGAATGAAATATGAGGTTGCAAAAAGAGAAGAAACATTTCTGATAGAAGGAAGTATTGAAACTCAGTTGTAGAGTGTTGTATATCCACCGTTGGTTATATCAATGTGTTCACTGGATAAGGTTTGGATTTTATAATTTATCTCAGAATAAGATGTCACTGGTCCTTTTGATGCAAACTGGTGCAGTCTAAATAACATTGCATGAGGTCATGGGAAGGTGTCATATGCTATGGTGCAATCTTCATGTTCAAATGGCATACTGATCTCAAATGACCCTATTTCAGGTATTGTAGAGTGACTTCAGGATAAAAGCAAATGGGCAGGGGAAGTTAAATTATTATTATTTATTCACCAGACCATCACTGATGTGCTGAATCTCTTAAGATTAAAATTTTAAAACATTCATTTGCCTTTGTTTGTAATGCCAACCAAGAAACTGCCCACAACTATGATTTTGATTAGCATTCCAAACAAAGGCAAAGAGTTGTTGTTTTTTGTATCAGATACTGGGGGGGGGGGGGGTATCACTTTCTTGCCTCTCTGTAGAAAAGCAGGGGGAATGTTCAATAGGTAGCTTGTTAAACTACTTCACCCTACTAACAAATCAAACTGGAAGTAGCCTTGGCACCTTTACAGCCTACAAGGCATAATTTTGGTCAATTCCTAGCATTTGCATACATTGCAAATGGACTAAACTAGGGCACCAGAGCTCAAAAAGGTATAGGTGTAGGCAGATTGGTCCACTCTAGCTATCATGTCATGATGATGTTGGGAAAATGAATGGGCCAACTTGTTTCTGCAACCTACCAAAGAGCAGAACAAGTGCCCATCTGAACAACTCTTCAGTGAAAGTCTCCTTTTGCTAAATGCTACATTTAAACAGGATTATACACAGTGGTGGGATTCAAAAAAATTTACTACCTACTTTGTGGGTGTGGCATGGTGGCCTTGGCCAGGAGGAAAGCCATGCTTTATTTCAAAACATGGATGGTCAGGGCCAGCCAGAATTTCTGCTACCAGTTCTGGCAAACTGGGACGAACCTGCTGAATCCCATCACTGATTATTACACTAGAGCTACTTGAAATTTACTAAACAAAAAACAAAGGGTAACAACAAGTTTGCTCTTTTGATGTAGTAGTTGTCAAAAACAACATAAACCTGAAGAGAGGAAATGGAGCATTACTTTACATATAGCACATCTATGGTAATAAGAAAGGGACTTTGGTTAATGGTGTTCTTTGACCACAGACTCATGGGTTGCTAATATTTTAATTTTATTTAATTTTATTTGCTTGAAAGAGTTCAGCTTGCTGTAAAATATTTATGCTGCAAACTATATTATTCCTAAATTAAATTCAAACTACAGTACAGCTATTTAAACACATTGCATTTTGTAATCCTCCCCTCCCCATTTCTATCTCAAACAGAGTTGGCTGAGGGCATTCGGGCTCCAGTATAAAAAAATGTGACATATAAAAACTATGACATAACATAAAATCTTAACTACTCATCTAATGTATTTTCATACATTTGACAGAAAGAACAAATAGAAAAGGGAGGAAGCAAACAGAAGTTAACATTAGGAATGCTAGAACACCCTCACCAGTAGTTCAACAAACACTTCACAATGTGTCTCAAGATATGTGAGCATTTCATGTTTGTGCATAATTTTCTGAGGCAAATTTTCAAGTTCAGAGATCACTTTTCCTAATAGACTTCTTCTTCTTCATTCTCCCTGACTTCTCAAATACCCTGGAAGGCAATTTTAACAACCTTCAAATCCAGGTAAACTGAGAAATAGCAGCTGCATTCAGACATCACTGAGTTGGATTTCAAGTTAGGAATGAGGGAGTGGAACAAAGAAGAGCAGACAAAAAAAGGGACTGTGTTAGATATCTCTGAAGGGCAAGACCACTATGCTGAACTGCTCCCATGCATGGCAATGCTAATGTCTCCACCGCACTAAGTTCATTTCTTTAACAAAGTCTTAGGGGGCATGTGCTCAAATGAAATCAACAATGGAGAAATAAATAACTGAGATGACACTCCAGTGATTAAGCAGCCAATTTTGGTTTGTTGACATGTTCTCTTTACAAAGCAATGTATGCAATTAGATGCACATAGGCAGAGCCATCTTGGAACTATGAAACCCTCTCTAGTTAAAAGTTGCGTACAGCTAGTTTACTGAAGAACACACCCAAGCTTCTTATCTAAGTAAGGAGACATGTACATGACAAGCAGAGGGGCATGGTGAATGTGTGTCATTGAACATGCTGATGTGATGTGGAGCAGAGATGGGAGTGTGGAACGCCTACTGCCCATTGGGACCCATCTGGACTGAAGATGTGTGTGATGCTTATGAAGAGTATAAAAGGCTGGCTAAATTGTGGATGAGGGTCCTTGGATCTAAATATTGATCAGAGACCATTCATGCATGCATGTTGATATGTCATGATTATGTAAATTTGTGTTATGTTATGCTATGATTGTAAAACCTAGACCAAAAAATTCTCTTTTTCCATTTCAAAACCTCTCTGCTATTTTATTTACTTTAAAAGCTGTTCATCTCTCTGAGAGTGGGAGTGACAGAGGGAAAAGAGAAGGAGACACAGGTGAAGATGTTGAGGTTGTTGAACCAGAAGAGGCACCAATGCTGCAACAGAAATCAGACTCTCATCATGACTCAACAAAGGTGTCCCACCTCCTCATTTTACCTACTTTGTAGATTCATGGACTAGTTACCTGGGAGGAAACTAAACACATACCAGCAGCTGAAGCAGCCAGATGGAGAGACACTGCAAGTGACAAAAGCACTATACAAGAATGAGACATGGGCCCTAATCAAACTTCCACCAGGAAAGAAAGCCACTGGGTGCAAGTGGATCTTCAAGGGGAAGCAGGGTACAGAAGGAGAAGCTACAAGGCAAAAGAGGTTGCAAAAGGTTCCCTGCAGAAGTATAGAGAAGACTTTGAAGGAACCCTTTGTTCCTGTTGTCAAGGATGGCATTATAAGAATTCTCCTGATTGTGGCAGCCTCCAAACAGATGCAAGCCAAGCACTTAGATGGCATAGAGGGATTGCAGAGGAGCTGAACAGCCAATCAATTCCATTAACTGGAAACATTCTGATTTATTCTGCAAATTCAAGGAAGGCCTACATAGGGTGAAGCAAGCTGCTCAGGCCTGGAATGAGAAATTGAAGAACATTCTGCTGCCACAAGGTTTCAAACAAGGAGATGCAGAGATGTTGCCTAAATTGATTACCTATACAGTATGTGGCTACTCAAATGGAAGAGGATTACCAAAAGATTGTACAGTCAAACCTTGCATAAAGAGCGCCTTGTTTAAAGAGTAACTCACTTAAATAACTCCTTTGTTTCCACCTTTTTTGTTATGACTATACAGTTGTACCTCGCTTAAAGAGCATAATGTGTTCCACAGGATTGCTCTTTAAGCGAGTTTGCTCTTTAAGTGAAACACCATTGTAAGTGACCAATTGTGACTTCTGGTGGGGGCGGGGATTGCGAACCCTGATTTATTTGTTAAGCAAGTTTTTGGTGGCATGGGGTGCCACCTGGTACGTGAGCTGGCTGAGAAAAGAACTATCCAGATATTCTACTGTTTCACTGCAAAGATTACAGGAGATATCATGACAAAGACTGTACTAAGAGGTCAATCTGAGAATCCTGAAAAGCAAAGTGAGACTTCAGGGCTCTTGTATGCAAGCTTCGGAAGCCAGGTTGGGATCATAACAATCTTGCATAGAATGAGTATTGGTGGGAGGAAGTTTAATAATCTAACATGGATGATGACCTCTGCTGCTAACTTGATTGGTCCCCAAAACAAGCAAGCAAGCAAGCAAAGAAAAATATTCAACACAATAAAGCCTCCCAGGAACATGGTGTTTCAGCAAAGGAAGGACACAAAGCATTGTCTTTTTGCAGACAGCTCTCAATAGCTGAGGTAAGAATCAGCCCTTACAAAAATACCTTTGATCCATTAAAAAAAAAAAAGAAATCCACTACATTTGATCTTTTAAAAATGGACATCAGAGAATGAAGACAGAGATTTCACTTTTGTTCCAGTTCTGCTTCCACTATGTTTATCTGTTCCTCCCTGTAAAAACACCTTGCAAGAAGAAGTGAGGAAAATGAAAGAACTTCTTTATTCCTTCTCATCCATCTAAGCTTTTCCTCATCATGACACATCCACTTTCAGACATTTTTCCAGGAAACAATTTGAAGACTTGTTTATTTAATCACATTCTCCTCCTCCTCCTTCCCTATCAGATGTCAAGGGATTTATCATATTACATTTCTGTTTTGACCATCTAACATGATAGTTACTCTGCGTGGTTTATAGCAATAGCAATTACTCTTATATAGTGGTTAGGATGCTGAGCTTGATAACTGGAAGATCAGTAGTTCAAGATCTGAGTACTAAGTGACAGAATGAACTCTGGTCATTTGTCTCAGCTCCTGCCAACCCAGCAGTTTGAAAGCAAGAAATTGCAAGTAGATAAATAGGTACCACTTTGGCGGGAAAGATAATAGTGTTCCGTGGGCTCTGGTGTCTAGTTATGCCTGCCACAGAACCATGGAAACATCTGCAGACACAGACAGTGCTGGCTCTTTTGGCTGTAAACGGAGATGAGCACCACCCCCTAGAGTCAGACACGGCTGGCTTTCCAACAAAGGAGACCTTTATCTTTACCATGCCATAGCACTTGTGCACTCTCTGGTAATTAGCATTTTGCCCCCAACATGCTGGGTACTCATTTTACCGAATTTAGAAGGATGAAAGGCTGAGTCAAGCTTGAGTCCCATCAGGATCAAACTCACAAAGTCATCAGTTTTGGCTGCAGTAAGGGTCTCCTTTGCTTGAAAGCCAGTCATATCCAGGGTGAAGTCAGTATAGGCTGATCATAAAATGTCACTGCAATTTTCTGAAAGTATTATACATGTTTGCCCTTCCCATATTCCAGAAGCGATGCAAGACTTCATTCTAATGAGGGTGTTAAAACTAGTCTTTTCCTCATTTCACATCTACCAGAATTTATTCAGATGTTTAGCATATTATTTGAAATGTCTGGTCATCAAGATCTCCAGCTACTAGGACAGCATGGATTAAAAATCTAAATAAACAAGAATGCTGAACTGACCCATCCTATTTAGGTGTTGTACCTAAAATTATACTTGGTTTATTGTTCTGTGATTTAGAATATTTCCCAGTGTGGAAGTTCCCTCACCATCTGACGGGGTAAAAGAGGAAGTAAAGAAGAAGAGGTTCTCAATAATCCAGTTCCTTATAATTCATTAGAGACACGGTCTGAAAACTGTTCCTAATCTTGTGTGGATTATCTTGATAATGTTACCCTAGGTCAGTTAGTCTGCTCTGGCTATCACAAGCAGCCAAGTAGCTGCCTCTGGAGAAGATGTTAATTTGCACAGTCTCCTTAATAGATTTCTTTTCTCCCAGCCAGTTAATTTAATTCTGGTTTCATACAGGTGAGGGGTATTTATGTACCTCAGCTGCTCATGTGTAACCAGATCTTCCTTGAACTCTCTGATCTTCATTGCATCCCAAGTGAGATTCCCACCGCAAGCAGCAAGAATTACTCTTTCAATTTAAGGAACTCAAAGGGAATATATGAGGTGTCCAGCGTTCACAAACCATGTAGAAATTTCTTTTGCTGACTATCCACTGCTATGTTTGAATGCAGTAGCTGGTATTTCTATTACTTCTCTCTGCGTGTGTACATAACTGCATGCATCTACGCATGAATCTATAGGTCAAAATGACCATACGTTACAAAAGAAATTTATCATTATCTGTAAAACAATATAAGATTCCACAAAAATATAAAATGCTAACACATTGAAGCAGTCATACGCATATAAATCTGATAAAACAGATGTAGAAAGATCTCAGGAGCAGCATTAAAATTGATTAATATAGAAGATAAAAAAATTAGAGCACCATAAATCATTGAAATGAGAATGAGAATAACAATGTTTCTATAGTCGGGTGGACACTTCAGCTGTTACTTCAGAAATACTGAGCTACTAATAAAATGTCTGCTACTGGACTCATCATCTCAACTGGATTTTATACAGAGGCGTAGCTACCGCCGTATCAGCCGTATCAATTATACGGGGCCCCCGGGCTACGGGGGCCCCCAACGGCAAAAAATAAAATTAAAAATAAAAAAGAGCAAAAATTTACTGCGCATGCGCAGAAACTCAATCTGATGCATTGCGCATGTGTCAGATTGAGTTTCTGCGCATGCGCACTTTATTGGAGCCATTTTTGGCTCCAATTTTTTAAAAAAAGCCGGAGTCGGAGAGTCGGAGCCGGAGCCGCAGCTTTTAAGCAGCGAGGCAGCCACGACTCCGAGGCCCTCCCCCCGGTCGCCGCGGGGGCTCCCTGCCTGCGCCAGCCCGGGCGGCGCTCTCCACGGTCGCCGCTGGGGTGGGAGTCCACCAGCTGCAGGACCAGCTCACGGGCGCGCCCCGTCCCGCGGCAGGCGGCAGGTCACCTGGAGCGCGCCTGGAGCTGACCTACCGCGCGCGCCTGGAACTCACCTGCCGCGCGCGCCTGGAGCTCACCTGCCGCCTGCGTGCGGGATGGGGCGCACGAGCTGGTCCTGCAGCTGGTGGACTCCCACCCCAGCGTCGAGGTGGAGAGCCCCACGGCAACCGGGGGGAGGGCCTCGGGGCTGCCTCGCTTCGCCCGCTTGCCTTCCACAACTGCCCCTTGCCTTCGCCGTGCGCGGCGAGGGAGCGATCGGCAGCAGCGGCGGTGCGGCGGCGGTGACAGCAGAGGCGGAGGAAGAAGAGGCCCCAGGATTAAGGTAAGTGAGGTTTTTGTGTTTCGGGTGGGTGGGTTGAGGTGTGTGTGTGTGTTTTTTTTTTACATTTTAATTCTATTTTATTTATTTTATTTTTATTTATTTTATTTTTATTTTTGGCCCCGCCCACGACGTCATGACGTCATGACGTTGGCTCCCTCCCATGACGTCATGATGTCATGACGTTAGCTCCGCCCCACATCTAAAGGGCCCCCAAACAATTTTTATACGGGGCCCCGGCAAGGTAAGCTACGCTTCTGATTTTATAATTAGGATTCAACAGGATTATAGTGAAACAGGCCTGATATACACATTTACTGTAAATTAAACTGGTGCTAAACATGTAACATGATCAGAATCTCTAGTTGCTACAACCAATCTCACATGATGGATTCAGCACTTCTAAAGCTTTTGAACCATCTTTTAAGGAAATATCATCCATGCTGCATGCATTTCAGTGATCCAGGAAAAAAAAATCTTGCTAAGGAAAAGATGTATTTACCAGCCACATATTCAAATCCAGAATTACTGCAAATTCTCTTTTCAATTGCATGCAGTTGAAAAAGTGCTTGTGTGTTGGAAGGCAGAAGACAAGCAAGGAATATCCAGGACTCAGGCAAAGAGACTGAACATTACCCAAGCTTCCTTGAGAATCTGGCTAGGTTTTCCTGCTATGGTAATAGAGTAAACCTTACTGCCAGTGACTCAACGCTGAATGTCAGGCATTCAAGTAGATTAAATCCCACTTGAATCCATCCTGATGGATGGCAGTAGCTTCACCAATACTAGCCTGGGGCTGAGGAGGACTTTGTGTGCCATGATGACTGCCAATCTTTAAATTTGGATATGGCAGAAGAAGAAGCAGCAGCTTCCTTCACTCAGCTGGTCACTTTATAACTTCACAGGTATGGGCGGATGGAGCATGAACATGAGTATCTGTTACAGGCAGTAAAAACTGTCTGCTCCTTCTTGCACTTGACACTTAGGCAGAATTTGGTTGTGTTGGATAGTGCCTGATTTGGACAGGTTTAGCAAGTCAGGCACTGGCTTTTGTGTTATTGGTGCAAAACTGTTAGATAAATGCAGTATTGATACATAATACAAACTGATGATTCCTGCTGCATGCCATTGTCATATTATCAATAAAAGATAGCTTAGTGGTTGGGAGTTCGATTCCCAACTGTACCTCTCAGGAGAAGAGCTATCCTGTGTAGCCTTGGGTAAATCCAACAGAATCCCCACAGGACAAGCCACTTCTCAGTTATCTGTACCTAGAAAAACTTGGAAAAGGGCAGCAATTGCCACAAGTTGGAACTGATGTAACGACACATAATTATTTATTAATACATTGTTTTTGTTGTTATTGCCTGGGTGGTGCAGTGGTTACGTTGTTGTACTGCAGCCAAAAAGTTGTGAGTTCGATCCTGACAAGGATCAAAGTTGATTCAGCCTTCCATCCTTCCAAGGTCAGTAAAATGAGTACCCAGCATGTTGGGGGCAAAAATGCTAATTACTATGTAAACCGCCCAGAGAGTGCACTAAGTATATAAGTGTAATTGGTATTACTATTGCAGTGATTTGCTAATGCAAAGTTGTACATATATTTATTCTTATTTATGAATTGCTGTGTTTGTGTTGCAGGTCACTTTGGATATATGTACAAAGCAGCATACAAATAAAGTGATGGAGGTAGTGAAATGTTGATGACAAGGACAATGAGTTGTACCCACAATGCTACATTTCAGGGAGAAATACCTAAGTACAGGGCTATTCTTGCTGCAAATTTGCTAGCTGTGGCTCCTCAGTAGTGGTGCTTTGGAATTAGATGGCAAGTAAAGGGACTGCAGTGACTCACGTGGTTAAGATGCTGAACTTAACAACTGGAAGGTTGGAATTTGATTCCCAAGTCCTGCATGACAGAGTGAGTTCCCATCTCTGTCTCAGCTCCAGGCAACCTAGCAGTTTGAAAGCAAGAAATTGCAAGTAGAGAAATAGGTACCACTTTGGTGGGAAAGGTAAATAGCATTGTGTGCACTCTGGTGTCCAGGCATGCCTGCCACATGACCACAGAAACGTCTGCAGACACAGACAGTGCTGGCTTTTTGGTTATAAACAGAAATGAGCACTGAACCCTAGAGTTGGATACAACTGGCTTTTGATCAAGGACAACCTTTACCTTTACCTTTCTAAGTAAAGGGATGAATAGCAGTAGCAAGAATGGGAATGGTGGACTAAGTAGCTACCCTGTTTGTAGAATTATTCTGAGTGGTTTCATATTAAAAAAAGAAAGGATCGCAGAGAGAATTCTTTTAATGGAAGGTAATTTACTGCCTCTCATATTTCCACCAGAAGGAAGTCATACTATCCTGTGAAATGAGGTTTTCTTTTTGGCATTACAGGTAACTGCTCCTTTGAATAGCTCAAAAGAGATCTTTCAGATCATACTTAACGGCATAATGGGGACAACAGAACTTGTACAGAAAACCTATTTTCACTGAATAACCTCAAAATCAGGATGATGCCACTGGTCCATTGCTAACAGAGACAGAAGATGTTTCTGCCATATCAATTATTCTGTATGTGGTTTTCTACAAGAGACATACATGTTTACTCATCTGCAGGATTGTTTTTCTGTATCAAGGGGAGAAATACATGGCAGCACTCCAACAGAAAATGCAAATTATACCTTTGTACTATAATGACCATATAATTGATGATTAACTTTTACAAAACCACAACCTGAGGCCGATTCTCCTTCACAAATGATGGTGCTAATGCACAAAGGATATACACACAGCATCAATTTCCACCAGGATGTCTGGAATCAGTGACCGAACACCTGTTGTTTAGCACAGTGAGTTGCATGAGAGTAGGCTGTTGAATCAGTGGTGATTTTGATGAGTCAACTCTCTCTTCTCCATTGATTCAAATGCACCTGCTCTAGTTGCCACTTATTAAGATATAGTTAAGTCTTGAATCAATAGAACATGAAGAGGTACTTACACTAATTGGGACTTATTATGCCAAGCAATAAGATTTAAGTCTGTAACTATGTTTGAATATCAACAAAAGCAATCATTCTAGTTTACTGAAATCTGGCTTGATGCGATATAGATGTATCTTTGCTAACAAGCCATGATTTGGTAACTAGTGATCAACCATAATCGGAATCCATAGTTTCTTACTGGTGCATGAGGTTTTATTTAAGCCAGGCCTTTCATGATGTCTCAACTCACAGTTGGAGCTTGTCCCTGTATTGTTTTCCCAGCTGCCCAGCCTGAGATAGGAGCTGACAAAAGTTTAAGGAGAGAAACAAATCGAGGAGAAGCCATAAAATTGACCATTTGTGGGTTAAGCAACAACTTATGGTTAACACAAACCATGCCTGATTATATTGTAGAAATAAATCTAGTGAAATTGCTGCGTGAACACCATAACAACTGCATCCACTAATCTCAAACACTGAGGAAAGGAGTCTGTCACATTTCTGGGGAAAATACAACCACCAGTTTTAACCACATTCTATCCTCCCAAACCTCCATGAAAAATAAAAAAATAAAACGACATTTAAAGAATATAAAGATTTTCACTTTCTAGCAAACAGTGGTGGCAGTGGCTCCTCCTCCTTGTGGCTGCTGAGGGTCATGCTTGGGGTGTGTGGGTGGGTGGCTGGGGGAAGGGACAGGAGGTGCTCACGCTGCCCAGAGCAGCCTGTGACCACCACTGCCGCTTCTAGCAGCAGCAGCGCTTGAGCAATTCACCCCTTGACCCTCTGCTTGCCCACCTGGCACAAACTACGGGCACTGATGCTGCTGGAAGAGGTTGGCGGGTGCCGAAGCCTCATTGCGGATACCTAGGCATGGAGGTGGTGGCTTTGGCAGCGGCAAAACCGGTGGAGGTAGCGGAGGCCTAGGCAGGCGCGGCGAGACTTCAGCACCCGCCAGCCATTTCAGCAGCAGCAGCAATGCCTGTAGTTCACTATGGGCAGGCAGGCAGAGGGTCAAGGGCTGAGCCACTCAGGCACTGCTCTGTCCCCACTGAGGCAGTGTCAAATTGCCACCTCCAGGCCTCCATGCTCTGCTTTGCCTGCCTCAGAGTGCAGGCACAGCCACCGCCTCCACTGCCACCACTTCAGCTGCTCAGCAATGGAGCATGTGAGGTGAGCAATGGAGCTGGCAAGTGGGCATGGCCAATCATGTGGGCATGACCTAGGGGAATTTCCGCTACCAGTACATCAGGACCGGGGCGCACCGGAAGCAGAACACCACTGCATTATTATATTCTGACACCACAAAACTGTATTTTTAATCCAAGTACTGTAGTTACATCTAATTTAAAAGTTCTTATTCTCTCACTTCCAATTTGATATGGGTGGTGGAATTACCAGCAGCAAGATTTGGTTTTTAAAGGTTCCTCCTGTTTTGTTTGTCCTGAGGCTCTATAAAGACCTCCCAATGGGGTTTTGGAAACAGGAGGGAAGGAGATAGGAAGTTTTAAATTTAATTGAAATAAGGATTAATGGCACCAGTTGATGATGTTATCCAGTGGTGGGCTCAATTTTTTTTTACTACCACACTGTGGACATGGTATGGTGGGCGTGGCTAGGAGAAAAGCCCTGCGTTGCACCCAAATTAGGACTTCTTTATTTCAAAACTTGGATGGGTGTGGCCAGCCAGAATTTCTGCTACTAGCTCTGGTGAACTGGTGCGAACCTGCTGATTCCCACCACTGATGTCATCACCATTACAATGCAATAGTACTACCAATTGGATTTCAGACATGGTGTCAGGGGCCGCACCCGGCCCCCGGCCCTTAGTTTGGGCACCACTGGTCTAAACCATGTGTTCTATACTAAATCAAGTGTGCTTAATCCAAATTTGAAGTCCGATTCTGCCTAGGACATCAGGATCTTAAGTAAGTGACAGGGCATGGATAGTCCCTGCACAGCAGCACCGCCCTAAACACACCAGCTGATGTTCTGGAAGCTGTCTTGAGTTCCCCAGTACAAGAATAAACAAATAGTCTTGCAAGGGAGTGAGTGAGTTAAACAAAAGACTTTAGTTGCTGACAATAATATACACAAGTGCTGGCTTCTATATACAGTGCAGGGAAATAACATAAATGAAGAAATAATATACCAATCTTATCTTCAGCTTTCTGTTGTCTTTGAACGAAGGCAGGAATGAAAACAAACAACTCCCAAACCTGGAAGTAGCGTTCTTTGTCCACAATGTGTCCACAAGATATAGCCAAATGTTCAAGGCTTCTGACCGATGGTCACAGGAATCCAAAAACAGTAGCACAGAAAGCAAGCAGCTGAGAGAGCATCAATGAGAGAGAGGAGAAACCCAGAAGCTTGCTCGCTCTTATTTCCTTCACAATAGCTGCTTGTGAAGCAACACCCCTTGGTCTTAAAGGAACAGACCAATATACCATTGTCAAGTTGCAATGTAGACCTATGGCCCTATCATACTCCCCCTTGCAACTTGGACAGATCAACACACACATGTGAGCATTATTACAGTGGATACAGTCATTACAGACATTCAATCATAACATGCCACACATCTCAGCACAATACTTGTGTTTCACAGCAGACAAAGGTTTCGTGAGGAAATCAGCTACATTTTCCTCAGTAGGAATATAGCACAATTCAATAACCTTTCTGCGGACAGAGTCCCTGACATTCAAATACCTTATGTCAGTGTGTTTTGACCTGGTTCTGACACCTATACTGTTGGCAGTCGTGATCGCTGCCTGGTTGTCTTCATACACTCGTACTGGATTATCAGTACCAATACCCATGTCCTTTAAGAGCTGTTGGAGGTGGATCACCTCTGTACATGTCAGTGATAGACTGGAAAATTCCGCCTCCATGCTAGACAAGCTAATGTGCTTCTGTCTAAGCGATTTCCAGTCTACTAGGGAATTACCTAACAGTACAGCCATGCCTGAAGTAGACTTCCTAGTCTCAGTGTCTGTTGCAAAGCTGGCATCTGCGTACACCGTGAGTTTTAGTTCTCCCTTAGGTTCTAAATGGAGCCCCTTATGCAAAGAGAACTTCAAGTACCTAAGTATTCTCTTGGCAGCCTGCCAGTGACGAACTGTAGGCTGTTCGCAGTGCCTTGCCAACTGGTTCACTGCATATGCAATGTCGGGACGAGTCCAGTTTGCTAAGTAGGACAAACTACCTACTAGCGACCTGTAGATCCCACTATCAAAATCTGGGCTTTTTGGCGTGTCACGGAGGAAATCCATGGCCATAGGAGTGCGGTAGGGCTTTGCTAACTCAAGGTTGTAAGCTTTTAATAACTGACATATCTTCTTAGCTTGAGTCAGCTTAAAACCAGTAGCGGTCCTGGTGATATCAACCCCTAAATAAGACTTGATGTTACCCAAATCTTTTAGTTCAAATCGTTCCTTAATGCTATTAATGACGGAAATAGCAGACTCCTCACTTGGTGCCAATATCGCAATATCGTCCGTGAACACAAGTAACATTGTTGTTACACCCCTAGACACCCTGCGGAAGAGACAAGGATCGGCAATCCCTGCCTCGAACCCAATACTCTTTAGGTGGTCTACTAGGCAGGTATTCCATTCAAAACCCGACTGGCGAAGCCCGTACAAACTTTTCAAGAGCTTCCAACAACAGTTCGTGTTAGTGGGTTTTGTTAATTCTGGAGGTTTCTGGATATACAGCTCATGTCGCAGTGGAGCATTTAAGTAAGCTGTTGATATATCCACGTGCCTGACTACATAATTGTTTTTAGCAGCCCAGGTCAGAGCTGCTCTCAGAGTAGTGGCCCTGAGAGTTGGGGCAAACACCTCATCATAATCTGCCTGACTCTGGCCAAAGCCTTGAGCGACTAACCTCGCTTTGCACAAAGGCTGGCCATCTGCCCCATGCTTAACCTTAAATACCCATTTGCATCCAAGCACCCTTTTGCTTGGTGGGGTAGGCACCTCCTCGAAGACTTTCAGATCTTTAAGAGAGGCTAGCTCTTTATTCATGGCCTCTTGCCATGGCTTTCTATCTTCTGGAGGAAATTTACACAGATCAGTAAAGCTCATTGGCTCTACGAAGGCTGTACATGCCTGATAACGATCTGGTGCCTTTCTATCTCTGCCCGATCGCCTGAGTACAGGCGGTTCAGGCTCAGGAGAGGTCTCCCTTTGGGAATCCTCCTCCTCCTCAACCTCTTCCTCTTTGATCACAGGGAGTTCACTATCTTGTGACAGTTCTGGTACGTCTGGTACAGGTACCTCTCTTTTCTTAATTGTGGTCCTGTCTATACCTGAAGAACCAGGAGTGTGGTCCTGAGTACCTGAAAACCCAGACCCACAGGGTGTGCCCACTGGTACAGGGTACCCATTAGGAGTGATGGGCAGAGGGCCCCGTTCTAGCCTCTCCCACCCCACGTGCTCCAAAAATCTCGCGCTGGCACTATTAAAAATTTGTTTTGTGCCAGGGAGCCAGAAACGGTAACACCTTTTGTTGGATTCATAACCAACGAAGATTAACTTTCTAGCACGGTGTTTACCCTTGCATCTTAGTTGGCTCGGAATATGGACCCACGCGGGAACTCCAAAGACCCTGAGATGGCTGATATCAGGTTGGCGACCATGCCATAGGGTATATGGGATTTGCCCTGTAGTGGCATTTACTGTCAAATTAATTAGGTGGGTGGCACACAATGTGGCCTCCCCCCACAAGGCATCCGGCACCTGCGCATCATTGAGCAGTGTGCGGATGACCCCCTGCAACGTCTGCCCCCGACGCTCAGCTATAGCATTATGCTGGGGTCTGTATGGGGCGCAGAGTTTATGTTGGATGCCCCTCCTATTGAGGAAGTTTGCGAAAGCCTGATTAACAAACTCCGTCCCTTGGTCTGTGACCATACATTTCAATTTACGACCAGTTCTGTGCTCTATTGCTCTCAGCCAATTTGAGAAAGCTACTAAACACTCGCTCTTTCTTTTAAGCAGCTTTGTGAACCCATATCTGCTGTAATGGTCCACTATGTTAAGAATATACTTTGCTCCCCCTAACGATGGCTTGCGTGGGCCAATGAGGTCCACGAATACCAACTCCATGGGCGAACTAGTTGTGAAACCCTGCATCCTATTGGCAGGAGCAGCCTTACTTTTCTCTTCACCACATGTGTTGCAGTTAAGGTATTTTGAACAAGGGTTTACCTTCATCCTTTTAGCCAAAGAAAGGGTTTTGTTGAGTGCCTTAAAGCTGCAATGTCCCATTCGTCTATGTAATAAATGGATGCAATTCCAGTGCTCTGGCTTATTACACTGACCAACATTAGCTGCAGCTGGACCTTTGCTCTGCAGCACATAAAGACCATCTTTCTGCTGCGCAACAAACGTATCAGACCCTTTTGTTATAGTGCACTTACCACCTTTAAACAAAACAGAGTAGCCTGCCTCATCAAGTGCTTTGACTGAGATAAGGTTCATCAACTTGGGGATGTAAAGCATTTTTAAGGTGGTCCCTAACGGGGAGCAGAACGCCTCACCCTCACCAACCGCAGGAATTTTACAACTATTAGCAAGTGAAACAGCAAGGTTGGTATCAGTCAGAGTCTTAAAACATTGTTTAAAGGTTGCTATAGATCTAGTGGCCCCACTATCAACCACCCATTGAGTGCACTGTGGCTTTAATGAGTGAAGAACAGGCACAGCTGCTGGCGATGCCGATGGCCATTTCCTCCGTGCCTTAGTGGAAAGCTGTTTGCCTGCCTTCTTGGGACAAAACTTAGAGAGGTGGCCAGGCTTCCCACAGGCAAAACATTTCCGCACTAGGTTTGCAGAAGGGGTCTGCCCATTGGCATTAGGAGCTTGGCAGGTGACGGTCTCCCGGTGAGCTGCTCGCTCCATTCTCCGATGGGATTCCTCCAGGAGACGCCCTTTAATATTCTGGAAAACGAGGTCACGCGCAGGTAATGCCTCTAACGCGACGACAAAAACCTCGTAAGAATCATCAAGAGAGGACAGAAGGATGCACGCCTTTTGTTGTTCGTTGAACTCCAGCCCTTTCTCCTGCAGGTCTAACAGGAGGCCAGTGAGCAGCTGCACATGCTCTGTCATGCTTCCACTCGGAGCTAACTGGGTACGAAAAACGCGTCGGGCCAGTTGAATTTGTGCTCCAACACTGGTCCTGACGTATAAACTTTGCAAAGTCTGCCAGCAGGTGGCAGCACAGCTCTCTCCACGAATGTGCACAAGCTGTGAATCAGCAATTGTAAGCCCAATTATAGCAAGGGCTTGCTGGTTCTTCTCAGCTGTTTTCTGGTCTTCCTCATCCTGCATATCCAGGGCAGCTAGGCTTATGGGTGCTGCTACCACACCCCACAAACCCTCCTTCTTTAACAGGAGTGAACATTTTGTAGCCCAAGCTTGGTAATTAGTCCCATCCAACAGGGGAACTAGGCTCATAGCACTGCTAGCCATTTCTGCACTTAATCAGCAACAATACTGCACTCACACACACAGAGTCCATAAAAACAAACAGGGCGTGGTTAGTGGGCGGAGCCTAGGCCCATAACCAAATGACAGGGCATGGATAGTCCCTGCACAGCAGCACCACCCTAAACACACCAGCTGATGTTCCGGAAGCTGTCTTGAGTTCCCCAGTACAAGAATAAACAAATAGTCTTGCAAGGGAGTGAGTGAGTTAAACAAAAGACTTTAGTTGCTGACAATAATATACACAAGTGCTGGCTTCTATATACAGTGCAGGGAAATAACATAAATGAAGAAATAATATACCAAGCTTATCTTCAGCTTTCTGTTGTCTTTGAACGAAGGCAGGAATGAAAACAAACAACTCCCAAACCTGGAAGTAGCGTTCTTTGTCCACAATGTGTCCACAAGATATGGCCAAATGTTCAAGGCTTCTGACCGATGGTCACAGGAATCCAAAAACAGTAGCACAGAAAGCAAGCAGCTGAGAGAGCATCAATGAGAGGAGAAACCCAGAAGCTTGCTCGCTCTTATTTCCTTCACAATAGCTGCTTGTGAAGCAACACCCCTTGGTCTTAAAGGAACAGACCAATATACCATTGTCAAGTTGCAATGTAGACCTATGGCCCTATCAGTAAGCAAATCTTACCCTCTTGGTTAGGCTCTTGCATTGATCACGCAGGGTATGTTTGTCACAAATGTAGCAAAAATTTTCAGGTTTATTAACACAGCTGCACCTACTCATCTTTAGCTCAAAACACGCTCACTATGGCAAAGCTGACCTATTCAATAAGATGGTTTTGCACTAAAGACAAGCCCTTGGTCCATCTTGCCTTATACAAGTAAAACCTCATATAACACTAAAACCTGGTTCCACAAGTCTTGGTGTTATATGATTTTTAGTGTTATCTGATGCATGTTAAAATCCTATGGGATCCATAGAGATACATTGTAACCACACAGGCTTTAGCGGTTGTTATCTGAAGCATCCCATAGGATCTTAATGTTATCTGATGCAATTCTTCCCCCCAGATTTCTTAATGTTATGCGATTTTAGTGTTATTCGATACTAATGTTATATGAGGTATTACTGTATATCTATTTCTGACGTCAGCTCACTGATTTGCCCAGACATGCCCGGCCACTTCTGGAACATGCATCCCACCAGGGGACATGATTCAGGTGAGGCAGCAGCAGGCGTAGTGGTAGCTGCAACTGTTATAATGTTCCCATGTAAAAATACATTACCCAATTACTGACCATCTGACCATCTGAACAGCTATAACATGCCTATGACTTAAAATCTGTATGTGATAGGCAAATTCTCAGTTCAGATTTGGAATCAGCACACTCGATATCATGTAAATCACATGTGTTATTCCCAGTAGCAAAATCGTTGTTGTGCAGTATTACTTTTGCTGTTATGATGACAAGGGTAATAAATGTTAACAAAAAACATAACAATAGACAAACAAAGATAACAATGCATCATGTGTTGGGGAAAACGTAGGTATAAACCTATCAAACAAACACATTATTTGTTTTGTAATGCTGAATCAAATTCTAAACAAAAATTTCTTTTAGACTAATATAACTTGCCTTCTATGAAGATTCTGTTCCAGTAGATTTTGCCAACATGATTTCCCGTGAGAAAAATAAGGTTGGAGAAAATCAACAGGGTGGTGGATACAGATGCCAAAGCTGCATGGAACCGTCGAAAACCTCTTGATGACAAAAAATGCATCTGAAATGAAAATTTTAAAAGCCAGTTTACAAAAAAAAAAAAAAAAATCCCACCGTATAACTTTCTTAATACAGTCAAACCTCGCATAAAGAGTGCCTCGCTTAAAGAGTAACTCACTTAAAGAGCAGAATTGTCTCTGAATGTTCACTTTGCTTAACAAATAAAACCAACCAAAAACTTGCTTAATAAATAAATCAGGGTTCGCAATCCCCCCAGAACTGGTCACTTACAATGGTGTTTCGCATAAAAAGCAAACTCGCTTAAAGAGCAATCTTGTGGAGCGCATTATGCTCTTTAAGCGAGGTACAACTGTACTAGAAAAGTAAAGGTAAAGGCCACCCTTGCTTGAAAGCCAGTCATATCAGACTCTATTGTTTAGTGCTCATCTCTGTTTATAACTGAAGAGCCAGTGCTGTCTGTGTTTGAAGATGTTTCCGTGGACATGTGGCAGGCATGGCTAGACACCAAAGTGCACAGAACGCTGTTTACCTTCCCATCTACTAACAATTTCTTGCTTTTGAACTGCTAGGTTGGCAGGAGCTGGGGCAGAGATGGGTGCTCATGCCATCATGCAATACTCGGGTTTTGAACTGCTGACCTTCCACCTCCCAGTCAGCATCTTAAGCACTCGAGCCTCTGCAGTAGAAAGGTATTATTTCAATGTTTCGATCTGCTATATAGAAGAAATGTGATTGGCCTTAAACAAGCTTTTTTTTGTCCTGCAAGACATTTAAAACAATTTGATAAAGTGAACATTTGTTTTTGGAAAAGAACCCAGCCAGTTCTGGCAAATGATACCCAGGGTAACACATTGCATCTTATTTAAGCAATGCTCATTTTGAAACATAACTAAAGTATATCTTGAAATTTACATAGGTTGAAATAAAAGTCTATCAGAGCAAATAGCTGTTCCCCACAGATGTTTCAGGCCACAAATGATAATTCCCTAGGAATCCCTATACTTCTGACTAGTTCTTTTGGTTTTAAATAACAATGTTATTATAATAAATAATTAAATTAGTCTAGGAATGAGATTTGTATGTTGAAGGCTAGAATAAAATTATTACTTGGCATAATTAATGAAAGATACTTTTAAACATCCATCTCCAACAAGCAGTCTTCAAACTCATATTTCCTGCCAAGATTGAATATAACCAAGAGTAAGTCTTTAAGCCTTATTGGGAATACAAACTCCTTATCATTGAACTCTGAAAACAGCTGATTTTTTATTTGCTAATGCTTGCCTCTGATCCTCTCACAACTAAAACAGAAAATCAAAATACTGTACTCCTTTCTCTTTTCCATGACACACTTAGGATGATATTATTATTATTATTGGATACAAATCTACAATTTGATTCACAGTCAAGGAATGGAATAAAATTAACTGTTCAAGCCATAACCAAGGACCAAAGAACTGTTAAGGTAACGTCTGAGTATATTATGCAGTTCCTAGTAGAGTTGTTTTTTGGTGAGCTAGAATGTTCAAGTGTGATAAGTCCCAAAATTCCAAATATCTAGGGAGTCCTTTAGGTATTGCTCCAAGGGCCCCGATCACTATGGATACAACAGCAGATTTCTTCCTCCATAGACGCTCAGCTTCAATTTGCAAATCAGAATATTTTGTGATTTTCTCCAGTTGTTTGTCTTCAATTCATGCATCTCCTGGTATAGCAATGTCAATAAACCAGACCTTCTTCTTTTCCACAACAGGTATGTCAGGCTAAATCACTGCTAAATCAGTAGACTGACTCTAGTTTCAGCTTATCTATTATTTATTTATTTATTTATTTATTTATTTTATTTTATTTTACAGACATATATGCTGCCCTCCTCAAAGAGACCCAGGGCGGCTAACAAAGGTTTAAAAAGACACATAAAAACACAATATAATATAAAATCCAGTTAAAATTAATATTAAAATATTAAAACTGGATTTCACTGGATTTCAGCCAATGTGTCACAGTGCAGTAGCCTCTTTGGGTAATGATGTCATACAAGAGCCCTTGCACCAATGTTTCTTTTGTATTGCACACAACATAATTTTTAATTATGGATTCCATTTTTTACTGCCCATCAGGAATATTTCCTACTCTGGGCAGTGTACAGATAGTTAAATGAACAAACAACAATACCATGCAATAAGCAATTATAATAAATCAAAATATCAATATCCTGCTATTGATGTCATATCCTATTTTCCAAACAATTTACTAACTCCTTCTCTGGTCCTTATATATTAGTAAAGCAAAAGACCAAACATTTGGGGAAAATACAAATTTAACCATATTTGCACTATTTGCGTATTTTCATCAAAATATATTTTATATCCTTTAGAAAGCATTTGCCCACATTGAAAAATATACAAAAATAAATGTGTTTTCATGTGTTGTATCAACACACTCTTATTTCAGCATGTACGTTTTTACTGACTCCTAGTAATGGCCTTCTGCTGAAATCTTCAGCTTTTTATCAGCTCCTTAGTTCCAAATCTCAAATACATGTCAACACTCAAAATATATGGAAGCCTCTGAACATCTATTCTGCCTGAGTTGCCTCTGAAGCAGCAGTAATTGACCAGTGAAAAGAAGCTGATGGTCACTCTAGAGAAAAAGCAAAATCTTTGTGCTTCAAGAGCATATAAATTTCCCTGTTCATTTAAGTGGACAGTTGGTTCCAATCAAAACTAATACAAAATTTCCTTCTACTTCTTCGTCTCTTGAGATGACCCACTCAAATTCAGGAAGAGCAACAGAATGTACGGACAGCATTGTGTCCTCATTATAATCTCATACCTCTCATACCTCTTAATAAATGGTGCTGTCTTTCATTTTTATTAGTTTTGATTTTTGCTGTAGGCAAAATCATTTCATTAAGCGAGAATAGCTTTCTTTAAGGGAGGGCACAACTTAACTTTCATGAACATACATGAAAATATATACAGAAAAATTTGTCTCTTTTTAGTTTGCCTCTTTGTTTGATGAAGTTAAGGACTGTGGTGGTGCAAGTGATTAAGACACTGAACTTGACATCTGGAAGGTTCAGCAGGTCAGCAGTTCAAGACCCGAGTACTGCATGATGAAATGAACTCCCGTCTCTGTCCCAGCTCTTGCCAACATAGCAGTTTGAAAGCAAGAAATTTCAAGTAGATAAATAGGTGCCACTTCAGTTGGAAGGTAGACAGAGGCCTGTGCACTCCAGTGTCAAGGCATGCCTGCTACATGTCCATGGAAATGTCTGCAGACACAGACAGTGCTGGCTCTTTGGTTGTAAACAGAGATGAGCACTGAACCCTAAAGTCAGATGCAACTGGCTTTCGAGCAAGGGCAACCTTTACCTCTACCTTGATGAGGTTATGATATTTTATAAATAAACATATGATAATAAAACTGTTAGGTGGTTGGATAGCTCAACGAGTTAGATATCAGGTGTCTGAGTCCCTGCTGTGTTTCCAAGGAGAACAGTCTCTGTGTTCAGCTATGGGCAAGCTGCATAATCCCAGAGCTCCACCAGAAAAAGGACATGTAAACTACATCCAAGTACTATATACCTAGAAAAAGGGTTGCCATAAGTCAGAACTGACAAGGGCAAATAATGATGATTTCTAGGGTATGGTGGCAGGGATAGGCAATAAAATGTCTTTACGGTATTCTTACTGAAAATAAGTACAGGTATATGGGATTTCTTGTCTATGTGTCAAGAACTTGGCTGGAATAGGTCCTGATTTGGATGGGTAAGGTGCACCATTTGTTTTGTAGCAAATGACTTGAGCCAGTTCTGTGTGTGTTGGTGGTCACTTGATTCAAGCCTTTGGGATAACAGAAATGTCAACTGATACAAGCCTGTAGGTACATTACAACATTAAGGAACTAGTACTATTAGCTCTGGGCTGCAGTGGCTTAGTGGTTGGGATGCTGAGCTTGACAACTGGAAGGTCAGCAGGTCAGCAGTTCAAGATCCAAGAGCTGCATGACCGAGTGAGTGCCCATCATCTGCAACAGTTCCTGCCAACCCACAGACCAAAAGCAAGAAAATGCAATTAGATAAATAGCTACCACTTTGGTGGGAAAGGTAACAGCATTCTGCAGACAGTGCTAGCTCATTGGCTGTAAACAAAGATGAGCACCACCCCTAGAGTTGGACATGAGTGGCTTTTGAGTAAGGGTGGCCTTTACCTTTACTTACTAGCTCTACATACTAAAAGACAAAGGAATCCCCAAAGATTCCCTCAAATGTAACAATGGGAAATTCTATTGTCCCTTATCTGAAGTATTAATTTTTCCTCTATTCTCTGTGTCTGAAGTCATGGTCACTGCATTCTGTAAAGTTTTGACAGTTTCTTTGTTTAACCAAACATGCTTAGATGATAAATCTGGTTGAATGCATCCTACAACAAAGAATTATATACTAGAACTACCGGTATATGGTTTTATCATCAAAGTTTTCTCTTGGTATGAACTAGCAAAAAAACCATTTCAGCAGAGAAAGACAAGAAAAGGAGAGATGATAAAGGGAAGACAAAGAGACAGAGATAGGAAAGATTAGGCATATTTATATGTCTGTGAATTAAGTTATATGATTTCCCTAGCATTAATCACTGGTTTCAGGAAATGACCAATACTGCACCTGTAAGCATTGCAGGAGAATGACTAAGACTTCATCTGAAGCTCAGCTCATAAAGCTTACCACGAGGGAGCTGGCTTTTCATCTGAGATGGATGTCAGCAAATCTTTGCTATGAGTCATCTCTACATTACTTTGTGCAAGAAAAGTCCATGCCAAAGTGATGCTTACTCCGATCATTCATCTTACCGAGAAAAGTATCTACTTGAGAGCAAAAATATCTATTGGTTTTAAATTCCTGACTACTGAGGCTTGTCCATTTATTTATTTATTTATTTATTTATTTGTTTGTTTGTTTATTCATATTTATCCACCACCCTTCTCACCGAAGTGACTCAGGGCGGTTTACAAGTAATGAAAGACATCACAATAAAAACACAAACACTACCTAAAAACCTCAAATATAAAACTGTTAAAAATAAAAATAAAAATAAAAATCTAGAAAGATTAAAAGCACACCAAATTGCTACATTTTACTAATCTTACTGATTAAAAAGTAGAGGGAGAGAGGGGCTTCTGCACTAGGTTTAATCCTACTTTGTGATCTGCTGTTATGAATTTACAATATACTTGGATATTTTTGCTTACTTTTTTATAATTACTGTATTTACAATGTTATCAATATAATTTTCATTCATTTTATTTAGTTTGACACGGACAAGGTCAAATTAAGTGGGAAACAGGTGGTTGCACAGCTGTCCTACTAACTTGACAAGGAGAATCTGACATATACAGTAGCCTCGTGATGAGTTTTTCTGGAATGCAAAATATAGGGAAAGGGAAAGGTCGCCCTTACTCAAAAGCCAGTTGTATCCAACTCTAGGATTTGGTAATCATCTCCGTTTACAGCCAAAGGGTCAATGCTGTCTATGTCTACAGATGTTTCAGTGGTCATGTGGCAGGCATGGGTAAACACCAAAGCACATGAAACACTGTTACCTTTCCTGCCAAAGCGATATCTATTTATTTACTTGCAATTTCCTACTTTGGAACTGCAATGTTTTCAGGAGTTGGGATGGAGATGGGAGCTCACTCTGTTTGTGAAGCTTTCAGGTCTTGAACTGCTGACCTGCCAACCTTTCAGACATCAAGTTCAGCACCTTAACCACTAGGCCACCACAGTCCTCTATGCAAAATATACAGACACTTTAACATACTGGTATACAAAAGAGCTGCACATGGCGCTCTCTGCAAGAAGACTTTAATCATTTCTTCTCAGGTTAATGGTTAATTTATTCTCAGGTTAATGGTCTGCATGCACCACCAACCATGGCCCTTATGTCTGTTCCAGTTTATAATGATAGCAGTAATAGTTTTCCAATAACCAGAATTTTCAAATCACTTCTTCCATGCTGGAATAAAGATATTTTCCTGCTGATTTCTATCCATCAGACAGCTGTTAAACTCACAAGAATCCTGCCAAAAAAATCTAATTGAAACATAATGAACCCTATTACATTATCCACTTATTACACTAATTGGTCAGTCCAGCTACAATCCTTGGGTCTAACGGCATTGCACTGAGAAGAAAAATATCTGATTGCCCAGAGTAAGATAACCAATGTCATATTTTAAAGGTAAAGGTCTCCCTTGCTTGAAAACCAGTCGTATCCAACTATAGGGGGCAGTGGTGGTCTCCGTCTACAGACAAAGAGCCAGTACTGTCTGTGTATACAGATGTTTCCGTGATCATGTGGCACACATGACTAGACACTGGAGCACACAGAACGCTGTTACCTTTCCTGCCAAAGTGGTACCTATTTATCTACTTACAATTTGTTGCTTTCGAAAAGGATCTTCCAATTAGATGGCTCAATGGGGTTTTATCGGGGTGGGGTGGGGGGCATACAATGTAAATTTCTGCACTTTTATTCACAGTTTACTCCTGGTTTGGAGGAAGTCATTTTTGGATGACTTCTTCTTCCATGTCTAGACCAGACGTGAGACTGCCAAAATGAAGGCACCTTTTGGTGAGTTCTTTCTGCAGTACCCTTCACATGACCTAGTGTGAGAAAGATTAGCCCCAAATAGGGAACATTAGTCCAAAAAAAGTAAATTCTCAAAACCTTGATTAAGGTTCTAAATAACGATGCTCAGCTTGATTTTAGTCTAGACTTTGATAGCCCTTCTTTGTTTTGGACTGTCTCCTGGTAGGGATTTTGAAGTATCAAATATTCATTACTGATTTACAACTACCTTCTATAGATTAAAAACAAGAGTTAACCGGAGTGTCACTGAGGGTGCCTATCCCAGACTCCTGACTGCTATTGCCCAGTAGCTGGACTTTTCCATCACTATGGGAACTATCAATTCTCTTTTGTTAATGTGATCATTCCTGGCTGAATAGCTCAGGAGTTTAGGTATCAGGCTGCAGAGATTTGAGTGCTCAATTCCTCACCATGTCCTCATGGGAGAAGAGCCAAGCTTTATAGCCATGGGCAAGCTGCATAGACCAAGGATACCCCCTTATGCTAGAATTAGTATAAGTCAGAACTGACTTGGCAGTATGCAATCATTGTCATTAGTGTGACAATTAACTCCTGCACAGGATGGATGCAGCTTATTATTTTAGTATGGATATTCCAAGCCACCATGTGTCTCCACATGGCCGATGAAATAAATAAATAAATAAATAAACATCCCATCTTGATTGGAACCTAATAAGAGTCTGGAACTGTAATAGACTCCAGTATGGTTGTCAGCTTTCCTGATACACTCAGACTCCATCACCACATTAAAGTGTGTATCAAAGGCAGAAGTGCAGGGAGGACGAAAAGGAAAAGGAAAATTTGTTCAATGCAAATTTGGTGTTGGATGAAAGCTTTATGGACGCCATGGTCAGCCAGAAAGCAAAATTTGTGGTCTCAAGATCAAATAAAGTGTGAACATTCAATGGAATCTGGCTTTCAAGCTATGACTTTCAAATTAGGAAATAACATAAATTGCCTGTCTGATTTATCCTCAGGGAAGTAGGCTAGACAAAAGCTTACTCTCAGACCTCCTTTCAGGTATAGCCTGGTTTTGATAACATATGTGTAATTTACCTTGACTTCAACTTTATCAGCAATTCAGAGTCCATACAAATAAGCAAAAAAATTACTTACTTACTTCTTATTCTTAAAACATTCTTGGGAAATATTGTGTACATGTAGACTGCCTCATCACCCATACTGAAAAAAATTACAGTACTTTTCATTTCCATAGATTTTTTTAGGGACCCAAAGGAAGAATGATGATAGGCATGAAAAAGTGGTCTCAGGAAGGCAAACAGACTTCTCAATATTCATTTATATATCATGCAGTTTTAGTGGGAAAATGAATTCTTTTAGCCTGGGGCTGGCTGAAGACCTACTGCTGTCTGGGATAAAAGACCCCAGGTCTCCTGAGTCCTAGTTGAAGTCCCTGTATTGTAATGTAACAGCTCTAGGCACTCACTGAGCTGACTGTTAAATTTTATTTTAATGATGATCAAATCTAACTGCACTTGAGAGGAATGGAGTAGCTATGGGTTGAAGGACAAATTGCATGGCACATAGACCTCAGTCATCCAAGGTCCTACAAAACCCCTTCATGTCAGCATATGCTACTTGAAGTAATTGCCTGAGATAGTCTTCATGACTAAGAGGTAAAGGCACCTTAGGTTATGTTAAATTAAAAACCTGCTAAAGTTAGTGGTTGCTCCTCTCTTCATACTTTAATCATGTATAGCCAAGGTGGTAATGTCGCTAGATTTTTATAGAGCCTGGTACTACAGTCAAAATGCACAATTATTTCAACATGAGATTCCTCAGCTGACACTGATGATTTTTAAGTATCAGCTAGTCTCCTTGTAATATAATTAATCTGCATATCAGCACAGAAGAAGCAAGGGAAGTAAATCTATGCCTCCATTTCTGAAATATGTAGGAGGTGCAAACCTTGATATATTAACACGGATAGACCTTCTTCATGTGAAATCATGCCTTAAATGGGGGTGCCCAAACTACGGCCCAAGGGCCTGATGCGGCCCCTGAAGCCAATTCATCTGGCCCGTGAAGCCCTCGTTGCTCCTGGAAGCGGAAGTAAAACCACACCCATACGGCGGGGGGCACATGAAATGGTGTCGTGAGCCGCATTTGGCCCATTGGCCGCAGGCTGAGAATCCCTGATCTAATTACTTAATAGTTAGGGTTGGATGTAAAAGATAAGACACAGATCTGGACAGTGAGGTCCCTAGGAGGAAAATTTGGATCTCATTTTAAATACAAATCTCTTTATAAAGAGAAAAAGGGGGTAACTTACAAGGAAGTCATGGACAACTGGAAGAGAAGACAGCCTCTTCACGCCATTTTCAGCAGCCACTCCAAGCCAATTAAGCACAGCCCAGGACCAAAGATAGCCATGGCCTCCATGCCAATAGCTTACAAAAGCAAACGTGACGGCTGTAGAAAACAGCATCTTAAACAGGCTGCAGCGGGAGCCTCCCATTGGGATGTAAATATACCTGCCAGGGAAATTATAAACAGAAGCAATTAAGACTTCACAGCTACTGCAATATTATGTTTGTTTTATTAGCAATGCTAGAGTGTTGCTTTGACTAATTGCCTGACATTTTCTATCAGCAAATCCCTCCAGTTCCTTCAAGACAGTGGATCATTTCATAAAATTTTCAAGCTGTGCTAACGGGCAAGACAAAATGCTTCTTTTTCTGGCAGACAATGTATTGGCTGAGTGTGTGGAGCAATGTCACGTTCTCAATGCATTTAAAATTATGAAGGTCTGAGGTGGGACACAGTCAATTTAAGACATGACCGAGGGCAAGTCTAGAGGGGGGAAGTTGGAGCAGTCTCATTTGTACTTAAAAGGTTCTTCCCTCCTTAGTGCAATCTATTTTATCTTTCACTTGAACAATCCTTCCATTCACACTGATCAAGGTTTCTTCTCCCATGAAAGCGTCCAAAAAGATCTCTGGATTACTCCAATTTGTGCCCCTTTCAATTAATAAAACTCCCCTTCCCCCACCTCTTCCCTGGCTTTTCTCACAGCCATCTTTCAGCAGGTTAAAGTAATTGACATAGAATAAAGTGATTCAACTACATAACACAGTACACATAATACTACCAATGTGTCTAGAATAGAGCTGCAATAAGGAAATATTTTTTTAAAAAAATTTAAATGGCTGCAGACTAACCATCTGCATTGGCTACAGAATGGGAGAATTAGGGGCACTCCAAATTGTGCCAGCAAAACTACAGCTCTAGCATTGTGCCAAAACGGAGCCTGGCAGCTGTAAAAGAAGTCTGGATGAAGCACTGTAAGTCAAAACACATGTGGATGCCATAATTTGATTTGAACCAAAGAGCACCGAGAGTGCTCCAAACAGCAAGTTACATGTCCATCTATGTGTGCCTTAACTTCCCGTTAACTGTCAGATATTAATGAGCACAATGCACACATATGTAAAACTTCAGCTAGTTAGCTACTGTATATAGCAGGAGTTCTCAACCTTTTAAAGCCGGGTCACACTCCCTCAGACAGCTTCGAGGGCTGGACGACCATTTTGACCTTTCCCCACCACATGACACTTCCTGGTGTGGTGGAGGCAGTGGGAGGCCACATGAAATGGTGCCACAGGCTGCATCTGGCCCACAGGCTGCAGTTTGAGAATCCCTGGTATATAGCAAAGCAATCACACTTACATCTGGGTTGTTCACAAGTAACATTTTGCCCCCAACATGCTGTGTACTCCTTTTTCCGACCTCGGAGGGATGGAAGGCTGAGTGAACCTTAAGCCCCGGTCAGGAGCAAAATCACAACTTTTTAGTTGCAGGATAGCAGTTTAATTACTGTGCCACCAGGGTTCCTATATGCACACTCATATCTTGCTCACCATCTTTTCAAAATATATTTCTGAGGCATCACTTTGACACAGGTGAAATATTGGATAAAATTTCATGCCAGGCTTTTATAAGGAAAAATGAATGATTTAGCAATGTCTCTGATTTTCAATGAAGATTTGCAACTGTCTCCTACAATCACATTCATTCATTTATTTATTCTATTTGAAGTTGAGTTCAGGAGTCATCATCTTTAATCTGAAACTCTCCTATATTTTCTCACTGCTTCTGCTCTCTTTTTATTTAATTTGGGGGAGTGGGTCATTAAGGGGGAAAAAGATGGAATAATTGCACAATGCCTTTTGATTATGAATACCAGGAGCCCTGGATCTGTAATCACCTTAAGTAATGGTCAGTCCTGCTCTCAGTTTTCATTTTAAGGAGAAAATGAAACATGAATGTGTACAGGTATTACAGTCCACTGTAATTATGTGTACAGGTATTACAGTCCACCAACCTCAAGTGAAAGTGAAGTTTCTTTTCAGCCCATATTTTGTTCCATAAATATCAAAGACCCATTCAGATCAAACAGAAGAAGGCAACTTAAGCTCCAGGCATTTCTTATCAAATGCTCCTGACATACAGTAGAACCCCGTATAATGAATGCCTCTTACAGCGGTTAAATCGTACAACAACAAGGATTTGAAAAAACATTGTGCCCCATAGACCAGAGAGGCGCATCTCTCTGGCACTAGAAGGAGGGCCTTCTTGGTGTCCGCTCCGCCCCTGTGGAACTTCCTCCCGATAGAGTTACGCCTGCAGACGGAGTTGCTGTCCATTAGGAAAGGAGTGAAAACCTGGCTGGCAGGTCTGGTCTGGAGAGTGGATGGTTTGATTTCCCCAGCAAGTTGGATGGTTTGACCCCCAGTACGTCCAAGTTATAATACCTGGCTTTTAATTAAGTTTTTAAGCTTTTTAAAGTTTTTAATTTTTAAAGTGTTTTTAAAATTGTTAGAAATCGCCCTGGGTCCCTTCAGGAAGGAGGGCGATAAACAAATATAAATAAATAAATAAATAAATAAATAAAATTGTCATACGATGCAATGCATCTCTATAGGAAAAAATCGTACAATGATTTTTTTTGTCATTGTACAATTTTTCCCATAGAGATAATCTTTGTACGATGCATCCCATAGGGATAATTGCTATACGATGCATGCATCGTATAGCAATTAAATCGTACAACGACTAGCCCCATGGAACAAATTAAAGTATTTATACGGGTTTTACTGTATTAAAGTAGTTCTTTCTGTTTGATATATCCAGCACTTGTTTTAGAAGACATTCTATTCATATCTTTTCTAAAATCCTAAATACATGTTCTCCTGAGTAAGCCCCATTTAATAGAGTGCTGCTGACTAAACTGACATTGGACTGTACTGTTGATCAATAACATCTCCCAAGAAAAGTTGTCTGATGAACAGATTCTAGACTTAGCCACATGGAAGTCCATTTAAACAATGGTATGTGAATCCCATTAACTCTTGCAAAGCTCAGAGATTATTAGAAATACAATAAAGTCAGAGGTTATGCAAGCTACACTGAAGTGTTTTTCAAGTGCAATGCTGCACTTACAATTGAGAGGCTGTTTTCATGGAGAAAACAAAGGAATACTAGAAATAAATCTATTTGTGTTTCATTGAGTACACCAAGGCCTTTGATTGTGTGTATCACAACAAAATGTGGCAAGTAATTAAAGAGATGGGAATACAAGAACACCTTTTAGGTCTCATGAGAAATCTATATAAGAGTCAAGAAGCAACAGTTAGGACAAGATACAGAATGCCAGAATGGTTAGGAAAAGGAATAAGACAAGGCTGCATTCTGTCACCCTGCTTATTCAACTTATATAAAGAGCACATAATGTGCAGAGCAGGGCTGGATGAATCACAAGTTGGAATTAAAGTTGCTGGGAGAAACATCAACAATTTGAGATATGCAGATGATACTACCCTAATGGCAGAAAGGAAGGAAGAGCTAAAGGAACTCCTGCTTAGGTTGAAAGAAGAGAGTGCAAAAACTAGCTTGAGACTCAACATGAACAAAACAAAGATAATGGCAACAGGCTCTATCACTTTCTGGGGAAGAGGTAGATGCAGTGACAGACTTTACATTCTTAGGATCCAACATCACTGCAGATGGTGACTGCAGCCATGAAATAAAAAGGTGACTAATTCTTGGGAGTCAAGGTATGAGAAAACAGGGGGAACATAGTTAAAAGTAGAGACATCACCTTGCAAACAAAAGTCTGCATAGTCAAATAAATGGTATTTCCAGTAGTAATGGTTGGCTGTGAGAGTTGGACCTTAAGGAAAACTGAGCACAGAAGAATAGACGCCTTTGGAATGTGGTGTTGGAGAAGAGTCTTGAGAGTATCCTGGACAGCGAGGAGAACAAATAAGTCGATCTTAGAAGAAATGAACCCTGACTGCTCCCTGGAAGGTCAATAGTGAAGATGAAGCTAAAGTACTTTGGACATCAAATGAGAAGAGAGGATTCGCTTGAGAAAGCCTTGATGCTGGGAAGGGTGGAGGGCAAAAGAAGAAGGGGGCGGCAGAAAATGAAATGGTTAAATGGTATTGATGCAATGGGCACAGTTGGGTGGGTTGAGAAGGATGGAGGTGCCTGGCATGCAATTGTCCATGGGGTTGCAAAGAATCATAATCAACTGTGCGACTGAACAGCAACAACTGGTTCTCATCTGTTATTTCCACTTGCTGAAAACTTCTGCTAGACAATTCACCAGGACAGTTGGAAAGAGGACAAATCCAGAGATTCACCAGCTGCTCTATGGATATGAAGATGAGAATTGTATGTGACTGCACTTCAAAGTAGGTATCAGTTGTAAGCAGTCTAAGCAATTAAAGATCTAATGCTGTTGAGACAATTTTCATGTGTATTTTCAAGTGCAATACATTCAGTCCCATCATGAATGGGTTTACTACTATCCCACCAGAGCTTGTCCAAAACCTACACCCATGATGGTGAACCTTGGCACTCCAGATGTTCTTGAAGTTCAATTCCCAGAAGCCCAAGCCCCTGTGAATCCACATGAATGGGTTTACTACAATTTATCCGGCCCACGTTGCCCGCGTCGCTCCTGGAAGCAGAAGTAAAATGTGCCTATATGGGCATGTTTGACTTCCGCTTCCAGGAGCAACAAGGGTGATGTGGGCCAGATGAATCGCAATAAATCCATTTGTGTGGGCTTGGGTTTCTGTGAATTGAAGTCCAAAAACATCTGCCGTGCCAAGGTTTGCCATCACGGACCTACACTGTAAACACCATATTGCAAGACTGCATAAACTACTTTTTCTACTTCTTTCCCCATAGCAGTGCTCTGTCCACACTTCTATATTTTCAATCCTGCTTTTACTATATTCCTCAGAATTGGAGTATGGTCAACTGCTTTCTCTTTTCTGAGAGGAAAGCCAGCTGCTTAAGGACTACAAACACAAAGGCAGTGTGTGTGTGTGTGTGTGTGTGTGTGTGTGTGTGTGTGTGTGTGTGTGTGTGTATATATATATAGAATAATTCTAAATCATCTTTGAGAACCACACCTGAAACTTTGTTTCTCTCCTAAAGCAATAGTAGCAGCAGTTGTTGAGAAGCTATAAGAAAGTGGCTAGAAGTTTAAATAATTAATGAAAGCTGCTTCAATGACAATTATGACTTAATCTTCTTAGATGACAAAAGTCTTAAGCCTCTTGAAATAAACAATTATGACTTAAGGAACAGAAATGCTAGGGTAGAGGGTGATAATTAAATGCCCCCCCCCCTTAATGTACAGCAGGGATTCTCAACCTGCGGGCCACAGGCCAGATGCAGCCTGTGGCACCATTTCATGAGGGGTCCCCACCGCCTCTACCACACCAGAGAGTGCCATGTGGTGGAGGATGGGCAAAATGACTGTCTGGCCCCCGAAGCTGTCTGAGGGAGCGTGACCCAGCCCCCAGCTTTAAAAGGCTGAGAACTCCTGATGTACAGCAATTAAAAGGGCTTCTATTAAGTCTTATAAAGGAAAATAGCACATTTAGCAACTGTAATTATTTTTTGTAAATTTTTATTGGACACTACTTTGCTCACCTCATTAGTTACCAAGAAGTAACTGAAATTACTGATAAAATTTGAAAGACAAATTTTGTTTGGCATAAGCATTTGGGGAGTCCAGCTCCCTTCACAGTCCATGAAAGCTTATGCTAAGTAAAATGTCTTAGAGTCAATCTATATGTTAAAGGAAAAGTCATACTATTAACCCATTTTCCCTTCCACAATCTGACCTCTCAAATTAGCCGCCACAAGTAAACAAAGCACTTTAAATGCAAGATATATGAGGAAAATGATGAGGGAAATGATGTGCTACTACAAACAAATGTTTTTCGTTGCTTGAGGAAGCATCTTGGGGAAAATAATATTAACAACAAACCATGTTATATTGTCTAATTCAGTCCTTTACACGCCATAGTTTTTCTTGTTGCAAAAGTCTAATCTTACTAGTTATATCTCTGGAAACGGTTATCAAGGATGAACATCTAAACTTACCATTGACATTTTTTCCTTAAACCTTGGAAATATTGTTATTGTGACAGTTGAAGCATTGTAGTATCTTTAAAACATTCAGAATTTCGAAGTAATAAAAAGTACTATGTGTATGTAGTATGTTTCTCCATAAGTACCATGATGTTGTATTTGTTAATTCTTTGAACATCCCTAGCTGTCAGGGTGAACTTAAGATGAATTGATCCTTTCAAAGATAATTCACAATTATTATTATTATTTTAAAAGATAATTCACTATCAAATGTTTCTTTTCAAAATGTCCTGTAACTATAGCAAGACTGAACCTGATTCACTTCAAGGGATCTCAGTTGCCATTTGTATAAAGAATCTCTAAAACCAATAAGATCATGTCTCCAAATGGGCCTAGAAATGAGGGATTTAATTAAAAACTGTGTTTTCAATTACAGTTCTGTGTACATGGTGTCAATCCTCTCTCCCTAGGTGACTTCTCTCGCTGTTGCACAAGGAAAAGAGATTCAATTTTCTGACTTTTATTGTCTGGTGTCAGCAGTTGGTTAATCGAGCAGCATTAATTTCATTATGCAGAGTGAGGAAAAGCCTTTGAGGTGGCTCTTTGGGGAATATGGCCACAGTTTTGACCGTGGAACTACCAGATATTATGTAATCAAATAAGTGTTAAGTTATAACTATCTTGTCATACTCAGTCTAAAAAGAAATGAAGTCCGAATGGCTTAATATGGGTCCATCTGAATATTCTCTCTTTCTTCTTTCTTTATTCGTGCCAGAGGCACCACAAAGCATATAATAGCATACAAAGATAAAACCAACATACAGTAGTACCTTAGATAACGTTATGACTTGGTTCCACAAGTCATAATGTTATCCAGTTTTTAACTTTGTTTTAAAAAAAGCCCTGTTCTCTTTCTGCCCAACCCCAGAGCTGATCCCAAGCAGGCATTGGCGCTGGGGTTGGGGGAAAGAACGGGCTTAGTGATCCAGGCTGGGGGTGGAGCATTCTGAAGAGAGGCTGGGGACCCTTTCCCCAGCCTCTCTTAAGAAGCCACCTACCCCCGGCCTGGATGCCTAAGCCCCTTAGCAATCCAGGTTGGGGAGGGGTTCTGAAGAGAGGCTAGGAAAAAAATTTCTGAGCCTCTTTTCAGAAACCTCTGCCTGGATCATTGTGACTGGGCGCACTCCCCATTCTTTTCCCCACCCAGCTGGCCATTGCACACTGTGATGGCCAGCTGGGTTTTGGAAAGAACAGGGCTGCCCCCCACACCCGGTTCTTTCCCCCACCCAGCCGACCATCACACACTGCGATGGCCAGCTGGGTTGGGGAAAGAACTGGGGCGCACGCACCTAACCCAAGCGTCAATTGCAGCAGCGCACATTTGGAAAGCTGAACAGGGACTCCCCGGTTGGCTTCTCAAATGCGCTGCTGCCGCCAAGGGCACAGCGGCAGCATGGCTGAGCAGCCGACCGGGGAGCCCCCTTTCTGCTTCCATCCATGCCGCTGCTGCGAGCTTCATAGTGCCGGTTTGGTTGAGGGGAAATTGGGCGCATGCCCGATCTCCCCCCAACCAAACCAGTGATGTTTGCCTTCATAGATCTCTGTCCCAAAGCCTGCAGGATTGGTCTCCAGCCCTCCAGGCTTTGGGGCAGAGATCAAAGTCAGGGAATTTGAGGCAAACATTTGCATCGCACACCACTATGTTAACGCTGTGCGATGCAAATGTTTGCCTCAAATTCCACCATGTTATCTGATTTTAGCATTATCCAAGGCAAACATTATCCGAGGTATTACTGTATATAAAACAAACAGGTAGAAGATGACATCCGCCCAATATCAGGCCACTTCAACAGCATTTCCTATTGCCAACATTAGGTCCTCCTCAGTGCATGTTGAGGGGCATTGTGTACATTGTATCATATGAGTGATAGTTTGTTCTTCTCCACATTCACACAGGCTGGCATCTACAGGGAAACCCCACTTTCTCAGATTAGCTCTTGATCTTCCTTCCTCTCCATGCAGTCTGTTTAAAGCTTTCCACACAGACTATGATTGTTCTTGGCCAGTAGATAGTCATGTGGTTCTGCCCAAGTTATCTGGTAGCTCACCTTCCATAGTTCTAAGGTGGTCTGTGGGGGCTGGTTGTTCGAAGGGGTAGGAGTTGTGAGGAAGCTACCACCATTGCCCAGGGAATGCCCGATCACTGAAATAGCAGTCTTTGGGGAGGCTCCTTTCATCTCCCCCAACTGAATATTAAGAATGCTGAAATAAACTGTCAGAATAATAGGCATTCGTGTTTCATCAGTGCTGCAAGGATTACGGATACAGGTTCTGCCACCTAGATCTAGAGCAGGGGTGCCCCAAATTTTGGGGCCGGGGGCCAGTCACATGGTTCGGGGGGGGGGTCACTATGTCCCGAGGGCTGGATCCAGCCCCTGATGCCAATTCATCCAGCCCATGAAGTCCTTGTTGCTCCCAGAAACGGAAATAAATTGTGCCATACGGGCACATTTTCCTTCCACTTCCGGGAGCAACGAGGGCTTCATGGACCAGAAGAATTGCCATCAGGCGCCGGAGCCAGCCCTTGAGCCATAGTTTGGGCACCCCTGATCTAGAGGCTAAGAACATAGACACATTTATTTTGAAAACTGCATTCTGGACATTTTGCACCTGGTTCTACAAACATAAGGGCAACTTATATCTATCGATGGGTTTCCTTTTTTTACATTTTTGAAGTGGTAGCCATGTTAGTCTGTACAAACATATCAGAGAGTAAACAAAGCAAGACAAAAAAAATGAAAGTTAACATTAAAATACAGTCATTAGTCTTTAAGATGCCACACTGTGTTTTTTTGTCTTTTTGTTTTGTTTACTCTTTGATATACCGTATATTTTATATTGTGTGCCATGATAGTGCATATGGACATCTTTTTATACAGTGTGGGCAACGTAGGAAAAACCATAGGGTTTAGAAATATTAAAGGTAAGTTGATTAATAATCTACTTTCTGCATTGAAATATGTATAGTAAAGGTAAAGGTCGCTCTTGCTTGAAAGCTAGTCAGATCTGAGTCATCTCTGTTTACAGCCAAAGAGTTAGTACTGCCTGTGTATGCATACATTTCCATAGTCATGTGGCAGGCATAATTAGACATAGGCGTGCATGGAATGTTGTTACCTTACCCACCAAAGTGGTACCTCTTTATCTACTTATAATTTCTTGCTTTCAAACTGCTAGATTGGCAGGAGTTGGGACAGAGATGGGAGCTCACTCCATCGTGCAGCAGTCCAGTCTCAAACTGTTGACTTGTCGACCTTCTGGTCATCAAGTTCAGAATCTTAATCACTAAACTGGTATATCATTTGGAAACAATACACTGAAAGGACAGTCAGCCATCTTTCAATCACATGGTGATAATTTTCAGAATACTGTAATGAATTTCTGTTGCATACCAAATTCCAGATTTTCCCTACATTTGCAGAATGTATGGAATGGCAGAGTACACATTGTAAAACTGCTTCAGAGCCTAACTTCTAGACAAAGTCCTGTACCTGAATTTGTACAGTACCTTATAAAGCATTAGATATCAAAAAATACTGTTTCTGTGGATGGTAGTTTTGATTTAATTGAACATAAAAAGGATTCTGCAGTAGTGATAGGCTGAAATCATGTATCTTCTATTTAAAAAGTGGTTGTATGTATCATTGTACATTGTCCATGTGATTGTGTCAGGTGATTCTGCATGATAACAATATTGCACCAACTAGAAAATGTATAATTCATTTAGTAATTATAGTAATTATAACATTCTACATAAAGACAGTGTGAAGGCTAAGGTCTTGTCTTTCTGTTACATTGGTTTTACCTAACTTTGAATAAAACACAATTATTTCACAGGGCTAATTGCAGCCATTTTGTTGTCTGAGGCAAGCTGACTGAAGCCATTTAGTTGCCAAATGGATAAATCTTCCCTCTTCATTTGCTATACAAATGCTGATTAGCTTCCCAATTAATGGGAATCTCCATCACTTCAAAGGCAGGAGGCTAGTTTAAGAGCTCCAGAACATGCCAAGGGACACAGCCCCTCCAACAGTTAAGAACACATGGAAAGTTCATGGAATAAATCTTAGCAGTTCCTGCTACCAATCTAAACATCTACCCATGCAGCATTGCAATTTTTTTACATTTTGGACTCTGTATTAATTTCCCAGAAAGGGGGTGGGGGAGAGAACTTCAAGAACAACAAAGTTCCACAATTAGCACTTGACTTTATCCTGGTGGCACTCCATGAGTGCTTTTTACAACTAGAGGCTCCTCCAAGTAACTGGATGGCTTTTTAAGTCAGCTTATCTACTGCAGGCAAGCTGTCCCATTTAAGCAGCACATCATCATTTTCACTCACTAGATGCCCAATAGTGAATTGGATGGATTATGTAAATATTACCCTTCAAATCCCTCCTGTGCCACAAACATAATTACTGGAATATATGAGAATGGCATTTCTTTGTCAGGGAAATTTTTCAAATCCAATAACTACTTATTTAGTTTTCATGTAAGACACAATCCAGGAAGAATACCACAAGCTACAGCATGACAATGTCATCTCTCATAAAGTATTTGTTTATGTTTTCAAATTTTTCATTTTTACAATACCCAATTTTCAACTTTTAGAAACATTTTTCATGAGATCCTTTGATTTTTACACCAACAGTACTGCATTTTTGTAATTCCCACAGGTGTGTCCCTGAAGGTTGCACTGAACATTCAGTGTTTCTTTGTAATGCTGCCAACCTAGGCAAATCCACAAACAAAGACAGTAAAAAAAACTTAATTGCTACATGTACAGAAGAACCTTACTTTGACAGTGATGACAAGACAGTAGCCTTTATTGAACATTAGGACAACGGGCCAGTTTAGTGTGGCAAATTACCTGGCCATGTGCAGCTCTGTCCTACAGTAGTTCTCTCTGTCTCCCCATTTGTCCTGGGTCTGCTGAGGTGTTTGGAATTTTTGATTTTGATTTGTAATTGTGATTGGGGATTGGGGATTTTTGGTATGTTTTTGATTGAATTATTTGAAGTGTTTCTGAAATGTTTTAATAATGTCTTTATTTGTAATTGTGATGGGTTTTATATATGTGTGTGTTATGTGACACTTTGAAATGTGATACCTTAATATGTTTTGGCATGTGATACTGTGATACTGTATTGTATTGTTTATGTTGTTAGCTGCTCTGAGTCGCTTCGGCGAATAGAGCCGCATACAAATCCAAAATAAACAATACAAATACAAGGAGAAGCCCAGTCACCTGACAAGTAGACCACCTGACTCAAGCAGCAAGGTATCACACTGCACACAAGCAGGGGTGGAGCCCAACTACAGTTAAGCAATGTGGAGGTGGGGCCCGGCCACCCTCCCATCCACTATGTCTAAAGCCTACACCCCCACCCCACCCACTGGGCAAACCTGATGGAGCATGCAGAGGGCAGAAGGCTGCCATCAGGGCTCCCAGTGCCGCCATCACAACCATTACCACAGCCCGGTGGTTGAGGACTACTGGCTTAGATGGTCCACTGAATCAATGGGGATTTGATGAGTTGAGTCTTCCATACATTCCACTGATTCAATGGCTATGCTCAAGTTGTGACATACAGTACTATGCTATGCAACAGGATTTCAGCCTCTGAGCAGAAAGCCTTTGAACATGTCTGAAACAGAATGTGCTTTCCTTTCCTTTAAAATCAAGAATCACCATAGGTTCCACATTTAGGATTTCTCCTATCATTTTATTTTTGTAAGCCTCTGTGTTCTAAATTGTTGTATTTAAAGAGCTGTTTCTTTTGTACAAATGTGTGCATGACTGGTCATAAACTCATTTGACAAGGCTGGAATTTGTGGAGACAAATTGACCCTAATTTGCCCTTTGTGTTTCAGGAAACAGAACAAGGGTTTAGAGTAAAGTAGAATAGTTAATAGTCGTTACATGCTGTCAGGTAAACTCTGACTTAAGGCAACACTTTTCAGTATGTTATAGGTATACAGTTTGCAGAACTGGTTTACCATTTTCCTCTTCAGAACACACTCTGTGATTATGTACAGTGCCCAAAACTACACAGGCTGGCTCTTCTCTTCTAAGAGAAACTCTGAACCCTTGATTTCCTAGTCAGGTGCTCAAGTTCACTGAGCTATCCAGCCAGCTAAAAACAATTATGTACCATTCCGAATTATGGTGACTCTTTCCAGGGTCTTCTAGGTTTAGAATGCTTAGAAATGTTTTACCATTCCCATCTTCTTGACCAGCATTTCTCAAACTATGTTCTGCAGAACATTCGTGGACTTCAATTTCCAGAAGCCTAAGTCAGTACATTGGCTGATCTGTGCTTTGGGGAACTAACTGACTTAGGCTTCTAGGAATTGAAGTCCAAAAACCAAAGTTTGGGATATGCTGTTCTAGAGCCTAACTGGGACAAGGTGACTTGTACAAAACCACACAAGCTGGTTCTTCTCCTGGACAGTAGTGAAATGAACTCCCAATCTTTGGCTCTGCAGCCAGATACTTAAGACTGAACTATCTAGCCACATGTAGCATTGGCAACAATAATACTCCCCTTATTTTTATATATAATGAGGGTATAAGAAAGTTACATTATATAACTACTGTAATGCTTGGTAAACAAATGATGTTACTGGTGTAACAAGTATAAATTTTGTGTTACTTTGTAAGAGTACTGTATTTTTCTAGCATTTTAACAGGAATTTTTCATGTTTTACGCTATTTTCTTCAGGTGGTTGTCCCTGTAAGGCAACAGAAGTACGGTAACTAGGACCATTCCAAGACTTCCTCCACCTCTGAAATTGAAAAGGATATGGTGGTAGAATCTTATGTCACACTGGTGACCAAGAAATATCTTCCACCCTGCAGGAGTTTAAGTGGTACAGGACTGGCTAACGTATAGGGCAGTGGTGGTGAACCTATGGCATGTGTGCCAGAGGGGGCATTTAGAGCCCTCTCTGTTGGCATGCACGCCATTGCCCCAGCACAGAGTTTGTCCCACCCCTCTGCCCAGCAGCCTAATGGGAGAACTTCCTCCCTCCCCCCGGCACAGAGTTCACTCTGCCCCTCTGTTTGGGCACTCAGTCTCTATACCATCACTGGTATAGGACATAGGGACAATGGTGCTGTTGACAGTGGCCTGCCCCAATCAAATACTCTCAGGCCCCTGATAGAAGCTATAACTACTTTTCCATGCCTAATGGCAAAACAGCCACAGCCTGGTGGACAGCAAGAACTCACCCAGCAAAGATAAGAGCAACATATATATCTTGCAGCAGAAACACCAGCCCTTTCTGAGACAGAGAAAAATCTGTTTCTTCAAACTATCTAATCTACACAGTACTTAAATTCTTAAATATGTTCTTTACTAATTTAACAGGCTTGCCTAAGTGCCTGCTGTCTTTAATATTTTAAAGGGCAAAGAGCTGGAGAGAATATAGAAAGTTATGAACCATGGTAACTTTCTTAATGAACAAATATCCTTTTCTGGTGGAAGAAAATTGAATGAAGTAAGTAATAAAGACATATTGCTGGTTTTCTCCTTTCAAGAACTTGGATTCTACTTTGTAGAGCTGTTACATAAAATGCCAAATATATCTTGAGGGTGAATTTAATAAAAATCAGAGTTTCAGTGTATTTTCACTATTCTTTAAGGGATATTTTCATAATGTCAGGAATAAGGTTTTCAAGAAACATAATCATAATCACTTTTTGTAATATCTTTTTCTTTGATCAGATATGTATATTTCAATCCTTGCACATACAGTATTTGTGCCCATCCAACTGGCCCAAGTTATTAACAGTATAGTAATATGGGGTTTGGAATTTTTCTTGTGGCCACCAAGGCTAGTTTTATTTTTTGTGTGCTTTGAAAAAGACCAAACCTAGTCATTCCAGTTAGATCCTACACTGGAAGAAGAGCTTTTACACCAAGTGAATCTGGAGCTTTATCTTCTTAGAAGTCATCCATTCCAACTACTATTTAAAGCTACTAAAATGTATTTCTATTGACTTCCTACCAAATCTACCATATATATTTAAAGACTGACTAGATTCTCCTTAAGTTCCACCATTAGAAGAATTGGTGGACTTTGGTCAATTCTAAAATAAATTCTAAATTAATGACACAGTTATATATTCTCAAAAATGGGATCTCAAAAGATCCTGCTTTTCTTGCTTTTTTCACTCCACAAGGTAACTACAGATGAAACCTGAAGTGATCACATAACCAGTTGGAATCTTATTTGAATGTCTGCAGAGGCTTTCTTATCTGTTTTGTTCCAAGAGTGTTTAATAAAGCCAACAAAACATAAATGTCAAATTATCTTCATCACTTTTTTGTAACATCTTGCCTGCTTAAGAAGTCAAGATATTTGGAAAGTCTATTCATATTTGTGACCCTATGATTGGTTTCAGAAAGTTATCATCATCATCATCATCATCATCATCATCATCATCATCATCATCATCATCATCATTATTATGTTGTTGTTGTTGTTGGCATAACAATAAACACAGTAAATGGGAACGACAACAAAATATTGTAGTGTACCTTGTTCCTGTGCAAGTTTTTAGCTGCTTCTAAATAGTTTCCTGTCAAGGTCAGATTTCTAACACCTTGTCCCCAGAGTCTAACAAAATTCATAGGCTTTCAGGGAAAATATCAAAAGCCTTTGTCCATCACAGCTGATGTTTATCCAATAAAGAGTTAAATTTAGTTTTAAATCAGACACTCACTCACAATCAGATCAAAATTCATCTGGATACCAAGTTAGAAGTAATGTTCAAGAAGCCCTGGTGGAGGTGTGCTGCATTGCAACCAAAAGATAGTGAGTTCGATCATGATCAGGAATCAAGATTGAGTCAGCTTTCTAATCTTCCGACATCAGTAAAATGGGTACCCATCATGTTTGGGGCAAAAGGCTAATTAACTTGTGAATGGCTCAGAAAGTACACTGAGTGCTATGGGGCGGTTTATAAGTGCCATTGCTTTGTCTTAATTTAAGGTAACATCGGCTTATCTATTTCTGCAGGCTTTATTCATCTACATTGCTTCTATAGCCACAGAATTCTTAACAGAAGTGAAACATTGAAAAGTCTCTTAACATCATCTTACAGCTTTGTAAAACTGTAGGCACAAACAAGAAATCTAGACTTAATTAGGCAAGTAAAAATATAAAAATGCTTTAAATGTAACTGTCTTGTCATAAAATGTCAGGATAATAAGCTTGATGAAGCAAACTGATGAAATGAACATGGTCCACGAAAGCTCACAGCTAAATACAGGAGTTAGTCTTTAAGGTGCCACGTCATCATCATCATCATCATCTTATTGTTCTGTCTTATTTACTCTTAGATATGCTTGTACAGACTAACCCGGCTACTACTTCAAACATTTCATTTATATAGTTAATACATCTTGAGGCATCAGTAGATTACTCTTTAGTGCCTTGTAGTTTTTCCCAGACATGTCCTTGACATGTCAAAAAAATTCTCATTTCTATTCCCCAGATAGTCAACTGTCCCTATTTCACAATGGTTTACTGGCAAAATCCTATCATAGGCTCTCAAAATCCGGAAGGTCACAACCAAGCAGATTCCCACTACTGCATTTTATACTAAATAAAATATATTAATCAGTTATAAAAGAATATGTGGTTAATAAAAATTACTTTCTGACACGGAGCGATAAAGCCTTAGTCTATGGAAATTTAATTTACCTTCTGCAGGGAGATTTTCCCTTTCCTAATAATAAGATTATTTTATGGACCCTGTCAAAAAGGTTGAAATGCTTTTCCTTAAGGATGAAGTATTGGTAGCAAGAGCTTTAAACCAAAATATTTTGGAGTTGTGTTCTTGATTTTGTTAATGTGGCTCATACCTTTGGTCCCACAATCCATAATGGAATGTGACATATGAGCAATCACCTGAAATTGAATTTGGTCTTCAAGTTAATAGAGATGCTCTCTCCCCAAATATAAACATTGCTGAGTATTTAAAAATACTTTCCTTAAAAGTTCTTCAGACTTTCCTCTATCATCATTAACAAGTATTTAATCAACAAAACACAGTTTAATTAAAACTTTATCATCACCATTATGAAAGTATTAGGGGGTGGGAAGAGAGTCAAGATCCTGAGAGAATTTTAAATTCAAATAGAGACACATCTGACTCATAACACACCTGATATAACTGTTGTGGAGAAGAAAGCCTGGATTATTGACATTGCTATATCAGAGGATCATATTTGCAAATTGAAGTGAAATATTTATGGAGAATTAATTTAGGTGTTGTACCCATTGTAATCAGAATCCTTGGAGCAATGCCTAAAGAGCTCCCTAGCTATTTGGATTTATTGGACTTGAATATCCCGACTTTAATAAAAACAACTGTACTAGAAACTGGCTGTATACTTTGATGTTACCTTAACAGTTCTGAGGTTCTGGTTAGGTGTTGAACTATTATACCACTTTTTGACTGTGAACCTAATGAAAGATTGATGATGAGGATGACAACAGCAATGACAGAACACTAAAATACTGAATTGGATTACTTCACTGTAATGGAATTTAAAGTAAATAGAGAAGACAGAGGAAAAGACAAACATTTCTTACATATAAAAATGGGACAGAATTCCTCCCACTTATGGGATCCAAATTGGCATTCAACAAACATTACTAATACTTCAAATTCAGTAAACAACATAGGATGCACATTTACATGATGCACAGTATGTACAGTCAAACCTCGCGTAAAGAGCACCTCGCTTAAAGAGTAACTCACTTAAAGAGCAGAATTTTCTCTGAATGTTCGCTTCACTTAACAAATAAAACCAACCAAAAACTCACTTAACAAATAAATCAGGGTTCACGATCCCCCACACAATTGATCACTTACAATGGTGTTTCACTTAAAGAGCAAACTCGCTTAAAGAGCAATCCTGTGGAACACATTATGCTCTTTAAGCGAGGTACAACTGTACATTTACATGATCCCAGCTTGGTGCTCTTCCTTTAATGCTGAAAATGGTAAGAACCCCAAGCAAAGTTCTTCTAAATCTATGCACATAGCTTCCATTGTTTCAAAATCCTTATTTTCAAGGAGCATAAAAACTTAACAGAACATTTGCGGTTTGTTGGGGATTTGTACAGCAGAAAGGAATTCTAAAGCTGGCACATTTTATACAGTGGATTCACTCCTCCAATTCACATTACCTTTTTTTAGTGGCAAAATAGGTGTGTTTCATTCTTGCATGCTCCACAGAAAAATTGCAGCTGGTTTAAAGGCAATGGATTTTCTTCCTCCTAGCCTGTCATTAACTAAATTGTTTGCTGTTTGTTACAATGGGTTTAAAACTGTGTAAACTCTTTGAATATGATTTCCAAATATGTAAAGAATAATTTGAAGGAAATAAGACTGCAAAGTGGTTTGTTTCTCTTTTTAAAGTGTAGAGATCAGTCACTGGTAAATTTCAAGTTGTATGCAGGCTGTATTCATTTCTGGGAGATGCATCTGCCTTTAACATTTGACACCTACCTATATTAAACTCCTGGGGGTGGGATGCTAAGGGGTTGTCCATGTGACTAAAGTAAAAGTGTTGCAGTGGGTGGATAAAGAACAGGAACTGATGAAGAACATTAAGCAAAGAAAGCTCCAAGTGGAGGGAACAAGGATTGAGGAGGAGGATGAAGCAGCAAGGGCGCAGGCCAGATGATCTGACCATAGGCTATAGTTTGGGGATCCCTGCTTTAAATGTTCTTATGTGTGCTTATATGCTCTTGAGTTTGGCTGGGTTTTGGGAAATTAAAGGACTTGATAGGCTGATGAAGACAAGGAATTTAAGTCCAAGAACACCTGGGGCACTGAGGTTGATCACCCCTGGGCTAGATCTTTGATCATCTTTGAATAATTTAGTGTGATACTGGCAGATTGGAGCCAGGAGTGCCAGTGGAGAAGACTCAGCTTATTAATTGAAGATAATCATATACATACAGCTTGATTAAGTAACAATCAGTAGGCAAAACAAAACAACAGGAACAATAACTAAAGAAATGGAAGCTAACTGGCTTAATTCTTTTGAGTAAAAGGCTGTCATTTTAAAATGATTGATGTGTGTCAAAGTTAATTGCTTAAAATGATGAATTACATTCCTGACATTTTAGAATGTGATTAAAATATCTTCTCCTGACTATTTCTTTTTATTTTTAACAAGTTTTTACTTTTTCCAAGTGATAGTTTTTTGTATAGGAAATTTAAATTACATAAAAGTATACGAAATAATGTCAGCTGAGCTGATTGAGTTTCCTACTTGAAAAGAGTAAAATAGAAAGACAAAATGCCTGAAGAGAGAACTACTTCACCACAAGTGATATAAAACTAATTCTTAAGGCCAGACAAAAGCTGAAACATTTATACAAGACTATCCAGGTGAATTTTCATTTTGAAGAGCTAAGGTCTATGTGATTTCCACACAAACAACAAAAAAGAATGTCCGCTGTTGGAAGAATATACTAGCTTTATTCAGAGCCCTCATGTAAGCAAGTCATGGAGGAGAGCTGAAGATAGTGTATAGCCATGATGGCGAACCTTGGCACTCCAGGTGTTATTGGATTTCAATTCCCAGAAGCCCAAGATCTCTGTGAATCCACACGAATGAGTTTACTGTGCATATAGTAAACCCATTCATGTGGATTCACAGAGACTTGGGCTTCTGGGAATTAAAGTTCAAGAACACCTGGAGTGCCAAGGTTCACCATCACTGGGGTATAGTGTTGGGACCCTAAACCCGACAGACCATAGCCTCTTGTAACAAAAACAACAGATTATTCTTACATCTTAAAAAAATAATGCTTTATATTTGACGTGAGCTTTCTTAGACAACTGCACATTGCACTGAGTTAGAGTTGCCATAATTATTTCTCTCCAAACCGGGAAAACCACATGACACCATTGCATTCTTCAAACTGCGCATGCATCAAATGGAGCTGTTGAGGAGGTCGCGGCTCTAAAACCCTGCAGAATCCCCATCTGGGGCGGGCAGCCTCCATCTTTTCCCCCCTTTTCCTGTGGCTCCGTGAGCTGGAGCTCTTCGGGCTGGTGCTCCAGCATGCCTCTTGCCTTTGGTTACTCAAGGTGAGCCAAGGGATTTTTGCAAAGAATTAATTCATTGCCTCCTTGCCTTTCTTTCAGTTATCCCCCTTGCAAGTGTCTCCCCTCCCTAGAGGGCTTCTCAGGATGTTGTTTTGCCTTCGGTGCTTGCAAGCAGGATATTTGAAAGATGGAGGCTGCCCGCCACAGACAGGGATTCCATGGGGTCTTGATTCAATCATTTCCAATGCAAGCCAATGGTTAAAAATATGGGACTTTTACATGCTTTTTCTTGAACTGGCCAGGACAATTTTCCCAAGCTTGAATCCAGGAAAATCCCAGAAAAAATGGGACATATGGCAACCCTACACTGGGTTCAAACTGCCATGCTAGCTAGAAAAAATTGGGTTTTACAGTTCCCCACGCTTCTGCTCCACATTGTTCAAAGTTCTGCTATCATTATTGGGCATCTTTTTGTGGGATAATTTTAGTGAGGTGCTATGGTTCTGCTGGATTCTATACCTCCTCTGGCAACTAATAGCATTCTCTTCTGAGAAGGTCCCACTAGGTTTCATCTTGCATAGAAATTTCACAGAACATGACCACTGTCGCAACTCTGATTCTGAAATTTTTCTTAATGATTAAGTTTTGTTTAAATTGATACTGTCAAGGACTTTGGAAGAACAAAACAGGCAAGTTATTTTTAAATAAATAAATGAGTGAGTAAGTGAGGCCACATTTTCCATACTAACACTCTCTACTCAACAGTGTAAGCTTTCATATTGGCACAAGTTATAATAACATAAAATGCGCTCTTTAGATCAGACCAAATTCCCACCAAGTTCAGCACTTTGTTCACACAGTGGCCAACCAGATTCCTATGGGTAGCCGAGAGCAAGCACACCATTTAACTTATGCTCCACAATGACTGATTCATAAAGTAATACAGATTCTGGTACAAGATGGCGTATGTATCCATCAAGGTTAGTAGCCACAGATAGCCATATTGTCCTTGAATTTATCTTACTTTTATACCTTTCAATATCAATAGGCACCATTATATCTTGTGGTAGTCTTTTCCAGAGTTTCACTACTCACTGATGAAGAATTTGTCCTTTTTATCTATCCTGAAATTTTTGAAGCAGTAGCTGTGTTAGTTTGTGCAAGCATATCAAAGAGTAAATAAAACAAAACAACAAAAAAGACAAAAAATGTTGTGGTACCTTAAAGACTAACTCCTGTATTTAAATGTGAGTGTTCGTGGATCAAGTCCACTTCATTAGACATACGAGTAAAACCTCATGGCATCAATTTATACATAGGTACCTATTTATGATCTGGGATTCTAATTTTATGAGATATAGAAAAAAGTGTCTCCCTTCTATTTCTCTCCAACTTGCCTAATTGTATACATCACAAGTCCCTTCTTATCCCCCCCCCGCCCCGGAACCCATATGGCCCCAACACTGCAACCTTCACTAGCAATGAATCTGTTCAAGTCCATTTTCTGTACTTTCTATTGCAGGGGTGGTCAAACTATGGCCCATGGGCCAGATCTGGGCCATGGCACCAAATCCGGCCCATGATGTTCCTGAAAGCAGAAGTTAAATGCACCCACACATTCAGAAAATGCTGTCATAAATGCACCCACAGCTACCGTAAATGCATTTAATACAGCTGCAGGTGCATTTATGCCAGCGTTTTGCACATGCATGGGTACGTGTAACTTCTGCTTCCGGTGAGAGGAACCATGTGACAGGCCCATGGTGCAAAAAGTTTGGGAACCCATTTTATAGCATTCCAAGTACAGTTGTACCTTGCTTAAAGAGTGTAATGTCTTCCACAGGATTGCTCCTTAAGCGAGTTTGCTCTTTAGGCGAAACACCATAAGTGACCAATTGTGACTTCTGGTGGAGGAGATTGCGAACCCTGATTTATTTGCAAAGTGAGTTTTTGGTTGGTTTTAGTTGTTAAGCAAAGTGACCGTTCAGAGAAAATTCTGCTCCTTAAGCGAGTTATTCTCTAAGAGAGGTGCTCTTTATGTAAGGTTTTACTGTATAGGATAACTATAGATTTGTATAAACACAGGAGTCTTCCATGCATTTTTTGTGAAGAAAAATAATCAGGCAAGTTGTTTGCTGCAGGCAAAGCAGTTATTACAGACACAAAAAGATTGTGTTTACTGCCTCTTCTTTCTGAGACTGTTTGCTAACAACTCATTGTTCCTTCCCGTCTTTGCTCTTTCAGCTGTCCTCAACTGGTTTCTAAGCACTTCAGTTTAATTTGTTCTCTATTATAATATGCGGCACCCTTATACAACATGAAGCTTATATGTGTGTAATATATTACTCATATTTAGTTCACCATATGGATGGTACAAGACCTCATGGAGCTCCTTTGAAGCATTATAAGGACCAATTGAAACAAACCATAAAGGTGTCAGGTATAAACACACAAACCTGGGAGGCAATGGCCGTAGATTGCCCACTTTGGTGCCAAACCATCTCTGCTGCTACAGATTATTTCGAAGGAGGATGCTGAAGACACGAAGAGGCTTAGTAACAAGCACATAAGCTTTGTCAAACTCAACTACGCCCTCCACCATCTATCTATGCAGTGCCATTATTGCCTGGTTGAGGGATGGCTTCTTCAGGAGGGGGCACACCAGAGCATGTTTTAGAGGTGCTTGAAAAAACTCCTCCCACAATGAAGAGTTAATGAGTGCCTCAACCCAACCACCTGTCACCGTCCTGGTAGATTTAATTAACCAGGCATGGCATCGATCTAACGCTTAGGCAGTGGCACAGACCGCTCCCAGGAGCCTGTCCACTTCCTCAGGGACAACTGGATCGATCCGATCCCAGATAACACGGCCAGGCTGCACTTCAGTCAACCCCAGCTCTACATTTTCCACCCTGAGATTCAACTTCGAGTGGATCCAAGCGATTTTCTCTGTCAGATCAGCAAACGCCTCAGATGACCTCCGCCAATACTGTACTGCCTTTCAGTGACATTTCATTCCCACGGGTGTGGCAGACATTTGCCATGGGCCACCCTCAGATGGACACATATCAGCTGGGTGGATTCCTAGTCCTTACGAAAACAGCATTTAATCTATGGAAATTAGAGTGATCTTAGTTATAGCAATGGAGAAGAAATGTGTAATACCTTGCATTCATTTATTTATAAAATTGTCTAATTCATAGTGTTTGAATCTATTTGCAAAAAGCATGTACAGTACATATATTTTGTTTTCCCATCAACAAGAGAAAACTGAGCAACAGAGTCTATCTTTTTCAAATTATATGACATTAAATGTGCATATAATTGAAAAATGTGTCCGAACAATCCGTAATCATTGTAAAAAATGGATTAAAGTGCATATATTAAGAAAAATCATAAACAGTTGTATGTTATAAAAAGTGTGTACTAAAATGCATTTGTAGTTTCGTGGCTAGAGAGAATGACTAGGAGGCATGAGACACGGTTTTGAATTCTTGCTTGGCCATGGAAGCTAATGGTGGGGAAGGGAGAGTACTGGTAAAGCCACCTCTTCAATACAGTGGTACCTCGGATAAGGCAAAAATCGGATAACGTTGGGGAATTTGAGGCAAACATTTGCATCACACATTAAGATAATGTTGTATAATGCAAATGTTTGCCTCAAATTCCTCAACGTTGACCTCTGCCCCAAAGCTTGCAGGGCTGGACCCTGTGGGCTTTGGGGCAGATATCTCCGCTGCCACTTGGGTTGGGTGGTGGTGGTTGGGTTGGGGGGAAAGAATGGGCACGGTTCAACCCCCAAACCAAAGGCAAACCCTGATCCCCTGCTGAAATAACAGGGTGGGCAGGACGAATCCCTCACTGTTAGGTTTGCCTTTGGCCGGAGAAAGGCTTGCAAACCTAACAGTGAGGGATTCGTCTTGGCCACCCTGTTGTTTCAGCAGGGGAGGGAGGGCAAACCTCTCTCACCTTTGCCTTTTGCCTTTGGTTTGAGGGGGAAGTACGGGCTCCGGTTCAGCCTCCAACCCAAAGGCAAGAGAGATTCGCCCTGCCTCCCCTGTTGAAACAGTTAGGTTTGCCTTTGGCTGGAGAAAGGCTTTCAAGGCGTGACATCACTTACACATATGCTGTACATTTCTCAACATGATTAAAAATATATATTCCAGAAAGCCCAAAATTTCTAAATTCTTTCTTTATTCATGTCTGATAAACTACCAGTATATAATAACTTACAAGGTTAAAATTAACAGATCTAAAAACAAAATAGAATTAATGTGGCTAGCATCCCAGCATCCTCTACTAGCAAAAAGAAAAAAGATTAAATGTCTACTGGCATCAGTAACTATTTTATGCAGGCATTAGAAATCCTGTCTATACCAAATATCAAAGCTAAAGTTAGTACAAGGAACAACATCATCAGGAAGCTGGCAAACTATAAACAGAGAGCTCAGCCATCCATGCTGCAGACATCAGTTTTGGCCCTGAGTGTCTCTGGAGCAGAGAATGCTAGAACATGGAGCAAATCTGCATATGTTAAACAAGTTGACATTGCTGTTAATGAAACAATGTGTATACTGAGAGGACGCCTCAAATCTGCATTGATTGAGAAAATATGTCCTTTTGTTGATATTGGTCCACCTAAAATAAAGAGAGAAGCAGCAGTGGAGAACTTAGCAAGAGAATGACCTTCAACATCCTCTGAACAGATATGTGCCTCAAGTCCACCAACTCAAATCCAGGAATTGCTTTATTGCAAGAATATTCTTGAAGGTATGCAAGAGCAAAATCAAATTAGAAGATGGAGGAAGGAGCTCATTGGACAAGGAATAACATTAAGGAGGTTATGACTGAGGAACTTAACCTCTTCTACGTCACTTGGAGGACTATGAATAGGCTGTGGGTCGGAATCCCTAAATGTAAGACCAACATGCTCAAGTGGGGCTGCTGGCAGACAACAACATGCTGTGTGAATGTGGATACAGAATATGGCTCATTTGCTGTCCTGCCGATTACTATCACAAACATGTCCTGATGAAGATTTAAATTTGACAAAGTCAAGAAGGTGGCTTCATTTTGGAAGTTCAATGTTTGACCTGGACATGAAAGAAGACTCATGTATATCATGGTTGTACATTGCACTGTCCCCATGTTTCATGTCTCTTTTCTGGGCATTCCTTTTAACCTTCCATGGGTGTCTTGACCATCGCCTACCCACATCTCTACAGATTCCCTCCTCCTTTGTGCCAGGAGGACAGAGGGACCAAGACTTAGTGTTGATACTTGAGCGTCACTTCCTTTCCAGATTTCTCTATTACACATACCAATTTAGCAGTGGAAAAGGTGTGTTTTGCATGAAAGTTGAAAACCATCACTAATGTGAAGAATTCCAGTGCTGTTGTTTAGAGTCATGCACCAGAGCTCTTTATCAGAAAATTCCAAGTATCTTAGGATAGAACCATCACAGTTAAAGTCTTCTCAAACTTGTACAATGCTGCAGGCAGATACTATCTGAGTTCTCTCTAGTGAGGAAAAAGAATAAGACATGGATTGGCAGTCTCTCCAGTTGCTTGGATGGTTGTTATTGGGGTTTGTTTTGTTGGCAAAACATAACACCATCCCAACCACTGAATGAATATCTATGCCAGCTAGTAGACTCTGGGATGTAAGGCTAATTAAAAATTCCCATTTTTAATTGAGTCATTTCACATCCTGATATGTTACTATTTTAAATTTTTAAAATGAGATTTAATAATTGATTTAACTCGCTTTGTGCTATATAATATTTTATGGCTGTTTTAGGTGTTGTTGTTGTTTTTCTCTAAAAAGACAAAGAGAATCTCATTTTTACACTAAGATCAGTGACTTCGGTCATTCAACAGACTGACAAATGTTTTCCTCTATACCTGTATTTACTTAATCTTTAATTGGTGGGGTGAACAGGCTGAGAGAAACTTGAAAAAGTTATTCAGGCCACAAGGAAGGTAGAAACCTTGAGTGGTAATACCCCAAGAATAAAAACAGAGGAACTCTCTAAAAGGAAAGAAAGGGACTCTTTAAAGATTTACCACCAGTCTGGCCAGGTTATCCTGCTATGATCATACTGCCAGCCACTCAACACCAATCGTCAGGTGATGTTTAACTAACCTGACAAACCTGAGGACTAATGGCCTCGGGTGCAGAAGCCTACAAGGAAGGGTGATAGTCCCCAAGTGGATTAAATCCTACTTGAATCCATCTTGATGGAGGACAGCAGCTTCATCAATACAATGCTGATGAGGACTTTTCGTACCAGAAGGGCTCAGGACCAGAAAGTGACTCGCAGAACTGGATCAGTTGGCAAATGGAAGGCCACTGCATTATATTGTTTCCAGAGCAATCTTCAAGGCTAAGCATCATGATACTCACCAATATTTGAACTGGATACAACAGCAGCAGCAGCAGCAGCAGCAGCAGCAGAAGAAGAAGAAGAAGAAGAAGAAGAAGAAGGAGGAGGAGGAGGAGGAGGAGGAGGAGGAGGAGGAGGAGGAGGAGGAGGAGGATTTACCAGTAATTCTGCTGCTAAACTGACAGACTGGATAGCATATAGAAAATTTCTTTGCATCAAATATCAATAGAATGATTTATGTAAGAATTGCTGTTATAGTGAACAATTCCATGCATTTCCACTCTAATGCAGTGTGATGTACTCATTTAACAGTTGGCTTAGGTCTTGAAAAATCTGGGCTGACCATGAAACTCGCAGGCTATGCTTTCTCAGCCTGCCCTACTTCACAGGGCCACATACACACAATCCTGTCTTTCTTAACATACATGTAGGCAATAAATAGAAAGTCATGGTGGGTAATTAAAGCAAATTAATGAAATTATGGTTACATGCTTAGTCATCTGTCTGATCATACAACTAGGTCTCTCATTAATTAAATTATTCTGGCCATAATCAGCTGATGCATAATATACTTTGTATGGCATCATCAGTGGAAACGTTCCCTTTTCCTTGGGTGCAGTTTCAAAATATATATGTATCAAAACTAATGGAAGTGCCTTAAAATATTCTTTTTCAGGAAATCAGTTAAAATAGGACTGAAATCAAGGCTATCAAACAAAAAGGAAACAATTAATTACAAATAACTACTGACTTCTATTTCTTCTTACTAATAGGAAAGATATTGCTGTTACAGTTGTAGTCTAGAGAGGGATAGTTTCTGCCTGTAATTTTAACTTTTGAAGTTACTTTTTCTTTACAGGGAACAGTCTCACTACTACATGCAGATCAAAAATTATTAAGGGAAGGGCATTAAGTATATCAAGTACAATTATTGCTTAGATGCAAGTTTACTAGAACTAGAGAATATCTAGAGATTACACATATGTCATGTAATGTTGCGAAGGAACAGATTGTCTTTTCAGAGAGCCATTTCATGAGTACATATAAACTGAGGCATGTGCAACACTCCTTGATTGTATGACTCAGGCATGTATGCTGTAATATAGGATTCACTATTTTCCACAGTGTCAGACATCTACACATGATCTTGAATATATACCCTGTGGGTATAAAGGGCCTAATGTACCAATATGTCTATTCTCCAAAATTACTTTTTTAAAAATGTGATTTCCATGACCTAAAGTCAACAGGCCCATAGCCAGGATTCTAGACATAGGTGGGCAAATGTTTTTTTCAGTGTGGGCAACAATGGCAGCGGCCCTGAAAGTCAAACTGTACTTATGTATCTAAATTGAATGTAGATGCTTTTATCAGTTCTATTCTGTGGCAGGTATCACATTTTTAGAATACCTGAAGGAAGGAATGTATTTGGTTACATTTTTGTAGAATCTTATGGCAAATGACAAATCTTTAATTTGGTTCATAGTTAAAAAGAGCCTCAGTGTTCCAGAGGCTTGTATTACATGATGTAGTAAATTGAACACTGAAAAAATAAGACAATGTTGCAGCTGCACTTTGTTATTGATTTGCAGGCATTTCATTTGTCTGGCTGTAATTTATTTGGAAGATGGGAAAATCTAACCATAGAGTAGGTAACAGAGTCTTGCATGCACATTAGAGCATCAAAGAAATTTGTGATTTACTAAAACTGAACTGGACAGCTCTATGGATACAGCGGCGGCGCCGCCGCTGCACCCTCCCGGCCCCCGTCACCGGCTGGGAGGAAGATAAAAGGGGCCTCCCTCGGCCAGGGGAGGCCCGAAGCAACGCCGCCGCCGCCGCCGCGCACCAGCCGCCGCCGCCGCCGCCGCCGCTGCACCCTCCCGGCCCCCGTCACCGGCCGGGAGGAAGATAAAAGGGGCCTCCCTCGGCCAGGGGAGGCCCGAAGCAACACCGCCGCCGCCGCGCACCAGACGCCGCCGCCGCCGCCGCCGCTGCACCCTCCCGGCCCCCGTCACCGGCTGGGAGGAAGATAAAAGGGGCCTCCCTCGGCCAGGGGAGGCCCGAAGCAACGCCGCCGCCACCGCCGCGCACCAGACGCCAACGCCGACGCCGCTGCACCCTCCCGGCCCCCGTCACCGGCCGGGAGGAAGATAAAAGGGGCCTCCCTCGGCCAGGGGAGGGCCGAAGCAACGCCGCCGCCGCCGCGCACCAGACGACGACGACGACGACGCTGCACCCTCCCGGCCCCCGTCACCGGCCGGGAGGAAGATAAAAGGGGCCTCCCTCGGCCATTCGGCCTCGAAGGGAGAGAACTTGGGGGTCTTGGGGCGGCTATAGAGGACTCGATGGGGGGGGGTTTGGTGGGATATTGTTTTGTTTTTGTATGGATGCCGCCTAGAGTCAGGCTTGCCTGAGCGAGGCGGGGTATAAATTTGAAGAATAAATAAAAATAAATAAATACATCTCATCTAATTTTCCCATGTGTGAGACATATGCATGTATTCTGTAAAAAAAAAAACCTGAAGGCTATTCACATTTCAGTTATTCATGCATGTTAACTCAGTGCAAAGAGAAACAAATGTCCTGTGACACTGAGAGTCAGCCTCCACTTATTCGTATTTCAGTCCCTCCTCGCCCTAGCCTTTTCATTCTGTTACTTGGATAAAACTGCAGAAGGTAAATGTGAATAGAATATGTTGGATCATTGTCATGTAATTCAGGTGCCAAACCTTAAAAGCAAAAAAAGACAGACAGACACTTGAGGATATCTTCTATTACTGCTGTCCACCTCTGGCTGAATAGAAAATTCAACAGAAGTATGAATTTTATACTGCTTCTCTTTTGCAATTTGCTATGTTCTGTTCTCTGTCACTGTCTTTATGAATATGACCTTAAGACTCATCTTGTTAAATGATCACATCCAAAAGAATAGTCTGCCCATCCCTTTTTTCATGTCAGAAAAAAGTAGGGAAGAAAATGTTGAATTAACGCATAGTGTCTTTTGACTTGCAGAGCCAGGAGGCCTCTGGTGAAGCCATTGTATGATACTGTTCTTTATGTAGAGAATGGGAAATAGAAATGTTCAAGGCATAAAATATAAAATACCTCAACTTTGAGATGAAAGGAAAAGAGACTGGTAGGGGTGATGCACTTAAAATGGCCCAAAAGAGCTTACATTTCTACACAAAAAAGTCATAATTAGATGCTCAGCGGGTTATGATATCTGTGTGCACAATAAGATGTCTCTTTCAATTGAGGTCTTTACTCAGTATTACTTAAATATTCAGTAGCTAGTATACCAGCTGTATAGAAATCGACATTGGTGTTATGAATGTCCAACAAAACACAGAGACAAGATAGTAAATAATAAAAATTATAAGAAGCCTGCCCATTTGCTTTGAAACAGTGCAGATGGAGAAATGCTATTGTTGTGATGATACAGGTTTCTAGAACTTTCCACCAAACACAAGACCATTATAGCTACAGGGTTCTTGAGTTGTACTGCCAACAGTAACTTTTACAAGATCTGTCCACATTTTGTCAAATAAATAAACCTTTTGTCTTGTTTGGGGCTAGGGTATGCCAATAAAAGATTTAGAAAACTAATCTACAGTTTTGGGAAAGCAGAGAAGCAGGGTGTGTAATTTAACTGCACATTCTTCTCTTCAGTTCAAAAGAGCTTTGAAAAGGAGGACACAAATTGGAATGATTGTGTTATCTTAATAATAATAATAATAATAATAATAATAATAATAATAATAATAATAATAATAATAATAATAATAATAATAATAATAATAATAATAATAATAATAATAATAATAATAAATCAAAATTATATTCCACCCTACTTGCACAAGCGACTCAGGGCAGAGCACAACAGGTATATAATATACTACAAACACACTAAAAGAGCAATAAAATTTAAAACCCATTAAAAACAACCTCCCATTCCCTAGCCTAAAAGAAACCGGATAAAAGGAATGGGAGTGGATAAAAGGAATGGGAATGGGAGTCAGGATAGGAGGGTAGATGTAGGAAGTTAAATAAGCCAGTGGGGGGGGGGGTGTCAGTAAACCCTCATTACCCCACACCATTCCTGCCAGCCAGGTTTTCAGGCCCTTTCTAAAAGCCAGTAACTCCGTCTGGAGGCGCAGCTCCAGAGGCAGGCAGTTCCACAGAGTCGGAGCGAACAGGGAGAAGGCCCTCTTTCTAGTGCCAGAAAGTCGACCCTCTCTGGCAGATGGTACAACTAAGGCACCTCTCCGGTCCGCTCTGGTGGGATGGACAGATACCCTTGGGGAGATGCGGTCTCTCAAGTAACCTGGCCCACTACCATATAGGGCTTGTGCTGGCAAAAGCAAACTACTGTATTTTCATGACATTGTTTTCATATAGAATACAGGAAAAGTCAAAAGTGCCTCCATTAATACCATTAACTCTTCTGTACTTTTCCTCTGCCCGTAAAAAGAAGACAAAACCATTTCCCCAAAAAGAGCAACAATGATTTGTGTGTATATATTTTGTTCAGCATCTGAGCCATTGCATCCCCATGGACCACAACATGCCAGGCTCCTCTGTCATCTGCCGTCCTCCAGAGTCCTCCCAGATCTATGCACACTGCATCAACAATACTGTCTAACCAAATGAGTCCTCTCTTCTCATTTGGTGGCCAAAGTATTGGGCCTTCAGCTTTACTGGGAAGACCATCACTTTAACTATGCAGACTTTTGTTGGCAGGGTGTTATCTCTACTTTTTATTATGCTGCCTACACTTGTCATAGCTTGCTTCCCAAGGAGTAAGCATCTTTTTATTTCATGGCTGCAGTCATCATCTGCAGTGATCTTAGATCCTAAGAAGGTAAAGTCTGTCACTGCTTCCATTTCTTCCCTTTCTATTTGTCAGGGAGTGATGGAGCTGAATGCCATGATCTTAGTTTTTTAATGATGAGTTTCAAACCAACATTTGCATTCTCCTCTTTTACCCTCACCAAGAGGCTCTTTAGATCTTCTTAACTTTCTGCTATTAGGGTGGTGTCATCTACATATCTCAGGTTGTTGATATTTGTGATTCATCCAGCCCTGAATTATTCAAGATGCATGCATATGTTAAATAAGTAGGGTGACAATATACAGCCTTGTCTTCATCTATTCTAAACCAACCAGTTGCTCCATATCTGATCCTAACTGTCGCTTTTTGACCTGCATACAAGTTTTTCAGAAGACAGGTGAAGTGGCCTGGTACTCCCGTCTCTTTAAAAACTTGCCACAGTTTGTTGTGATCTATACAATAAAAGGCCTTAGTGTAGTCACCTAAGCAGAAGTAGATGCAGTGGTGGGCAGCAACAGGTTCACACACACACCCGGCGGGGAGGGGGGTTTAGCAAAATTGGGTGGCCTTTGGGCGGAAGGGGTAGTGAAATTGGGTGGCCATGTCCACCTCCTTGCCCTGCCCAGACTAACACAGCTACAATTTTAAAAAGTTTTACTCTGTGCAAGCATATCAGAGAGTAAACAAAACAAAAAGACATGGCACCTTGAAGACTAACTGCTGTATTTTAATGTGAGCATTTATGGAACAAGTCCACTGGCTCTTTGGCGCTGAACCCTAGAGTTGGTAACGACTAGCTTTCAAGCAAGGGCAACCTTTACCTAATAACAGAAGATCCCTTGTTGGTATTTAAATTTGGCATCAGGTTTTGTCCCTGCAAGTGGTTCAAGGTCTCCCTTGTTCAAAAGCCAGTCATATCCAACTCTAGGGCGCAGTGCTCATCTCCATTTACAGCGAAAGAGTGTGTTTGCAGATGTATACATGGCCATATGGCAGGCATGACTAGATCACCCATGACGTAAGCTCTGCCCATGACATAGGCTCCACCCATGACATAGGCTCCGCCCATGGTGCGGTAGCAGAAAATTTTGCTGCCCACCACTGAGTAGATGCTTTTCTGGTACAGTAATACCCCACATAATGTGTGCACTGCACAACGTTAAAACCACATGTCAAGAAATCTCAGGAAAAATTTGCACCACACAACGTTATGTTAATGTTGTGCGATACATTGCGTTTTCCCCCAGATTGCTTTGCATCTGGGCAGTTGAAAAGCCACAGCAGCTTGGTGCGGCAGGAGACAACCCGCCATTAGGCCAAGGACACCTGCTGCCCCTCCCCTGGGCCTCACCCATGCCTGGGGGTTGAAAAGTCATGCCTGCTCTGTGCAGCAGGAGATGACCCCTGTTTGGCTGAAGGCACCTGCTACCCCTCCCCTAGGCCTCACCCATGACCATTGATTGAAAAGCTGCACCATCTCTGTGTGGCAGGAGACGACCTGTTGTTCAGCCGAAGATGCCTGCCACCCCTCCCCCAGGCCTCACCCATGCCGGCTCGGTGTGGCAGGAGACGACCCGCCATTCGGCCGAGGATGCCTGCTGCCCCTTCCCCGGGCCTCACCCATGGTCCCTGCTGGTACAGTAAAAAAAATTCTGTTAAAGCTTTTGTTCCGTGATCCTTAATGTTGGACGATTTTTATGTTGTGCGATACATCCCATAGGGTTTAACGTTGTACAACACATGTATCACACAACGTTAAAAACCACGCAACTTTAAGGATCATGGAGCCAAGCTTTAACATTATGCGGGGTATTACTGTATTCCCTTGCTTTCTCCATAATCCAGAGAATGTTGGCGATTTGGTCTCTAGTTCTCCTGCAGTTTGAGAACTCAGCTTGTACTTCTGGTAGTTCTCAACCCACGTACTGCTAAAGCCTAGCTTATAGGATAATTTTCAGCATGACTTTGCTAGTGTGTGACATAAGCAAAATTGTATGATAATTTGAATTTTATTTGGCAGGATGTTGGTTCAAAGTCAGTAATCACTCCATCGTGGGTGTCAAGACATTAAGGTCCTTCTTGTAGAGTTCTATGTATTCTTGCCACCTTTTCCTAATCTCTTCTGTTTCTATTAGGTCACTACCATTTTTGTCCTTTGTTATCACCATTTTTGCTTGAAATATTCCCTTGATTTCTTCAGCTTTCTTGAGGAGATCTCTAGGCCTTCCCCTTCGACTGTTTTTCTCTATTACTTTGCACAGTTCATTTATGAAGGCGTCCTTATCTCTCCTTGCTGTTCTCTGGAAATCTGCATTCAGTTGGGTGAATCTTTCTCTTTCACTTTTGCCTTTCACTTTCTTCCTCAGCCATTTGCAAAACTTCACCAGACAGTCATTTTGTTGCAAAGTACATATATACATATGTTAGTGCTACGCTTAATGATGCTGATACATTTAATGTATTGAACACACACAAATGTTCAGTGCATTAAATGTAGCATTGACTATTCTATTTATCTTACATTAATTAAAACATATGTAACTCAAACCAATATACCATACTAGTGCTTGGTTATATTAGTAAAAAAAGTGCTTAAGCATACTATTAAGCATACTAAACAGAAGGGGGAGAAATAATTGCACTCTGAAAGTATTTGAAGTACTGTACAGTACATTCTTATTGTAAACAGTGGTGCAGTAGTTAAACTACTGTCCTGAAACCAAAAGGTTGTGAGCTTGATCCTGTCCAGGACTCAAGATTGATTCATCCTTCCAAGGTTGGTCAAATGAGTACCCAGCATGTTGGTGGCAAAATGCCAGTTAACTTGTAAACTGCCCAGAGAGTGCAGCAAGCGCTATGGGGAGGTTTGTGAGCGTGATTGCTTTGCTTTTAAACAGAAAAAAATTAAGCTCTCTTGACATTAGTATGCAGATGCAGAAGAGGAGAAAAGATAATTGTAGACAATTTACCAAATAATTAATCTCATGATGATGAAATTAAAGTATTACATAATTAAAGCTTAAGTTTAATGAATCAAAAGCATATGAGTATAATTCTGCCAGATTCCAGTGCTGTTTCTGGGGGTTCCCACTCATTCTGCCAAAATTAACTATCCTCCTCCGGAGCCACTTGCATGCAAAATGCAAAGCAAAGCAATCATACTTATATACCGCCCCATAGTGCTTAGTGCACTCTCTGGGCGGCTCACAAGTTTAGCATTAATCTGCTGCAAAGGGCAAGGAAGACCCCTGGAATAGGCCATCATGGATGGTAATAGCAGGAGGAATGAGATGAAGAAAATACCACATCCACAGGACTGGATACAGCAACCCACTAAGAAGTATAGTATTGGGTCTTGCCCAACCGAGTAAGCCAAAAAAGGTCTGGCTTGTAGAGAGGAAGATCAGCTGATTTGTTTTCTTGCAGATAACATTGCTCTGTGCTGAGGGTAACATGAAGGCAGATCACGTAAAAGTGACAATATAAACCTTAGCCCAGTGGGGGCAAGAATGGTGCCTCTCCAACCACCTCAAGTAGTAGGAGCACTTGGGTCATTACTACATATAGCATTTCTTTCCTGGGTCTTATAAACAAGAATGCTATTTTGAAAAATCATATGGAATTCTAATGATATGGAGTCATAGATGAGCAACTGTGCAAATGAGAGAAGGTATTTTCCAACTGTTTATCATACATCTTATCCTATCCAAATTCTGCAGTTGATCATGTGTAGACAACAACGCAATCTCATATATGTTGGCCCACCAAAGGAAGCAAAAAACACTCATACAATTCCTGGTTTTTGCCTGTCCTGGTTTTAACCACTGAAATAAATGATTTGGGTATTGTTATATCATTTGAAGACACTTTGAAATTTATATTTGGTATGAAAATTCTGTATATTCCACAATCAAAAGTCATACGTGTGATTACAGAAGAAGTGCAGTTAGTCCCTCCTTCCCTGGTTCAGTTTTGGTTGGGAATCCCCCCCCCCAAAAAAAAAAAAATTAGGTGGCTAAATTGGGATCCCAAGGTAGAGATTAAAATTTGAATAGAAAAAGCAAGATCCAACACCAATTCATCTGGCCCATGTCACCCTTGAAGTGGAAGTAAAATGTGCCCGTATGAGCATGTTTTACTTCTGCTTCCAGAAGTGCAAGGGTGGCACAGGTTGGATGAATTGGTGTCAGGGGCCGGATCTGGCCCATGGGCCATAGTTTGGGCACCCCTGGTTTAAGGAGAGAAAATGTCAGCCTAAAATCTATCTCATCCGGTTGCAAAACAGGTTGCAAGGTGCATTTTACTTCCACTTCTGGTGGGAGGAAACACGTGACCAGCCCGCTGAACCATGTGACCAACCTGGGGCCTGAAAAGTTTGGGCACCCCTCACTTTGAGTATAAAGAGTCCTCATGGCCCAGTAGTTAAAATGGCTTTACTGTAACCAAAACTGCTGATGTTGTCAGTTCAATACAGATGGGGATCAAGGTTGACTCAGCTTTCCATCCTTTTGAGGTCGGTAAAATGAGTACCTGACATGTTGGGGGGCAAAATGCTAATTACCCAGAGAGTGCACAAGCACTATAGGGTGGTAAAGGTCTCCTAGCTGGAAAGTCAGTTGTGTCCAACTCTAGGAGGCGGTGTTCATCTCCATTTACAGCCAAAGAGTCAGAATTGTCTGCATCTGCATTAGATGCTGGAGGGCACAGAATGCTGTTACCTTCCCACCAAGTGGTACCTATTGATCTACTTGCAATTTCTTGCTTTTGAACTGCTAGGTTGGCAGGAGGTGGGGCAGATGACGGGAACTCACTCAGTCACATAGCACTCAGGTTTCGAACTGCTGACCCAAAATTGGCCCCTGATTTCCTGGAGCCTACCCGTATTTGAAGCCTCTTCTGAGATCATTGCTGGGTAAGGGCAATCTACTCTAAGGTTTTAAGAACAGCTGTGACCTGGCTGATGTGATTTTTGCAGGAACAGTGGTACCCCGCATAACGAATTGCTTCATATAACAAATAATGAAAAATCAGTCCAATGAGGAATTCGTGTGGCAATCGCAATACCCCGCATAACAAAAATTTTCTTCATTATATGGGGTGGTTTTTTTTTGGTTAATTGAGTATTTTTGTTATGTGGGGTACTACTGTATTATATTTTGAGACATTTTGGCACACAGAGCAAAGTTTAACAGATGAGTCAAACCAGTACGAATACTGCTAGCTGACAAATTATACCAGAACTTGACAAATACCCACTTCCCTGTCACCTCGCAGGTTTTTAGAGACAGAAATAGGTTGTAGAAATGTAATGTGTAAAGGGTGAGAGATAAGAGCAAAATCAAAGGGAACTGGCATGTAAAGAGAAACAAGTCTTGTCTTTATACCTTTCACTTTTAGAAAGGAGAGAGAAATTGGTTGCTTACTTGAGGTATAATGTTGGAAAATAATCCCAATGTATTCATCACTGATGACAATTAATGTTGCAATGCTTTTCAGCAAAGGTTTGCTGGTGTAAGTAATGGCTTTGGACACAACAGAAGAAATGTGTTAAGTCACAATAAACTAGTGGAAGCCCTAGAGGTGTCACTACACTTACCGATTACGGCCATCTTTCTAAAATACGCTGGCAACAATAGTTCCATTCCTATAACCTTTCTGGGTCATATAATACCACTAATTTATTTTATCTCTAGGGATCATAGGCAAATATTCCTTGCAACATCAGTTAATTCAATTCTATTGACATACCATGAGTTATCTTCCTACTATAGTTCTATATTGGATCAATACATAGGTAGAACTGGCCACTCTGATGTCTATAATTAACAAAAGAAAAGAGCCCTGATAATCTGAATGACCACTTCACGTATGATAACCCAACATATCTCCTCTCCATTGTACTCATGACAAAGGATGGATACCTTTGTTTTATGCTCAGATGCAAGAAGGAGAAATCTCAACATTATTCAGCTCCACCTGACCAGGGGTGGGATATGCTAGGATGTCCTTGACAAGGGAAGAAAAAGAGAATGCAAATTATTGTTGCACCAATTAAGCAAAATAACACAAACACACTTTAAGGCAAATGCTGCAAAATGGCAATGGCTGAATTCCTGTTTGTAGAGCTAAACCATGTAAAGCTGATGACATCATCATCCATAGTGACTTTTTAGAAATTAAACACACACACACACACACACACACACACACACACACACACGCACGCACGCACGCACGCACGCACGCACACACACCCCGCCTGAAGGTCCCTAGGCTCCCCTGGGCTCCCTTTCATCATCATTGAGAGTAGGGGGGTGTCTTTGGGATGGGAGGGTCTTTTAATTTAAATGAAAGATCTTTCCCTCCACATTTCTCAAAGGCTTCCCTTATAGTGAGAGAGCTCCCTTGGGGATCCTTGAGGCTTTTGTGAAGGGTGTGTGAATTGATGACATCATCAGCCTGCTGCAACATAACTTATGGAACAGAATTTTATCTAAAGGCTGCTGGGTTTTTTCCCCCCGCATAAATATTTAAAGATAAGAAGCATATGGGTTGATACATGGACTAGAAACTGACAATGAAAGGGGGGCCGGGGCGGCGGCAGCAAGAAAGAACCTTGCAAGAAAACAGTGCGAGGTTACCAACAGTGCAGTCACTTGTAGCTGAACATTTATTGTTCTGTAAAAGTGCCTGGACTTGCTGACAAAAAACTCTTGAAAAATTATCTTGGTTGGTCTATTTAAAGTGCCCCTTTATTCTAGCCAGACAACAAGGCCAAATGAAGACTTTTATTTTGCCTTGCCTACCTATTAAAATTGGCTACCTCTCACCTTTTAATATTATTAAATGCTGAGCAGCTGAAAAATAGCACACTGGACAATTAAAAGTACAATCCTAACTGGCAAAGATGGCAAAGGACCAACTGTGTTGACACAAGCTAGGGACGCTGGAAATTATTGTAGAATGACACCTTAACTTTGTACCAGCCTATGGCTGTGTTCTTTGAGCTGAAGGAGATTTAGATCTGGTGTAACTCAGCTCCTTACTCGCCTCAACCTTCTCACTGACTCCTCTACAAGCAGATCTATAAGGTAAGCTGTCAGAAGAGGCCTGTGCTTAATCATAACTGTCCTTGCCTGGCACACTTTTGAACTGATTCTGCACGTACTTGAGAATAAGTATGAGTTTAGTGTTATGTGCCATAGAAATCAGTCCTGAGTAAAAAGCACAGGATTGCAGTATATTGCAGTACTGTATATCATTTTCATTTTTTATCTGTCACTTTTGCTTTTACTTCTTACTCATTGCAACTGCCTCTGTATTCTGGTAAGCTGATAGACTTCACAGGTATACGCTGGAAAGTATCTACCCAAATGTTTCAGGGTTAAACTAGACACGCCACCAGATGTGCAATTATAACCTGCCAGCATTTTTCTCTCCAAACATACAGTTCCCTCAATTCCCAGGGACTAAGCAATCAGGACTTAGAAATGAAGCTCATGTTTGCCCTTCAGAAACCAATCACAAAGCAAAAACAAGGTAACTTGCAACATGCAGGGTGAGAACCACTGTTTAAATATAACACATGCTTAGTTATGTCCTAAATGGATTACTGCAGCATACTTTTTAATAATGTATTTTATGGTGTTTTTAATTGTGACTATTCTGTTCTCAACTTTTTCAAGCCGTGGGCTGGACCATACCCTCTCAAGACAGCTGAGCAGGCCGGACTCGTGGTTCCCACACCATAAACTCTGCCACAAAATGCATCTATGGCTGTCATAAACACATCCACTTCCAGTGGTGGCATTGTAGAGTTTGACTCACGCTTTCAATCCCAAATGTTCTTCTGAATGTACTTTTGGTAAGCACTGGCTTTTTATTTTGAACTGGAAACATGCAAGCACGTGCTCATTAAAAAATATGAAACATTCTCACTGAGAAACATCCAACATCTATCCCTTCTATATAGTTATCTCATTTACAAACCAACTTTTTGTCTGTGCTGAATACATCTGAAGACCCAGCCAAAATTGCAGGAAGGCCAAAGGTAGCCATGGATAAAAGCCAAGCAAGATCTGCCTTTGCCTGACAAATTATCAAATTCAAAGTAAAAAATGATGATAAAGAACAATACGTAATTATCTTGCTGGATCGGATCAGATTCCATTTAGTCCAAAAGTCTATTTCTAAAAGCAGCCAGCCAAGCTAGTTCCAGAGCACCATTCCCAACACGGAAAATGCTGAAAGTTAAAATCAGTCCTCTGTATGCCTTTCAGCTGAAGTCATTCTCCTGGAAAGAGTATTACAGCCTGCACCAGCTGCCATCTATGTTTGTCCAGGATATGGGTTAGCTTATCAATAAGCTAACCCATTCATTCAAAGGCAGTATTCAGGAGAGGCACTTGTCCTGTCCCTTTAGCACAGGGTCACCCAAACTACAGCCCACGGACCCAATTAGGCCCATGCATATCATTAATGTGGCCCATGGTGAGTACCCGGGCTCACCAAAGACTTCCCCTCCACCTGCCCCCACCGCCTGACACCGGCGGCGGCAATCACGCTTTATCCCAGCTGCTCCCAGCGGCTCAGTCCCATCCCCTCTGCAGCCTTTGCCAAAGCTGATCGCCACATTGGGGAAATTTTTTTTACTGTATTATTATTATTATTTTACTGTATTTGAATTTGTGCCACACAACTAGTACTCGCACTGCCAGGGAAGGGGGTGGGCGAGCCAATCGCGGCTGAGGCAGGACACAAGATACATCACTCTAGCTTCTTTCTTTCACTGTGAGCAAGTGAGGCTTCTCCCATCTGGCTTGGCGTCCCCCTTGGAGCAGAGATAACAAGTCAAGTAAGTGAAGCCACAGGGGATGAGGGAGAGCCGGCTCTGCCATGCTACGAGAGAGCAGAAGCTTCACGGTTCCCTCTCCCTGCTGGGGCTGCACCCAAGAGAGCCCTGCTACCTGCACTGCCAGGCAGCCATTCTCTTTGCTCTGGAGCAGGGAGAAGGGAGAAAATGACTGCTTGGTGGTGGGTGCCTCTTGCACCAAAGACACAATGGGAGAAGTGGGTGACATAGGCTTGGTGACCCGAGTATACGCCATCCACTTTTAAACCTCATTTTTAGAACTGAAAAACTAGGCTTATACTCGAGTATATACAGTAATGTATGTACAAATATTGTGTCTTACTTAAACTATGTTGGCCATCTTCCAGTCACCTTAAATAATAATGTCTTACTGGTCACTGTGGTACAGGGACAGAGAAAGACACCTTCTTGCTCTTGGCCTCAAGCATAAATGTTTTGGATGTTTTTGTTTACTACAATTCAAGGGCCCACTTAATACAACAAATATCCTGAGAAACCTGTTTTGCTATAAATAACTACTTTGAGAGGAACAGTTTTTCAACATGCCTGTCCAAAACATGCATATTTTAACTTTGACATTTTAATGCCATCTGCCACTTAAAACCCCAATCTGTTAAACTGTCAACATTTATTCCAAATTCTATATACATCAGCCAAGTCACTTGATTATCCTGCCATGAACAGGGGGCTTAATTTCTGCTCTGCTTCTAAACCTATGTAATAGCTCCCACCTGTCTGCTAAGGGTGTGAAAGTCAACTAATTAGAAAGACAGTCTTTTACACCCACATTGTTCATATGCTAATGATTGCAAATGGTTAAGGCAGCAGAAACAACTAGCATCCTGGGGTAAGATTTTCCACATTACCTGTGTTTGCAAAATTGCAATTGGGTAAGCATCAGTAAGTGACCTGCCACCCTGTTTATATTTTATGTAGGAAGGGGGTCTTCTTTATGTAGGAAGGGGGAACTTGTTAGATTGGTGGTTGTGGTGGTTGTTACCTGCTGTTGTTTCTGACTTATGATAACTCTATGAATGAGAGATCGTCAGAATGACCTGTCTGCAACAACCCTGTTCAGCTCTTGTCTTATGTTCCAAATTTCAGTTGTATGTGTTGTACAGCATCAGACTTTACTTTCATTTCTGTGCATATCAACCACTAGACATCCTTTCAGTTATAATCTCATTGTGTTATTAGTGGCAGAGATGTTATTATCTGTCCTTTGTTCTTCCCGAGTAGCTGACTGAGTGCTTTCTAATTTAGGAATCTCATTTTTGCAGTGCCAGCTCTCGTTTCATTTTGGACTATTTCATCATAAAGTTTTCATGGTAAGAAAGGTTCAGTAGGGTTTATCATTGCCACCTATTGCACAGTACTAACAAAAGTTAGTTAGAGTCTCACTGCCATTGCCTCCTCTGCCAGTGTCACCTTCAGCTACTGCTGCTGTCAGTAATGGCCTGACAAAGCATTTCAAGGGAAGAAACTCAGCATTTGGTCACTTCCATGGGATCCAGACTTCAAGCAGTCATTGGCTGTAAATGATTTTCAAGCAAGTATTGAAGGCATCGTGATGGTCTCCAAGAGGATTAAATCCAACCTGAATCCATCTAGATGGAGGTGAGCAGCTTCATCAATACTGGCCTGCAGCTGATAAGGACTTTGGGTGCCAAAAGGGCTCAGAACCAGAAAGTTACTCATGGAACTGGATCAATGGTACGGGTGTCATGCTCTGATGCAGAAGGCAGTTGAAAGGCCACTCCATTATATTTTCTGGACAGTCTTCATGGCTGATTGCCATGATGATTGCCTATATTCAGATTCGGATATGGCAGAAGAAGAATTGAAGGCAATTGTGCTGATGTTAGTTTGTTCCATTTACCAGGCTCCCAAAATCAGTGTGTGTGTCTGCCAACAGCAGCACTTCCTTTTGTCAAATCCCTTGTATTAAAGCTGACAGTCCTGACTTTGCTCACATATTGTTTCTTTTCATCTTCAGTGTGGTGGGGTACAGAGGCCAAATGCCCAAAAAGTAACCCTTGTTCCAAGATTTCTATACCAGACTAAGTATATACAGTATGTAGCAAATACCTATGTCAGAAACTAAATGACTTACTCACATCTGTCTTTTTTTCTTGTGTGGATGAAAAACAAGTAAACAAACCAGGAGGAAATCTGCTACTAAAAAACACAAAAAGAAAGCAGAAGGAGGAACAACTTCTATATTATTGTGGGCCAATGTACTCACACTGCAAAGCGTGTGGCACTTGTAGCAATTTATCGCAGGGTACAGCACATTAATAAATATACATGGACAGACGTTATCTTGAACGTTGTCTGCAGTTTGGAGGGTGAACAGAACTCTGAATTAAACAACTCCAGCATGGAACAAGATAATGAAAACCTCCGTGCTGGAAACCGACACCTGCAAATTAAGATCTGAACCACAGGTGACATTTGTACTGAAGGACAGAGTTGAGAACAGCACAGGGACATTTGATTGGATTGACATACCGGCTGGCATGTTATCCTTTGCGTTTTCAAGTTGCCCTGGTGGACAATCAGGAAGACAAAAGACCTCTAATATCCACTGCTAGGAGCACAACAGACCAGTAAAAGGGTTTTTAATGTAATGATTGTTTACATAGCTTGAAGGAATTTCAGCTCACCTCATTTCAGTTCATAGCAAAAAGAAAAGTAGCAACAGTTTGCAAAAGCACAGGAATGGAAAGTTAAAAAAAGTAAAAAGAGGGAGGAAATATTATTCAGTCTTCCCTAGAATTTCACACATCTGTTACTGCCTTATTAACCTTTTTAGTATGCTGTATGTCACCTTGTATATAAGTTGGCTAAGATGCTGACTGGGAGGCGGGAGGTCAGTGGTTCGATTCCCGAGTACTGCAGGATGGAATGAGCTCCCGCTTTTGTCCCAGCTCCTGGCAACCTAGCAGTTTGAAAGCAAGAAACTGCAAGTAGATAAATAGGGACCACTCCAGTGGGAAGGCAACAGCATTTTGTGCGCTCCGGTGTCTAGTCATGCCTGCCACATGACCATGGAAACATCTACAGAAGCAGACAGCGCTGGCTTTTCGGCTTTGAAACAGAGATGAGCACTGAACCATAGAGTCGGATTTGACTGGCTTTCAAGCAAGGGAAACCTTTGCATTTACCTTTACCTATGTGGAGAAAACTGCATATTCTTACAAGGAAGGGGGCAAACTTGACAAGAGGGGCAGTTTTCTGTGGCAGTGCCACTGATACATAATATGCTTTATGAAAATTTCTTGTAAAAATATGTATTGCACATTGGTCTCATTGTGTTCAGCCTTCTCTTTGCATGTTTCTGAACTACTTATGTATGCATCAAATTCTAAAATCCTTAGTCTGAAGCAAAAGAGAAAGCCTCATTAAAATTTTCACAATGACAAAAGAACCAACGAGCTTGAAGGCTCTGTTTTAACTGATGCAAAAGACAGCAACCTGTATACTCTGATGGAAATGATAACAGCCATTTGAAAGGAGCTCAGATAACCAGGCTGGGAAGGACTCTTGGTCAGTCCAGGCTATCTTCACACAGGCTTGAATCCCAGCAGTGTTTCTTAAAAGAAAATCATAGATTAACTGAGTTGGAAGAGGCCTTTTAGAGTCGAGTCCAACCCCCTGCTGCAGAAATCCAAATCAAAGCTGATATGACAGATGGCTGTCCAATTCTCTCTTGAATGCTTCCAGTGTTGGAGCGCTCACCACCTCTGTAAGCAGCTGGTTGCACTGTCATACCACTCTAGCTGTTAAGAGATTTTCCCCAATATTCAGCCAATATATGAAAGTCAGTACACTGGCTAATCAGTACTTTGGGGAATTGACTTAGGCTTCTGGGAATTGAAGTCCAAACACCAAAGGTTGGGAAAAACTGCTCTAGACTCTCTCCCTTTAAAAAAAATCTTGAATAATAGACATTCCTTTTAAAAGGCATTCAAAGCATCAATTATATTTTCTAAATACCTAAGATCTGCAAGGTCTTGCAGATCTTCAGTTGATACTGGATTGAGTTAGAAGTTCAACCACAGAATATGATTTGGATCGCAACACTGAGAATACTAAATATCTTGTTATAAGCCGAACATCAACTCATGGCGAGCTAATGGCAGGAACATAAGAAATCAAAGAGTGGACAAAATTGTCTATTTGGGGAGAATGTTAAATGGAACTTGGGATCCTAAGGTAGAGATTATAATATGAATAGAAAAAGCAAGATCCACCTTCATAAAAATGTGACTTTTGTTATACAGCAGTGACTCAAGTGGCTAAGACACTGACTGGAAGGTGGGAGGTCAGCAGTTCGATACCCGAATACTGCAGGATGGAATGAGCTCCCGTCTTTGTCCCAGCTTCTGCCAACCTAGCAGTTTGAAAGCAGGAAATTGCAAGTAGATAAATAGGGACCACTTCGGTGGGAAGGTAAACAGCATTCCGTGCGCTCTGGTGTCTAGTCATGCCTGCCACATGACCACAGAAACATCTGCAGAAGCAGCCAGCACTGGTTCTTCAGCTATGAAACAGAGATGAGCACTGAACCCTACAGTTGGATATGACTGACTTTCGAGCAAGGGTGACCTTTACCTTTACCATAGAGATCTAACTCTCACTGTAAAAATCTAAATAATGAGATGTTACTTATTCCCAGTGTTGCTAGATGGAGTATAAACTTGGACACTGACTAAAGCATCTGGGGAAAAAAATTGAAATGTGGCTCTAACAGACAGCTGCTAAGGATATCATGAGTTGACCATGTGACTAATGTAGAAGTGTTACACTGGATGGATAAAGAACAAAAACTGTTTAAGACCATTAAGCAAAGAAAGCTCCAATGCCTTGGAAATATCACGAAGAATGACATGAAATATAGAATACAACAACTCGCTCTGCAAGGAAAGATCCCTGGGAAGAGACATCCTGATTGTAGACAGACTTTATGGCTGAAGAACCTGAGGGACTGCTATGGAAGGTCCTCGGAAGAACTGTTCCAAGGCATTATGAACAGGAAGACTACCGCCATGATGATACCCAATATCTAGAATGAATACGGCACCTGAAAACAAAGAAATACAGTCAAACCTTGCATAACGAGCATTTCGCTTAGGGAAAAACTCGTATAACGAGCACTTTTTTTGCAAAGCGGTACGACTCGCATAACGAAATTTTCACTATGCAAGTCAGACTTTTCCCTATGGAAAATCTCACATAATGAGCATTTCTATGGGGAAAACATAGAAACGCTCGTTATGCGAGTTTTTCCATAGGGAAAAGTCTGACTCACATAGCGAAAAATTTGTTATGCAAGTCTGACTCGCATAGCAATTTTTTTGCATAGCGAGCAGCCTCACAGAACGCATTAAATTCGTTATGCGAGGTATGACTGTACCTAAGAACTGAAGCACATCTGAGTTGTGTAGGTTTAAACAGCAGAGATTGCTAGCTGAATCATAGTCAGTGAAAATGGAACATGATCTCATCATAAATTCTCAATTGCGAATTGCTATATAGTCAAACCTTGCTTAAAGAGTAACTCGCTTAAAGAGCAGAATTTTCTCTGAATGTTCGCTTCGCTTAACAAATAAAACCAACCAAAAACTCGCTTAACAAATAAATCGGGATTCGCAATCCCCCCCACCAGAAGTCACAATTCTTCACTTACAATGGTGTTTCGCTTAAAGAGCAAACTCGCTTAAAGAGCAGTGATGTGGAACGCATTATGTTCTTTAAGCAAGGTACAACTGTACGATACAAACAGCATCCACTGTTTTCAATCGACCACAGTCCAACGCAGTGAACAATAAGCAGTATTGTTCTTTCTCAACAGGGTAGCAATGCCGTTCCAATGTAGATTGCCAACTTCCTCCATTAACGATAGGTGCAAAAGCATAACCCCTTCTGAAATATGGAATGACTGAGTGTACAATTCCAAGACGCCAGGTGCCGGGCATATAAATATTTAATTGGTACCTTTTTGTATTGCAACAACAGCCCAAAAAGGCACAGATGGAATGAACTGAAACTCAATTATAAATAAATGTTTCATGTAGAACCGGGTGCCCACAAGATTTTCTTATCACCTTTTTAAAAACAAATCCAAAGCATGCAACACCTTCCCCTACAGCTCCCCTTTTAGCCCCGTTCATCTGTTTAAAGGACCAAGACAGGAACATGCGTGGCAATTAAATAAGACAGTTTTAAGACAGTTTTTCCATGATCATATGGCATGACAAAAAAATGTAGATACGTTTTAAAATAATAATAATAATCCAACAGAACGAAACCCAGGAGGAAACTACTCCCCTGTGTCAGCTGTGTTTCTATGCAGACAACATAACAACTTTCATAACAATTTCTAATGATTGGCACAACACAAACCAATGAAGCTGCTCCAATATTCAGATTGTTTTTCAGCATTTGGGAACTCCAGGTGTGACCTGGATGCAATCATTTGGTCTGGCGTCTCCATCTCTGTTATTAAGAAAAAAGACACTTTCCAATTCATGGCAAGAATGAATGCTTACCAAAATTACATTGCTTTGAGAGTGCTTATAAAGCAGGGGTTCCCAACCTAAGGCCTGTGGGCCAGATCTGGCCTGCAGTGCCATTTTATGTGCCCTCCCACCCCTCCAAGGGCATTTGAGAAATAAAATGGCCATCCCCTTGAAGCTGGTGGGACAAAATGGCTGCCCCCAGGGCAGACAGGGCAAAATGGCCATCCAGCCCTCAAAGCTGACTGAGAGAGCGTGACCTGGCCCCCAGTTTGAAAAAGATGGGAACCCCTGTATAAAGCCTCAAAAATTAACCGTCTTTCTCAAAGATGGGACGGGAATCCAATCTTTCAGGCAAATTATTGTTCAGTTTCAAAATAAACATTTACATTCAAATGAATATATGAGTCATAAAGCAGGCTTTTGCACTTAACAATGCTGCTTAAATATACGGTTGCAAGTCATTAAATGCTTTGTACTGCCCAGGATTACAGGATTAGCTTTACACAAAACTGCTAGCAGAATTTCCAAACATGTGAAGAAATATAGAATTAATAGGTAAGAAGTGGGTTATTGGTATTTTGCTTGCAAAATATTTGCTGTTAAAATGTGACCATTTCAGGCTATTTATTATGGCACTTCCCTGCCATTAAAGTTGTGCATGTGCAATCTTCTATGTTCAATTTTAGTTTTTTATCATTTAACACTATTATGCTATTATGGCATTTAACACTAAATGCTATTATGGCATTTTGCAGTGATGGCTCACAAAAGCAGGCTAGGTGGGACACAGACCTGTCACTGCAATTACTAAAAAGCAGAAAAATCTTCTCTTTAAAAAAAAATCCCTATGCCTTTCTACAAGTGCAGTGTGCAATCTTCTACCAATGCTATCAGAGATGGATTATTCACATTTTACCTTTTGGCACACTGGTAGCAACTCTGGACTATGTTTCTTCTGTGTTCTCTTTGCCCATTTTTCAGTCATGACCGAAAAGTAGACATGCAGTGGCAGTAAACCTTTAAATGCCTTTATTGGAAAAAGCGGGTTTGGCCTCACTCAAACATCATGGAACCCAGATATCAGAAATTTAGTATGGACCCTAAGGGAGTTATAAGAGTACAGTTGTACCTCGCTTAAAGAGCATAAGGCTTTCCACAGGATTGCTCTTTAAGCGAGTTTGCTCTTTAAGCGAAACACCATTGTAAATGACCAATTGTGTGGGGGGATTGCAAACCCCGATTTATTTGTTAAGCGAGGTTTTGGTTGGTTTTATTTGTTAAGCGAAGCGAACATTCAGAGAAAATTCTGCTCTTTATATGAGTTACTCTTTAAGCAAGGCGCTCTTTATGCGAGGTTTGACTGTATGACCATCTGGATTATTTTGTTTTCAAATGGTTTAATTAGTGTTAATGAATGGAACTTTTTCTTCATGCTTGCAAAACTATCTTCTGCTGGGAGATTTTCAATAGTCAATAGAGAAGAGGCAGTGCCATATAGCGTTTACCTCTTCAACTCCTCAAACCCTCAAACAATTCAGAATTAAAGAGTGAGTGAGAAAGTCCCATCACTTTGTACACAGGAAGACTGAATGAATACCCAGATGGAACAAGGGGAAAACGCATAAGGAAGAAAGGATTGGAAGATGGAGTGGGAAAGAAGATGAAAGGACAGTGGGAAAGACAAAAGGCTACAATAACAAGAGTGATTCAAGAGATAGAAAATATAAATAACATATGCATTTGCTATCCAAGGGACATCATCCAATCAGAGGAAAGGGACATTTCTATAGTAAAGGTCAAGGTCTCCCTTGCTTAAAAGCCAGTTGTGTCTGACTCTAGGAGTTGGTGCTCAGCTCTGTTTACAGCCAAAGAGCCAGCACTACAAAGTATAGGTAGATTAAAGGAAGAACACAAATTATTAGTGGAGGAAAAGATAACTGAACCAGAAATTGACAAAATTCTATCAAAATTAAAATCAGGAAAATCACTGGGAGATGATGGATTCTCAACAGAATTTTATAAAGGTTATTAAAAAATGTTGTTACCTAAACTGTGTAAATCATATAACTATATATTAGACGGTGGAGAGACCCCAAAATTGTGGTTAAATTCAGTAATAATGTTAATACCTATACCAGGGAATTTAGAGCAAATAGATTCATATCATCCCATATCTCTGTTTGTAAAATGAAATTTATGCCAATAATATTTTTTTTATTTAAATTGTTACTGATTCACTTGACGATAAAGATTTAAACAAATAGCAAGATATGATAAACAGTTTGTGTAATGGAGGGGAAAAAACCTAGAATTTCAAAATCATTATGGTATTTACCGCAAAAAAGGGTGGTCTGGGAATTCTAAATATTAAAAACTACTACAATGCTTTCCAATTAAAAGGATTAATAAAGATTCTAACAATGAAAATAGTAATATGGAAAGAAGTAGAATTAAAAGAATACAAATGTATATGTAATAGTGTTTTTCTAGATGACCATTGTGGAAACATAAAAATAAAAAATAGAATGGTGAAGAATATGTTGGCCACAAGGAATAAGCTTAAACAAAAATTAGTTCCTGGAATCTCCCAAATAATAGAACTGCAGGAAATAAAATCATGTCATTTAAAGTTAGATGAGGATGCTAAATCAATATTGGTAGAGTATAGGATTAAACTATTAAAAGACTGGATAGAGGTCTTTAGAGACCACCAAAATAGATAGGAACTTTATAGCAAGTTAAAATTAAACGGGTTTACAAGGATAAAGATGCAGTCCTGGGATAGAAAATACAGAAAACGATTTGGGAGTGGAAGAGACCTGACAAAATTTGAAAACTACATTAAGGAAGTAAGGGAAGATTTACAAAAGTTAAAGGGAGGGGTAAGAAAATTATACAAAATATTGAAAGTTGAGGCAAAACCTCAAAAAACACTGAAGGAAATTTGGAGAAAGAAGATGGAAATCAAAATTACAGACAATGCTTGGAACCATAAATGGACAACTAAGATAATGAGAAATATGTCTGTTAGAGTTAAGGAACATAATTACAAATTACTATGGAGATGGTATTTAACTCCAGTAAGATTAAACCAAATCAATCCATCCAAATCAAAGAATTGTTGGAGGTGTCAAGCAGTAATTGGGTCACATACTCATATGTGGTGGGACTGTAATCATATAGCTAAATTTTGGGTAAAACTAGAGGAAGAAATTAGCAAGTTATTGGGGATAAAAATGAAGTTAAACCCACAGATAGCATTGTTAATGGAAATGGATATGTTGGAACTAACTGAGGGGGGAAAAGATCTATTGATGATTTTTTAACTCTTGCAAGATTAATGACAGCTAAACAATGGAAAATCATTCCTAACCTTAAGACTGAAGAATGGTATAGTGAGGTATGGGACATTGCGTTAAATGATAAATTAACGTGGGATAATGTAAAAAAAAAGTTTTGATTACATTGAATCAATTTTGGAATACCTGTATATGGAAATACTTTACTGAATATGCAATGGAAAAGAATTTTGGACTTAGACCTGCCCAGGAAAATTTGAAATTCTGGACGGGTAATAATGAAGGAAGATAAAAAAAACATTGTATTTTAAAATGTAACAGGTTTCCCCACACTTGTGTAGGGAGCACATAATTGACTTTATTTTAGTAGGGGGTTTTCCCTGGTCATTTTTTATGCATCTTTTCTTCTTTTTTTCTAATTGTTTTGTAATTGTTTTGTTTATTGTATTTTTTTATTGTTAAATTTTAATTAAAATTCAATTTAAAAAAAAAAAGAGCCAGCATTGTTTGTGTCTGCAGACATTTCTGTGATCATATGGTCACCGGCCGGGAGGAAGATAAAAGGGGTCTCCCTCGGCCAGGGGAGGCCCGAAGAAACGCCGCCGCCGCCGCCGCCCTAGATGCCGCCGCCGCCGCTGCATCCTCCCGGCCCCCGTCACCGACTGGGAGGAAGATAAAAGGGGCCTCCCTCGGCCAGGGGAGGCCCAAAGAAATGCCGCCGCCGCCGCCGCGCTAGACGCCGCTGCCGCTGCACCCTCCCGGCCCCCATCACCGGCCGGGAGGAAGATAAAAGGGGCCTCCCTCGGCCAGGGGAGGCCCGAAGAAACGCCGCCGCCGCGCCAGACGCCGCCGCCGCCGCTGCACCCTCCCGGCCCCCGTCACCAGCCGGGAGGAAGATAAAAGGGGCCTCCCTCGGCCAGGGGAGGCCCGAAGAAACGCCGCCGCCACGCCAGACGCCGCCACTGCACCCTCCCGGCCCCCGTCACCAGCCGGGAGGAAGATAAAAGGGGCCTCCCTCGGCCAGGGGAGGCCCGAAGAAATGCCGCCGCTGCGCCAGACGCCGACGCCGCTGCACCCTCACGGCCCCCGTCACCGGCCGGGAGGAAGATAAAAGGGGCCTCCCTCGGCCACCAGGCCTTGAAGGGAGAGAACTTGGGGGTCTTTGGCGGCTATAGAGGACTCAATGGGGGGGGGGGTTTGGTGGGATATTGTTTTGTTTTGTATGGAAGCCGCCTAGAGTCAGGTTCGCCTGAGCGAGGCGGGGTATAAATTTGAAGAATAAATAAATAAATAAATAAATGGTAGGCATGACTAGATGCCAGAATGCTGTTACCTTTCCCACTAAAAGGCTGGCAGGAGGTGGGACGAACAATGGGTACTTACAAGTGAGAAGCATGACTTCAAGTGAAAAAAAACTGTTTACACATGTGAAAGGAGTTTTTATCAAAATAATTAATATGAACATATGGAAGGGCACAATTTTATATTAGGACCTCAGGTGCAAAATAAGCAAGTTATGTTTCTGCTATGGGATTTGTAACCCACATGAAATGGCATATTTCTGTTAGACAGCAGTATTATGAAACCATTTAGTTTTACATTCAAAATTCATCTCTCTCTTTTTGATAGAAAAACTAAATTTAGCTTTCTTTTCATATAGGACTGTTCATGTGTAAGTATTCTGATTATCCAAGGTTCCAAAATAATGCCTGTAATGAAACTAGAAGATTGAGTAAACGAATTAGATAATGCGTATTTGTATTTGTAATTGTATTAGATAAGAGATAATCTGGGCAAAATAATAGGTTGTTCAATAACATGTTTGGAGTGCAGTCTACTAAAATAGATCACTGGAAGTAAAAGAAGGCGACATGAAAGTTTGCTGTGCTTTTTTTAAAAAAGGCACCTGTCTTCCACAATTAGTTCCTGTAATCATTTAAATATTCAGACTTGGAGGCAGCAAAGTCTACAATGCTTGCAAATAAATGTTATGGCACACAAAGATACGTAGCACACACAAAAATAGCTGTATAAGAAAGCCAGATAAAAACACATGGACATAATAAATTACAGTAATACCTCGGATAACGTTTACCTTGGATAACGCTAAAATCGCATAACGTTAAGTAATCTGGGGAGGAGAATTGGATCGAATAACGTTAAGGTCCTATGGGATGTATTGGATAACAACCGCTCAAGCCTGTGCAGTTACAATGTATCTCTATGGAGCTTTAACGTTATCCGATCCACCCCATAGGATTTTAACATGCATCGGATAACACTAAAAATCGGATAACACCAAGACTTGTGGAACCAAGTCTTAGCGTTATCCCAGGTATTACTGTACATGTATTACTAATTGAGCTAACTATCTAAATTTCTGGTAAGGACCAACACAATCTATTAAAATGACACATTTGCCACATTATTTTAGCTGTGGAACTTTTCAGAAAACAAATTTGGACACTACTCTGTGGTAAATGAACCTAATGACATCTGTATATTTTGCCTTGTAAGACACAAGCATTTGATCAAGATACAAGATACCAAGCCATCCTAATTCTGCCTTCTAGAAGGCTAGTGATACTTAATTGGCCCAGAGCCCTCCAAGCATCATCTCTTTGCACCTCTCTATCACAAATAACGGGAAGGGATTTAGCTGCTGAACTCAGTAAAGACTACTCTGTATTTTGTATGTCTAAACTCTTGTTTCCTTCCATCTCTCCCAGACTGATATTCTTAGGAACTATTATCACCTTTCACACTGATCTTTTTTGCTTCTTTCAGTAAAGAGCTAACCTCTGACTTTTCTTCTACAGTGTGCTCCCACGTAGATAGAAATAGGATTTAAAGTTGTTGAAACAAACCAAAACGGAATCTTATGGCACCATATAGATTAGCAAAGTTTATTAACACAGGCTTTTATGAAATCTTGTTAGTCTTTAAACCACCACAGGTCTCCTTGTTGTTTTACTGTTTCTGGTATCTGGAAACTAGGGTTAATATGGTCAATCTGTACATCAATAGACAGAACATTGACCTTTTGTGGCTTAACTCATTATAGTTGTACCATCTGGCAATATTCTGCTGAATATTTTGTAAATTAAGGTGGCAATTTCTTTAAGCAGATTCCAGTTTGGATCAATTTAAGTTGCTGGAAAGCACATGTGAGTGATTGTAGCTGCACTCATTCCCTCCCTGTGGGCTTTTTCTGGGCAACTTGGCCATTGTCAAAACCTAATGGTGGACAAGATAGGACTTTGTTGTAGCCTGGTATGCATGGATGGCCCACAGTGGTTGTTTTCTGCAGCAAAGATAGTGTATCCATCCAGTTCATGCACTAAAACTAACTTTACTAGAAACACAACTTTATTTCAATATTTTTGAGGGCAAAGAGATTAAGAATAACAAGCTAGTTTATGTGGTGGAAGAGATAGGAGTGTCCCCTGTCTAAGTAAGAAGCTAAGGTAGACCATCTCCTGCTTAGCAGACAAAGATCTTTCACATGCACTTAGAAAAAGGCTCCATTGGAATGCCATTCCTTCTTATGGTGTTTTTCCACACAGTGTCTTCTTTAGGCTTAGTCATTTTCCACTTGAGGGTTGCAGTAGCTTAGTGGTTGTGACATTGCAGTGGCTTAGTGGTTGTGACACTGAGCTTAACAATGAAACATTCAGCAGTCCCAGAATCAAGAGTTGCATGACAGAGTGAGCGCCTGTCCATCTGTCCCAGCTTCTGCCAACCTAGCAGTTTGAAAGCAAGACATTGCAAGTAGACAAATAGGTACCACTTTGGCAGGAAAGATAACAGCATTCTGTGCACTCCAGAATCTAGCCATGCCTGCCACATGACCACAGAAACATCTGCAGACATCTACAGCACTGGCTCTTAGGCTGTAAATGAAGGTGGCCCTCCCCTAGAGTTGGACATGATTGGCATTCGAGCAAGGGAGACCTTTATCTTTATTACTTTTCATTTACATACTGTACATACTTAGGATAAAGTTTAATTGATAAATTATACACAATAAGACATTACCAACATTAAATAATAATAATATGCAAAGTAAGGTACATTATTATATTTGTGCACTCTGTCTCCCACACACAAACAAACATGATTCTGATATTTTAGCATTACTCTCAAGGGAGGACAGAACAATGAAAAATATATTGTACACACATGGTTTCAATACATTTTTATACTATGTTTTTCAAAACAATACCTTAGCCCAGGGTTTCTCAATGTTGGGTCCCCAGGTGTTCTTGGACGTCAATTCCCAGAAGCCCTGGACAGCAGGTGTGCTAACCTGGGCTTCTGGTAATTGAAATCCAAGAACACCTGGAGGCCCAAGGTTGAAAAATCCTGTGTTAGCTGCCCTATTTATAGATAGTCAACAGCTTCTCTGTTCTTTATTACTGTTGCAATGATTTGATGATGGCATCACAATACAATGCCTATGATGTTGTAAACTCTGTGATGTTCTGCTACTGGGTTTCTGATGAAAAGTCATCAAGAGAATCATCTGCCTTGAGCGATCCTGGCACCTTAAGTGGCAAAGATGGAGAAGCAGCAGAAGAGGTCAATATTGGAGTTTTATTACAACCCCACATGCTGCTTGTAGTGAAAGTGACTGGGAGGGACTTTTCTGGGCTGGCATGACTCTCCATCTATCTAGCATCAATCCACTGTTCCTTCCCACCGCTACGTTCAAAGAGAGCCCCACCTATTTCTTTTCTGTGTTCTTTTCCTCTCTTTGCTGGTCAGTGTCAGTTGGTTGGCAGGAGCTGGGACAGACTCCATCATGCAGAACTGCCAACCTTTGTGTCATCAAGCTCAGCATCTTAGCCACTAAGACACTGCAGCCCTCAAGCATGACAGGGTCTTCAACTAAATAAACAACTAGTGCTACAGCGTAGGCTTAGTAATTGTCATTGACTGCAACTCACATCTGAGAATGCATTTTTTCCTGAAGCAGGAGAAATGTCACTGGTGTGAATTTGTTTAAGGTGGATCCCAGCTTGTGATGAAGTGACTCACACATTATGATCTTGGAGCCATCTCCTGCAGCACATATGGAATGCAACATGCAGGATTTAATACTGGGACTGCAATGGACTGCCACAGCCTTCAGGATATTATCAAGGCACATCTTCACATCCAGTCCATCTGGCATGGCCTTTTCCACCTCCATGACCATTGGGAATCAGAGTTCCTCCTCTGCTCATTTTGCCATTGGGCCCAATATGATGGTTTCCAGTGGCATTTCCTCCCCTGAGGGGGGCATCACCCCACCTAAAAGGGTTTATCCACTCATAGGCATTGGCCTATGAGTTAACCGCCAACTGACACTCAGCGTTGAGTTGCTGGGTGTACAGTCTATTCCATTACCATAGCAGGATGTCCGGCCAGACAGACAGGCTTAGTAATAGTTGT